>CAWUFW010007495.1:0-600000 GCA_963921515.1 Calotriton arnoldi | reverse complement strand
GGAACTTGGTCCTGTCCACACCACTCTTGCACTCATGTGAGACAAGAGCGTATGTTGTGTCTCCATTGAGTGCTGCCCTGCGATGTTCTTGGATACGTGTTTTAAGCTGTTTTGTGGTGCTCCCTACATAAATCCTGCCACACCCACACATGATAATGTAGACCACAAAGTTGGTGAGACAGTTGATAAACTGTCTTATCCTGTGTTGTAAGTCTGTGTTGTAGCTGAAAGTCGTTATTCTGTTGCAGCCTAGCTGGCAGACATTACAGGTGCTACATGTGTAAAAGCCCATGGGTTTCTTAAGCCAGCTCGGTTGTTGTGGTGCCCTGTGCAAGGTGTAACTAGGACACAAGGTGTCCCTAATCGTCCTGCCCCTCTTGAATGTCATGGAGGGTCTCTCCGTGATGGAGTTGTTGACCCCGGGCACCCCCTTGAGCAGTGCCCAATGTTTGCCCAGAATTTTGAACACCTCATGATTCAGTGTAGAATGGGTAGTGATGAATGAGAGCCTTTGTGTACCTTGGTCTAGGCCCTTGGTCTTACTCTTGAGTGTATCCTCTCTTGTTACATTCCTGACCCTGTTCTCTGCCAAATTGAGTTTGTGTTGGTCATAACTTCTTCTTTTGAGTCTGTCCGTTGCTAGTTTGGCTTGTGTAACAAAGTGGGCCTCTTCGCTACAGTTCCTGCGAATACGCAGCAACTTCCCATAGGGGATAGCCTTTTTGGTAGAGGGAGGATGCGAGCTGGTGTAGTGCAAGATGCTGTTGACTGCAGTTTCCTTCCTATGCAATGTACTTTGGATAGTGTTATTTTGTGCGTACAGCTCCAAATCCAGAAAGTCTATCTTGGACTGTGACATTTCAAGAGTGAAAGTGACATTGAGGGTGTTGTCATTAAGGAAGTTGAAATATTCCCTAAGCTCAGGTCCAGTGCCTGTCCATAAAATGTTGATGTCATCAATGTACCGGCCACAGAACTGGATGTGCCTGGTCCAGTCTGAGGCCGCTCTTGACCATGCATGTGTGTGCTCTACCCACCCCATGAAGAGGTTAGCGTACGACGGAGCAAATTTGGATCCCATAGCAGTCCTCTTGTTTGTACCAAGTGGTGTTGAACATGAAAAAGTTGTTGTCAAGGATGAGATCAATCATCTCCAGTAGCATCGGGTTGTGATCATACAGGGTCGCCAGACTGTTTGAAAGAAAGAAGTCTACCGCCATCCTGCCTAGATCTCTCCTGATGCATGTGTAGAGAGATTCTACATCCAGTGTCGCGAACCACATCCTCTGATCCCATTCCAAGTCTACAAATTTGTTGAGTATGTCTGTGCTGTCTCTGACATAGGAAGGTAGGTTGGTCACTAGCGGTTGGAGAAAAGTGTCAACAAATTTGGAGAGAGCTTCTGTTATTGAGCCTATGCCTGAGATGATTGGACGTCCCGGTGGGAATGGCTGTTTCTTGTGTATCTTCGGTAGAAGATAGATGCAAGGGTACCTGGGATTTTGGATTGAGAGGAAATTGTGTTCTGTGTCAGACAAAATGCCCACTTCCTTCCAGTGTGAGAGTTGCGTGTTAATCTTCCTGGTTGCTGACGTGCAAGGGTTATTGGAGAGTCTTGTGTAGTGTGCGGTGTTGTTGAGCTGTCTGTGTACCTCATTCTCATAGTCATTCCTATTCATCACTACCACGTTCCCCCCCTTGTCTGCCTCCCTGATCACTATTGAACAATTAGTGCATAAACTTTGGATTGCTTTCCTCTCGTCTGGTGTAAGGTTGTCCTTAGTGTACCTCTTGGTTTTTGTATGGTACTTGTCTTCTAGGCGATGTAAGTCTTCCGTCACTAGATTGTAAAGTACCTCAATATTGTTGAGGTGTGTACCCTGAGGCGTAAATTTACTGCGGTTGTGTAGGCCACTATCACAAGTGTAGTCCCGTGTGATGTTCATGCTGTTGAGTACATGTTCACATGAGGACTCATTGTCCTTGTCTAGGGAAAGGAGTGTAGAAACATTTTTAACATGTGACACAGTGACATCAGTTTGTGGTGTAGTGCTGGCAGTTCTTGTTTGTTCAAAGTTGTTGATGGAAAAATGATATTTAAGTTTAGCAGTTCTAACAAACTTGTACAGATCGATGTGCAGATCCGAAAACAAACCCCCAGTACCAGGACAGTAGCCAAGTCCTTTATTCAGAACATT
Source organism: Calotriton arnoldi (assembly GCA_963921515.1). Taxonomy (NCBI): domain Eukaryota; kingdom Metazoa; phylum Chordata; class Amphibia; order Caudata; family Salamandridae; genus Calotriton; species Calotriton arnoldi. The sequence continues at coordinate 597,802 of CAWUFW010007495.1, read as the reverse complement.
CTTTTCATGCATGGTCAAAAGGTGGTCAGATAGATTTACAACTAGATCATCAACAATTGTGTTCACAGGCATGTTTGTCATATTATCCTTCATAAGCAAAGTTAACGTTTGTTCAGCTGGCTTTTCTGATATCTTGTCAGCACCCTGTCCTTTTCTGCGGTTTTTCCTCCTCCCCCCCTCTCCTGGTTTTTCTCTTTGCTTCTAGTTTCCTATCTTGTGTCAGAGTACCTCCTCTAAAAAAGTCAAGGAGCATGCTCCCTGTGCACCTGCTTCTGAGTCCCCTTCTCTATTTGGTTCCTCAATAGAGGAAGCGTCTGAGCTGGCACTAATGCTAGATATGCTCCCAGTGCTAGGTGGGGCAAGTGTGTTACTTTTGGGTACTTGGATGTTGTCATACCTTGTTGCAAAAGTGAGAATACGTCCATTGTCGTAATCACGATCGTCTCTCATAATCTCATGTAGTTTCCTGTTCTCAACTAGTGCCTGGTGTATGGATATCAGTTCTTTCAAGATAACATAGTTTTTAGCAGTTGCCTCAGTTAGGTTTAGTTGCTTGATTTCCTCTTCTAAGGCTTTGATTTCGGTCTGGAGTTTAGAGCATTTTCTGTCTGCATGGGCTATCAGTATCTTCATCATATTGAAGGTAGAATTGTGCAGGTTGACCTCCCATTCAGAGAGTAGGTCCGGGTCAAGGTCATCGAAGTTGGGGAACGTAAGTATCCTCAGACCTCTGGGCACGTTCTTGTTTTCCAGGTACCTCTTAAGAGTGACCCCATCCCACCACTTAGATAACTCATTTTTTTTTAATCTTTCTAATTTTTGAAATTTTAGTTTAAGTCCTTCATTCTTGTTCCCTACGCTGGAGACTGCCTGTTTGATCTCACTGTTGGGTTTGAAGAGGACTTTTGCTAGTTCCTCCCTGTTGTCGTCGAAGCTCATCTTAGCTACTACTGTAAATGTGCACCAGGTGTGCACGTCAACCCTTAAGATAAAATCTACAAAAAAGACAAGCAGCCGGGTTGTAGGAGACTGCACTACCTGGATCAGTCACATGGTATAATGTTATTGCCCACCTTAAATGATCAGCTGCCCTTTGACCATAAATATAAACATGTATACATGGTGGATGAGAGGCAATACGATCAAATAACAAGTAGAGAGATGCAACGTATAGAAGTTGACAAACAATAACAAGTCGTTGGCAGAAGTCTTTATGTGGCTTTATTTCAGGTATGCTTTGTTTGCATTCGTTGGGAACAGCCAACGCGTTTCACCCAAACAAGGGCTTCTTCAGGGCTGTAATGGCATTCAATATACAGGTGTTTTAAAAACCGTAGATCAAAGACTACAGTATTCTGTGCGTGAGTTGACAGAGAGTCATAAGGGAGATTAGAAAAAGAGAACAGAAAAGGGAGAAAACAAGTGGGGAGAGGGAGGGATGAAAGTGTGACAGGGACATGTGTGATCCCGGGGTAAAACCCGGGTGGTATGTGCGTGGTGAGAGGAGAAAAAGAAAAATCAGTGAAGATCCCTGAAAGTGGAAGGGAAGGCAAGGAAAGCCCAAGAGGGTTTTTAGGCCATGAGTGCTATGAGTTATTCTCAAACACCCAGGTGTCAGTGCTCGGGACGGTGTGAAGATGTCCATAAATTGGCCAGCTTACCAATTAGCGATCCCGTGTGGTGGGCATCGTAGTTAAAGGTTGGTGTAGCACGAGAAGGAATCGGCTGTTACGGAGCCTAGTGTGGAAAAAGACTTTGGGGCCGATTCCGATTCGGGCCGGAAAAAATACCGACTGACTCGGTACTGGAATTTAGTCCGACCGACACGTACCGCGCCGGGTAGTACGATGAAATGCATGGGAATCACGACCGACTCGCACGGAACACAAGGCGAATGACCGACCCGGACGGAAACAAGCTATCCGGCCGGGAAACCACGCAAATCGAACCGACCGACACGCATCAGGAAATAACCCGAACGAAACGTACCCGCGAACTCCGACCCGCGCAGTACGATGCAATGGGTGCAAATTCAGACCGATTCGTACGGAGCCCAAGCCGTACGACCGACACGCATACAAAACCCAGCCGAACAAGCACAATGCTCCGCGACCGACGCGTACGCCGCATATGAAACTGAGCTGAAACACAGCGGGAACAACTTGGAGAGGCGCGCACGAGACAACTGCAACGTCCTACTCGGTCAGAAGAACAACTCCTACATGCACAATAATCACAAATGAAAAAATACAAAAAAAAAGGGCCAAACAAGCAATGACAAAGCCAATAAATACATGGGGTGAAAAAAATGGAACAAGGACACACCCCCAACTCCACCTACATAAAGACCACAAATCCCTACCATGATCCTTTGCAAATTCCACTGACCTGCCAGCACAGAACACCATCACACAGCAAACACAGACACACACACAGCTCATCCAACACAAAAGCCACACACCATTAGCACCTCAACAAATAGCACCCTCACACACACACAGCAAAACCTACACACACACACCCTCACTTGCACACACACACATCAATCACCACCACCACCACCCATCACCATGCCCCTAAAGAAGAATCCAAAGTTCCTAGATAGTGAATTGGAAGTCATGGTAGACGAGATCCTGAGGGTAGAGCCACAGTTGTTTGGCACATTGGTCCAACAGACCCCCATGTCGCAGAAAATCAAGATGTGGGCGAGGATCATCGACAGGGTGAACGCACAATCACCATGTTTGCGCACAAAGGAAGACATCCAGAACAGGTGGTATGATGTGCGCAGGAGGGTCAGAGACCTACTCAAGAAGGATTACCTCGTGAGCCAGCACACCGGCAGTGGCCCTCCTGCAAAACCAGTATACCTCAGGCCCTGGGAGGAGAAGGTGCGGGCCATCCTACCACCAGTGAGCGTATATGGACTAACAGACATCCCAGAGCCTGGTGAGTACACAACTAATATACACAATATTGTGTGCCAATACACACACATCACTGTCAAGGGGACAGTCAAACCATCCACCCCTAGCAAATCAACAGCAACCAAAAGATAATCATCCCAAGATGTGTATGTCAGTTAGATAAACACAATACATGCCATCTCATAGTGATATGTAACTGTGTCATGACATGTACAAACCTAACAACAAATAGAGCAAGGTAGTGGCACAAATATAACCAACAAACACTGCCTGATATTTTGCCACCACTAGAACACCACCTCACAGGGAAGCTCACTTAAAGGAAGGAATTCTGTGTATGCTGGTGAATTTAGTGTAGCCAATAGCATAATGGGAGTTGTAGTCACAGATACTGCTCACCCTCACAATTGGCCCATCAACACCACTCTGAACCATGCTCAAATCACAGGGAGTGGATAAGGACTGACAAGATGGCTGACACTGGCTACTGCTGTGGGGAGCACAAGGCCTGCTGGGAACTGTGCACCAACAAACAGCACAACACCACTGCCTGACATCCTGAAAGCCAACTTGCACTCTCTGCAATGCAAGCACGTTGCATGGTGGGATATCTGGCTGGCTGGGAAGGAGGACTCACAGCACTGACCATAGTTACAAGCAGCTCACCTCACACACCCCCTCAACACAAACTCCACATAACCCACCTGGGAGAATGCAATGCCTCACATACCAAATGAAGATCCCACAAAGAACCACCACCCTGGGTAATGCTGTGTGAAGCACAGGGACACACCTGGGACTTGTAGCCAAACAAACGCAAGGACAACACTGTCAGCCTTCCTGTCAGCACAGGCACACTACCCCACAGGGAAGCAGAGTCCAAAGGAAGGAAGTACGGGCATGCTTGGAAGGGGGTGTAGGCAATAGCATGATGGGAGTTGTAGTCACAGATACTGCTCACCCTCACAATTGGCCCATCAACACCACTCTGAACCATGCTCACATCACAGGGAGTGGATAAGGACTGACAAGATGGCTGACACTGGCTACTGCTGTGGGGAGCACAAGGCCCTGCTGGGAACTGTGCACCAACAAACAGCACAACACCACCGCCTGACATCCTGAAAGCCAACTTGCACTCTCTGCAATGCAAGCACGTTGCATGGTGGGATATCTGGCTGGCTGGGAAGGAGGACTCACAGCACTGACCATAGTCACAAGCAGCTCACCTCACACACCCCCTCATCACAAACTCCACATAACCCACCTGGGAGAATGCAATGCCTCACATACCAAATGAAGATCCCACAAAGAACCACCACCCTGGGTAATGCTGTGTGAAGCACAGGGACACACCTGGGAGTTGTAGCCAAACAAACGCAAGGACAACACTGTTAGCCTTCCTGTCAGCACAGGCACACTACCCCACAGGGAAGCAGAGTCCAAAGGAAGGAAGTACGGGCATGCTGGGAAGGGGGGTGTAGGCAATAGCATGATGGGAGTTGTAGTCACAGATACTGCTCACCCTCACAATTGGCCCATCAACACCACTCTGAACCATGCTCACATCACAGGGAGGGGATAAGGACTGACAAGATGGCTGACACTGGCTACTGCTGTGGGGAGCACAAGGCCCTGCTGGGAACTGTGCACCAACAAACAGCACAACACCACTGAATGACATCCTGAGAGTCAACCTGAACCCACTGCAAGGGTGGCATGCTTCATGGTGGGATAACTGGGCCAGATGGAGAAGGATGGCCGTATGTCCACCAAATACAACCAATGCTGGCCATGCACACACCTCAACATTCATATTGAAATGCCCCAGGTATGCATGACAATGTGCTACACCAATATCAACCTCTTACTGTGACAACTTAGGACAATGCAATGTACATGCCCGCATCCAGAGGTACAGTCACAACTGTCAGGTGTGTGAATCATTGATGCCTGTAGAAACATTACATACAATGTGTGTCTCTTCCAAATACAGGTGACGATGATGGGGACACAGCAGCAGGCAAGGAGGAGTCCCTGTCCCAGGCTCCGGGGGACACAGAGCTCACTGGTGTGTAACAGCCTCTGCCCTCCTCGGATGGCGAAGACCTACCTGGCCCCTCCTGTGTGAGTCATCATGCAGCACCAGCTGGACCAACATCTGCACCCCCTGCACCCACCCCTCCAACAACTGCCAACATACAGACCACCCCCGCCGACACGGGCAGACCAAGGACCACTGCTGACAACAGCACAGGGCCCCAGGCCCACCGTGGAGCAACGGATGACAACACCACTAACAACCCCCAAGTGGGCCTCGGGTCACCTGTGCGTGCCACCGCAGGTCCTGCACGTGTCGCCAGGGGTGGTGAGAGGGGTGGTAGACATAGGTTGCTCCTTGCAGAGGGTCTGGACTGCATGATGACCCACAACTGGCACGCATCGCTGATGCGTACCAGGATAGCACCGGAGAGGTCAGACAGGTAGTGGGGATCCTCAAGGACATACAACAGCAGCAGGCTGCCCATCATGCCCGCTTGGACTCCCACATGGCCCGTGTGGAGACACACATGGCCCGTGTGGAGACACACATGTCGGGCATGGAGTCCAAGTGGGACACATTGCAAGAACTCACAGCGGTGCATAGGGACATATTGACATGCCTCCGCCAGATTAGCACCAACATGGCCACACCTCCCTGTGTGCCCACAACATCTGGTGCTGCAACAACTGACACCGCCACAGGGAGGGAGGAGGACTCTGGCGGAGAGTCCCCTGCACCGCAGCAGCCTGCACGTGAGGGTCCACCCCCAAAGAAGAGGGGTCGTCCGAGGAAGGAAAACTGAGAGGTTGATGGCCAAGTACATCCCCCAGGAAGCCAACACCTGTTCCGGAAATTCTCCTTTGTGTGCAAACGTTTCACCCTGTCGAATGCAACACTACTTTCCCACATGACATGGGGAGTCAAGTTGGACTAATGTATCTATGACTGTGGACTTCACTCAGGACATTTCTGCTACCAAGACTTCCAACTCATATGGGAACTTTGGATCACAATCCCAATGTACAGCACCCACCATCCTGTGCACTATACACACACACATTTCTGTAAATAAAATCACTAGTACACCATACTTGCCACTGTTGTTATTCAAATGTGGATACTGTTATGGTGATGATGTTCTGCTAAATTACACTGTGTATGCTAACTGCTACAGCAAGTACAACACCGTCGTGTGAGTCATGGTGACGTGACACATATGAGGGAGACACACCACTAGGGCTACACAACACAGACACCAGGGCCATCGGACTCATCGCCCACAGTGATGTTGCCAGGAAATACAGTGGAATGCACAGACACCACACCTATTCAGAGTCTGTGTCAACTAGCCCACAGGTGCAGTAAGCAAATGTCAGTCAGATGTGTGACCACAGACAACGCACATCCCAAAGTGAAGCACAGGTTTATTACACATTTGCAACATGTTGTTTCCACTACAAATGCAAGGTTTACCCACGTGGCAGTGGCCACACAGTCAACAAGTGCAGAAGATATGAAGTCCAGGGGTGTGTGGCACATCACTTGTAGGCCAACTACTGCTGCCACCCTGAAAGCTGAATCATGGTGTTGGGGGATCCAAGTTGACCAAAGTACTCATTAAGCACCCTGTGAAGGACAGACATGACACACAGTTAAAATCACTGTAGAACAGGACAGTACTGCAATACTCATGCCCAATACATGTCACAAGACAACTACACAAAACCAAGTTAGCATATCAAAACTGTTGGGAGTTCAGACTACCTGGAAGGACACATTGCTGCACGCATCCAGTCAAGTAGCACATGCCCACACTCAAACAGCACCAGAGCACCACCCACACATATCATGCAAACTCACGTCATTCACATTACATCTCCCTGGATACTCACATTCAGCTGAAGAAGTTGGTGATGAGCTGTGTGCGGACATCACCATCATCATCATCATCATCATCACTGGCATCGTGGTCCAGGCCAGGATCCTCCACAGGTGGCGGACGTTGGTCATCGTCATCCAGTATGAGAGGCAACTCCTTCCGCACTGCCAGGTTGTGTAGCATGCAGCAGACGATGACAATCTTGCACACCTTTGCTGGGGCATATGGGAGCGCCCCTCCTGTCTTGTCCAGGCAGTGGAAGCGGCTCTTCAGGAGACCAAAGGTCCGCTCTATCACTCTCCTGGTCCGACCATGTGCCTCATTGTAGCGCATCTGGGCTGGTGTCACAGGGTTCCTGAGGGGTGTCAGCAACCACGGCATGTTGGGGTATCCGGAGTCACCTACGGACAGACAAGTGCACATTAGCTGATTTGGAAAAGTGGGTGGAATACTACAGATCAGAACACACACAATGGTACAAAGTCAGTACACACCGACAAGCCAGGCACGCTGGTTCTGCATCTGTGCTATCATCCTCGGGATGCGACTACTCCTCATCACGTAGGCATCGTGTGCTGAACCAGGGAAACGGGCACACACATGTGTGATGCTCATATCTGCTAAACATACCACCAGAGCATTGATCGAATGGTAATGTTTACGGTTCCGGTATGCCTGCTCATGTGCCTGTGGTGGTATCAAAGCCACATGTGTCCCATCAATGGAGCCAATGACATGTGGTATCCTCCCCAGGGCATAGAAGTCACTCTTGACGTCAGTGAGTTGTTGACGTGTTGGGAAATAGATGTACTGGTTCAGGCATCTCAACATTGCCTCCAAAACATTGCGTAGCACACGGCTGAACATAGTCTGTGACATCCCACCGGCAGTCGCAACAGTGTGTTGAAAGGTACCGGTGGCAAAGAAGTGTAGGGCTGCCATTACCTTCACCTTGGGGGTCAGCGCCGTAGGGTACGTCCGGCCAGGTTGCAAATGTGGTGCCAAGCGCACTGCCAAATCCTCAATCAGCTGCCTGGTGAAGCGGTACCGTCGGATGCTGTCACGTTCCACCATCGTTGCCAGGTCAGGGAATGGTCTATTGACAGCTGGAGCCCTGCAGTGCATAGGTTGAAGGAAGAAAGATTGTCAGTCACCCCACATATGTGCCATTCACCATACTCAATTTCACATGATACATCATTACGTGACACAAGTACTTGATGTGTGTGCCGTTCTGTCGGACATAACTCGCACCTACATGGCCATCATCTAACTTCTCAGTACAACATGTGTGCACAACAGGTACCAGGTTGTGCTATGGGAAACCATTAGGCTGTTTCACAGTACCCATTTACTGCTGTCACGTTCCACACACACACCACAGTGACATGTCTGGACAGATGCGCCACAGGCATCACAGATCATTGACAGGTAGATTCCCAGTGACCCTGTCTTGCCACATGGACACTGGCATGACATGGCGTATCATGTACACGTCAGAAAAACAAACATGACTCCCACAGGTAGTGGCCCCTGTTGCATCCGCAGGACAGACATGGACGCCAGTGACGCACAACATCAAAGTCCATGCACAAACAACGTTGATGTGGAGACTGTCTCCCATCGTGCACATGGAATCAGTGACATCAGAAACACAACATGCACACAGACTGTGGAGGGACATCACTATTGTGGCAATGGGTCATCCTGTGACGTACATGCCTTCCCACATGGGACTCTGGGGGTATGTGACATGTCATACACATACACAACCTGGAAATGTGACCATGCCACATGCTCCAAAATGAACTGTTGCACATCACAGTGGTCATGTGCACAACACACCAAGGACCCTGTCCCCATGAACACATGCACAGCCTGGGTGTGGCTGCCCACAAGTGCCACCACAGAAACCACATGTTAACCCCCATACACAGAGAAGGAAATGCAGCCTTACATGCCTCAGGAAACAGTGTGGACTGGGTATGGTGTTGTAGGTGTGCCCCTGGGTCTCTGGCAGGTATATGTGGCTGGCATACGTTCACCAGTGACAAACATGGTGACATATGCCACTGACCTGTACAGGTACGCGTTGTACAGCAATGGACCGATCGGTGTGCCCGTCCGGCCCATTGCATCTGTTGTGAGCGGGTACGCGTTGTACAGCAATGGACCGATCGGTGTGCCCGGCCGGCCCATTGCATATGATGTGTGCGGGTACGCGTTGTATCCCGAAATACGCGTTGTACAGCAATGGACCGATCGGTGTGCCCGGCCGGCCTATTGCAACTGTTGTGAGCGGGTACGCGTTGTACAGCAATGGACCGATCGGTGTGCCCGGCCGGCCCATTGCATATGATGTGTGCGGGTACGCATTGTATCCCGAAATACGCGTTGTACAGCAATGGACCGATCGGTGTGCCCGGCCGGCCCATTGCATCTGTTGTGAGCGGGTACGCGTTGTACAGCAATGGACCGATCGGTGTGCCCTGCCGGCCCATTGCATCTGTTGTGAGCGGGTACGCGTTGTACAGCAATGGACCGATCGGTGTGCCCGGCCGGCCCATTGCATCTGTTGTGAGCGGGTACGCGTTGTATCCCGAAATACGCGTTGTACAGCAATGGACCGATCGGTGTGCCCGGCCGGCCCATTGCATATGATGTGTGCGGGTACGCGTTGTATCCCAAAATACGCGTTGTACAGCAATGGACCGAACGGTGCGCACACATTGGCTGGGGCCTGGCATGGCAACGGACGCGTTTTCGAAGCTCCAACGAGTCTGATGCAGTGAATTCAGTTGGCCAGCCACAACAATGTTGCAAAATCATGGGTGTCATGAAGTTGAAGATTTGAAGGATGCTGTGGGCGTGTATTAGTGCTGCTATTCCATGGATTGGTCAGATTCAGAAGATGCAAACGACTTGGACCTATCACTTTGGACACATGGGACAGTATCTGCCTCTGCAGCACACATATAATGCTGGCTGTTCCCCTGAGAGCTCACTTGCCTGCACTACATGCTCCAGGACGACATCTGCCACCAACACTGCTGCTGTTTATGCATCCTCTGGCTACTGCAATGGCACGTACTCTGGAGAGAGCCCCAGCCTTCAGCCTTGAGGAGAACCAGGCCCTGCTGGACAGCCTCCTTCCACAGTACAGCAAGCTGTATGGGAAACCAGGGGAGCAGGTGAGTGTGCTGTCCACTGCCTTACTAACTGTGCATGTTGTCTGACTAGCAGGACTTACAGTGTGCACACCACTGGCTAGCATGTTCACTGAGTAGTTGTCACACCCCAAAGTGTGTAGTTACATGCACTGAACTGGTACAGTGCAGTAACAGTGCATTCCAACTAGGTTTACTTCCCATGCAATGATACCATGTAGTGACTGCTGGCAAACTGTTCATAGCCATTGTTGCACTGCCTGTGTACATCATATGCCCCTGTGATTGAGACATGTATATCCAACTGTGTGATGCACGTATATGTTGCATGTGTAGTAATGGCCTTTTCACTTTGTCATCCTCACAGGTTGATGCCCACCAGAAGCAGGAAATCTGGCTGACCATCGCCCGGGAAGTAAGATCCGTGGGGGTCTACAGGCGCAGGATCCGCAACTGCCAGAAGAGGTGGCAGGACCTTCGGGGCTGGACCCGGAGGATCGCAAGGGTCCAGCTGAAGCTGTCGCCTCCTCGCAGGAGGGGCGGACACCGGACCCTGACCCCTCACATGCTCAGGATCCTGGCGGTGGTCTTCCCTGACCTGGATGGGCAGCTGAAGGCCAGACAGCAGCAAGGAGGGGTGAGTCCATGACTGCACTGTGCACTTTGTCTGACATGCTATGTGCCCTCCTCTGGCCTGGTTAAACTTCCACAGTACATCAGTCATGTGGTCCAGGACCCATGTCCCTCATTTGTGACATGCCCATTTCTCCTCTGATACGCATGTGTGGCCCTTATAGTCAGGAAATTGTGTCATTTGGGGACTGTGTCATTGCATTTAGCTTTGCTCAAGGTGGGGGACAGCATTTGTTCCCGTGACTATGTTGTGCGATTCATGGGTGGGTCAATTGCTTACACAATGCCTAAGTTCTGACATGTAATCTGGGTGTAACTTTCATATGTGGTCGGCTTGCTGCTCTGACTCACCACATGTCCCTGGGGAATTTGGCACACACCCATGCTGCTGGTGGGAACAATGTTTGGGCCTCAGGAGTATGTGTATCCAGTGTGTCACACATGCTTAGCCACCTGCCTACTGTCCAGGACTCATCCCTCTTACAGGTGGAGCTGGACAGTCATGCCTACTCCAGGGCATACAATACACTCTGTACTCCCACTCCCGTGTATCATCTGGCATGTTGTGATCAGTGAAATGTACCCTCAGGTGTCTGCCTCCGTCTCATTGTGCTGTGTCTTCGTTGTCAGGACTACTGGTATGTTTATCGGTTAGGGCTCAGCATGCCATCGGAGATGTGACCATGATAGACGATACTTCTGTGACTGAGTCTGATCACTTGACTGTGCACACAGGTGTTTGCGACTGTGACTTTCAGGCAGCTGTATTTTCATTCACAGCACACTGTGAGGTGCTCATGTTCAGAGAGTTGTGTTTCATGTCCCCCATATGTCCAGTTGGTATGACGTGGACAAATAGTAGTACAGATGATGTGGTTTTTGGGGGATGGACATGTGCACTTGTCAGTCACATTACTTGCATTCCCCATGCCCTCGGATTGTGACACAGTGCAGACTGTTGTTGGCTGGCTGCCATGGCCATCAATCAATCAATCACAGAATTTGTAGAGCGCACTACTTACCCGCGAGGGTCTCAAGGCGCTGGGGAGAGGGAAGGGGGGGGATGCTGCTACTGGTCGAACAGCCAGGTCTTGAGTAGCCTCCTGAAGGTCAGCAGGTCTTGGGTCTTTCGTAGGCTTAGTGGAAGGGTGTTCCAGGTCTTGGCGGCGAGGTGTGAGAAGGATCTGCCACCGGTGGTTGTTCTTCGAATGCGGGGGACGGTGGCGAGGGAGAGGTCGGCGGAGCGGAGCTGGCGGTTGGGGACGTAGAAGAAGAGTCGTCTGTTGAGGAAGGCTGGGCCAGTTTTGTGGAGTGCCTTGTGTGCGTGGGTGAGGAGTTTGAAGGTGATCCTCCTGTCGATGGGGAGCCAGTGCAGGTTCCTCAAGTGGGGGGTGATGTGGCTGTGGCGTGGTACGTCGAGGATCAGTCGTGCGGAGGCGTTTTGTATGCGTTGCAGTCGCTTGATGAGCTTGGCCGGGGCTCCCGCGTAGAGGGCATTCCCATAGTCCAGTCTGCTACTGACGAGGGCCTGGGTGACTGTTCTTCTTGTGTCTGTCGGGATCCACCTGTAGATCTTGCGAAGCATGCGGAGGGTGTTGAAGCAGGAGGAGGAGACTGTGTTGACTTGCTTGGCCATGGAGAGCTTTGAGTCGAGGATGACTCCCAGGTTGCGTGCGTGGTCGGTGGGTGTCGGGCTGCTCCCAGCGTCGTTGGCCACCAGGAGTCGTCCCAGGCTGAGGGGTTGGAGCCGAGGATGAGGACCTCCGTTTTGGCCGTGTTCAGCTTTAGTCGGCTGATCTTCATCCAATCGGCGACGGCCTTCATTCCTTCATGGAGTTTGGCTTTGGCGGCGAGGGGGTCCTTGGTGAGGGAGAGGATCAGTTGAGTGTCGTCGGCGTAGGAGATAATGTTGAGGTCGTGTTGTCTGGCGATGCGTGCGAGCGGGGCCATGTAGATGTTGAACAGTGTTGGGCTGAGGGACGATCCCTGGGGTACGCCGCAGATGATCTCGGAGGCTTCGGATCGGAAGGGTGGGAGGCGGACTCTCTGGGTTCTGCCGTCGAGGAAGGAGGTGGTCCATTCCAGGGCCTTGTCTCGGATCCCTGCATCGTGGAGGCGTGCGCGTAGAGTGCGGTGGCAGACAGTGTCGAAGGCGGCGGAGAGGTCCAGCAGGATGAGGGCTGCGGTCTCACCATTGTCCAGCAGGATCCTGATGTCGTCGGTGGCGGCGATGAGGGCAGTCTCAGTGCTGTGGTTACTGCGGAACCCTGATTGGGATGGGTCCAGGATGCTGTTTTCTTCGAGGTATCGGGTTAGCTGTTTGTTGACGATCTTCTCGATGACCTTGGCTGGGAACGGAAGCAGAGAGATGGGCCGGACGTTCTTGAGGTCTTTCGGGTCCGCCTTGGGTTTTTTGAGTAGGGCGTTGATCTCTGCGTGTTTCCAGCTCTCTGGGAAGGTCGCGGTCTCGAAGGAGAGGTTGATGATGTTGCACAGGTGGGGTGCGATGGAGCTGCTGGCTTTGTTGAAGATGTGGTGCGGGAAAGGGTCTGACGGGGAGCCGGAGTGTATTGTGCTCATGGTCTTGATGGTGTCCTCGATGTTCACGCTGGCCCAGGCTGGCAGGGGGTCGTGGTCGATGGTGTGTGGCGGGTCGATCTTAGTTGGGGTTGTCTGGGTGTCGAAGCTGTCGTGGATGTCGGCGATCTTGCAGTGAAAGAAGGTGGCGAGGGAATCGCACAGGGGTTGCGACGGCGGGATGTCGTTGGTGTTGGAGCTGGGATTGGAGAGTTCCTTCACGATGTTGAAAAGCTCCTTGCTGTTGTGTGCGTTGTTGTCGAGGTGGTCTTTGAAGGAGATTCTCTTGGCGGACCTGATGAGGTGGTGGTGGTTACGGATGGCGTCTTTGTGGGCTGTGTGGCTGTCCGGTGTCTTATCGCTGTGCCATTTCTTCTCTAGTTTCCGGCAGGTGCGCTTGGAAGCTAGGAGTTCCGAGGTGAACCAGCTGGCTCTTTTGGTGGTGTCGCTGTAGGTGAGCTTTTTCAGCGGGGCGAGGGTGTTGGCACAGTCGTCCATCCATCGTCTGAGGTTGCAGGCAGCGTCGTCGGTGTTGGATGGGTCGGAGGGAGGGCTGAGAGCGAGGGTTGCCCGGAGTTGGTCTTCGGTGACTTTTCTCCAGCAGCGGCGTGGGATCTGTTGGGTGCGGTGGTGTGTGGTGGGTTTCTGGAAGGTGAAATGGATGCAGCGGTGGTCGGTCCAGAGGAGTTCCGTGGTGTGGCTGAAGGAGACGTGGGAGCTTGAGGAGAAGATGGGGTCAAGCGTGTGGCCGGCGCAGTGGGTCGGTGTTGTGACGAGCTGGCTCAGGCCGAGGTTGGCGAGGCTGTCGATCAGGGTGGTGGAGTTGCTGTCGTTGTTGTTCTCCAGGTGAAAGTTCAGGTCTCCGAGGAGGATGTAGTCGGTAGAGGTCAGGGCGTGCGTGCTGATGAAGTCGGCGATGGAGTCGCTGAACTGGGGTCGGGGCCCAGGGGGTCTGTAGACAAGGGTGCCTCTAAGGGTGGTGTTGGGGTCCGTGTGGATCTGGAAGTGCATGTGTTCGGCGGTGCTGATAGTGTCGTCGGTGCTGGTCGAGACCCTGATGGTGTTCTTGTGGACGATGGCGATTCCTCCTCCTACTGCGTTGATGCGGTCTCTGCGGGTGATCTTATAGCCGTCTGGGATGGCTATGGCGATGTCGGGGGCGGAGGAGTCATTCATCCAGGTCTCTGTCAGGAAGGCGACGTCTGGTGATGATGTGTCGAGCAGGTCCCAGAGCTCGACAGCGTGTTTGCGTGCGGAGCGGGTGTTCAGCAGGATGCACCGGAGGTGGTTGAGGTCCTTCTTGGCGGGCGCCTCGGTGGCTCTGAGGCTGGTGTAGCTGCAGTTCCGGCAGGTGAAGGGACCATGGGTGCGTTTCGGGGCGGCCTTGAAGCAGTTGTGCGTCCGTCCGGGGTTGAGAGCGTGGAGTGTGGTGGCATCGTATCGGCGTCGGTCCTCGAGGCTGGAGCGGGGGGCGCGCGGTCCAGGGGTTCTGGCGCTGGGCGCGGTCCAGTCGCGGACAAGCGCAGACGGGCTTGCCTTAGGCACGCCTTCGCGGCGCGCGCCAGCGCGCGCGGCCGTGCATATATGGGGAGGTGGGAGGGAGGAGCAGTTGGGAGGCGGGAGGCAGGGGCAGTGAATGGGCAGTCAGGGGGCGGGGCCGCAGGGACGCAGCGGCGGGAATGGCGAGAGGCAGCGGGGGCACAGAAGGAAAAACGGAGAGAGATCAAACAGAAATACGGGCACAGTACAATGGGGCAGCGAGGGGCACAGAAGGGAAAATGGAGAGAAAAGCAAACAGAAATACGGGCACAGTACAATGGGGCAGCGAGGGGCACAGAAGGGAAAATGGAGAGAAAAACAAAGAGAAATACGGGCACAGTACAATGGGGCAGCGAGGGGCACAGAAGGGAAAATGGAGAGAAAAACAAACAGAAATACGGGCACAGTACAATGGGGCAGCGAGGGGCACAGAAGGGAAAATGGAGAGAAAAACAAACAGAAATACGGGCACAGTACAATGGGGCAGCGAGGGGCACAGAAGGGAAAAAGGAGGGAAAACAAACTGAGAAATACGGGCACAGTACAATGGGGCAGCGAGGGGCACTGAAGGGAAAATGGGGAGACAAAAGCAAAGAAATACGGGCACCGAGGCCACAAGCGGAGGGGCGAGCTTACCAGCAGCAGCAGCAGCGGGCGGACAACACAGGCGGAGCTGTGTGGTGGGGGAGCGACCTACCTGGCAAGGTCAAGGGTCGCTCTCCTCACGCGCAGCGGCCGCCATATATGGGGAGGTGGGAGGGAGGAGCAGTTGGGAGGCGGGAGGCAGGGGCAGCGAATGGGCAGTCAGGGGCGGGGCCGCAGGGACGCAGCAGCGGGAATGGCGAGAGGCAGCGGGGGCACAGAAGGAAAAACGGAGAGAGATCAAACAGAAATACGGGCACAGTACAATGGGGCAGCGAGGGGCACAGAAGGGAAAATGGAGAGAAAAACAAACAGAAATACGGGCACAGTACAATGGGGCAGCGAGGGGCACAGAAGGGAAAATGGAGAGAAAAACAAACAGAAATACGGGCACAGTACAATGGGGCAGCGAGGGGCACAGAAGGGAAAATGGAGAGAAAAACAAACAGAAATACGGGCACAGTACAATGGGGCAGCGAGGGGCACAGAAGGGAAAATTGAGAGAAAAACAAACAGAAATACGGGCACAGTACAATGGGGCAGCGAGGGGCACAGAAGGGAAAATGGAGAGAAAAACAAACAGAAATACGGGCACAGTACAATGGGGCAGCGAGGGGCACAGAAGGGAAAAAGGAGGGAAAACAAACAGAGAAATACGGGCACAGTACAATGGGGCAGCGAGGGGCACAGAAGGGAAAATGGGGAGACAAAAGCAAAGAAATACGGGCACCGAGGCCACAAGCGGAGGGGTGAGCTTACCAGCAGCAGCAGCGGGCGGACAACACAGGCGGAGCTGTGTGGTGGGGGAGCGACCTACCTGGCAAGGTCAAGGGTCGCTCTCCTCACCGCGCAGCGGCCGCCATATATGGGGAGGTGGGAGGGAGGAGCAGTTGGGAGGCGGGAGGCAGGGGCAGCGAATGGGCAGTCAGGGGGGCGGGGCCGCAGGGGACGCAGCGGCGGGAATGGCGAGAGGCAGCGGGGGCACAGAAGGAAAAACGGAGAGAGATCAAACAGAAATACGGGCACAGTACAATGGGGCAGCGAGGGGCACAGAAGGGAAAATGGAGAGAAAAACAAACAGAAATACGGGCACAGTACAATGGGGCAGCGAGGGGCACAGAAGGGAAAATGGAGAGAAAAACAAACAGAAATACGGGCACAGTACAATGGGGCAGCGAGGGGCACAGAAGGGAAAATGGAGAGAAAAACAAACAGAAATACGGGCACAGTACAATGGGGCAGCGAGGGGCACAGAAGGGAAAATGGAGAGAAAAACAAACAGAAATACGGGCACAGTACAATGGGGCAGTGAGGGGCACAGAAGGGAAAATGGAGAGAAAAACAAACAGAAATACGGGCACAGTACAATGGGGCAGCGAGGGGCACAGAAGGGAAAATGGAGAGAAAAACAAACTGACTTGAGACAGTAATGTATGACTTTGCACGCATTCCTGTGTCATGGCATTAAACTTCCTGAGACTGATCCTGCAGGGGAGTGACAGGTGCAACATGCACCCCATTGTTGCATTGACTATCCGGACATGGGTGCATCATGGTGTCTGGTGCTGGTATGCATCACATGCATTTCTATTTAGACTCTGGCCATCCCTTTATCCGGACACCTGCACTGACTCAGTGGCAAGAGATGTGATGTGTGCATGTTCACATACTTCACCGTGTTCTCTGCAATGTCCAACAACTGTGTAGGTGGTGTATGTGTCCACACTGGGGTATTACCATCTGACAGGCACCAGACAGATGGGTGCAAGGCCAGGATAGGGTGTGAGTACCATGGTTGACCATCAGACTGACAATTGGCTTCCCCGAATCTGTGTGAGGACTTTAGGCAATGTTCAACTAAGGATGCCAGGGCTTGCTCTGTAATGTGCTGTACTTACTGTGGTGTGTGTGCGGTCAGTGCAGGTGACTGATGTCTGCAGATACATCCACGTCCACAGGAGGGGACAGCTCCACGGACCAGGAGGAGCAGCGGAGCCAGACTGGGTCAGCATCGGACGAGTGGTCAGAGGGACCCAGTGGCACGGAGGGCGAGGGGAGCCACACCGAGGAGTCCTGAGCACCATCCACCTCAGCTGAGGACCACAGCAGCTCGGAGGATGACTCCCTTGTGGAGGCGGGTCTCAGCAGCCACCAAAGGCCAGCTAGTCTGTCTGGCCCCGCCACCACCACCGCCCTCCCATTGGCTCCCATTCCTGAGGTCCGTGGAGGCTCCCGTGCTCGGGAGTGTGTCTCCTTCGTGCCAGGCACCGCACCCCCTGCCACTGTGTCCCCTGCTGCCCTGAGTGAGGAGTCTGTGTACCTCCTTCGGCAGCTCCATGTAGGGCAGACAGCAATGCTGAGTGTCCTCCATGCACACACCACTCTGTTGACACAGCTGGTGTCGTTCATGGAGGGCATCTCAACGGGTATGTCTGCCCTACAGAGGAGCAATAAGTCCATGGACTCCTCCCTGACGGCAGCAGTGTCCCTCCTCCAACAGTCCCTCACCCCTCCCAACTCTGCCCCATCCACACTTCCTGCCTCCCTACCTGTCCAAAGCACATGCACACCTGCACAGTCACCAAAACACACAGACACGAGCAGCACAGACACACCCAAGAGAAAGGCAAGACGTGCACACAAGCATCCTCAGGGGACTGATACCACAGACACAAGGGATGGGGAACACACACACACACAGGCATCCACATTCACTCCGCAGTCCTCCAAATCCTCTCACTCCAAGACCCCTTCCCTTGCCTCACCTGCTACCCCACCTACACAGCAGATCTTCCTGTGTGACCTCGGCCTCTTCCCCTCCAATCCTGCTGATCCAGCATACCGGGGGAAGAGGAAGTCCACCCACACAGAGGGCAGTGCCCCTCGCCCCCGGACACCCTCCCCAGGTGCAGGCAGACACAGGACCCCATTAGGAAGTCCCCCCGGACCAGGAAGAGCAAGACCCCACCACCACCACCACGCAGCTCCACCGCCCAGTCTCTCTCCTCCATCCCCCAGGCCACCACTGCACAGGTTCCCCCGCCACACCCTGCCCCAGGTTCCCCCACACACCGATACCGCATCCCCAGACTGCTTAGGCCCTCCCCCCCTGCCACTTGCTCTTCCACCCCCAACCCAGACGCTCTGCCTGTTAGTGGCACTGTTGTGGAGACCGGGTCCCCCCCTCTGTCCTGCCCACCTCATCTCCCTTGGAGTCATGCAGTGCAGTGGAGTCCACAACCACCACATCTGACTTGGGCACTGCAGTGGGTACCCAGTCCACTACATCAGTCCAGCCCACTGCAGTGGTTGCAGCACCCACACCAACTGACTTGTGTACCACAGTGGTGCCGGCCCCCCTGAGTCAGACACCTCCACTGCAGTTGCCGGTGACACTCCTGCACCCACCACCCCTTCACTGCCTCACTCTGCCATCCCCTGATCCTGTCCCTGCGGTGCCTGGCCTGCCCCTTGTATGCCCCTCCAAGGGGGATGTCCCCTAACCGTACCAGTTCAGGCAAGCAATGTGTGACCAGTTGTCACTTCTCACCCTGTTGGGACTGTGATTTTGGACTGGCCATTGGCCTTAGTTTCTTTTGGACTTCCGTGTTTACCCTGACATTTGCTGAATAAAGCCTCTTTTTGTTTACTTGTGGGTTTTCTTTTGATGTACATGATGTGGATGAGTAGCATCCTGCATTTGCAGTTGTAATAGTGTTCATATCAGGAAAATGAAGTGTTGCAGTGATGGACTCCATGTGGTCCATGGGATATGTGTCCTGTTGTAGTCTGGATCTATGGCATCCTTTGCTACAGTCTGAGGGTGTAATGTTCAGCATTTGACACAGGGATGTCCATTTTGCATTTGTTAATGAACATCTTTGTCTTACACTGATGCACATCTGGTGGGCTTACCACTGTTCAATGTTCCGATTTCCCTGACTGTGTGCCCAGCTCCACTGGACATGCAGTTTTGCACATCAATGTCGAAGGACTCATCTGTGTATACAGTGCAACTTGCTTGACACATGTTTTGTGTGTATGCAGATGACTGACGTGACACTCCCGTACCCAGGCTGATGTGAGCAGAGCCTTCTGTGTGTTGTGGTTGTTGACTCGCTGACGGAGTGTTCTGCTGACATGTTTGGGTCATGCACAGACAAGGTTTGGCACAGCGGACCTTCCACAGGAGTGGAGTGCCCTCATGGCAGTGTGTAATCCGGTGACATTGCGTGGGCCTGTGTTGTGTGTTGTGTAAGCATGTCTGTGCGTGTTCCTTCCCTTTTCCTACAAAGGCTGTGTCCCTAGGGATGTTCCTGTTTGTGAAGCTTGCTGAGTTGTTCTGTGTTCATCCAGCATCTTGGACCTGGTGTCTCCGTGATGTGGGTGCATGGCAAACTAATGTTCATGAGGTTGTCATACCAGGTTGTCTTTGTTGTCAGGGCTGGGGATGTGGGCAAACGCAGATGGGACACATTCAGTATTCCCCTTGGCACTTGTTGTTTACACAAGTCATGTGATTTACAGTTTGTGGTAGCTTTCAGTGATTGTGACACGTTGTGTGTGTGACTGCTGCCACTCCTCAGGCTCAGAGCTGCAATGTTGGAAGTTGTGTACGTGTGTTCTTAGTGTGGCACCTTGGCTTCTTCGTTGGTGTGTGACTATGGCCAGGATCCCATTGATTGTGGTGGATTTCACATCATGCCCATGTACAGCGTACTGTGCTGTGTGTCAGACATTGACGAGTCTTGTTGACTGGCCATGTGTGATGGCTTTCTGCACCTTAGTTCCCACCACCACCCCTGGTATTGTCATGGGTGCATGTGCAATGTCACCAGTCCATGTGAGCTTCACTGCTGCACATTGGTGGAGATCAGGGTGTGTGGTGTTGAGTGTGTGCAAATGTGAGTTGTTGCACGGCTAGACCCCTACCTCCATATTGGCCTTGGCTGGCAGGCCGTGCTGATTGATTAGAGCTTGTGTAGTGTGATGGTAGTTTGTTGCTCAGGACACATGGCTGTGGTTCACAGTGTGAACGACATCTACCTTTGTCATCACAGTGGGATTATCATGCAGGCTAGTGTCAGCACAATGTGGGGTCCCTGGGGGTAGTGCTGTGGTGGGTCTGTCTCTTGCTGTGTTAGTTGCTGTTCCTACAAGCTTGTGTGACATGTGTAATTTGGGCTCCCTCTCATCTAACAATGCCTGATTGCCCACATAGGGGTATCCGATCCATGAGTAACTTTTGTATGGCACTGTATACACATCTGTGTGGTTGGAATTCAGGCCTCCTCATGTGTTGTGTGGTTGCCTGGGGACACTGGCACACCCCCCATCACCCGTTGTGTTTGATATGCAGTGTGAGTCTGCCTGTTTGTGTTTGTGCCTTAGCACCACTGCATTGGCATATCTTTAGTGTGCCATTGGCTGTATGTTGTTTGGTGGCTTTCCCCTGCTGTCCCTGGGACTCCTAGGTCATCAGTCAGCACAATAATCATGGTTTGTATGTCCCATTGCTGCCATGGTATGGTATTTGTTCACCTCACATCTACAGTCTCCACAGGATATCTACATTTGTGTGTCCATTGGTGCAGATATGTGGGTCAGCATTATGATGGTCACTTCTGTCTTTGTGTTATTTGTGAATGTTGACAATGTGGGACCCCATGGGTGATGTTTGTATGCACATGGCCAAAACGATGTTTCAGTGACACTGCACTGTTTGCCTCGACCAATCTATTTTGCTATGGGACACAAGCACTACTATGCCACTGATGTGTTTGTTGTTGTGTGACCAGGATTCATCCATGCAGTTTGGCTTTGGCAGCTTTTACCATGACTACACTTACCTTTTGGTCACTGTGGTGATGGGGCTTTAGGCCCCATTGCCACACTGTTCAAAAAGTGCATCAGCTATGGACACCACACTTCCCTTTTGGTCACTGTGGTGATGGGGCTTTAGGCCCCATTGCCACACTGTTCAAAAATGTGCATCAGCTATGGACACCACACTTCCCTTTTGGTCACTGTGGTGATGGGGCTTTAGGCCCCATTGCCACACTGTTCAAAAAGTGCATCAGCTATGGACACCACACTTCCCTTTTGGTCACTGTGGTGATGGGGCTTTAGGCCCCATTGCCACACTGTTCAAAAATGTGCATCAACTATGGACACCACACTTCCCTTTTGGTCACTGTGGTGATGGGGCTTTAGGCCCCATTGCCACACTGTTCAAAAATGTGCATCAGCTATGGACACCACACTTCCTTTTGGTCACTGTGGTGATGGGGCTTTAGGCCCCATTGCCACACTGTTCAAAATGTGCATCAGCTATGGACACCACACTTCCCTTTTGGTCACTGTGGTGATGGGGCTTTAGGCCCCATTGCCACACTGTTCAAAAAGTGCATCAGCTATGGACACCACACTTCCCTTTTGGTCACTGTGGTGATGGGGCTTTAGGCCCCATTGCCACACTGTTCAAAAATGTGCATCAGCTATGGACACCACACTTCCCTTTTGGTCACTGTGGTGATGAGGCTTTAGGCCCCATTGCCACACTGTTCAAAAAAGTGCATCAGCTATGGACACCACACTTCCCTTTTGGTCACTGTGGTGATGGGGCTTTAGGCCCCATTGCCACACTGTTCAAAAAGTGCATCAGCTATGGACACCACACTTCCCTTTTGGTCACTGTGGTGATGGGGTGTTTGAGCCCATTGCCACAGTGGCCATGGTCGGCTTGCATTGTGGAGGCCACACACATTTATGTGTGACACATGTGATAGGGGGTCAATGTCATGTTCAGTCTTGTAGGCATTTGACACAGACTACACACACTTGTCAGGGTGTTGGGGGGGATGTAATTTTCTGTCATTCCTTATGTGGGAGTATGCTGGTTGTGTCATGCATTACCCGTCCTATGACTAGGGGTGGTGTTAGTGGTAGGCATCCATCCCCCATGAGTGGGGATGGTAGTAGTGACAGGCATCCAGATCCCCCTGAGTAGGGGTGGTGGTAGTGGTAGGCATCCAGCCCCCCCTGAGTAGGGGTGGTGGTAGTGACAGGCATCCATCCCCCTAAGGGTGGGTATGGTAGTAGTGACAGGCATCCAGGCCCCCCTGAGTAGGGGTGGTGGTAGTGGTAGGCATCCAGCCCCCCCTGAGTAGGGGTGGTGGTAGTGACAGGCATCCATCCCCCTAAGGATGGGGATGGTAGTAGTGACAGGCATCCAGCCCCCCTGGATAGGGGTGGTGGTAGTGGCAGGCATCCATCCCCCTAAGGATGGGGATGGTTGTAGTGACAGGCATTCAGCCCCCCTGGATAGGGGGTGGTGGTAGTGGCAGGCATTCATCCCCCTAAGGGTGGGGATGGTAGTAGTGACAGGCATCCATGCCCCCCTGAGTAGGGGTGGTGGTAGTGACAGGCATCCAGCCCCCCTGAGTAGGGGTGGTGGTGGTGGCAGGCATCCAGGCCCCTGAGTAGGGGTGGTGGTAGTGGCAGGCATCCATCCCCCTAAGGATGGGGATGGTAGTAGTGACAGGCATCCAGCCCCCCTGGATAGGGGTGGTGGTAGTGGCAGGCATCCATCCCCTAAGGATGGGGATGGTAGTAGTGACAGGCATCCAGCCCTCCCTGGATAGGGGTGGTGGTAGTGGCAGGCATCCATCCCCCTAAGGGTGCGGATGGTAGTAGTGACAGGCATCCATGCCCCCCTGAGTAGAGGTGGTGGTAGTGACAGGCATCCAGCCCCCCTGAGTAGGGGTGGTGGTAGTGACAGGCATCCAGCCCCCCCTGAGTAGGGGTGGTGGTGGTGGCAGGCATCCAGGCCCCCCTGAGTAGGGGTGGTGGTAGTGGCAGGCATCCATCCCCCTAAGGGTGGGGATGGTAGTAGTGACAGGCATCCAGCCCCCCCTGGATAGGGGTGGTGGTAGTGGCAGGCATCCATCCCCCTAAGGGTGGGGATGGTAGTAGTGACAGGAATCCGGGCACCCATGATTAGGGGTGGTGGTAGTGGTAGGCATCCATCCCCCCATGAGTGGGGATGGTAGTAGTGACAGGCATCCAGCCCCCCATGAGTGGGGATGGTAGTAGTGACAGGCATCCAGCCCCCCCTGGATAGTGGTGGTGGTAGTGGCAGGCATCCATCCCCCTAAGGGTGGGGATGGTAGTAGTGACAGGCATCCGGCCCCCCCTGAGTAGGGGTGGTGGTAGTGACAGGCATCCAGGCCCCCCTGGGTAGGGGTGGTAGTAGTGGCAGGCATCCAGCCCCCCCTGGATAGGGGTGGTGGTAGTGGCAGGCATCCATCCCCCTTAGGGTGGGGATGGTATTAGTGACAGGCATCCATGCCCCCCTGAGTAGGGGTGGTGGTAGTGACAGGCATCCAGGCCCCCCTGAGTAGGGGTGGTAGTAGTGGCAGGCATCCAGCCCCCTAAGGGTGGGTATGGTAGTAGTGACAGGCAGCCAGCCCCCCCTGGATAGGGGTGGTGGTAGTGGCAGGCATCCATCCCCCTAAGGATGGGGATGGTAGTAGTGACAGGCATCCAGCCCCCCCTGGATAGGGGTGGTGGTAGTGGCAGGCATCCATCCCCCTAAGGGTGGGGATGGTAGTAGTGACAGGCAACCATGCCCCCCTGAGTAGGGGTGGTGGTAGTGACAGGCATCCAGGCCCCCCTGAGTAGGGGTGGTAGTAGTGGCAGGCATCCAGCCCCCTAAGGGTGAGGTTGGTAGTAGTGACAGGCATCCAGCCCCCCCTGAGTAGGGGTGGTGGTGGTGGCAGGCATCTAGCCCCCCATGAGTAGGGGTGGTGGTAGGGTGGTGTTGGTGGTAGGCATCCATCCCCCTATGGGTGTGTATGGCATTGGTGTTGGCCATCCCACCCCTATGGTTCTGCTGTTGCTAGTGTACGTTATTTGTGCATCCCTATGTGTGTGTGACATATTTCGGGTACGTGTAGTTTGTTTGTATTGTTGGTGTTTGACTTACCATCTGCGCCGTACGCGTCCGTGCCAGTCCCGGTAATAGATGTAGAGTATAGGTAGGACCTGCGCAATGGGATTCATGCTTGGATCGTCTCGTTCGGGTTTCTCGTGTCTTCGGGTCGTACTCGTAGCAGGCTTGTTCGTCTCGTAGCCGTGGATCGTCTTGTGGCGCGAAACGGAGCTTATGTACGGCTCGCCCGGATGCTTAAACGGGCCGGACGTTGCGACGGGTTCGGCGCGTACGGATTGCGCATCGTACTAGTCCGGCCGGAAGGTGCTGTGTATTTGCTTCCGTGTGGCTCGATTCGGCGTTCACGGATCCGGCTCGGGCGGGGAACAGGAGCTGGATTGGGTGAGTACGGCTCGCTCGGAAACTGGGTTGTTATACGCATCGTACTTGTTCGACCGGACGAGTGTACGAATCGGTCGGGAAACACGCATTCGGCTTGTATTTTTTCCGGACGAATACTGTTAGGTGCCCTACCGGCCGAGATCGGAATCGACCCCTTTGTCAGTAGAGGTACGTCAGTGATGGATCAAGAAGCATCAGTCAATTCAATTCAATTCATAATCTTTATTCGGATAGGCAGTATATCCATAAAAGTACAACCATAAAAAACTGTTAAAATTATCAGACACAATTTCACATCTTAAAATATGATGAATAAAATGCATTATTTACAACATAACCAATCACAGTTAAGAATTCAAAGGTCTGACATGGACTGACGTGCCCGGATCGCAGCTCTCAGAAAAGTACTTAATCGGAATACAAGCTCCTCATCGATCATACCAAGCATGCTTGTATAAGCCAGATCCAGGCTAACAGGTTTCCTTTTTTTAAAATAGGGATAGAGTGTCCCCTTGCTATATTTCATATAGTATTTGCAAAAGAATAAAAAGTGCAGGGTTGTCTGTCCGCTAATTCCGTCACATGGGCAGGGTACCAAATCAATTTTGGGATGATAACCAAGGGGAAAACATAATACAAACTTGAGTGTCCCTGCTCTGAGACGGAATAACAGACTTCTTTCCCAGTGACTCATAGGTAAGGTGGGGTAGTTTGGTAGGGGATAACAATATTGGACTAGTGACATATAACTAGAGACAAGGGTTTTCTGTGATTCCTGAGCTATGCGCTCGGTACTGTAAAATAGGTAAAGTGCATTCCTAAGATCTATTTTCCGTAGTGTTTCAGCTTTACAAGGGTGTCTAAAAATACAACCCTGATTAATACTGCATAAGCTCTGATAAACTCCGGATAGCCAGGGGATATCCATCCCTTTCTCACACTTCAAACAGTCCATGATGATATCTCTAGTCTGAATAGCTTCCTCATTCTTCCAGACAGACAGCCAAAAGAGAGCCGGGCGAGCACGTATAAAATCAGTGACATAATTTAAATGTAATTCTTTATGGCAAACATAATGAGATGTCGAGATTGGGGCGCCCAACAGTTTCCTGCAGAATCTGTTTTCTTCCCGCTGAATGCAGGAACTGTTTGTGGTGCCCCAAATCTCAGCTCCATAAGTAGCTACTGGGACGCATTGCAATTTAAAAAATTTTAAGATAGCTAAAATAACGCCAGTGTTCTTGGGACGGGGAAGGCTAAAAATGGAATTGATGGTCTTTGAGAACTTGCTCCTGGACTGAGAAAGATGCTCAGTCCAGGAGCCGTTTGCAGCAAAGACCACACCAAGGTAGGGGAATTTACCAGTGCATATTAATTTTTGGCTGCCAACGGAGATAGAGGTAAGGGAGCGTTTTTGTGGGCCACAAGACATTAAAAATGATTTTTTTAAATTAGCTCTTAAATCCAGACTGTCCATATGTTTAACAAACGACTGTACTAAAATGCGCAATGAGTTTGGGGTGCGACCTATAAGCACCGCATCGTCAGCATAAAGTAACACCGGCAAAGGTTTGCCGTTAATCATAGGCACATCTTTGGTTGCACCTATCAATGATTTGTTCAGGCCGTTAATATAAATAATAAAAAGAAGGGGGCCAGAACGCATCCCTGCCTGACCCCCTTCCTACCTTGATAGGCCCTGAGACCTCACCACCTCTACCAATTCTCACTTGTGCCTGAAGGTCCTTATGAAGATAAGCCAGGAAATGAACCAGGGGAGCTGTCTAAACCATGGCCCAACAGGATAGCCCACAGCTTTGACCTGTTGACAAAATCAAAAGCTGAGGACAAATCCATGAAGGCCAGGTAGACAGGAGTTTTACGAGCAATGGTATATTTCCCAATCACAAGGCTGAGGTAGAAGCATCAGTCAGTAAATGTACCTTAGACTCTAATAGCCACCAGTGGGTGTATCTCACTGTGTTATCCAGTCGTAGGAGTAGCTAACGCTCTGTGGGTATGTACGTCTGTGGAGTAGCAAGGGTCAAATTAAGACCAGGAAGAGACCTAAGCCATCCATTATGCCTTATATCACATCCTTGCACGCAGAAATGAACAAAATTGCCAAGTTGAAGAAGCCTCCCTGACATATGGCATCTAGCTCATGTGCTGAGCCGCTACGTGATACCTTAGAATAGAGAATAAATGTAATACGTGCAGGCGGAAATCAAGTAGAGTGAACCCCCCGGCAACCTCTGTGCAGGTCAGGCAATGTAAAATGCCTCTAGACGGTGAGTAAGTGGGTGCGGGCGGTGACTCAGGTGATAGCTGAACCTATACGGAAAATCTAGTGAGGAGGCTTCCTAAGAGAAATGAGAGTTAATTAAATTGCGTGCGAGGCAGAAAACAAGTAAGAAGAAGAACTCCCCGGTAGCCTCAGTAAATATCGGGCAATGAAATGCCATTAGAACGTGAGTAAATGGGTGCGGGCGGTGAGATTGAAAAGGTGAGAGTTATTTATATTACGTGTGGGGTGGAAATCAAGTGAAAAGAAAAACACCCCTTTGCCCTCAGTGCCGGTCGGGCGATGGAAAAGCCACTAGAAAGTGAATCAATGAGTGCAGGGCGGTGACGTAGGTGTCAGCGGAACCTGTATGGAAACCGAGCTGGTATCGGAATATTCGATATCCAGTACCAGGCAAGCGTGTGGCATGGCAATACATGCAATCGAGGCCACACAGGTAATGTGAGCCTTGGGGTGAGTCTTCTAGTGACGCTAAGAACTGATATAACCCCCGTGTAATTACGTTAAAAAAAAACGGCTACCGATTGTATAGGTTAACTGGTTTGCAAGTCATGATGAGAATGCAAGCGAATTTAGCAACCAGAGCTGATTAACTATAGGACTTACTCGTTTGATGATCACATACCCATTCAGACCTTCTTTATTCCCATCTACATACCTATACAGTCTGACACCCATTCACATACACATGCAGAGATTCTTACATGCACCTGTAGACACCCTTATACCTATTTATATACTCATACAGAGAATCTCATACCCTATCACATACCCATACATAGACTGTCACACCCTCTCGCATATCCATACCACAGTGTCACAAATATTCACATCCCCATACAGAGACTGAAAGACCCTCTCACATACCTATACAGACAGTGTCACAACCATTCACACTCTTTCTTAATATGTTATATTGTTTCATAAATAAACTAGTTACTTAGGGCCAGATGTACGACCAAGAAAATTTTGCATCGCAAATTGCGACTCTTTTGCGACTCACAATTTGCGAGGCACAATTTCCGATGTACAACAGTGTATTTCACACTGTTTGCGATTCCCAATGGGGTCGCAAATTGCGAGGCTCATTATTATTAATGAGCCTCTCGCAATTTGCGAGCCCATTGGGAATTACAGCCCTCCCAGGATGGTGGCCTGCTGGGCTCAGCAGACCACCATTTCTGGAACTGCTTTTAATAAAGCAGCTTCTTTTTTTTTAATGCAGCCCGTTTTCCTTAAAGAAAACGGGATGCATTTAAAAGGAAAATGAAACTTTTCAGTTTCATTTTTAAGGGCAGGCAGTGGTCTCTGGGACCACTGCCTGCTCTTAAAAATATTTTCCAAGATACTCACAAAGGGGAATGGGTCCCCTGGGGATCCCTTCCCCTTTGAGGGTGGTTTACTACCTACTTGAAGTAGGTGGTAAACTGCAAGTATTTTGCAGCTGCAAATGCGGTCGCAAAACACTAGTACATAGCATGTTGGCTCGCTTTTAGGAAGGGACGCCCCTTTCTAATAGCGAGAGTCGCAAATGCTATTTTGCGAGTCAGGGACTCGCAAAATAGCATTTGTACATGCTATTACCCTTTTTTGCGGCCGCAAACCGGAGGTTCTCCCGTTTGCGGCCGCAAAAAAGGGTCGCACATCTGGCCCTGAGTGAATTAATAATTAGATGATTTAATCTTGACCTTCATGTATTGCCTATTACTTTTCCAGAGTTACAGTTTTGAAAAAAAGAATTACAATGCCTGACAGAGCACAAAAAAGAAAGAAACAGGGGAAGCAGAATTATCAACTTCAAAGTGAGACAGAAAAACAAAATAAGGTGGAGAATGTCCAGAGAATAAAAAGAGTAGCTGGTTAGAATACTAAGCAGTTTCTCAAAAAAAGTGTTGTAAAATGCAGATTGAGAGTTCAGTCTTATCTAAAAATGAAATTTGCACATCAAGAGGAAAAAAGCAAGGAGTACATGTTTTGGAAAGTAGGAAATGTTCTAAGAAATCAGAGAGTTTGTCATGGAGACAGAAACAGTTTAAGGAGTTAAGAGCTAAAATGTTTTGCACTACTGTAATAAAAAATTTGCTAAAAAGGATGCAGAAATATAAGAGAAGAAGTGATGCATTTAAGCAAAAGCAACATATTGAAAGTGTTGTTGAAAGCACTTGCTTTGAAGAGGAAAGTATTTATATTAATATTGAATAGAATGAGGACAATAGACAAAACAGTGTGGTGCATGAAGAAAAGAAGTGTAAGAAAAAGTCTTATTAATTGAAATAATTTTGCAAAATTTCTAAAGGTGAATGAAGCACAGAAACTTATTTCAATGAAGAAAGTTATTTCCAAGAGAATACCTTAGTGCATGATGTTGGTTTAACTGTCGTTGTTATGAAGTAAATGATGGTTCTTCTGTTGCAAAAGAAGAATCTACATGGCACCCCTCGCCCACGTCGCCCGACAGCACAACCTCAACATCATCTCCTACGCCGACGACACCCAGCTGATCCTCTCCCTCACCAAAGACCCTCACACCGCCAAAGCCCACCTCCACGAAGGAATGAAGGCCGTCGCCGAATGGATGAGGACCAGCCGCCTGAAGCTGAACTCGGACAAGACGGAGGTCCTCATCCTTGGTTCCAACCCTTCAGCCTGGGACGACTCCTGGTGGCCAACATCACTGGGAACAGCCCCGCCACCCACCGACCACATACGCAACCTAGGGGTCATCCTCGACCCCACCCTCTCCATGACTAAGCAGGTCAACGCCGTTTCCTCATCCTGCTTCAACATCCTCCGAATGCTCCGCAGGATCTTCAAGTGGATCCCCACCGAAACAAGAAAAACAGTCACCCAGGCCCTCGTCACCAGCAGGATGGACTACGGAAACGCCCTCTACGCAGGAACGACGGCTAAGCTCCTGAGACGGCTGCAACGCATCCAGAACGCCTCTGCACGTCTTAACCTCGACATCCCCCGATGCAGCCACATCACACCCCACCTGAGAGACCTGCACTGGCTCCCTGTCAACAAGAGGATAACCTTCAAGCTCCTCACCCACGCACACAAAGCACTACACAACTCCGGACCAGCCTACCTCAACAGACGACTCAGCTTCTACACCCCCACCCGCCAGCTCCGCTCGACCAGCCTCGCCCTCGCCACAGTCCCCCGCATCCGGAAAACGACCGCCAGCGGCAGATCCTTCTCCCACCTCGCCGCCAAGACCTGGAACACCCTCCCCACCAACCTCCGACAGACCCAAGACCTACTGGCCTTCAGAAGACTCCTCAAGACCTGGCTCTTCGATCAGTAGCAGCACCACCCCCCTCTTCCCCCAGCGCCTTGAGACCCTCGCGGGTATGTAGTGCGCTTTATAAGTGACATGATTGATTGATTGATAGAGGAAGTGATAGCTGAAGATGTGCAAGGAAGGCATGCACAGGCCCCAGTACATAAATGGAATTGTAGTAGTATTTACAGAATTCATCAGGAATCAATTTGTATGACTTTCCATGCAGAAGTCTGAAAAAGAAAATTGAAATTTTGCAAGGATTAAATCCATGCAAAGTAAGAAAATGTAGTAATTTACATGGATATCCACTGGCATGTATTTCAAGGAAAGTTTGCAGAAGCACCTTTCACAATTTCAGGATGCAAAAGAAGAATGTAGAGGAAGTGATAGCTGAAGATGTGCAAGGAAGGTGTGCACAGGCCCCAGTACATAAATGGAATTGTAGTAGTATTTACAGAATTCATCAGGAATCAATTTGTATGACTTTCCATGCAGAAGTCTGAAACAGAAAATTAAAATTTTGCAAGGATTAGATCCATGCAAAGTAAGGAAATGTAGTAATTTACGGTGAGCAGTCAAAATATCGAAATTTTAATGTCGATATACCAAAATATCGAATGTAAAATATCGATGGTATAAAATATCGATGTTTTGCATATCGACATCAAAAATTTCGATATTGGTATGTGTAGTAAAATATCGAAGTACAATATATCGAATGTCATAATATCGTTGTGATAAAATATCGACAAAGTGTAGTATTGTGTGATTTTTTGTATATTTTGTAATATTTTGTATATAAGGGGCCCATTACGATGTCGGGCGGAAGCACTACCGCCGTGCTGGCGGATGCAAAAACCACCAGTTACCGTCCGCACGCAGCAGTCCACACGCCCGCCCGATTACGATGCGAAAAGTCAGCCAAACACCGCCGGCAAGCCAGCGACACCGTCCGCCATCAAAGTGCGCCCGTACACGTAGCGGCGCAGCCCAATTGACACACACCGTCCGACGAAATCACGTTCCGCCCGGCGTACAAATTACGATGCCGCAAACAAACGGCTCCCACGGCTAAGAGACACCGTACGTCAAACCGAAGCGGTAACACGAACGCCGAGCACGGACACCGAAGAAGCGGTTCCCCGAGCATGAATCCAGCACTGCAGGCCCTCCCTATGCTCTATCTGATGCACCACCAAGGACGCAACGTACCGCGAAGACGCAGGTAGGCACAAACACAACAAGTGCACGCAAACAGCGCACACAGTGCAAGGGCGGAAAAGCGGACATCCCCCACCCCCGCATGTACACGACACATCCACCAATGCATCCACAGATGACACACAGGCCAAATTGTAACATCTCGTAACACATGTGTACACACCACCTGGGACTAGGAACCAACGACCCCGTCACGGCCCCAAAGCGGCGATGACGCTGCCACACATGCGCACAACGCAGAGGCCAACCGCAGCACCATGCATGCGTCGCACACAGACACAGGGACACAACCAAGCAGCACACACACCAGCCCCACCCCGAACGCACATGACACGTGACAGGCCTGCCACAGACATGTCCCCAACGCCCAATTCACGGTCAACACCCAACGTCACACAACCGACGCACACATGTCAGTGAAGTCACGCAACAGCAGGACACACCCCAGTGTAACAAACATGGCGAAGCACACAGCGGCGGCAACACCAACCAGGAGAAGCAGGGCTCCTTCGGGAAGAGGAACGCCAGTACCACACTGAAACACCCATACCACCCTGCACACATGAACAAGACATACAAAACGGAACACCAAAGAGCCCGGGGACCGACAACAGGTGGCCCAAGAATAACATCCACACACAAGGCCCAACGCAGAGCGGAAAGGCAGCCTGCCGCCCACACAAGGGAGAGCAGACAGCACTGAATGACCTTCCATTCCAACTCCGAAACCACAGCCCCACGACAGAAGCCGGTGAATACAGCCATTGTCCAAAAAATGAGCAACACAGGCATGCAGAGGAGACCGACCACAGGGCAGATAGCGCATATCACCGAAGAACACTACGGACGGGAAAGAAAAAAGAAAACACTCCCCCATGTCGGCCCCATGCAAGTTATCTGGAAGGAGTCACACATCACTGACCTTGAACAGTCTGAGAAGCATGTGGGATGAGGGCCCGTGTCCTCCGCACAAGCCAACAGAACACAAGTCCTGTCTCCCTACGACTACACAGAGCTCACAGCAACCTCGGAGCGTGCACATTGCAGACTGCACACACAGCCGGAGCACGCCACCACAACGCACCGCTGCAAAATGGCACTCTCAACACACCTACCCAACTACGCCGGACAGGTCAAGCTGTACAAACACAACCTGATACAGATATTGGGATGCGAACCCCTGTCCCTGCTGAACGTAAGTTACCGACTGACTTACCGCATCACATTGTTCAGCTGCGTCATACCCGTCTTCTACTGTCGGAGGTGTCCCTACCAGCATCCTGTGGAGTTGTGTCTCTCCAACCCGGCATGTCTAAAGGCGGACCTGCTACAACTATTCCTCCCTCTGGACGCACACGACAGGGCCTGCTCTGCCTATGGGGGCATGGCGTATGTGGCCAACATCGCACCCGCACTAAAATGGGACCACTGTGCCTCCACACGACGGATCATCGAGCACAGCTACATCGAATGTCACCCAGCATGCCCCATCATGCTCCTCCAAGGGACAACTTACGAACAACACCTTGACAGCCACCATCCGCTACATTGGCTGGCAAACATGTATACCACCAATGACATGGAAGCCCTGCTGGACGGCATCGCATACCTGACAACCTGTCAATTCGTCGGACCCCGACGCAAGTCCCCCAATTGACCTATGATGTCCAACCCCGCACCCATGCTTAGCTTCCGCACGGACTGGCCAGTCACCACCACAACAGCCATACCAAACGACCGGCAACTGTTACCACACCATCAACGACATCGCCATGACATCGGACATGCACACTGTTCCCCATCACATCCAGGAACACCGCATGCAACGTGGGAGGCAGGGGCATGGGGTCTGTGTATCGCACCCACATGGACGGAACTGCACGAACAACCAGGACACGACATGGATCCAGCGCCCATGGACACACACACCGCTCAGTGGACATGAATAGGTCGCCTGGAGTCTGTGGGTGCTGCACCCCTCCCACCCCGCCCCGGGAATCCCATACCAGGACCTTTGCATGGACGACAAGTGCATACAACAACAACACGACCCCAGTGACTGTGACATGTCCAGTAACCACCACATTGCAACAACAAGTGGCACGCCGCTGCATGCACGCAAGCCCATGCCCTGATGTCATCTCACATGCACGCGTGCATGAGGAACAACCGCAGCAAACCTGTCACATGGAACTGAGATGGACTGTGCCCATGATGCCAAGCGGTCTGGTAGGCTACTTGTATACCGTCTGTGTCAAAGTCCGCAGCTCCGCAGCTATACGTAAATGTACATTAGCACAGCCTTGGCCAAGCAGATGTAACTCTGAAGCCCACATCCCACATGCAACAGCTAATCACATGTAACCCTACACCCTATCCCATTTGTAATCATGCTCAGTATATCCTCAACATGTATTCCGCTGCCAGTAGTGTCCACTATACTGCATCACAGAGGACAGAAGACTCAATATAATGTTTGAAACCAAAACTGTCTCCGCTGATTCAATTCACAAGTACGAATGAGAGAGGATGAGAGTATGTGAAGTACACGGCAGTCGTGACATGACCATGTAGTCCACTGGCATTGGATGTCAACGCAAATGAGTAGCACAACTGTGGAAGACACACATGTGTTGTGTGAAGTCATATGGACGCAGTGCTCAGGTGGGTGGGTGTGACGGGTAGATGCGCACATGCCAAGTTGGAGCACGCCGTGTTGGGAGGGGTCATGAACAGTACACCACCGCTTCCCTGGGCATTGTGAGAGGACACCTGTCGGGGGAAGTGAACACGTGTGTGCACAGCAGCCGGGCACACGAACAATGCGGTACCAGGCGCACACGTCAGCCCACCCTCTGTGGACAAGCTGGATCCTGTTGTGCGCCCGCCATGCCCCTTGACAAGGCACACACAGCCCCAGTCGACCAGGTGTAACCCCAACATAGTCAATCCGCACAGGCGATACAGGGCACGGGATGGCAGTGGAGCATGGTGTGTGAGAGGTCTCCTCGCGCTCCTCCTGGTCATATCACGCAGGCAATAGAACCTCAACGTGTAGCATGGCACAAGTCAAATGGAAGTGTAGGGGGACGCACCACAGCACGAGCAGCACTGACGTCACGGGAGGTGGCTCGCACCATCCCATCCATTGCCCATTATTCCAACCACGCCACATGCCATTGCGACAAAGTGCAAGCGCGTGCGCCACCACCCCCGAGCCATCCCCAGAGAGGCCAAAGAGTGAATGTGTGGGCCATCAGCTACAGACGGACGCTGCCTGGCCGCAAGGGCAGCCACAGCCACTGGGTGTCGCAGGTGGCGGATCCGGAAGGCGAAGACTGTGATGCATAGTCCATGCAGGCCGGGTCTCCATTTGGGGCACCACGCAGGTGGACGGCGTCCCGCCACACATCATACCCTGAGACAGCCCACTCGTGCAACTGGACCCACACATACACTCCTTGCCCTCTCTGGTGCGAGCTTGGGGCTGCCTGTGCAAGCGCTAGCCTCACAGGTGCACATGCATATTGGGGGAGCGAGGGGAGGACATGAGGGCTGGGGCGAAGATGACTGTATCACTGTCAGTGAGTACAAGGGATGACCCAGATGTGGACAGGAAGAGACGTGTCCCGTGTGTACTGCAACTAGTCGCCAATCCAACTACCCCCCATGTCCGGAATGTAAGCCCGCACCTAGGCCCGCCCATCCGCCACATCGAATATACCACCAGCACAACAACCTTCCCATTCGAAACACTGACTGGGGGTGGCGACCAGTGAACAATCATGTGTAGCCTACCCACGCGTACATGTGGGCCCTCCATGATCCATGTCACCTGCGGCAAAGTCATGACATGCGCAATGAGGGAAGTGAGGAGAGCTGTCCGCCCCACGCACAGAAGGTGCATCAGCTCCACAGACCCAGCAGCGAGTCCAGCAGGGGTCACATGTGCAGGGGCAGCTGTGCCTGGTGTGAAGGCACATGCATATAGACAGCACATCGACCAATGTGTAGTCTGCCCACATCTACAGTCCATCATCATGCGGACATAGGAATTGAACACAGGGCAACACATCTGAGTGGGTGCACCCACCGTGACCAACAATGCGCAATTATCGACGTACCCGCCCTGTGCATGGCCCCCCACCCAACGGAGGCACATCCAGTGCCACCATCCCACACACACAAGCCTTCCACGAAACATGCTGTGTCCAATGGTCAGTACAGAGTCAGCGCCCATCTGGTGGATCCTGAACAGGAGACACATGCACACACATGCCAGCTCCCACTATGTACGTCTGCCACCTGGCACGTGCAATGTAACCTCTCACCTGTGACGTGTGTCTGCAAGCACACAGCCGTTTTGGCATGGGGCTGTCAATGTGGACACCTGTCAATGTTTCGGGAGGTGTGATCCGTACAGTGCTGTACATAGGGTGCAGTGCTGACACCTACTACTGTCTCATATCCCCTCGTGCCACAGGTCCCACTTGTTTTGGCCGCTCAGCCTGTGCCCACATCGTCGTCGTCGTGTGCCATACTCATCCAGCCTCGGAAGCAGTGCCATGCTCAGCAGACATTCATGTTGCCGTGCCGTCCCTGCTTGACAGCTGGGCTGTGACTCATGTGCTTGCTCAGTCATGTCAGTGATGTGAATGCGAAATTGCTATGTGTTGTGTTGCTTTGACATGTGTCCACTGCCATCTTCCCTAGGCGGAGACCGAACATTGACCGCCCATACCAATTGCTGGCGGACATGGAGGATACTGAGGTCATAAGGAAGTTTCGGCTGGACAGGCCAACCCTGCATCGACTGTGTGCCATGTTGGAACCCCATCTCCGTCCCCGCAGGGTGTATCCGACAGCATTCACCCCCACGGCTAAGGTGATGGCCGCCATGCATTTCTTCGCCACTGGGTCATTCCAGCACACAGTGGGCAGTGGAGGAGGGATGTCCCAGCCCATGTTCAGCAAGGTGCTGAGGGATGTACTGGCAGCCATGATGCTGTACCGAAACAGGTACATCAGATTCCCCAGGGCTCGTGAATTGGCGGCAGTGAAGGGTGCATTCTATGCCCTTGGCAGGATCCCACACGTCGTTGGTGCCATTGATTGCACACATGTTGGCCTTGTTCCACCACAGGCCACTGAGCACCTGTACCGCAACAGGAAGCACACGCACTCCCTGAATGTGCAAGTGGTGTGCCTTGCGGACATGGTGATAACCCACGTGTGTGCAAAGTTCCCAGGCTCGGCCCATGACGCACACATAATGCGCAACAGCATCTTGCCACGACTGATGTCCAATCTGCAACAGGATCGTGGCTGTATTGTCGGTGAGTATGTGGAGTGGTGTAGCGTGCTGGCTGTGCGATGCTGTCCCCTGTCCAGTTGGAATAGCAACGGTTCTCTGTGTCCCTCACACCCAGGTGACTCTGCGTACCCGAATGGGGCATGGCTGCTCAGTCCATTGAGGAATCCTCGCACCCCAGCAGACGATCGCTACAATGAGGCACATGGGAGGACCAGACGTGTGGTCGAGCGTACCTTTGGCCTCCTCAAGTCCAGGTTCAGGTGCCTGGACCGCACCGGGGTGCGCTGGCGTACTCCCCACAGAAGGTGTGCCAGATAGTGGTGGCGTGCTGCATGCTGCACAATCTGGCCATTCGGAAGCAGATCCCCCTCATTGTGGATGACGGAGATCAACCAGGGCCCCAGCCCGCAGACCAGGACAGCTCGAGTGAGGAGGACAGCGGAGAGGAGGAAGCTGGGAATGTGCGCCAGCAGCTCATCGCCCGCTACTTCACTTGACGGTGAGTGTCCATGTACGACGGCTGATGTGTCTGTATTTGTGCAGGTGTGTGTGTGCTGTGTCAGGGTGGCCTTTTGTTCACTGCGTGCTGTGTCAACGCTCCATGCCCAGGTTAGTATGCCACTGATGGTGGCTGTGGCATTGTGCCCTATTGCTCTGTGCGATGTGTGTACATTGCTTGTAGTTGTTGACATGTACTGTGTGATGGGTGTGTGACACACTCATTGAATGTGCTCCTGTTCTGTCTCCCACCCCTAGGTCCCTACAGGCCCTCCGGTTCCATTGCCATGCCACGCATCAGGTGCCGTTCCGCTCAAGGTGGCCGTTGTATTCCGTACAATTAAAACACAGGGCACAGACAGCAGTTTGTGGAAGAGGTGCATTTATTTCAAACTGTAACATGTGATTGTGTGTAAGGTGATGACAAAAGTGGTGCGTGCAGTGACAATGAGCTGTCGGTCATGGCTGCGTGATGCTCAGGGTGCACCCACTGGTTCTATGTCCATAGTCCAACACACACATGCCATCCAGATGGCTGTGTGGAGTGGGATCGTAGTCCAAGTCAATGCAGTGGGTGGTCAAGGAAGGCTGGCTGGCTGCCTCACTTGCGTCTGGAGCGTGCGAAGTCCTCCCGGGAGATCTGTTTCCACTTCGGACGGCCCCTTCCACGTTTGCGAGGGGGGTGCCTGCTTGCGACCTGCTGGTGGTTGAGGTGTGCTCACTGGCTGTGGACGCAGGGGAACTGGACACTGCTGCTCGACCCTGCGCCCCGGCAGGTGGTGGCGGAGGGGAGCTGCTGTCCCTGGCTGTGACCTCACCGCCACCACCAGCTGGCCCATGAGGTCCACGAGTTGGCCCATACGGGCGTCCATGGACCTCAGCACCCCCAGCACCTCACGCGTGTCTGTAGCAGACCTGGCCCATTGTCCTTGGGCCTCTTCATAGGCCCCAAGGACTCTGGCCATTTGAGGCAGGGCATGGCTCCCAGGGGAGACTGGCGTTTCCCTGACCCTGCTCCTCCTACCAGTCCTGCTGCCACCGGCCTGCCCACTAGCCACATTGCTCACCACGGTCCTCGCCCTGGCTCCCAGGGTGGATCCAGTCGGCCGGGCCACCACCTGCGCTGGGGCTGGGGCCAGCGAAGACGTGGTGGCGGTTGCGGCAGTGGTAGTGGCCGCAATGACCGTGGGTGTGGCCGCAATGACCGTGGGTGTGGCCGCAATGACCGTGGGTGTGGCCGCAACGACAGTGGCAGCAGGGGGCTGGGAATGTTCAGCAGCCCTGGATGATGGGTTGGTGGGTAGGAGGGGTCCTGGGGAGCGGCTGGGCCCTGCCACACTAGATGGGCCTGCTTGGTGGTCCGTGTCCGAAGAGGAGGACAGATCCTCCACATCCGTGTGTCCTCATTGGGGGCTTGTAGGCTGGCTGTGCTGGCTGCTGTCTCCATCCCCAGCATCCAGCAGTTCGTCACCTGTGGAGAGAATGAGATTTGTTATTGTGTTGCACCTGGCGAAGTCTGTATTGGTTGTCTGACATTCTCCGTTCGTGCACTCTCGTGCACGTGTGTCCCGGAGGCGGGTGTGTGGCTGTACAATCTGTTGTTGTGTGTGCTTGGCAATGGGACTGTGTGCTGTGCACATGTGGCATGGGACGGATTGGCTATGCCGATGGGTGTGTTGCTGTGCTCCTACTTATTGTGACTCTGGTGTATGCGGGCTCCAGGCCCATCCTGGGTCTGGTTTGTACTTTGCTTTTGGGGTGCATATGGAACGCTTAGGAACGCATATGGCAACATGGGGGTCATGCCCCAGAAACGCATTTGGGATGGAATATGCTTTTGGGGTTCAAATGGAATGCTTAGGAACGCATATGGCAACATGGGGGTCATGCCCCAGAAACGCATTTGGGGTGGAATATGCTTTTGGGGTACATGCTGTGAGCCATGGGTGCCGAACGTGACTTGTGTTGTGGCAGCATGACAGTGCATGGTCTGAGGTGTGTGCATGCCTGACATGCCCTGCATATTTGCTGTCTGTTGTGATTACTGGACATGGCATTGGACGCATCGTTATGAGTGAGTGATGGTTGTGTGCCACCCGACGTATTGCAGTTGTCCCATCTCCTTGGTGTGCGTGCTGCCCTGTGCCATGTGCATCACTGCAGTGCTCGGGGGGTGTGGCCCATGTTGTGTGTTGTTGCTCACAGTGTGGCGTGCGCTTCATTGACTTCTGGCACATGGTTGGTCATGGGCATGTATCTTAGCGTGACTGCTGTATGTGTGGCAGCTGTTCGGATGACATGCCTTTCATGAGACTGGGGCTGACGGATGGGATGGATGGTATGTTGTATGTGCATGGTGTGTCTGTGTGTTTGATGGGTTCAGTGGTGTTCGTG
Source organism: Calotriton arnoldi (assembly GCA_963921515.1). NCBI lineage: Eukaryota > Metazoa > Chordata > Amphibia > Caudata > Salamandridae > Calotriton > Calotriton arnoldi. The sequence goes on along the minus strand of CAWUFW010007495.1, from coordinate 558,039 downwards.
TGCATTTATGTTGTTCCGCTCTGTTGCGTCTAGTGTTGTTTGTCTTACATAGGCGTAGTTGTGGGGTGTGTGGTTGACAGGCAGTAGGGGCTACATGGACAGGACTTCAATGGTGTTTCGGTTGTGTGTGATGGGTTGCACAGTGGCTGCCGTGTGGTACTATATTCAGTGTGGCTTGTGCATGCAGACGTGGCTCCTTGGGTGTTGCTGTGTCATGTGATGGGTCATGTGGGGTGTGAGTCTGTGGTTCATGTCCGTGTGCACATTGTTCACTTGTTCGTGACAGTGGGCGGTGCTGCGTGTTCGTCTGCTACGTGACATGTCCCATGTGTTGGTCGTGTTACGGTCCTCATGCCTCCAGTAATCCAGCCCTGTCCAGTTTCCCACCTGCAGGTTGTTCGTGCGTGCACTGTCCTGGATGCCACATGGTTCTAAGCGGGGGTGCTCCATGTTGCAGGTCTGTGGGGGTGGGGGCGGTGTTGTGGGTCGTGGTGATGGCTGGACACCCACTGACACCTATTGTTGTGGACCGTGATGTCTACCTTTCGGCTGTCGGTGTGCACTGCGGTGGCTGACACGTGGCTGTGGGGTGTGGGGGATGCTCCTCCTTGCTGTGCTGTGGGACTAGGGGCCTGGTGTGTGTTGTACTTGAGCTGTCCACCCTCCCACCCACTGCACTTTGTGTTCCTGCCACTTACCTGTTACTTGTCGGTTAGTGCAGCTATGGCGGACACATGGGTGTGGTGGGTGCTCGTTGTGGCGCTTCTGGCATACTTGGGGACCTGTTGGTGGTTACGTGGCTGGCTGAGTGTACACATGCCCCCACGTATCTTTCAGTTGTTAGGTTTGGGCTGTGTGTGGTGGTGTCTGTTGCATGTGTGTGTGATGTGTTGTGTATTGTGTGCTGGACATGGGGGTGTTTGTCCCTGGGAGCTGTGGCATGGTGGTAGTGCATGTGAGTACATAGCGGTGTGCTGGTATACATTAGTTTGTACTTACCAGCCTCCACTCCCCTGCTAATCCGGTGAGGATCTCCGGATGGATGATGACTCGCACCTTCTCCTCCCATGCTTTGAAGGTCTTGAAAAGCGTGGGATTCCCTCCGCCAGTGACGGCAGCCAGCTCTCTGTTTTTGTTCTCCTTCTTCTTGACCAGGCTTTTGACGTCATTCCACCGTTTGTTGATTTCTCCTCTGTTCCTGGGCAGGGTCCCGACTGCATTGACCTGGTCTACGATCCGGTTCCACATTCTGTTTCTGGTGGCTAGTGGTGTGTGCTGGACCAGGTTTCCATAGATTTGTGGGTGCACCTTGATGATCTCGTCGACCATGACCGTCAGCTCAATGGGCGTGAACTTGGGCAATCTTTGTGGTGCCATGGTGTTTGTGGTGCTGGTGCGGTGTGTGTTGTGTAATGTGCAGGGGGTTTGTGGTGCCGGTGTTTGGTGGTGGTGGTGGTGGTGGTGGTTGTGATGTGTGCGTTTCTGTGGTGTGCTGCTGTCCTTGCTGTGTCACTGTGTCCTCTCCTCTCCTCTCTGGTTTGCAATGTTGCAAGGGGTTGTGGTCTGTGGGAGTGCTGCTTTTGTACTTACCTATGTGGGTGTGTCCTCATGGTCTGTTGTCTTCAGGTGTGTTGTGTCTGGTGTTCTGGCCTTTGTGGTTTTTGTTTGTCCAGGGGGTGTTTTCGGGATGTGTACTGTGCTTGTGTATTTGTGCGTGCCTTGCTGTGTGGACTTGTTGGCCATGTTGTGTGCGATTGTTTTTGTCAGCGGATGGTTTCTGTGCAGGGACGTGGCCGCCATGGCTTCTGCCGTGTCAATTTTCATCGGCGTTGTTTGCGCTGGCGGGCGGTATATTTGTAGTTTTCCCGCGCTCATGGCGGTGCGATCGTAATTTCACGTGCGGTGTGTCGGCCGTGAGGGCGGGCGGTTTTGTGTTGTCGTGCGTGTTTCCGTCCGTGGCGGGCGGTTTGACTCCGACTCGGACGAGGGCGGGCGGTATCTTGTGGGATTTTTCGCCGATGGCGGTTTTCGGTTTGTGTCATCGTAATGGCGTGGTCGGTGTTCAGACGGTGTGTGCGGGCGGATTTTTGCCGCTTTCATGCGTGGCGGATATTTTTACGCCGGGTATCATAATGGGCCTTTTAGTGTTTTAACATGTTATTTGGAATGTATTAAAATTATGTTTTTTATAATTTAAATAATTTAGGGGGTCATTATGATGTCAGGCGGATCGCCGCCGCCCGTATGGCGGTGGCGATCCGCCCGCCATTTTTGACCGCCCGCCTAACATGTCTCCCCCGCCATATTACGATGGCAGTGGGGACCCAGGCGGACGGAAAGACAGGCCGCCGGTTTTCCGCCGGTAGGCAATCCGCCGCCCGATTGCCTACCGGGTGGAAAAGGCCTGCAATATGGTCAGGCACCGCCATCCATATTAGGATTATGGCGGTCACATGCCTTTCCATGGCGGATACTCCGCAATGGAAAGGCATGCGGAGAATGCCTTTGGGGACCCGTTGCGGGCCCCCTGGGAGGTGGGGGGCTGCACTTGGGGGGTACCCATGGTACATTGGCATGCACAAGGTGGCAGGCACTGCGCGGTGCCTGCCACCTTGTGCCTGCCAATGCACACAGTGCATTCCCAGCATTGTGGCGGGCGGTGCTGTGCGCACCGCCCGCCACAATGCTGGGAATGGAGGATGCCAGCGCCACGGTGGCATCCTAATCGCCTGTGCGGGACCGCCACACCACTGGCGGCCGGTCCCAGCACCGCTAGGGTGGCCCGTCATCCTAATAGGCCCCTTAATTTAAAAAAAAACTTTTATAAATAATTTTAGGAGCGGGATGTTGGGTTTATAGGGGATAAGGGCAGGGAGTGTTTTAAAAATATATATTTTAAATTAAATATTATTAATTTTTTTAAATAATTTGAATTTATTTCTAAAAAAAGAAAATTTATATTTAAATTTAAATTTGATAATTAATTTTAGGAGCGGGATGTTGGGTTTATAGGGGATAAGGGTGGGGAGTGTTTTATAAATATATATTTTATATTAAATATTATATATATTTTTTAAATAATTGTGAATTTATTTATTAAAAAAATATTTATATTTAAATTTTAAATTGAAAATTAATTTTAGGAGTGGGTTGTTGGTTTTATAGGGGATAAGGGTGGGTAGTGTTATAAAAATATATATTTAAAATTAAATATTATGAAAATTTTTAATAAATTTAGAATTAATTTAAAAAAAATAATAATATTGAAATGTAAATTAAAAAATATTTTTAGGAGTGGGATGTTGGGTTTATAAGGGATGATGGTGGGGAGTGTGTTAAAATATATATATTTTAAATTAAATATTATTAATATTTTTAAAATTTATAATTTATTTAAAAAAATAAAAATATATGGAAATTTAAATGTGAAAATCATTTTAGGAGTGGCTTGTTGGGTTTATATGGGATAAGGGTGGGGAGTGTTTTAAAAATATATATTTTAAATTAAATATTATCAACATTTTTAATACATTTAGAATTAATTCTTAAAATAAAATATAATATTGAAATCCTAATTTGATAAATATTTTTAGTAGTGGGATGTTGGGTTTTTAGGGGATAAGGGTGGGGAGTGTTCTAAAAATATATATTTTTAATTAAATATTAAAAAAATTGAAAATATGTTGATTTTATTGAAAAATAAATAAGTTCATAGAATTATAAATTTGAAATTTATTTTTAGGAGTGGGTTTTTGGGTTTATAGGGGATAATGTTGGGGAGTTATTATAACAAAATATTTTTGGGGGGATGTAATTGATAATGTTTAGTGATCAGTATATAGTTTATTTAAATTTATATTGGAGTGGGAATAGTTAATTATTTATGTTTACTGTCCAGCACCTACCCCAATTTATTATAGACTGGAGTGGGAATAGTATATTATTTATGTTACTGTCCAGCATCTACCCCAATTTTATATAGACTGGAGTGGGAATAGTAAATTATTTAGGTTTAGGGGCCGATTCCGATCTGGGTCGGAAAACTCTCCGACCGAGCTGGATCCGGAGAGATTTCCGACCGAGCCGGACTCCTGCAGTCCGACCGAGCGAGTACGATGCGGCCGCATGCTGCCGGACTCGATTCGGTCGGACTCCCATTGAAGTCAATGGGAGCCGGTCGTACGACGCGTGCATGGGCTCCCAGTGACTGAATGGGTACGTCGCAAACAAGTGCGCCCCCTACAGTGTGTACGCATCGGTGCAACTCACACCGTACATGCATGTTTAGGGGGGACCCAAGGGTCCCCCCTGTGTTCGACTCGTACGGCTACGGGTGAAGGGGGGTCCGGCACGGACCCCCCAAGTCCGGCTCCGGGAGCTTTTTCGAGCTGGACGCTCCGACTCGATCCGGCTGTCCGACGCGTCCATCGTACTCGCTCGGTCGGATTACGTCTCCATTGCGTGTGCGATTCGTTTCCGTACGAGTCGGTCGGAGCGGTTCGGATCCGGAAACGGTTCGGTCGGAACACACGCGTACATTCGCATCGTACTCGCTCAGTCGGACAGCTGTACGAGTCGGTCGGAAAAAACGCGTACGGCTCGTACTTTTTCCGGCCGGATCCCGTTCGGAGAGCTTCCGACCGAGATCGGAATCGGCCCCTAAGTGTCCAGCACCTACTATAATTTATTATAGACTGTAGTGGGAATAGTAATTTGTTCATGTTACTGTCTAGCTTCTACCCCAATTTAATATAGACTGGAGTGGGAATAGTCAATTATTTATGTTTAGTGTCCAGCACCTACCCTAATTTAACCCTTTAACTGCGGCGTGAATTCCGCCGCGGTGCGGCAGTTTAAAAGAGTGGGCGGGGCCGCGTCGGCCAACGGACGTGCGCAGCACTAGCGAGGTAGTGCTCGCGACGGCCGTTGGCCGACGGAAGCACGGAAGGGGTTAATATAGACTGGAGTGGGAATAGTAAATTAATTTTGTTTAGTGTCCAGCACCTACCACAATTTAATATAGACTGGAGTGGGAATAGTAAATTATTTATGTTTAGTGTCCAGCACCTACCCTAATTTATTATATACTGGAGTGGGAATAGTAATTTGTTCATGTTACTGTCCAGCACCTACTCCAATTTAATATAGACTGGAGTGGGAATAGTACATTATTTTTGTTTACTGTCCAGCACCTACCCCAATTTAATATAGACTGGAGTGGGAATAGTACATTTTTTATGTTTACTGTCCAGCACCTACCCCAATTTAGGGGTCAATTCCGATCTCGGTCGGTAGGGCTCCGAATCGGATTCGGCTTTACCGGATCCGAGTCGGAGGCTTTGTTTCCGACCGATTCGTACAGTCGTCCGAGCGAGCAAGTACGATGCGAGTGAACGCGAAATCGCCGACCGACTCATTTCCGTGTCCGACCCGCTCCGTCCGACTTGTTCGCGCTCGATTCGTGGCGCGCAATGGAGACGTTTTCCGACCGAGCCAGTACGATGGACGCGTCGGACAGCCGGATCGAGTCAGAGCGCCCGGCTCGAAAAAGCACCCGGAGACGGACTTGGGGGGTCCGTGCCGGACCCCCCTGCACCTGTAGCCATACAAGTCGAGCACAGGGGGGACCCAAGGGTCCCCCCTATACATGCGTGTACGGTGCGGATGGCACCAACGCGTACCCACTACAGGGGGCCCCCTTGTTCACGACGTACCCATTCAGTCAATGGGAGCCCATGTATGCGTCGTACGACCGGCTCCCATTGACTTCAATAGGAGTCCGACCGAATCGAGTCCGGCAGCATGCGGCCACATCGTACTCACTCAGTCGGACTGCAGGAGTCCGGCTCGGTCGGAAATCTCTCTGGATCCGGCTCGGTCGGAGAGTTTTCCGACCAGATCGGAATCGGCCCCCTAGTATACACTGGAGTGTGAATAGTAAATTATTTATGTTTACTGTCCAGCACCTACCCCAATTTAATATATACTGGAGTGGGAATAGTAAACTTTTTATGTTTACTGTCCAGCACCTACCCCAATTTAGGGGTCGATTCCGATCTGGGTCGGAAAGCTCTCCGACCGAGCTGGATCCGGAGTGTTTTCCGACCGAGCCGGAGTCCTGCAGTCCGACCGAGCGAGTACGATGCGGCTGCATGCTGCCGGACTCGATTCGGTCGGACTCCCATTGAAGTCAATGGGAGCCGGTCGTACGACACGTACATGGGCTCCCATATACTGAATGGGTATGTCGCGAACAAGTGCGCCCCCTACAGTGGGTACGCGTCGGTGCAACCTGCACCGTACATACCTGTGCCCCCTGTGTTCGACTCGTAAGGCTATGGGTTTTGGGGGGTCCGGCACGGACCCCCAACGTCCAGCTCCGGGAGCTTTTTTGAGTCGGATGCTCCGACTCGATCCGGCTGTCCGACGCGTACATCGTACTCGCTCGGTCGTACAACGTCTCCATTGCGTGGTGCGATTCGTTTCTGTACGAGTCGGTCGGAGTGGTTGGGATCCGGAAACGGTTCGGTCGGAACACACGCGTACAATCGCATCGTACTCGCTCGCTCGTACAGCTGTACGAGTCGGTCGGAAAACAAGCGTACGGCTCGTACTTTTTCCGGCCGGATCCCGTTCGGAGAGCTTCCGACCGAGATCGGAATCGGCCCCTGAGTATACACTGGAGTGTGAATAGTAAATTATTTATGTTAGTGTCCAGCACCTACCCCAATTTAATATAGACTGTAGTGGGAATAGTAAATTATTTATGTTTAGTGTCCAGCACCTACCCCAATTTATTATAGACTGGAGTGGGAATAGTAAATTATTTATGTTAGTGTCCAGCACTTACCCTAATTAATTTACATTGAATTGGGAATATAGAACTATTTAATTTTAGTGTCCAACATTTACTTTATTTAATGTGTATTGGAGTGGTTATAGTAAATTAATTATGTTCACTGTGCAGCATTTGCTGAAATTAATTTATATTGGGGTAGGAATAGTATATAAAAATATGTTAGTGTACAGTAACTGTATTTAATTATTATATATTGGAGTTGTAATAGTTTTTTAATTAAGTATAGTGTAGGATAATAAATAATATTCAATTTTTATGTAATATGTTTATTAATATATTAAAATGTATTACTAGAAAAATATATAAGATAATTTTGCATTAAAAAAATGGGTAATGGTAGTTAATAAATTGACAATATTTATTTATTATAATGTTTGTCAAAAAAAATAGTATTTTATATATGTAAAATATAGATAATATAAGTAAAATCACAATAATTAGAAAACACACCATTTTTATTGTAGTTCTTATAATTTTTTATTGTTTATTAATTTGAGTAGGATAATACAGTCAAATATTTTATTACATTAGAATTCAATAGAAACATATTAGTGCATATATTTCAGAAAATATGTTATGTTTATTTACAATATTTTTTACATTTCTTTTTAGTACATATTAATTTTTAACAAAACAGTATAATTTTGTGTTTTTAATTATATTTAATACAGTAATAGGTATTGTATATATTTATACAAAGAAAGTGCAAACTGTTTACATATAATATAAATGTTTAACATTTTTCTATTTTTGTTACATACATATTACATTTTTTAATTAATATTAATATTAAAAATATTAATATTAATTCATTTTTACAATGTTTTTAACTTAAAACAAGTTTTTAACAGAAATATATTTGTATAATGCATGAAAAACATTTATAACAATGTTTTATACATTGTTTTATTGTATTTTTTTTTCTTTAATTATAATAAGAAATATTATATTTATTATAATATTTATTTTTATAATTTTACAAATTAGGTACATTATGTCACAATTTTTTATTAAATCAAAATAAATTGTACTATTTTATTTAAATAGTTGTACATTTTTTCCATGTAATGTAACATTTTACTGCATTAGGGTGTCCATTACAATACCGGGCGGAATAAAATCCGCCATCTACCATAGCGGTAAAAAACCGCCCGCCTACACCGTCTGAATACCGACCGAGCAATCCCGATGTCGCGAAGCGAACACCGCCCGCGGCGGAAAAAACACACAAAATACCGCCCGTCTATGTCCGAGTCGAAGTCCATCCATCCGCCATGGACGCAAACCCGCACGACAACCCAAAACCGCCCGCCCTGACTACCGAGACACCGGCCGTGAAATTAGGATCTTCCCGACATGAGCCCGGCAAATCCACAAATACACCGCCCGCCATCGTAAACAACAGTGATGAAAATGGACACGGCGGAAGCCCTGGCGGCCACGTCCCTGCACAGAAACCATCCGCGGACCAAAGAAACACACACAACATGGCCAACAAGTCCACACAGCAAGCCACGCCCAAATACCCAAACACAGTACACATCCCGAAAACACATCCCTCCTGGACAAACAAATAAACTACAAATCCCAGAACACCAGTCACAACACACCTGAAAACAACAGCACATCATGACACACCCACATAGGTAAGTACAAATGCAGCCCCTTCACAGACCACAATCCCTTGCAACACTACAAACTGAGGACGAGAGCACAGAACACAGCGAGACAGAAAGGACAGGAGCACACCACAGACACGCACCCATCACCACCACCACCACCAAACACCGGCCCCACAAACCCCCTGCACATCACACACCACACACACACACCGCACCAGCACCACAAACACAAAACCACACACCATGGCAGCACAGAGAATGCCCAAGTTCACTTCCACTGAGCTGACGGTCATGGTCAACGAGATCATCAAGGTGCACCCACAAATCTATGGGAACCAGGTCCAACAGACACCACTAGCCACCAGAAACCGGTTGTGAAGCAGGATCGTAGACCAGGTCAATGCAGTCGGGAACGTGCCACGCAACAGAGCCGAAATCACCAAGAGGTGGCACGACATGAAAAGAGTGGTCAAAAAGAAGGAGGCCAAGAATCGGCAGCTGGCTGACAGGACTGGCAGAGGAAATCCCGCGCTATTTAAGACCTTCAAGGCGTGGGAGGAGAAGGTGCAAGGCATCCTACATCCGGAGAGTCTCACCGGAATACCAGGGGGAGTGGAGGTTGGTAAGTACAAACAAATGTATACCAGCACACCGCTATGTACTCACATGCACTACCACTATGCCATAGCTCCGAGGGACAAACACCCCCATGTCTAGTACACAATACACAAGACATCACTCACACATGCAACAGACTAACTAACAAAACCATGGGGGCATGTGTACAGTCAGCCAGCACTGCAACTCCCACCAGGTCCCCTTGTACTCCAGATGCGCCAGAAGGAGCACTCCCCACACCCACACTCATGTGTCAGCCATAGCTGCACTAACTACAAGTAACAGGTAAGTAGCCGGAACACAAAGTCAGTGGGTCGGAGGGGGGACAGCTGAAGTACAACACCCACCAGGCCCCCAGTCCTACAGCACAGCAAGGTGGAGCACAGCCCACACCCATGTGTCAGCCACTGCAGTGCACACCTTCAGCCAACAGGTAGATATCTTACCATACATGGAGGGGTTTCTGTGGGTGGTAAGCCATCACCACAACTCACAACACCGCCCCCACTCCCACAGACCAGCAAGATGGAGCACCCCTCCCTCCCAGTACCATATGGCATCCATTGCATTGCGCCCTCCAAACCAACAAGTAGGTAGAGTACTGTACAGGGCGGGGTGTCTGTAGGCACGAGGACAGTATTACGACTAACATTTGGGAAATGTCACGTAGCAGAGGAACACGCAGCACTGCTCCCTGTCATAATCATGTGACCAATGTGCACACGGACATGTATTACAGAGTCATAGCCCACATGAGCCATCACAAATACAGCAACACTCATGGAGCCACGTCTGCATGCACAAGTCCCACTGGAGTACTGACCCACACGGCGGGCACTGTGCCACTCATCACACACATCAGCAACACCATCGAAGTCCTGTCCATGTAGTCGTTACTGCCTGTTCCCCACACAACGTACAACATCGCCCATGTAAGTCTAACCTGTCTAGAACTAACAGTGTGGAACCCCAGTAATGCACATAAACACCACTGGACCCATGAAACACACAGCCACACAATGCACATCCAACATACCATCCATCTCATCTGTCAGCCCCAGTGTCATGAAAGGTATGTCATCGGAACAGCTGGCCCTCATACAGTAGTTCTGCAAAGATACCTGCCCATCACAAATAATGTGTCTGCAGTGACTGAAGCGCACATCACACTGATTTACAACATACATAATATAGTCAACACCCCAAGAGCACTGCATTGCTGCACATGGCCGAGGGTAGCACGCACACCAAGGAATTGGCCCATCTGCAATACATCGTGTGGCACACAACCATCACTCACTCACTACAATGCTTGCAGTGTAATGTCCATAAATGATAACAGTGAGCAGATATGCTGGGGATGTCAGACATACACACACCTTTGTCTCTGCACTGTCATGTTGCCAAAACACATGTCCCGTTCTGCACCCATATGTCACAGTATGTACCCCAAAACCATATTTCACCTCAAAAGCGTTGAGGGGGCTGTACCCCCTTTTGCCATCTGCGTTTCTAAGCGTTCCATTTGAACCCCAAAACCATATTTCACCTCAAAAGCGTTGAGGGGCTGCACCCCCTTTTGCCATCTGCGTTTCTAAGCGTTCCATTTGAACCCCAAAACCATATTTCACCTCAAAAGCGTCGATGGGTCTGGAGCCCGCATACACCCAAGCCACAAAATGTAGGAGTACAGCAACACACACTGATTGTCATTGCTAATCCGTCCCATGCCACATGAACACAACACACAGTTCCATTGCCTTGCCCACGCATACACACATCGTACATCCACACACACGCCACTGGGAAACCTGTGCACGAACTGTGAATGTCAGACAACCAATACAAACTTTGCTAGGTGCAACACAATAACCTATCTCATTCTCCCCACAGGTGCCGAACAGCTGGATGCTGGAGAGGGAGACAGCAGGCAGCACAGCCAGTCCGCAAGCCCCCGACCCGGACTCACGGATGTAGAAGACCTGGATACCTCTTCGGACGAGGACCACCGAGCAGGCCCGTCTGGAGTGGCAGGGCCCAACCGCTCCCCAGGGCCCCTCCTACCCACCAACACATCACCCAGGGCTGCTGACCAGTCACAGACCCCTGCTGCCACTGTCGTTGCAGCCACCACCACCGCCGCAACAACCACCACCACCACGCCATCCCTGGCCATAGCACCTGCGCAAGGGGTGGCACGCCCGTCGTGCTCGACCCTGGGAGCCAGACAGAGGACCGTGGTGACTAATGTGGCGACTGGGCAGGTCGGTGGCAGCAGTACTGGTGGGAGGAGCAGGGTCAGGCCAACGCCATCTGAGCCTGGGAGCCAAGCCCTGCCGCAAATCTCAAGAGTCCTTGGGGCCTATGAAGAGGCCCAAGGACAATGGACCAGGTCGGCTGCCGACACGCGGGAGGTCCTTGGGGTGTTGAGGTCCATGGACGCCCATATGGGCCAATTCGTGACCCGTATGGACCAACTTGTGGACCTCATGGGCCAGCTGGTGGTGGTGGGGAGGGCCCAAGCAAGGCCAGCCACACCACCGCCACCACCACGTTCTGTGGCGCAGGGTCGTGCAACATCTAGTTCCCCTGTGTCCACAGCGAGTGAGCAGTCCTCAGCCACCACCAGCAGCCCACCAACACAACCCCCCCCACCAAACATGGAAGGGGCCGTCCAAAGAGGAAACAGGTGTCCAGAGAGGACTACGCATGCTCCAAACGCCAGTGAGTCAGCCAGCCACCCTGACCACCTACTGCACTGACTTGGACTACCATCCTACCCCATACTGCCATGTGAATGGCATGTGTCTGTTGGACTGTGGACATAGAACTTCATGGGTACACCTTGACCATCACGCAGCCATGTCCGTCAACTCATTGTCACAGCATGCACCACTTCTGTCATCAACTTGCACACAATCACATGTCACCGCTGTAAATAAATACACCTTGATCACAATCTGCTTCATGTGCCCTGGGTTTAATCAACGATGTGCAACCGCCACCATGAGCAGGAATGCCTCTGCTGTGTGGCATGTAGATAGGCCAGGAGATGTTGTAGGGACCTAGGGGTGAAAATCAGAACAAGAGTCCATTCAATTAGTGTGTCACACACCCATCACACAGTACTTGTCACCAACTACAAGCAATGTACACACATCTCACAGAGCAACGGGGCACAATGCCACAGCCACTGTCAGTGGCATACTACCCTGAACTTGGACCATTGCCACACAGCACTCAGTGAACAAAAGGCCTCCGTCACAATGCACACATACACCTGCACAACTACAGCTACATCAGCCGTCGTACATGGTCACTCACCGTCAAGTGAAGTAGCGGGCGATGAGCTGCTGACGCACATTCACAGCTTCCTCCTCTCCACTGTCCTCGTCACTGGACCCGTCCTGGTCTGCAGGCGGGGGCCCGGGCTGATCACCGTCATCCACTATTAGGGGGATCTGCTTGCGAATAGCCAGATTGTGCAGCATGCAGCATGCCACAACTATCTGGCACACCTTCTGTGGGGAGTACGCCAGTGCACCCCCGGTGCGGTCCAGGCATCTGAATCTGGACTTCAGGAGGCCAAAAGTCCGCTCCACCACACGTCTGGCCCTGCCATGTGCCTCATTGTAGCGGACATCAGCTGGTGTCCGAGGATGACGTAATGGGCTGAGCAGCCAAGGCCCATTCGGATAAGCAGAGTCACCTGGGTGTGAGGAATACCGAGATTAGTTGCAATTCCAACTGTCCCCAAGACAGCATCGCACACCAGGCACGCTACACGAGTACACATACTCACCAACAATCCAAGCACGGTCCGGTTGCAGATTGGTCATCAGACGTGGTAGGATGCTGTTGCGCATGATGTGCGAGTCATGGGCCGATCCTGGAAACTTTGCACACACGTGTGTAATGACCATGTCCACAAGGCACACCACTTGCACATTCAGGGAGTGGAAGTGCTTCCGATTCCTATATATGTGCTCCATGGCCTGTGGTGCTACAAGGCCAACATGGGTGCAATCAATTGCACCAACAACGTGGGGGATCCATCCAAGGGCATAGAAAGCACCCTTCACTGCCGCCAATTCACAAGCCCTGGGGAATCGGATGTACCGGTTCCTGTACAGTATCATAGCTGACAGTACATCCCGTAGCACCATACTGAACATGGGCTGGAACATCCTACTTCCACTGCCCACTGTGTGTTGGAATGACCCAGTGGCGAAGAAATGCAGTGCAGCCATCACCTTAGCCGTGGGGGTAAATGCAGTTGGATACACCCTGCGAGGACGGAGGTGGGGTTCCAACAAGGCACATAGGCGATGCAGGGTGGGTCGGTCCAGACGGAATTTCCGGATTACCTCCACGTCCTCCATGTCTGCCAGCAATTGGTAGGGGCGATGTATGTTTGGTCTCCTCCTAGGAAAGATGGAAGTGGACACATGTCAAAGCAACACGCCACATGGCATTTTCACAAACACAAAACAAAAATGACTGACCAAGCAATTGAATCACAGAACAGCTGACAAGTAGGGACAGCACAGCCACAATACACTTACACAGGTCCCCTTACCAATAGCAATGAGCAGTGACACAAACCATTGCTATGAGCATGCACATGGGGATTTAGGCCTTAATAACTTGTAAGGCATGACGATGATATCAGACTGCATATTTGGGAAGCGGCAACACCACGGCAATATAACTAGCTGCTGTGCCTGACACAGCTTCCGAGGCTGGGTGAGTATGGCACACACCAACAACGCAATGGACACAGGCTGAGCGGCAAAAACAAGTGGGTCCTGTTGCACGAGGGGATATGAGACAGTCATTGATGTCCCTACTTCACCCTATGTACAGCACTGTACGGATCACACCTCCAAAACACATTGACAGGTGTACACATTGACAGCTCCATGACAACACAGCTGTGTGATTGCAAATACACATCACAAGTGACACGTAACGTAGCACATGCCAAGTGGGAGATGTGCATAGTGAAAGATGGCATGTGTGTGCATATGCATGTCCCATGCTCCCATGCCAATGTGTACATGATGATGTGCCAACAGACATGTGGAGGCTGAGCACTGGCCGTCCCTGCCCATGCGCACAGCATGTTGTGGCCCTGTCTAGTGTGGACCTGCTCCCACACACAAGTCATGGCCACACCTGCAGATGCATTGCGCACATCATACTGTGTAGTGCACATGGCATCAGCGGACTGTACCCACCATGGGCCAGGCCCTTACGGCCAACTCCAATGGCCCTCGCGGTTGCACCCTGCGTGTCCCGCAATGGAGGAAAGCGTCACGGGCCAGCTGGAAGAAGGCCATCGTCTGCAATTTAAGCAGGCAGACACGGTACACCAATTGCAGCGGCTTGGACCCACTGAAACTGCCCCAGGGGGCTATATGACTGTGGGAGTGAGACCGGCATTACCACAGCTACCAGGGACTGCAGCCTGGCATCCCTCAACAACACCTGCTGCTGCCACCTGTCCACCTTAACGTCGATGACGCTGAAGATATGTCCAGGCCCACTCACCAGCGAGGAGCTGGAGATCCTGGATTCCGAGCTCCACGCACACTGTACATGGCTATCCCTTGCAAAAGTTGTGTGTGTGAGAAACCACAGTGTGTGTGGGAGTGCATGTGGGGGACACACATGTCGTTGATCCGCAGCACCATGAGTCAGAGCCTGTGGGGTTCCAACATGCACTGCTCACCATGCTTACTGCAGGTGGCAGGGGTATGTGAGCTCTCGGGCGCTTTGCCATGTCTGTCCCTCCCGAGTGGTGGTACATGGCAACTTCATGTCAGACATCCAGTGACACAGCCAATTGGCAATGCAGGTCTCAGAGCACTTGTTGCTCGTGAGAATGGCAGGCTGGGGCCATGCTGCCCTTCTCAGTCCCAGCAGGCCTGGGCTGCACATTGACTGCACAATGCCAGTAGGTGACAACACAGACTGCCCAGTGGGTTACATGTGTCTTCTGTTCAGGACCCTCTGGAAAAGCGCTAACTCACCACTGTCGATTGGACACACCATGCCTCGTGATAGGGATGTGTGTGAGAGATAGTGGCACAGAATGTGACCTCCATTGCGGGGTGGGCCATGCACAGGGCGAGTATGTTGATGGTTGCGCAGTGTTGGACACAGTGGGTACACCCACAAAGATGTGTTGCCTTGTGATCTTTGTGTAGGTCCACCTGACAATGGACAGTAGATGTGGACAGGCTACACATTGCTCGATGTGCTGTCAACCTGCATGTGAATGGGTTGGACAGGTACTGTGTACACACTCCCAGCAGCATGCATTCACGTTGTGGTGTACACATGCTGTTAGGCCATGTCCGATTACTTCCTGGCTCTGTTGCACGTCTCGGAGTATTTGGGATGGGTCAGCAGCATGCCACTGTGATTGGTGGATGTGTGTGATGTTGAGAAGTGCATTAGTGATATTCCAAGCCTCCTGTGCACCATCCCTGCAGTTGGAATTCCTCCAGCCCAAGGACTTGTGAGGAGCCATTGCTACCAAGTTGATGCCTTTGTGTGTGTGTGACCGCCAGTGCAGCCAATTCCACAAAGGGTGTGACGGCATCTGCCGGATGGGCCACTACGTGGCGTTGACGGATCGGGGGATGCCCCCTCGTATTGTCAGGTTAGCACGGCGCTGCATTTCACCAGTAATGGTCTGCATCTTGACAGTCACACGGCCTGTGCCGGATGCACGTTTGTTGGGGCATTAGCAGCAAGCAAGTTTACAGTCTTGTGGGATGGTGTCTTTTGCTGTGAGAGGCAGCATGTGTCCACAGCCTACCCATGATCTGGGTAATGTGATGTTTGTTTTGTGATGCAGTGTGTAGTAACTGTAGTCTGTGCTGTGTGCATCTGACATGCATATGCTAGTCCTGAGGCTTAAGATGCAATTAGGGCACTCTGCATTCCCAATGCACTCGGAGTCGTAGCCCTCAGGTACAACCTGTAGTAGGCTGGAGTGGCTATTCACATGTATGTTAGGGGCACTGTGCCTACTCTGATATCAGTCGGACATATGTGTGCGATGCCTCACCTCATGTCTCTGGTACTTGCACATCCGGCACACCGTGCAACAACAGTTGTGCTCGTGTGAACGACAGGTGGATGGCATGGGCTCATGGCCATTGTGGGCTGTCAGGTTGCAGTCTGTGTGAGTAGTTTCCCATTCTGCTCCATGCAGGTATGTGTTTGGCCTAATTACATAGTGGTCATCCTTGCCACCATCAGGATAGTGGTTGTGCACAACGCGAGTTGGGGCTATGGTCGCAGGGTGACACAGGCCGTGTGTAGTGCGATGTGCACTACATTCGTGGCACTAATTCGCGGATTCCTTTCCTGTACGCCAGCCATTGGGTGTTGATTGTGGTGGCTGTATACTATTGCACAGGTATCGTGCAACATGTGGATTTGGGTATGTTCTGTGCTGCTTCCCTTGCACATGTCTGTGTCATTGATGCCAGATGAGTGGGACCACCTCGCTCTCTCTCATGTGGCATCTCCCCTGGGTGCTGAGGGACAGGGGACGCTCAACAGTGGGGTGGCTTCGGATGTAGCAGCTGCACAGCTGCTGAGTGAGACAGTTGTGACCTGCGCCTCGGAGGGGCTAGACGTGTGCTGGATGAATCACAGGCCCAGTGGGCAATTTCGGCGTTATCTGAGGACTGAGGTGATGCATCCATGTTGTATGACACATGGGACGTGGACTCTGGGTCTTCTTCAGCCACACGGAGGCCAATGACCGCCCTCCCATCCACTTCCACTGGTGCAACACGTGTCGGCACAGGGATGAAGGATAGGGTGTCCTTCACACCAGGCACAGCTGCCCCTGCACATGTGACCCCTGCTGCCCCAGTGCTGGGTCTGTTGAGCTGATGCGCCATCTGTGCGTGGGGCAGACAGCTCTCCTCACTTACGTCATTGCCCATGACATCACTTAGCCACAGGAGACATGGATGATGGAGGGCCCACATGTACGCGTGGGTGGACTACACCAGACCGTCCAATGGTTGTCACCCCCAGTGAAGGTGTGCCTTCAACTGCGCCAATCTCAGACTGACATTCCTGACCCTTTCCCCACCCCCTGGGGAGTGGCACATCTGACGGCAGCAGTGCACGAGTCCTAAATCGGAGGAGTGGGGGACGCTGACGTCCCGACCGGATGTGACATGTTGGAAGGTGGCTTGCACCGTCAGACTTATGGCCTCCCTCGCTCACCCCAATATGCGTTTGCATCTGAGAAGCCAGCGCGTGCACAGACAGCTCCGAGCTCGCACCAGAGAGGCCAAAGAGTGTATGTGTGGGTCCATTTGAACGAGTTGTCTGTCTCGCGGTATAATCAGTGGCGGGACGCCGTCCACCTGCGTGGTACCCAGACTCGAGACCTGGACAACATT
Organism: Calotriton arnoldi; assembly: GCA_963921515.1. NCBI lineage: Eukaryota > Metazoa > Chordata > Amphibia > Caudata > Salamandridae > Calotriton > Calotriton arnoldi. The sequence goes on along the minus strand of CAWUFW010007495.1, from coordinate 540,499 downwards.
GACAATGCATGACAGGCTCCGCAGTCCGGATACACCACCTGCAACACACAGAGGCTGTAGCTGCCCTAGCGGCCCAGGCCGCGTCCAACTGGAGCTAATGGACCCACACATTCACTCTTTGACCTCTCTGGGGCGAGCTTGAGCTGCTTGTGCATGCGCTGGCTTCTCTGTTGCAATGGCATGTAACGTGTGTGGGGAAATAGGCAATGAGTGCGATGGTGTGAGCCACCTTCCGTGACGTCACTCCCGGGCGCGATGTGTGCGTCACCCCACTACTTATATTTGACTTGTGCCATGCTGCACAATGAGGATGTGTTGCCTGCGTGATGTGACCAGGAGGAGCGCGCCATGACCTCTCACCCACCATGCTCCACTGCCATCCCGTGCCCTGGATAGCCCGTGCAGGTGTACGATGTTGGGGGTACACCTGGTCGACAGGGGATGTGCGTGCCTTGGCAAGGGCCTGGCGGATGCACAGCAGTATCCAGCATGTCCCCAGAGGGTGGGCTGACGTCTACACCTGATGCAGCATCTTTCGTGTGGCCGCCTGTTGTGCACACACGTGTTCACATTCATCCCCAGACAGGTGGTCTTTACAAATGCCGAAGACAGCTGTAATCTAGTGCTCCCGAATCCTCCCAACACAGTGTGTTTCAACATTGCATGTGCGCACCTACCTGTCACACCCACCCACCTGGGCCAAGCGTAACTCCCGCTTCACATGACACATGTGTGTCTTCCACAGTTGTGCTACTCTCGCAGGGCCGGACCTGCAACTGTCCCGTAGCACACACACAGCACCGAGTCATACTGGCATCCTGTTAGATTGGTAGGCACACTCACACATCTCCTTCTGACACAGTGGTGGCTGTGATGGATATTGTGACTGCCATGGCAGTGTTGGCTGGCCATGGCAGGGCACACTAACACACATTGCATCCGCGGCACTACGTGTCACTACTCGGCACATCGAACTGGGCACTGTCCCTAGGGTTGATGAGTTATGCCGCCTGTCGATGTAATCTGTGACTGGATGCTGTTATTCCTGTAGTCGGTTGTATCTGTGTAGTTGATGATTGCAGTTGTTTAAGTGTGTGCTTGGTTAAGTGGGGCACATGCTGTGTATGTGACCTCAGCAATTGCAATGTCTGGTCTCACATTCCAATGTGTTGTACACGTGGCAGGGACTTCACTTCTTTCAGACTCTGCTACTTGTGTGTGTGATGAATCTGCTTTTCTGTTCAACGGATTGACTGCATGTATTTGGTGTTATTTCTGGGTAAATGTATCCGTGTCATGTTTGCGTGCATGCAATGCACAGGGTGTGAGTCTAGCCACAGGTGGACTGGCAGCATGCGCTGAGTATGCGGGCATGTGTGAGCTTACTTGCTGTGTGGCCAGCGGTGTAGGTGTATGTTAGTCTTGTGATGTGCAGTGTGCCTGGACACATGGCCTACTCTCAATGTGTGCATTTGGGAGGTGGTGGTGGGTGGTGTGGGTGGTGTGAGTTTGGGGTGGCGTTGGTGTGTGTGTGTGTTGTGGCCATGTCGACTACACACATATGTCTCCCAGTCCCATGGTGGATGTTTGTAACCGTGTTGAGGTCTGTGTATATGATGAGATGTGTGTGTTGTATGTTGCACGGAATGCAGTGTGTGGGTGTGTCCTTGCAGTTCAGGATGACTCCTACTTGTTATGGTTCAGACGTTGTGTGTGTGCAGGGTGTGTCACTGTCAAGATTGTGCTTAGTTCAATTGTGCATGTCAGATTTTCTGCAGTTCTTACTCATTGTGCAGTGCTGCCCACCCAAACTGATGTTGTGTGTGTGTTTTGACAGGCATTGCTGTGGCATGCTTTTGCGTGGCTCCTACTTTTGGTTGCTGAGTGTGTGGTCAGACTGTGTGGGAAATTGTAGACATGTGTAGGACTGTGCTTTGTATTGACCAGGCCGTCAGTGTTGATGTGATGATCTTTCGGGCACCTTCAGAGTCTGACAAGTCCTGCTCCAGGAGCTGTGGTATTGCACTTTGGCCACTGTTGCGGCTACTCATTTGCGTTGACATCCAATGACAGTGGACTACATGGTGATCTCACGACTGTCGTGTACTTCACACACTCTCATCCTCTCTCATTCGTACTTGTGTTTGTGAAATGATTCAGCGGAGTCACATTTTTGCTTCAAGCCATGTATTTGGACTTACGTCCTCTGTGATGCAGTATAGTGGACACTACTGGCAGCGAAATGCATGTGGAGGATCTACTTAGCATGATTACACTTACAAAAGGGGTTAGGGGTAGATGTGATTAGTTGTTGACCTTGGAATGAGGGCTTCAGAGTTACAACTGCCTTGCCCTTGCTATGCTAATGTACATTTGCTAGTTACTGAGGAGCTCTCGACTTTGACACAGACAGTAATCATTTTGCCTACGAGACAGCTTTTTTTATTTTTATTTTATTTTGAAAGTTTTATATAGCGCTGGCTTGACCCAGAGGTATCAGAGCGCTTTACATGAGAGGATAATATAACGCAAACATGGCATACAAATAGATGAAGAGATAAAGAAACAAAGTGTGAAATATACAAAAATAAAATGAATATATAGGTGCAAGAGCTATACACTTCAAGTAACTAGGTATATGATGTTCGGGGGATGGACAGATAATACTGAACAGAATGTAACATGGTGATTGGGGATCAGTTGCAGGTCGCAGGTTAGGACCCCTAGTGATAATTGGGCCAGACATGGCGTATAAGTGGATAAAAGATAATGACAACAACATGTGAAATATACAAATCAAGTAGATAAACAAAATAAACAGTTAAATAAATGAATCAAATAGATAAGCATGGGCAGAAGCTATACATATCAAGTAATTAGGCCGATGATGTTCATGAAATGGACAAATATTACTGGACTGATATAACATGGTGAGATTGGAGATCGAGTGGAGGTCACAGGTTAGGATCCCCAATAATAATTGAGGAGGTGGATTTTGAGGTCTTTTTTGAAGCTGAGATAGGAGGGGTTGCAGCGCAGGTTTTTGGGAGGGCATTCCAGATGATAGGGGCGTTCCCAGAGAAGGAGCGTGATTGTGTGGCTTTCTTTTTATGCAGTAGTGGTATAAGGAGGAGGGAGTTGGTGCTTCTCAGGGGTCGTCTGGTGCCCGCAATGATGAGTTTCTTGGAGAGGTACTGTGGAGTGTTTTGGTGGAGGGCTTTATGAGTGATGCAGGCAGTTTTATATACAGATCTGCCTTCAATAGGGAGCCATTTAAGAGATTTGAGAGCCGGGGATATGTGATCGAAGCGTTTGCAGTCTGTAATGAGCCTGGTGGCAAGGTTGAGCACAGCTTTGATTGGAGCAAGGTGGACCTTTGGGATTCCGTTGAGGATGGCGTTACCATAATCAATACGTGAAAGAACAAGTGACTGAACTACAAGTTTAAAATCATCTGTGGGTATAAAGGGTTTGATTTTCTTGAGGTGACGGAGAGTGAGGAGGGCTCCTTTAGCAGAGTTTTTGATGTGGACGTTAAGGGTTAGGGTGTTGTCGATAGAGATACCAAGAGATTTGACGGAGTTGGACAAGGTGAATGAGCAGTTGAGTGCGTTAAGGTCAGAGATCCATGATTGAATGGGGAGAGGGTTGTTTTTAGGGGAGAAGAGAATGATTTCAGTTTTATTAGGGTTAAGTTTGAGATGATTGGAGTGGAACCAGGTCTGAATTTTGGTGAGGGTGTTGTTCAGGTGTAAGATGTCGGCATGAGTTTTAATCTTGTAATAGATTTGGGTGTCGTCTCTGTAGAGGTGGTAGTTGATGCCTGCTTGTTTAAGAATGAGGGTGAGGGGTTCCATAAAAAGGTTAAAGAGGGAGGGAGAGAGAATAGACCCTTGTGGGACTCCAAGGGAGACAGGAGTGGGGTTAGAGATACAGTTTTGAATTTCGATTTGCTGAGTACGGTGTTGTAGGTAGGAGACGAACCATTTGTAGGCGGTATCATTGAGGCCGAAACGGGTCCTAAGCACATTGAGTAGGGCTGCATGGTTGACTGTATCGAACGCTGCGGAGAGATCAAGGAGGATAAGAAGGCAGGACTCGCCATTATCAAGTGAGTGGTGGATGTCATCGACGACATTGAGCATTGCCGTTTCGGTGCTGCAGCCTTTCCTGAAGCCTGATTGAAAGGGATCAAGTAGGTTGAAGTTTTCGATGTGTTTGTCTAGTTGTAGTAGGACACATTTTTCAAGGACCTTTGAGAGAAGTGGGAGGTTAGTGATGGGGCGGAGATTGTTTAGGTCATTGGGGTCGGCATTGGGGTTTTTGATTATGGGAGAGATTTGTCCAAGTTGAAGGGAGGTGGGGACACAGCCAGTGGAGAGAGAGGTGTTGATGATTGTGGTCCAGTATGGGGTGATGATGTGCTTAAGGGCAGGGACAAGGTTAGAGGGTAAGGGGTCTTTTGTGTGGGAGGACGGTTTAAGATTACCAATTATTTTAAGGACTTCTAGCTCGGTCACGGGGAGGAAGTTGAGCAAGGAGGCATTGTTCTTTAATTGTGAGTTAGGGGAGTTGGTTTCCGGAGAGGTAGCAGGGTCAGCTGGTCGAGGGGATGTGGGGTAGGCATTTGAGGTGAGGACGGGTTTGCATTGGGAGTTGGAGGGGAGCTGTGTGGAGCGGAAGGATTAATCAATTTTGGCTATTTTTTCTGAGAAGAAGTGGGAAATTTCTTCACATCTGGCTGAGGAGGCGGTCAAATTTGGAGGTGCGGGGGAAGTTTGGTTACGAATAATTTTGAAGAGTTCCCTAGGTCTGTTTTTGGCATGATCAAGTTGAGTGCGGAAGAAGGAGGCCTTTTCCTTGAAGATGTGTTTTTTGTACATGGATCTAGCATGTCTGAGGAGTGCAAGATGGGCGGGAGAGGGATGGTGTCTCCATGTTCTTTCCGACAGTCTGAGTGACCGTCTTTCGTTATTAAGCTCGGTATTAAACCAAGAGTTGGAGGGGGTGGTTCTTTGGTTTTTGAGTTTGGGCGGGGCTAGTTGGTCCAGAATACCAATGACAGTATTGTTAAAGTGTTCAGTGAGCTCATTGGCATTTTGTGAGGGGGGAATGAGAAGAAGTTGAGCTTGGAGTTTAGACTCAAGAACACCCGGGGGGATATGTTTTAGATTTCTGGTCAGTTTCTTGGGTCTGTTAATTTTTAAGTTGGGGAGGTTTGCTTTGGTAGCAATGGTGAACAGTATAAGGTGATGGTCGGACCAGTCAATGGGGACGATATTGGTCACGGAGGTCAGATCTTCGTTGGAAAGAATGGCGTCTAGGATGGCTCCTTTGGTGTGTGTCGGGGACAGGCATAGTTGTTTGAGTTCATTTATCTCAAGTAGATTGGTGAGGAGGGAGATAGTGGGATCATCGGTATCGTTCCAATGGAGGTTGAGATCCCCAAGAAAGATATTTTTTGAGTTGGATAATGAGGATTGTGTCAGGAGCTCAGATAAGTCCTCGATGAAGGGCTGGGGGGGGCCCGGAGGGCGATAGATGTTGTGTAGACGAATTGGGTGGGAATTTTGGGCTGTCAGTTCAGCTTCCAGGTATTCGCAGGAGGAGTAGCCAGAATTATTGACAAGGGATAGTTGAAGTTCATTTTTAAAGATAATGGCTAGACCACCCCCAACTCTGTCAGGTCTATCTTTTCTCAGAATAGAGTATCCCGGGGGGAGAGTAGGTCAAGTATGCTCGTTGAGTGGTCTTTGAGCCAGGTTTCTGTGAGGAATGCAATGTCAATGGATTCACTCAGGATAGTTTCCGAAATTTCCATGGCATGTTGGACTGCGGAGCGACAGTTGACAAGCATACATGTAAGTGGTGTGGGGTTGCATATGGTGGGTGGGCAAGTGTGGATCGACATGAGTTGAGGCGGTGGTCTGGGGGAAGTGGGGGAGGAGGGGATTCTATTAGTCCCTAAGATAACAGAGATGTGGGAGTAGGGGAGTGGAGAATTGGTGGTTGGTAAGCTAGGAAGGTAAGAGTTGCATAGGTCTGAGAGATCGGACGGGGAGAGATGGTTCGAGGTGCGGTGAGGTCTATGTATACGGCAGCGGAGAGGAGTTGATCTCCAATGATTGTGTTTGGTGTTGGGGATTTTCGAGGGGAATTTTGGGGGGGATTTTTGGGGGGGATTTTTGGGCAGGGCTGGGTGGGGATTTTATGGTGAGGGAGGGTTCTGGAGCTGAGGGAGATAAAGTCTTTCCTGAGTTGGGAGAATTTAGTAATCAAATTAGATAGGTCAAGTTCGATGTTGTGTAGGCTCTGGGCAATTAAGGTGAGCGGAGGTATCGAGGGGGGTGGTCTGGGTTAGTTACGGAGGGTGGATTGATGTGTGGGGGGGGAGATAGGGAAGTGAGTGTGGAATGAGGGGTGATGGGGCTGTTAGGTGTGAGGGGTTCGGTAATCAAATTGGATAGGTCAAATTCAGTGTTATGTAGGCTCGTGTCAATTGCGGTGGAGGGGGGTACTGAAGGGGCGTGGGCGGGTGGTAGGGAAAGATCAGGGTTAGTTGCAGAGGGTGGACTGATGTGAGAGGGGGGAGTTAGGGTAGAGGGAGTGGAGTGAGGGGTGACGGGGCTGTGAGATGGGAGGGGTTCAGTACTCAATTTAGATAGGTCGAGTTCACTGTTGTGTAGGTTGGGGGCAAGTAGGGTAAGGGGAGGTATTGACGGGGTGGGGGGAAGGGAATGAACTAGGGGTAGGGAGTGGTCTGGGTTAGTTGCGGAGGGTGGACTGAGGTGTGAGGGGGGAGATAGGGTGGAGGGTGTGGAGTGAGGGGTGTCGGTGCTGTGAGGTGTGAAGGGTTGGGCTAGGTTAGACATGATGTTGAGAACTTCAGGAGATGTGGTCAAAGAGGATAAAAGGGGATAGAGTCAGTGGAGAGCAGATATATTGGGGTGGAGGAGTTGTGTATTTATCGGGGGTTGTGATAAAGGATTAGGAGGCGGAGTTAGGAGGGCCTGAAGGAGCAGGATAGGGGGGATGGGGAGGAGAAGAGGGTGTACGGGATGGGTAGGGGGAGGGGGGTGAGGAGTTGTGTTAGGGGATTGAAATGCGAGGGCGGTGGAGTATGTGAGTAGTTGGGTAGGGGGGGAGAGGTTGTGGGGTCAGGCCGAGGTGGGGTTGTGGGAGGGGAATTATAAGTAGATGTTAAGTAATGGGGGCAACCATTTTTAGTGGAGGGGTCCGAGGAGTGTGAGTTCCGGGTGTTAGGTGGAGAGGGGAAAATTAGAGGGGGATGAGAAGTAGGTAATGTTGGTTGGGGGATGCTCTTTGCAGTAGTGAGGTCCAGGGAGGGTGATGGTGAATTCGATTGTTGGGGGTTGGTGTTAACTGGATGGTTGCGGGTGGAGGTGAGGTGGGGGAAAGGGGGGACAGAGAAGTTGGAGGGGTGTTATTCAGTAGGGGAGAAGGAGTGTTAGGCGCTGAGTGGTCAAGGCGGAGAGACATAATGCTGAAGTGGTGTTCGAAGATGGAAAGGTGGGATACCGTGGCTTGTATGAGGATGTTACCTGTTTTGAAGATGGAGATATCAATATCACCAAGAAAGGCTGGGGAGGGAGTGGTGGATATTTTGAATCCATATGGTATTTTGATTGATTTAGAGATTGGGAGGTGTTGTAGGAAGATGCTTTTCCATTTGGAAGGACGTTTGGAGTAAAAGATGTAATTGGTTATAATGGGGGAGGTGAGGCTGAGGTAGTTATCAACAATGAGTGTTTCAGGGTTACGGATAAGGAGTTTATGTTTGAAGTTTTTCTTGGCATGTTTGGAGAGATTGGGGGGTAGAGAATGGTCCATGAGTTGGGGCCATGTTTGGAGAGAGTAGGGTCCTGGGGGTGATGGTCAATGCTGTGAGGGGGCATGTTGGGTAGACGTGAGAGGAAGAGAGAGTGGGGAGAGGGAGGTTAAGGAAATGGTGGGTAGAACCGGAGATGAGGATTGTGAGCCAGGGGGGGGTACTGGGAGAGTGGGGGTAGAAGTAAGGGGGTTAGGCAAGGAATAGGGTAGACAGGCGAGGAATTATAGATCGACAAAAAAGGAGCAGATCAAATAGATAACCAAAATTATATTGACAGCATGGAGCAAATCTAATATATAGGCAGTAGGCACAAATGGAACAGATCAATATACCAACAGCAAAGTTTGCAAACAAGTGGATAAACAATCGGCAAGTACGCGCGGATCAGTAGAAGACAGCAATAAAGCTAGCGAGGGCGTGGAATGTCTAAATGGGCGAGGAAGTTCAGAGTTGGAAAGGGAATGCTGGGGTAGAAGTAAGAGGAGAAAATTACAAGTGAGGATAATGTAAAAGCAAGCGCTTACATTACATGAGGAAAAAGTGACAAGTGACAAGCTTGACATCATAGGTACAGTACATCTCAGTTCCATGGTACAGGTTTACTACAGTAGTTACTCCGACACACGTGCGTGAGGGGTGACATCAGAGCATGAGCCTACGTGCATGCAGCAGCGTGTCACTAGTTGTTGCAATGTGGTGGCTACTGAACATGTCACATTCACTGGGGTCATGTTGTTGGGGGATGCATTTGTTGTCCATGCAAAAGTCCTGGCACGGAAGTACAGACAAAGGTGAGGTGACAGTTCTCACGTGATACAGCTGACAGATTAGTGTGCACTGACCGGTGCATATGTTCATGTGCGCAGGATACATATTATAGCATAGTTGTTCGTGCAGTATTGTCCATGTGGTTACTGTACACAAGTCCCATACCTCTGCCTCCCCCTGTTCATGCAGAGATATTGGATGTGGTGAGGAACAGAGAGAATGTCCCGAAAATGTCCGATGTCATGGCAGTGGAGTTGATAGTGTGGTGTTTGTTGCAGGTTGTATGGTATAGTTGTTGTACAGGTAACTGCCCAGTCCGTGCGAAAGCCAAGCATAGGTACGGTGTTGAACATCATTGTTCAATTGGGGATATTGCGTCGGGGCCCGTCGAATTGACAGGTTGTCAGGTATGCGATACCTTCCAGCAGGGCTTCCATGGCATTGGTGTTATACATGGATGCCATCCAATGAAGCGGATGGTGGCTGTCAATGTGTTCATCATAAGTTGTCCCTTGTAGGAGCCTGATGGGACATGTTGGATGACATTCGATGAAACTGTGATCCAGAATCCGTTGTGTGGAGGCACACATGTCCCATTGCAGTGTGTGTCCGATTGCAGCCACATGCGCCATGCCCCCATAGACTGAACAGATCCTGTTGTGTGCGTCCAAGGGGGGCGAACAGTTGTACCAGGTCCGCCTTTGGACATGCCGGGTTGGAGAGACATAAATCCACAGGACAGTGGAAGGGACACCTCCGACAGTAGAAGACGGGGATGACGCAGCTGAACATTGTGATGCGGTAAGTTACTCGGTAACTTACGTTCAGCATGGCCAGGTTTTCACAGCCCACTATCTGTAGCAGGCTGTCCATGTAGAGCTGCATCTGTCCGGCGTAGTTGGGTAGGTGTGGTGCAACTGCCATTTTGCTACAGGGCGATGTGATGGCGTGCTCCAGCCGGCTGTGCAGTCAGCAGAGTGCACCCTCCGACGATGCTGGGAAATCTGGAATAGTCGTACGGAGGCAGGGTTTGGGTTATAGTAGCTTATGCGGAGGACACAGGTCCTCATCCCACATGCTTCTATGAATGGTCAAGGTCAGTGGTGTCTGACTCCTTCCAGATTACTTGCATGTGAACCACATGGAGGAGTGGTCTTATTTTTTTTTGTGGTCAGAACTTTCTTTCATGTTGTGCGCTATCTGCACATTGGACGGTTTCCTCGGCATGCCTCTGTTTGGCTTGTTGTTGGGACAATGGCTGTATTCTCCGGCTTGTTTTGTCGAAATGTGGTTTCAGAGTGGGAATGGAAGGCCATTCAGTGCTATCTGCTTTCCCGTGTGTGGGCGGCACGCTGCGTTTCCGCTATACGTTGGGCCTTGTGTGTGTGTGTTGTAATTGGTAACACCTGTTGTCAGGCACCCGGGTTTTTTCATGTTACGTATTGCATGTATTGGTATTGGGTGCAGGATGGTATTAGTATTTTTGTATGGTACTGGCATGCCTTTTGCGGACGAGGTACATATCCTGCGGCGTGATGTCGCAGCCGCTGTGTGCTTCGCCATGTTATGCACACAAGGGTGTGTCCTATTTTGGCGTGACGTCACTGCCCTGTTCGGTACACTTGTGTGGCGTCATGTTGGCACCTGTGAGTTGCCGGTTGGGGACATGACTGATGCAGGAATGCCACGTGACATGTGCGTTCAGGGTGGGGCTGGTGTGTGGTGTGTGTAGTTGTGTGCCTGTGTTATTTGTGTGCGGCCCATGCATGGCGCTGTAGTTGGCCTCTGCGTTGTGCGCATGTGTAGCTGCGTCATCGCCGCTGCGCTGCGTTGCCGTGACGGGGATGTCAGTTCCTGGTCCCGGGTAGTGTGTGCCCGGTTGTTGCGAGTTGTTTAATTTTGCCCGGTGTGACATTTGTGGGTGCAGTGGTGGATGTGTCCTGTCCACACAGGGGTGTCTGGGGGGGCCATGTACAGGTTTTCCGCCCTTGCACTGTGTGCAGTGTTTGCGTGCCCTTGTTGTGTGTCTGCCTACCTGCGCCGCCGTGGCGCGTTGACTCCTAGGTGCTGCATCAGGTACAGCATGGGGATGGCCTGGAGTGCAGGATTCATGTCGGGGTGGGCCGCTTTTTTGGTGTCCGTACTCGAGCGGTCGAGTTTCCGCCTTGGTATCTCGTGCGGTGTCTCTTAGCCGGGGGAGCTGTTTGTTTGCGGCATCGTAAGTTGTACGCCGGGCTGTACGTGATTTTGTCAGAAGGGGTGCCTCCATTGGCTGGCGCCGCTACGTGTACGGGCGCACTTTGATGGCGGGCGGCGTCGCGGGCTTACGGGCGGTGTTTGGCTGATTTTACACATCCTAATTGGGCGGGCGTGTGGGCCGCGGCGGGCCGACGGTAACTGGTGGTTTTTGCCTCCGACAGCACGGCGGTAGTGCTTCCGCCCGACATCCTAATCGGCCCCTTAAATGAGTTAAATTTTCTATGGTTAAACTTTTTATTAGGTTTTTGGGCGTTCTATTTTGTAACCGTGTTATGTCGTTTTGTGTCATTTTGGTTGAAGAGAAGCTCGCGGTTGGGAGACACTTCACGTCGCTAAAGGTAAGGTTTGTTTTCTTTGTTTTAACTAAGTTTTAAATATATTTTGAACCTAGTTAGATACTGTTTAGTGTAGTTAGATGTTTATTAGTTATATTCGGAAATGTTATATGTTATAGTTACGTGTGGTGTATTTACATATTGTTAACGTTGTGTAGGCCTGTTTAGAGAGTTAGGATTACGGTGTTCAATGTATATTTTCATCAAATTTAAAGCTAGTAGTATTGTTAGTAAGTGTTTATGTGTTGTTTTATGTGGGTGGGAATGTATGTGCTTTTGTTTTGACACTTTTTATTTTCAGAAGTTCTTCGTATCGGAAGGAGTCGTTTTTTTTTTTTGAAGAAGTGTTTGTTAGTTTTATTGACTAATATATTTGTTACACTTCTTTAAATTTTTCGGTTTTCCTGGAGCGTTTTTTACTATTTTATACATTTTCGGGTTTTTTATGGTTTTCCTATGGACCTTTGCTTCATGGATTATTAATTTTTGCTACAGTTGTATTTTTCAATTTTTTGGGGGGAAACTGTTTTTTTTATATTTGGATTGTGTTAGCAGAAAATGGATTTTACAGCATTTGGATAAACCTGGTAAGTTTTTTTATTATTATTTATTGTGGGTGGGTAATGTTTTTTATTATTATTGTAGTATTTTATTTTATTACAAATATTATTAATGTGTGTTAATATATTTTATTAAAAAATTAAAAATATGTTACACACAGTAATTATTTTTGTGATAAAATAAATAAATTATACTTTTATGGTATGTTTGAAAGATGAGTAATTTGTAATTTATTTGTATTAATGCTTTAAAGAAGAGTTTTGGATATTATGTTCAGGTATTCCAGGCCCTTTGTACTAGGGTACAATTTTACTTGTTGTTCTAGATATTTATGCATTTGTTTAGTTTGTTTTGATGTTTTTGGAGTTAATTGAGTTATAGATTGTTCCATTCGGAACTCTTGATAACTCTGTTCTTTTTGTAGGCATGATATAAATTTTCTAGTGTTGGTTTGGTTCTGCCTGTTGATTGAAGGAAGGCATTATGCCATCCTTCGACTGCGTTATTAGTTTTGGATTCCCCATTTAATGTGCTTCTGTATACGTTCCACCAGGGTATTAAGAATTTAGGGTTTCTTCTGTGGCCAGATCTGTGTAGTCTGCCGACCCATGTATCCTCAAAATAGTCTAATAGTGGACTTAGGGGCCTATTAGGATGGCGGGCGGAGACACGACCGCGGTGCCGGCAGTGGCGTTAACACCCATTTACCGCACGCCGCCAGCGGTCTTCACGCCCGCCATATTAGGATGGCCACACATTGCCCATTTCCCGTCCGCCGCGGTGCGACGCCGACCGCCATCAAAGTGCGCCCGCCACTGCGGCGGAGTGAGCCAATCACCACACACCGCCATGCGGAATGACGTCCCGTACGCCGAAGATATCACGATGCCGGAAACATGGCAGCGCACCGCAACGGAGAAACCGCACAGCGAGAGACGGCGGAGACACCACAGCGGAGAAAAGAGACACCCGGGACACACCGCGATGGATCCTGCCCTACACGCCATCCCGGTGCTGTACATGATACACCACCTGCAAGTCATCGTCCGCCGCGGATGCCTCCGCAGGTACGTACAGACACAACAGTGCAAGTAACACAATACACAGCTCCAGGGCGGAAACACGTCGCATGGGAACACCACACACCCCTATGGGGACAGGCACATAGCCACCACTGCACACACACATGTTCCACCTGTGACAAACACACCTCGCCACATACTGCCCACCCATGTTCCGCCATCATGAACAAATGTCCCGGTCACATCACCGCTGCGGTCAGTGTGCAGGAAACCATGCACACAACGCAGAGCCCAGGGCCAGCGCATGCCAAGGGCACCGTACAAATAGCACAGAGCCACAACTCCACCCACAACACACTAGCTACCTCCCTGAAGGGACACAACATGTGCCTCCCAAGTGCCACTCCTGCACAACAACCACACAACTAAAGCCACACCATGCCCCACGTCCCAACAACTGCATATAAAGCCACAGCAGGACCCTTTGCACAGGAACACATAGCACAGAAGGCCAGGCCCCAGCCAACACACACACCACAACAACATCACACACAAGCCAAGAACACTGAGGCCAGGCACAAAATGTACACACACACAGATGAGGACCAAACACTTCACTGCACACACTACCTGACAAGTCACACACACACACCACCCTGACTCACAGCTACATACACACACCACATGCCAGCAGTAATGTAGGACAACATATAGGAAAGCCAAAGTGAGGTGCCCACAAATGGAAGGGCAGTGACACAACCATCAAGCATGTGTGATGCTCATGCAAGACAAGACACATGTGAGAACACACACAGCCCATCACAGCACACATGGCTGACACAGTCAGTCAACACAAACCACGGTCACCTCAATGCAACAACTCCTGGAGACAGCAAGGACACCCATGTAAAGGCACAGGGATGAAAGGAAGGCACTAAACTCAAACACTGACCAGCCAAACACAGAGGCATCCAAATACTGGACAAGACTGTGGGGCCGATTACGATCTCGGCCGGTAGGGCTCCGAATCGGATTCGGCTTTACCGGATCCGATTCGGAGCCCTGTTTCCCGACCGATTCGTACGTGCGTCCGGGCGAGCGAGTACGATGCGAAATCTCCGACCGACTCGTTCGCGAGACCCAGCCGCACCGACCGACTTGTTCGCGAAAGCCGACCGCTCCGACCGACTCGCTCGGACACGCCTCGCACCGGCCAATGGAGACGTTCCCCGGCCGGGCAAGTACGATGCGCGCCGCGAGCAGTCCGACTGACTCACGCCGTCCGGCTCGAAGAAGCAGTCGGAGCCGTACTTTGGGGGTCCGTGTCAGACTCTCCTGTACGCGTAGCTGCGTGAGTCGCACACAGGGGGGACCCATGGGTCCCCCCTACCTGTGCGTGTACGGCGCGAGCCGCTTCGCCACATACCCGCTGTAGGGGGCGCCCTTGTTCGCCTCGCACCCATTGAGTCAATAGGAGCCCGCGTACGCGTTGTACGACCGGCTCCCATTGACTTCAATGGGAGTCCGACCGACTCGAGTCCGATAGCATACGTGCGCATCATACTCGTTCGGTCGGGCTGCTAGGGTCCGATTCGGTCGGAAATCTCTCCGGGTCCGGCTCGGTCAGTGAGATTTCCGGCCCGAATTGGAATCAGCCCCAATGTCTGCTGCACAACACACAGGGCCCAGTGACACACTACATGACAGCCAAGCACAAGTAGGATATGTCACACAAACCTCCTCTCACAACAGCACCACACAATACTGCCATGTGCACAAAACACAACCACAGGGCTCAACAAGTACACATACAGGCACACCACTCCAGGGTGACACATGGTAGTAGTTGACAATGCAGGTGCACACACATCCACAATCACAACAAAGTCACCCCCTTCACACCATACACTTCTCAACCACCCAAGTGCACACATTGGAAGTAAGCCATGGGACCTGGATAACTCATCACCACAAGATGTCCATACACCTACACTGATTGGCACACAGAAAGGAAGCTCACACAGACCCCATTACCCTGGCCTGCCTGCCTGTAAGCCTGTGCCCAAATTCCACCCTGTGCTGTCATTGCCCACAAACCTGACATGTGTCCACCATAGATAACATGAGCAAAGAAGGATGATGACAACAAGAATTCATTGCCAACCACCTGCACTGCACCCATAAGTATCACAGTCAGGTAGAAATGAAGTGCCTCCCACCCCTGCAAAAAAAATGAAATGTGAGACAACCCATTGGCAATGTTGAAGTGGCATACTGAGCATGTGACACAGTAAACGATGCACACACAGAAACAACTTTATTCAGGAAGGACACTGACACAACTCACAGCAGGACCAACTGTGTTTATTCACAATTTGCATAGTGAGACAACAAATTTGGGCAACAGCAAGGCCAGTGGGCATTTCAACATGCACAGTATTTACATGAGAAGCTGCACAGGCAGGGAGCAACCAGCAGTGAGCAATAAGGCCAGTGGCCAGTCCAATGTGCAGAGTAGGGACATCAGAAGCTGCACAGGCAGGGGGCAAATAGCAGTGAACAACAAGGCCAGTGGCCAGTCCAATGTGCAGATGAAGTCCATGAGAAGCTGCACAGCCAGGGAGAAAATAGCAGTGAACAACAAGGCCAGTGGCCAGTACAATGTGCAGATGAAGTCCATGAGAAGCTGCACAGCCAGGGAGCAAACAGCAGTGAACAACAAGGCCAGTGGCCAGTACAATGTGCAGATGAAGTCCATGAGAAGCTGCACAGCCAGGGAGCAAACAGCAGTGAACAACAAGGCCAGTGGCCAATACAATGTGCAGATGAAGTCCATGAGAAGCTGCACAGCCAGGGAGCAAACAGCAGTGAACAACAAGGCCAGTGGCCAGTACAATGTGCAGATGAAGTCCATGAGAAGCTGCACAGCCAGGGAGCAAACAGCAGTGAACAACAAGGCCAGTGGCCAGTCCAATGTGCAGATGAAGTCCATGAGAAGCTGCACAGCCAGGGAGCAAACAGCAGTGAACAACAAGACCAGTGGCCAGTCCAATGTGCAGATGAAGTCCATGAGAAGCTGCACAGCCAGGGAGCAAATAGCAGTGAACAACAAGGCCAGTGGCCAGTCCAATGTGCAGATGAAGTCCATGAGAAGCTGCACAGCCAGGGAGCAAACAGCAGTGAACAACAAGGCCAGTGGCCAGTACAATGTGCAGATGAAGTCCATGAGAAGCTGCACAGCCAGGGAGCAAACAGCAGTGAACAACAAGGCCAGTGGCCAGTACAATGTGCAGATGAAGTCCATGAGAAGCTGCACAGCCAGGGAGCAAACAGCAGTGAGCATGAGAAGCTGCACAGCCAGGAGCAAACAGCAGTGAACAACAAGGCCAGTGGCCAGTCCAATGTGCAGATGAAGTCCAAGAGAAGCTGCATGCAAATAGGGAGCAAAACAGCAGTATCAAACAAGGCCAGTGGTCAGTACAATGTGCAGATGAAGTCCATGAGAAGCTGTACAGCCAGGGAGCAAACAGCAGTGTGAGAAAGCAACAAGGCCAGTGGCTAGCACAATGTGCAGATGAAGTCCAAGGAGAAGCTGCACACAGCCAGGAGCAAACAGCAGTGAACAACAAAGGCCAGTGGCCAGTCCAATGTGCAGATGAAGTCCATGAGAAGCTGCACAGCCAGGGAGCAAACAGCAGTGAACAACAAGGCCAGTGGCCAGTACAATGTGCAGATGAACTCCATGAGAAGCTGCACAGCCAGGGAGCAAATAGCAGTGAACAACAAGGCCAGTGGCCAGTACAATGTGCAGAGTAGTGACATCAGAAGCTACACAGGGAATGTATGCAACTCTACCATGCCATGCCCAGCCACAGAGTAATGGGGCTGACAATGGGCATCACACGCACCGCTGTGGACAGACAGGTGTGTGAGGGTGACCACCACTCAGATGGGGCTGTCTGTCGGACTTGGAGCTGACGGTGTGTTGGGGTCAGTTGGAGGGCTGCCCTGGGCAGTGGGAGTAACAACTGTGGAAGAGCCAACTGTGCTTGTGGGAGCTGGGGGGCTGCTTGGACCAGGTGGGGTGGTGGCACGGGGAGGTGGACTCATGCCCTGGTGAGACACAGTGTGTGCTGGAGATTGTGGAGGGGTGCCTCTCCACTTCTTGGGGATCCTGAAAGGCTACCCTGTCTGGGGATTGAGGTGAACTGGGGCAGACACAACTGGTGACCCCACTACCAAAGCTGATTCTGGTGTGGATGGTGACCCTCCCTCTGGGGACATGCTGGATCCCACTGTGCGCTTGCCTGGTGTTTGCCGCCGCCCTGCCTCCCTCTGTCCACCAGTTTTGCCCTCTACAGTGTCCTCCCGTGCTGGCTT
Source organism: Calotriton arnoldi (assembly GCA_963921515.1). Taxonomy (NCBI): domain Eukaryota; kingdom Metazoa; phylum Chordata; class Amphibia; order Caudata; family Salamandridae; genus Calotriton; species Calotriton arnoldi. Next base: position 523,322 of record CAWUFW010007495.1, on the reverse strand, counting down.
CACAGGGGTTGGGATGGGAGTGGAGGTCAAGGATGGATTATCCATGGGGCCCTCATCCTGTGTAATGTTTGCAGGCAGCACCTTCTCAGTGGGTGTGGAAACTGTCATTTTGCCTCTGCGAGACGTCTTTGTGACAGGGGAGTCTTTGGCAGTGGAGGAAGGTGAGGCCTGTGACCCTGATGCTTGTTTCTTTGCTTTGTGGCCCTTGCTGTCGCCTGATGGGCTTTTCTCTCTGCGCTCTGGGGTGGCCTTACTCTTATGTGGGGATGGTGTCTGCGCCCTAGTACGCTTGGGCTGCTGCTGCTCCTGTGTGCTGCGGGTTCTGTATCGGGACTTTGGGGTCCGTTGAGCATTGTCACTGTCATCAGAGGTGCACAGTGACACGGGGCCGGACAAAGTGCTGGGAGCCGCTCCCTGACTATGTGCCTGTTGCAGGGCTGCTGTCACAGTTGATGACAAGGACTGCACAGTCCGGTGTAGCCCACCTACATCGGAATGTATGCCCTCCATGAAAGCTATAACCTGCCCCAACTTTTTGTCGTGCTCTTGGAAGGCATTGAGAAGTGCTGTCTGCCCCACACACAGCTGGCGCAATAGCTCGACTGCTTCAGCACTGAGGGCAGCAGGGCTGACATGGGCTGGGGCAGCAGTGCCTGGGGTGAAGGTGACTCTTCCCTTCCTAATCGTGCGGACACGGGCAGCACCAGTGGCGTCAGATGACGTAGAGCTTTGTGTCTCCGGCTGTGAATCCTCTAGCAGACTCCTGTCCCCCTCCTCGGCGCTGGTCACATCTGTGTCAGTCTGCTCCGGTGCGGCTGTTGCACTGGATGCCTCACCACTGGTGTCCGTCCCCTGTCCCTCTGCACATACGGGAGATGCTGCATGGGAGAGAGAAGTACTGTGAGATGAGTGGCATCAACAGAACTAACACGTGCCAATACATCTGCATCCTAGAAGAGGTGTGTAGCACATCGCATGCCACCCTGTGCACACATATATCTTGCCACCCAAAATATCAAGCCAACGGTGCATGTCCAACACACATCCTGCCATAAGTGCCCCAGGTGACTCACACAGCACACCATCCTGCTGTTGGCTCACATCAGACACAGCCACAAAATGGCCTGTGCACACACACTGTCCCGATGTTGGCAAGGATGAACACCACAACATGGTGCACATCACCTACATGGATGGAGCAGTAGGGGACCACACAGACCACAACATATCAGCCCACAATGACCCTGCACACATGCCATCCACCATATCGAGTTCATGGGCACATCTACTGTTGCACATTGGCCTCAGATGTCTGACTGGCAGACATCTGAGGTCTGTAATTGCACACATTCATTGAAACGCACTCACAGTTGGCACACTGGCATTCCCATCCATCTGAATTCACACACTACCCCACAGCAGAAGGTACCTGAAGGCCACAACTCCAAATGTAAGAGAGATGCACAGTGCTAAAACTGACTTCATGAAGCACAGGTTGGGCAAATGCATGGCACATACACCCAGCACAGAGGCCACTCACAAAACATTGCACCACACAACCAACGTCACACAGCTGACAATTTGCACACTCTGTAGACACATGAACCCACTCCCAGCCAAAGGCAGCCTGCAACACATACTCACCCCTAGCTTGCTGCTGATGCTCCTTCAGTTGTCTGTCCAGCTCAGGTTGTGTGACAGCCAGGATGCGGACCATTAGTGGTGTCATGCTGCGCCTAGCCAACCTGCCAGTCCGAGGGAGCAGCCCCAGTGTCATCTCGGCCACGTTCTTGCTCAGCCGGCAGATGTCTTCCCACCTTTTATGACAGTGGGTGCGCCTTCGGTTTGACACACCCAGATCTCTCACTCTGGAGGCAATGGCCCTCCACACGGCTTTACGCTGGTGGACCTTCAGCTGCAGGCATGGGAGACAAGAGGGGTGAGGTTCCAGTGACACAGTGTACAATGACAACACAAAGAAAATGCAGTAGCACGACAGTGACTCATCCAAAACTCCAGCTACAACTGTAACATAGCCAACAATTGCTGTGAACATGGTACAATGTCATTGGTCAATCAGACGTACAGGCATGCATGTTCGATGGTGGACACAGTACCTCCACATCCCATTCACATGCAGGATACCAACACAGCAAGTGACATGTAGTCTGCCCGCAGCTACTGTCTGCAGTTACCTACAACTACACATAGAGAAGATAGCAAAACAAGTGTCTTGTTATTGGACTCACTGTGTCCAACACTGCGCAGACCTAAGTGTCCTAGCCCTGTGAAAGCCTCACTGTGTCCTGAAACTCACATAGAGTGATAACAACTGTCATACACACACCCTTCTCACACGGCTGCTCCTGTGCAATCTACAGGGCAGAGATGGTACTTAGATGAAGAGGCGTGAACCAAACACACATGGAACACACTGTACATGCAGTGATGTGGACATGTGGCATTCGGCGGGGACTGTGCAGGGCAGGTGGACTGACACTGAGTGGGTAAATTGGGAGCAACACAGCCATTCACACAAACGATAACTGGCCTGACTCCTGCATCACCAAAATGCAGCTGCACTGTATGGCTGACACTACAAAACATGTCCCTCTACTCGGGATAGGCATGCAGGGTAACGTGTGAAAGAGCCCACCAAGCCCTTCCCGATGTAGTAAGCATGCTAGGCAGTGCATGTCAGAGCCCCACAACCACTGACACATACAGAAGCATCTCCACCTCACGAGTAACCCTGGGCAAAGCACTACGCTACGCTCGCGTAGTTTGCGAAGTTTGCGCTACTTCGCACAACGCGAATTGCACGTAGCACAGTGCAAACACGCGTAGCGTAGCGTAGTGCAGCGGTCATGTTTGCTTGCTCGCGGTCCTCAACGTCAAGTTGGCGACCGAGCAAGCAAAATGACATCCCGGCGAGACTTTTTCTCATTCGCGATCAGCAACATCAAGTTGCCGATCGCGAGCGTGGAAAATAAACCTCCCGGCGAGATTCTCAACGCAGGGAGGTCAGGTTTCTCATTGCGAGTGGTCGCGTATGCTCGCGACCGCTCGCGATGAGAAACTACCAGTCCGCGTTGAGAAAGCTGCCGCTCGAGTAAAAATCTACTCGAGCGGCAGTAAAGACAACTCGCACTGTGCAAGATGCCGCTTTCAATGATTGCACAGTGCGGACAAGCATCCGGCACTGTGCAATCATTGCAAACAGTGCACTACGCAGTTTGCGTAGAGCTACGCGTAGCTCGCGTAGTGCGAACTGCACTTTGCGTAGCTTCGCGTAGCGCTACTTCGCGAACTACGCCCAGGCTTACTCACGAGTGCCCACCCTGCACTCTCACTCACAGTCTTGTAGACTTACCACGACATTAGGGCCGCCATAAAGCCTTGGGTACTGTGCAAGCACCCCGTCTACCAGGACCTCAAGCTCCTCGCTGGTGAAGGGACTGGCACGGATCTTCTGAGTCCTCGACATCACAATGGACATGTGGCAGCTGCAGCACGTTGAGGGTGGCAGCCAGCAGTCCCTTGAGGCAGCAGGTGGAGGGTGGCAGCCAGGAGTCCCTGGAGGCAGCAGCAGCAGGTGGAGGGTGGCAGCCAGCAGTCCCTGGAGGCAGCAGCAGCAGGTGGAGGGTGGCAGCCAGCAGTCCCTGGAGGCAGCAGGTGGAGGGTGGCAGCCAGCAGTCCCTTGAGGCAGCAGCAGCAGGTGGAGGGTGGCAGCCAGCAGTCCCTGGAGGCAGCAGCAGCAGGTGGAGGGTGGCAGCCAGCAGTGCCTTGAGGCAGCAGCAGCAGGTGAGGGTTGTCAGTCAGCAGTCCCTGGTAGCTGTGGGAATGTGGGGCACCCTCCCACACATATATAGGCCCCTGGGGCTGTGTCAGTGGTCCCAGGGTGCTGCAATTGGTGTACCAGGTCTGCCTCATTCAAAAACATCCAATGTCCGCCTCCGCGGTGGCGGTGCACGCCTACCGCGATTTTCAAATCCGCATCAGGCTACCGCGAGGGTGCTTCCCATTGGCTGCAAGGGCATGGTCCATGGCGGTGACACAACCGTAGGGGGCCAGGTGCGCGCTACCGCAGTGGTGCATCTTTGAATGCTTCCAGTGACCGCCTCCGCAGTGGCGGTGCACGCCACCGCGATTTTCAAATTGGCTGCAAGGGCATGTTCCATGGTGGTGACACACCGCAAGGGCTAGGCGGTAGGCACCGCCAAATGTGTGCCAGACAGAGACAGTGATTTGGGTAGCAGTAGCATAGTGACCGCCATTGTCACATACATATCTGGCGGTGTCTCCCGCGATCGGGCCTGGGGTATGGGCGGTGCCAGTCCGCAGGTGTCAAGCGGTAGGCACCGCCATATGTGTGCCAGACAGTGCCTGGAGTGACCGTGATTTGGGTAGCGGTGCATAGTGACCGCCATTGTCACATACATATCTGGCGGTGTCTCCCGCGATCGGGCCTGGGGTATGGGCGGTGCCAGTCCGCAGGTGTCAAGCGGTAGGCACTGCCATATGTGTGCCAGACAGTGCCTGGAGTGACCGTGATTTGGGTAGCGGTGCATAGTGACCGCCATTGTCACATACATATCTGGCGGTGTCTCCCGCGATCGGGCCTGGGGTATGGGCGGTGCCAGTCTGCAGGTGTCAAGCGGTAGGCACCACCATATGTGACGGTGCCTGGAGTGAGAGTTAATGGAGTTGTGGAGTAGCTTTGCTGCACCGAACGTGTCCTCCAGCTCTATGCATAGGCCAACATGTACAGTGCCCAGTGTCTCAACAATTGAAGGGTCCTCATGAGGGCAAATGCACAAAAGGGACAAGTCACTCCACGTCACCAACACATACCATATATGGGTCGCCAATACATTGCATGGGCACATACACTCGCACATGTCACATGTGCTGTGTAATGAAATGTAGACTGTCCAGTTAATGTGTTGCATAGCATATGTAGATAATGGTCAATGTCTGTGTGTGCAATGTAACGCACAATGTCGTCTCATTTACTGAACTAGGGGCATCAGCAACTGGCACACTGTGTAATGCACATGCACACACGTGTCCCCCACGCTCAGCCGGTGGTCAGTGTGTAGTTGATGTGTGCCATGTGCAACCTGTGTTGGGAGGTGTATCAGGGCCAGCAACATGGTGTGTTAGGGTAGTATTGCAATTAGTAACATATGCTGGGGGTCATACTCACAGGTGTGCACACATATCTGTTAGTATATCACACTGTGCATGCGAATGAGCCGGAGGGGTGCACAGATAATTGCTGCTGGTAAGGGGACAGGTGTACGAGTAGTGTGCCTGATGTGTACCTACTTGTGAAGTGCCCTGTCGGTTAATGGTGCATGTTGTAAAACTTGGGAATGTGTCTGTAGAAAAATTGATGTAATGCACATTTCATGGTCTTCTGCATTGACATCTGTGCACTTTGATCTGTCCTAGGAGGAGGAGGCCCAATATCCATCATCCGTTCACAGTCCTGGCAGACATGGAGAATGAGGATATAATCCGCAAATTCAGGCTGGACCGACAAACCCTGCAGAACCTATGTGCCATGTTGGAGCCCCACCTGCAGCCACGTCGGACATATCCAACAGCTTTCACCACAACATCTAAGGTGATGGCATGCCTGCATTTCTTTGCAACAGGCTCATTCCAGCACACGGTTGCAAGTGCAGGCAGGATGTCACAGCCGATGTTCAGCATGGTGCTGAGGGATGTCCTGTCGGCCATGATGCTTTACAAAGACAGATATATCCATTTCCCAAGGGGGCCTGAGTTGGTGGCTGTGAAGGGCGATTTCTATGCCCTTGGACATATCCCCATGTCATTGGTGCAATTGATTGCACACATGTTGGGCTTGTGCCACCACAGGCACGTGAACAGGTTTACCGCAATAGGAAGCATTCACACTCGGTAAATGTTCAAGTGGTGTGCCTGGCGGACATGATCATCTCACACGTGTGTGCCAAGTTTCCGGCTCAGCCCATGATGCCCACATCTTGCGCAGCAGCATCGTTCCTCAGCTGATGGCCAATCTGCTTCCGGAGCATGCATGGCTTGTGGGTGAGTATGCATAGTGGATTAGAGTGGTGTGCGTGTGACATGCTGTCGTGTGGCATTGTGGGACTGCAAGGTTAACCTGTGTTTCTCACACCCAGGTGACTCGGCATATCCGAACCGCCCGTGGTTGCTGAGCCCATTGCGGAATCCCGTCACGCCAGCTGATGTGCGATACAATGATGCCCATGGGAGGACACGCCGTGTGATAGAACGGACATTTGGTCTCCTAAAATCAAGATTTCAGTGCCTGGACCGTACTGGAGGTGCCCTTATGTACTCACCAGGGAAGGTGTGTCAGATAGTGGTGGCATGCTGCATGCTCCACAACCTGGCCATTCGCAAGGCAATACCCCTGATCCTGGATGACGATGATGAGCAGCCCAGGCCCCCGCCTGCAAATCAAACCGGATCCAGTGATGAGGGCAGTGGAGAGGAGGAAGGGGTCGACATGCGTCAACAGCTCATCACCCGCTACTTCACTTGAAGGTGAGTGACGATGTAGAAGGGACAAAATGGTCTGATGGTGTTGCAGTTGCTGTGTGGGTGTATGTGAGCTTGCTGACTGCAGCTTTGTGTTGACTCATTGCTGCATGCCAATGTATGTGTGATTGGTTAGTGTGATACAGAATGTCTCTATGGTGACTGTTGCTCTGTGTAAAGTTAGAAGATCTGAGTACCGTTGACATGTGTTGTGTGATGTGTGCGATGCCAAACCCATACAAGTGACTCTTGTTCTGCGGTTTTCCCTAGGTCCCTTCAGCATCTCACTGCCTACCTACATTCCATTCCCCTGGACCATGTCCTACACGTTGAAGGTTGCACATCCTGTATTAGAGACGGAGCAGACACAACAACATGTGTGTAAGGTGTATTTATTTACAATTGTGACATGCGAGGGTGGAGTACATGTGAAGGGGGGAATTAAAGAAGTGAGTTGACAGTCATGGTAGATGAGATACTTGAGTAGTCCCCACAATGATGTGGAGACCCAGTCCAACAGATAGATGCCATTCACATGGCAGTGTGGTGAAGGATAGTCCAAAGTGTCAATGCAGTGGTGCAGTGGTCTGCCATCATGGCTGGCTCGGGGACTAGCGTTTGGCAGGTGCTTTGGCATGTGAGGCCCCCTGGCCTTTCCTTGGCGGCCCCTTTTGCGCTTGACTGGAGGGGCCCCTGCTGCAGGGACAGTGGTGTCTGAGGACTCACCCCCCTCTGTGGACGCAGGGGAGGATGATGAAGTGTCATCCTGCTGCCCAACAGGGGGAGGCGGAGGGGTAGAATGTTGTGCTGGCCTGTCCCTCAGAACCGCCACTAGCTGCCCCAAGAGGTCCACAATCTGTCCCATGCGTGTGTCCATGGACCTCAGCAGCAGGAGGTGCTCCCGAGATTCTTCCTCTAACCGGCCCATTCGTCCCTGGGCCTGTTGGTAGGCCCCAAGGACTCTGTCGATGTGGCCCAGGGCTTCCGTCCCAGGATCAGTTCCCCTCTGCATGACCCTGTCCCGACCACCTGCACTGCTGCCATGGTCCTGTCCGGTCCTCACATTGGCCCGCTGCATCCTCTCCCTGGCCTCCGCAGTCGATGTAGTGGGCTGCTCAACCCCTGGGGCAGGGAGGGTGTTGCGGCCAGCTGTGGTGGTGGTGGTGGTGGTAGTGGTTGACACACAGGCCGTGACAGCAGCTGTCAGAGGATGGTCATGGGCTGCAGCTGATGTGGTTGGGGGACAATGGGTGCCTGGGACTGGTTGCGGCCTGCCACACCAGATGGGCCAGCTTGGAGCTCCTCATCCAAGGAATCCAGGGAGTCCTCATCCAGTTGTCTCTGTTCCGGGGGGACTGGCTCTGCAGGTTGGTGTCATCCTCTGCAGTGAGTTCTTGGTCACCTGTGGGTCAGATGAGAAATGGTCATTGTGTTGCACCCAGCAAAGTTTGTGTTAGCAGTGTTACATCAATGGTTTGTACATCCAGCAGTTGTTCACTGTACAAATTTGCATTGACCGACATCCAGTGATGCATTACAAGCTGTTGTGGTACATGCATTACTTGTCCATATTGGGAGTTGTCAAGACATGACATGCACAAAATAATCTTTTGACATTGACAGTCTCATGTTGGCATCCAGTTATTGATCAATCATATGTCATCCATTAACGCGTATGTGTCACTTGTTGAGCCCTTGCAGCAGTTTACTCTGCACATTGAGTGAACATTGTAGTTTCATGCATACATTTTCAATGTGGTGTACATATCTGTATTTGCTATTCAAGACATGCTTAAGTTTGCTTTAATTAGATCCTAGGTGGTCTGGAACACTGCTGTCAGATGGCATGTAGTGGTGTGCATGGTTGTGCTCGGAGTTCCATCTACATGTGTTTCAGACTTTCACACTTTGGTTGCTGTCACAGTTTCATTTTCTTAGGTGTGTGCACAATATAGTTGCCAATGCTATCTGGGTGTGCAGTTGTGCATTGAGAGGCCTGGTGTCCTATGCCACCATGTTATTTTAAATGCATATCTGGCAGCATGTTGTGGCTGTTGATATGTAGTGTTTGCTGTTTTTTGCTTGTATTTGAGAGACCTCTCTGTGTGTGTATGATGATGGCTTCCATCTTGGTCCAGTGTGGGACAAGTCAGCATGATATGTCTACATGCCAGTTCTTTTGAAGTGTACATTGCAATAACTGACACATGCATGTTGGTGCCAGGAAGTAATGGGTCTTGAGTGCTGGCGGTCAGGTGGGCCTGTGTGAGTTGTTGTGCAAGCTTCCCAGCCCCAAACACCCCAGCCTGTGAGATACGGTTACCTACCTGTGAGTTGGGTGGGTAGCATACATTGCCTGCCACATTATTCTTTTGGGGGTGTAGTGTCCCATCCTCCATAGGGGTTGAACAGCATGCATGTTGCGTTTTGTGACGGATAGCCAAACACACTACACCGTCTCACTGTGAAGATGGCTGACTAACGTTTGAGGTGAAGGTGAGCAATGACATGGCTATGTGACTTGGTTGAAATTTTTGGATGGAATGTGCGTGTGGTGAGCAGAATGTGTGTGTGGCTTTTTGTACCCATTGATTTCAGATTACATTTGGTCATGGGGTATAGCCCCCATCACTGTTGTCCCACCTATCTGGCTGCGGGGTTCACTCCCCAACATTTGAAGGCACAATAGGGCAAGGGGTATAGTCTCCTAGCACAGTGGTGACATACAGCAGGGTGAACATCTCACCCAGCATACATTTCCACACTGTCATGGTTTCATGGTATTTGTGGACCTGAGAACATGAGCACAGTACTGGTGAAGCAGTTGTTCCAGGGCATCCATACACTGACATGTTGTGCTCAACAGTGGTGTGTGTGTGAGATGTACTCAGCCCTGTGCAGACAATGTGTGCTTTTGGGGCCAGACTATACCAGCACTGTTCAGACAGACAGTGTGAGATGTGAACATTGTCAATGCATACACACATTGGTGGTCCGAACAAGACACCTTTGACAATTTTAGTCAGACAAGGTGCTGTTCTGCAATTCAGTGCAGCACTGTGGTAGCTGGGTGTGTTGCAGGACATTTGGGATGTGCTTAGTTTAGCATTGTGAGTCCCAGCTGCAGTGTAGTTTTTGGGTACACTGCACTTCCACTGTTTACATTGCAACACTGTGGTATGACATGGGTGATTTGCACTTTGCCAAACAACCGGCCAGACACAGCTGCAGGGCAGCATGATCGTTGTTAGTGTTGCAGTGTGTGATGCCTGGCACAGTGTACACAATGTGGGTCATTTTTTAACAGAGACTTGTGCATGGTGACTACAACACAACTGTTTTGCATGATTTGTGTAGGTGACTGTGGACTAAGTGGCATGGTGTCATGTGCGGCTGCACAGACGTCACATGCCTATGAGTGGGACAAGTGCTCCATCATGCTGAGCTGTGGGAGTAGGGGGCCTGTTGTGAGTTGTGCTGCTGTGTCACCAATTAAGTACAACACTCCCAGTTGAAATGGTTACCTACCCGTAAGTTTGATGAGTGACATTCAATATCTGCCACATGCTTGTGGCTGGGGTGAGTGCTCCATCTTGTGCAGCTGTAGGACAAGGGGGCCTGGTGGGAGTTGTAGTGCAGGCCTCCCTATTCCAAACACACCTCCCTGTAAATATGGCTACCTACCTGTTAGGTGAGGGTGAAGCACACAATGGCTGAGGCATGCTTCTGGGTGGGGGGCAGTGCTCCATCCTGCTCAGCTGTGGGACAAAGGGGCCTGGTGGGAGTTGTAGTGCAGGCTTCCCAAACACCCACCCACCTCCCTGTAGGGATGGCTACCTACCTGTTAGGTTAAGGTGAGCAATGCTATGGTTGGCACATGGGTTGGGGTGGAGGGCTCTATCTTGCGCAGCTGTGGGACAAGGGGGCCTGGTGGGAGTTGTAGGGCAGGCTTCCCAAACAACCACCCACCTCCCTGTAGGGATGGCTACCTACCTGTTAGGTGAGGGTGAAGCACACAATGGCTGAGGCATGCTTCTGGGTGGGGGCAGTGCTCCATCCTGCTCAGCTGTGGGACAAGGGGGCCTGGTGGGAGTTGTAGTGCAGGCTTCCCAAACACCCACCCACCTCCCTGTAGGGATGGCTACCTACCTGTTAGGTTAAGGTGAGCAATGCTATGGTTGGCACATGGGTTGGGGTAGAGGGCTCCATCTTGCACAGCTGTAGGACAAGGGGGCCTGGTGGGAGTTGTAGTGCAGGCCTCCCTATTCCAAACACACCTCCCTGTAAAGATGGCTACCTACCTGTTAGGTGAGGGTGAAGCACACAATGGCTGAGGCATGCTTCTGGGTGGGGGCAGTGCTCCATCCTGCTCAGCTGTGGGACAAGGGGGCCTGGTGGGAGTTGTAGTGCAGGCTTCCCAAACACCCACCCACCTCCCTGTAGGGATGGCTACCTACCTGTTAGGTTAAGGTGAGCAATGCTATGGTTGGCACATGGGTTGGGGTGGAGGGCTCCATCTTGCACAGCTGTGGGACAAGGGGGCCTGGTGGGAGTTGTAGTGCAGGCTTCCCAAACACCCACTCACCTCCCTGTAGGGATGGCTACCTACCTGTTAGGTGAGGGTGAAGCACACAATGGCTGAGGCATGCTTCTGGGTGGGGGCAGTGCTCCATCCTGCTCAGCTGTGGGACAAGGGGGCCTGGTGGGAGTTGTAGTGCAGGCTTCCCAAACACCCACCCACCTCCCTGTAGGGATGGCTACCTACCTGTTAGGTTAAGGTGAGCAATGCTATGGTTGGCACATGGGTTGGTGTGGAGGGCTCCATCTTGCGCAGCTGCGGGACAAGGGGGCCTGGTGGGAGTTGTAGTGCAGGCCTCCCTATTCCAAACACACCACCCTGTGAAGATGGCTACCTACCTGTTAGGTGAGGGTGGAGCACACAATGGCTGAGGCATGCTTCTGGGTGGGGGGAGTGCTCCATCCTGCTCAGCTGTGGGACAAGGGGGCCTGGTGGGAGTTGTTGTGCTGGCAGCATGTACACATGTACCCATGGTGATGTTGCTAACTACCTTTGGGGGGCTTCAGGGGGAGTGTCTGTTGAATCTGTGAGAGATGTGTTGGGGGAGTGTTGTGCACATGAATAAATTTGAACCTAGGAGGTATTATTTTGTAGTAGTGCAAGACAGTACATTTGTGTGATGTTAGGCATTTGTTTGTACTTACCAGCCTCCACTCCCCCGGGTATTCCTGAGAGACTCTCTGGATGTAGAATGCCAAGCACCTTCTCCTCCCATTCAGTGAATGTTTTGAGTGGAACGGGAGGGCCACTGCCTGTCCTGTGAGCCAGCTCATGGTTCTTGGCTCTCTTCTTCTTGACCACTGCCTTCAGATCGCGCCACCTCTTCACGATTTCATCTCTATTGTGTGGCACGGTCCCTACTGCATTTACCTTCTCTACTATCCTTCTCCACATTTGCATTCTTGTTGCTAGTGGTGTCTGTTGGACCTGGTTACCAAACAATTGTGGTTCTACCCCGATTATCTCATCAACCATGACCCTCAACTCACTCTCAGTGAATTTGGGCATTCTCTGTGGTGACATGGTGTGTGATGTGTCAAGGTGTTTAAGGTGCAGGTTTGGAAGTGGTGGTTGTGATGTGTATGGTGTGTGCTGTGCAAAGGTGTTAGAGGTGCATGTGTGGAAGTGGTGGTGGTGGTGGTGATGTGTGTGTGTTGTGCAGATTTGCCTCTCCTGTCATCTGTGGTGAATGTTCCTTCAGTTGTGGAGTTTTGCAAAGGATTGTGGTCTGTTGGGGGAAGGATTTATACTGGTCTCTGTGGGTGAGTCAGGATGGGGTATTGGTAGCAGGTGTGGTGTGTGTGTGGACCTGGGATTTGTAGTTTTGGAGTTTCCCATGGGGGTGTGTCTTTGGGCTGTGTTAGGTATTTTTGGGTGCATGCCTTGTTTGGTTGGTGCACTTTGTGGGCATGTTGTGTGTTTTTCTCGCGACCGCCATTTTTTTCACGGAGCACCGCAGCGGTGGCTTGGCTACGGCGCTTCCGCCGTCTCACTCATTCATCAATGTTGTCGACCGCAGCAGTCGGAAACCGCGCACTGCACCGCGGCGATGTCGGGAATATCATAATTTCGATGGCGGTGTCTCTGCTGTGGTTGCGGTCTTTTGGACTGTTTCCGCTGCGAAACCGACCGCCGCGGACGGGTTTGGGCCTTCTCCACAGGTGAACGGCGGTTTCTCGGGTCTCCTTTCCGCCGCGGTTGGATTTTTACCTCCGAGGATCCTAATCTAGCCGTCGGTTTTCCCACGGTAGCGGCGGGCAGTGATTTCCCGCTACCATGGCGGTCGGCTTGCTTTTCCGACCGCCATCTTAATGACCCCCTTAGTTTTGCTTCATTTTGTTTGTAGAAGGTGCTATCTATTAAGATGTTGTAATGTTCTGTGACGTCTGTCTCAGGTACATATGCTACTGCTGTTATTTTTTTAATTTGATATGCAAAAGAAGAATTAGTTGCATATTCAATGCTTAGTGCTGATTTTTGCATGTGTCTCCATAAGCACTGATTACAATGATAGTAACAGCCTTGGATGCAGGTATGGGGGTGTGTTTTTAATATATTATTAATCATTGACTGTTCAAAATCTAGGATTATTTTTTGTGGAGAAAAGTCATTAGTTTCTTGTTTTATTGTATTTAATAGTTCCATGTATGTGGAGTTCTGTTTGTTTGGTAATAATGCGTAAATTAATGGTATATTGCAATTCTGATGTAGCCCATGTATTGTATACAGTTGGAAAAAGGGCTTGGGACATATAGTAAAAGTCCCATCCATCATCCAGTCTTGACACTCTTGTAGTTTTAATAGATTAGTTGCAGTTCCAAAAATTATTAATCTTTTGTCATTGCTTTTATTATCAAAAATGACAAATGGTTCTTTGTTTAAAGTGATACTTTGTTCAGGACTTATAATAACTTCACTATATGTTCTAGGAATTGGGGTGGAAGTAGTAGTAATTTTTTTAGTACGTGCTATAGTTCTCTTTAGTGAAGTTACAGATGGCATTTGTGTAGTAGCAGTTTTAGGAATTTTGGGAAGCTGCTCTTTTAAAATTACACTTGTAGGTTTTTGAGAACTTGTACTAGCTTCCTTTATTGTTTCTAATGCAGATCTGACTTCTATTTCTGTCACGTTTGGTGGGTGGTTATGTTCTCTAGTATACAGTACTGTTGTTTCCCTAGTTGTAGCACGCCCGTAACATTTATTAGAGTAGTATTTACAGCATTTCCAGTTAACTTTTAATCCAAATTGTTTTTCTTGTGTGTAAGTGTATCCCATATAGCATAGTAACATTTTCCCTTTCTGGCTTGTTATAAATTCGGCTCCTTCAGTCATTTTGATGTAGGTTAATCTATGAAAAATATATATTATTGTTATTAAATATGTTGTTCTATGTATTTTAATTTAAGCAAATAAACATGTATTTACAATATACTTACAAAGTTGGTCTTTATGTATTTCAGTTTGATGACGTTTACTCTTTAGTTGTGGAATGTTCTTTCTGTATTTTCTTTGTCTGAAAAAAAAAAGTACATTTGTTTTATTATTTATTTCTATATTTTTTATAGGGGGTGGGTAGGGGGTTTGGTATTGGTTTTGACTTTGCGTTGTTGTTTAATCTATTTGTTTAAGATTGGTTGGTAAATACTTACTTTGTTAGTTGTATATTTTTGGGGGGCTTTTCTGTAGTTTGTTAGTTTCCTCTAGAGTTTCCTGTAGTGGTAATATAAAATAGAAAGAAGACATTGATTAATTTATAGGTTATGTATATTATTGATTAAAGTTTTTTACTTTTAGTATTATTTCTTTTAATTTAGTTTACTTACTTTTGATAGAGTTAAATATTGGGTATATGTTGATCTTCTTATATCTGTAGTTGAATTCCTGTAGAGTTTCTCCTTCTTTAGTTTTCGTTCTTTTGGGTGTGGAATAGGAATGAAGTTTAACTGTTTATATAGTGTGTTGGATGTTGTAATTTCGATTTTATTGGTTAGTTTGAATTTGCAGTTTTTCTATTGGTTAATTTGTATTTTTTTCAAAAATGTTTTGGTAGTTAGTTTCCAAATAAGGAAAACGCTAATTAGTAGTAAGTTATGTATAATTTTGTATATATTTTTAAATAGCTTTTGTTATATATTATATTGTTTAATTGAATTGTAATAGTAATATTTAATATTATTAATGTTTAATGTTGTTAATAATATTTTTAATTTTTTAATGTAGTAAAATTGTTATTGTTATTTATTAATTTAGTATTGTGTTTTTAGTAATTTAAATATTTTTATGTCGTTTTATTTTTATATTTATTATAATTTTATATAGTCGATATATTTACTTTTACGATATTAGTGTTGTCGATATTTTTGTGTACGATATTTTTTACCTAGTTAATGTATTTTAATGAAGGTCGATATTTCAGAATTTCGATAAGTATGTTAGCGATATTTGTGAAATTGATATTTATGTACTTCGATATTGTATCCTCGATATTTTTGTAATTTTTTAAATAGGTATATGATGTCGATATTAATGTTATCGATAATTTTGTATCGATATAATTGTAGCTCGATAATATGTTTTTCGATATTTTGTCAGTGATTCGTAATTTACATGGATATCCACTGGCATGTATTTCAAGGAAAGTTTGCAGAAGCACCTTTCACAATTTCAGGATGTTAGCTGTTCACCACTCCAAAATACGAACTTTGGTTAGAAGGCTTTACTATGTAGAAACTTCTGCTTTATATTTTTGAGAGATGAATAGAACTTTATGGTATGGGACATTAGCAGAGGTAGATAAAGTTTGTCAAGATTTCAGTTTCAGTTGTTTGCTCCAGAAAAAGAGTCTAGGGAAAATGAAGAGTTGGTTGTTGAAGGTATACAAGAACAAGACACAGAAATTGCAACTGAAAACTTTGCTCAAAACTTTGCAAAGTCTAACACAGTTAATAGAGTTAAAAAGCAACATTATACCTTGTTGAACATAATATTCACGATACAAATGTTGATGTTACTGAAAAAAAAATTAGCATTGAGGATGATACCTTACCATCATGCGGACAGATTGAAAAAATGGATCAAACTAGATCCGAAGAAATTTATGAACACTATAGCATCCACCCTATGCATTGTAAAGAAGTCATTGGTGATGCTATTGAATTGTTTCAAATGAAGCAAGCAAAAGGAACTCCCTTGAGTGCCTGGTAAAAAATCCGAGAGGCTTGTTGTTTTCCACAACTGTTTCCCACTGGAGTAGGTGGACGCTATGATGACCACCCTGTACAGATAACAGCAACTGAATACCACTTAACATGATTATAGTCAGAGGATCCAAGATTTTGTCAGTGCATTCCATATATACTCCATCTTCTCTTTGATAATGACTTGTCTGGACTTTCTTATAATGTGAATCAGATACTGAAGACAGGAGAACATTTTCAAAATCTGTCTGCAAGGGAATATGTTGATAAAGTTCAAGAAAAAGATGAAAACTTGGAATATAGCTTAATGAATTTGATGGCATGCCAACGTGGAACAAACGAGTATTGGTTTCATTGTCGTGGAGAACTCAAATGCATGTTGAGAAACCTAGGAGTACCTACTTGGTTTGATACACTTAATCGTGCTGAATACGCATAAGAAGATCTGCTTGAATTTTAGCGAGAGGCACATTCAAATATTGAGGACATTAATGTAAATACAGCAGGAGAACTTTGCTTTTTTGATCCTGTTAATGTTTGCAGCTATTTTAACAACAGGTTCCAAGCCATGCTGTTTTTAATATGCAACAAAAGTAATCCTCCTCTTGGCGAAGTAACTGATTTCTTTTGAGATAAAGAGTACCAAGCAAAAGGTGCTCCTCATATTCACTTGTTATGGATAAAAGATTCTCCAAAATATGGAACAGAGAGTGATGAGTGTGTGACTTGCCTCATCCCAAAACACACTACTGACAAAGGTCTGATACAACAAGTTCTGCGCTTTCAAACACATAGATGTGGGAATACTGCAGTCCAAAATAAGGATCTAAAGGAAAATTGTACACAAGATGAGGATTTGGATTCACTCCCCCTGTTATTTCAGAGTGAACAGCTTTTTGTCTACAGTGAGACACAGCAACACGAAAGTCACCAAAAAACACATACAACTGAGAAGAACAGAGGCATCCAAATACATTAATGGTTACAACGCAGACATTCTGAAAATGTGGACAAACAATTTGTTGCAGACAACTCTATTGCTTTCACTCAATATGTCACTTCATATATTACAAAATTGGAGAATACTGAAATGAAAGCGATTGACAAGAGATTAGTGCAGAAAAGAGTCTAACAAAAAAGTTGTACAGCTTGAGTTTAAAAATGTTGTTGCATAGGGAGAATGGTTCTTATGTACGCTCTGACAGGTTGAGCTCAGTAAGTTGGTACTCTAAGTCAAGGGGAATAGTTTGGGTACATTTAGGCCTTGCAAGTACATGAAATACAGTGTTAAAGTATGTTTCAGAAATTCAGTATCTAGCAGAGATTGACCCGGAAAGTACAGACATAGTAAAAACAAACATGTTGGATACATACAAGAAGAACTGTACACTTGGAAAACATGTACCTATATGAAATTTTTCAGTACTACAGATACATAAGCAAGGAAACATAGAGGAAGGCAAATTTGCAGTTCTCGGATGTGATGGTTGGTTAGTGGAACATGCTAAAGGAAATCTAATTAACCACAGGAAACTTAGTTGCCAAACTCAAGAGAGAAGAGAGTTTTTCAATTTGGCACTTCTTCAACTTTTCAAACCTTGGCGTTTAGAATCTGAATTACTTGGAGCCTATGACTGCTATGAAGATTCATTTAATGCTGTAAAAGACAGTATTCAGTGTTCAGTCTTCCAAAAGTATATGCAAATGATAAGTGATGAGAGTCAACAAGAAGAAGCAATTGATGCAGAGGTAGCTAGGGAGAGTTCTCAAAGCAGTCAAAGTTCTGCACTACTCATTCAAGATACTCTTGCAGCACGTATTATTCAAAATGAAGCTGCAATAGCAATGAATGAGGTAGAAACTTTAATGGAACAAGCTAGACAGGAAACTGAAGATCTGAAACAGTTACTTGCACAACTTAGCATTGAACAGAAAGACATTTATATGGAAGTAAAAGAGAAAGTAGAACATGGATTTCTCCACGTCAATAAAGAATGCAATTGCTCTTCCTTTAAACCAATTCTGTTATAGATTAGTATTCAAGCTGGCATTGGGAAAAGCCTTTCAAGTGCTGACTGCTTACCTACATTGGACAACATAATTAAATTTGTCGTGTGTAGTAACAGCACCAACTGGATAAGCTGCACACAATATTAAAGGAATTACTCTACATCGACTACTAATGGTACCTATAGAACATGACAATAAACTGGTATAAACTGGAATACCAGAAGTTATCTGGTGAAACGTGTCATGAGGTGGCAAGAGTTTTGAAGAAAATGAAGCTTTTCATCATTGATGAGGAAAGCATGGCCTCAAACTAAATGCTTGCCTTCATTCACTTAAGAATGCAACAAATTTTAAGAACGGAGTACGATGTTCTCTTCAGAGGAAAGCATTTAATTGTGTTTGGTGACCTCCTGCAACTAACCCCTGTGAAAGAAGTGCCTGTTTTCAAGGCCCTTGTGAATGAACAAACACATAATTCATTAGAAAGTAAATGTGAACATATGGCTGAATTTCCAATACAAGAACTCTTGAAAAATATGTGTCAAGTGTCTGATGAGGTATTTGGAAATATTCTGAAGGACATTAGAGTTGGAGTTCTGACCAAGGAAGATAAGAGAACCTTAGAAAGTCAGCTTATCAAAAAACTATTTTCCTCTAGCCAGGCACTAGCACAACTCAGGTTCAATTGGTTTGAAGGTGAAACATTTATACTCTGTTGCATGCCTACACTACAAGAGTGCAGTATTTTAAATGAGGAATTACTGAAACTGGAAAAAAGGGAAACTTTGAACTAACAGCTATTGACAAAATGGATCACCAGGGAATAACAATACTGCTGACTGAGAAACAGCAGGCAAAATTGGATTCTTTAGAAACATCTGTATCTAGGACTGCTTGATTAAAAAAGTCTTCACATGTTTGCAGAAATTGTAGAGTAATTTTGCAGCAAAATCTAAATGTTGATGAAGGCTTAGTAAATGGTGTAATAGGTAAAGTAATCGATTTTTTAAATTTTCCAAATAGGAATGAAGTTGAATTGGTAGAGGTAAAATTTGATGAGATTATTGGTGTGAAACAGATTGGCCAATGTGTTGTATGATTTTTGCTTGTTAAAGACTTATATGTGAGGCGCCACCAGTACCCATTCTCTCTAGCGTATGCTGTAACTCTCCATAAATCTCAAAGTTTGAGTTTAGATGCAGCTTTTAATAATATTGGAAGTACTGTATTCAAAGAAGGTATGTCATACGTTGCATTTCACGAGTTAGAACATTGTCCAGTTTGTTTTTAATTGATTTTGATGAAAAGAAAGTTAGTGCTGATACAGGTTGTGTGAGAGTATATTGGGTTGAGAAGTGTATATGCTCATCACTTAGAACAGTATCATATTTATCAGAAAAAGGCAATCTGTCTTAAATGCAAACTTACTAAGCAATCAATGGATGTTGTGCAAAAGAAGCAAATGAAAGATATAGATGAGGATAAGAAGAAGAAAACACAGCAAAATTAAGGAGAAATCATACGGTTTCAGTTGGAAAATAGAAATGGTATCAACTGTTATGCTAATGTAGTTATGAATGTTGCCTTTCATTTATCACATCTGGTAATTGCAATTGAACATAAAGAAGACAGCAGGTTCTGCTCAGAACTATATCATTTGTTGGAATGTTTATGTAGAGGTAGGAATGTACTACATTCTGCTTCAGGAATACGACACATAGTGGACACAATCAGTAGATCTGTACAATTTTCTCAGAACTCTCAATAAGATGCACAAGAGTTTATTATGGTTATCCTTGGACTTTTGGAACAAGAAGAAGTAAATATTTAAGAGTTATTTGTTCTAAGATACAAATGGGATCATGATTGTGTGGATTGCTCTTTTACATCTGCTACTAACATACATTCTGAAAGGTTTATCTATTTAACATTACCAGATTCGAAAACTGTACCATTTGACAAGCTGATAAGAAATTGCAAACCAGAACATGGCCTTCCAAAATTGTAGATCTGTATGACTGTGTTACAGATACAGAAAAGTGGTAAATATATGGGTCAAAAATAGAAACTGAAATTTCAAACTGTAAAGCTGTACACATTTCAATTTCTGGAAGAATGTACACAACACTAGCTATCATTTTTCATAAAAAGTTCATATAACTTCAGGACTCTTCACTGTGTACTTAAAAACTCTAAGTGGATGGACGGAATGCAATGACAGTAAGCTGACATTTAAATATAAATTGCCTTTTAAACTTCCAAATTCAAACCTTTTCTTTTTGCAACCAAAGTTCTAAGAAGGATCTCTCTTTAAAAAGTGGTTTACTGTGTTTGTACTGTATGGATTATCAGTCTTTAAGACATCATTCGGCCTACTAAGGGTAATGTCTTCAAAATGGGCTCTGACATATCGATATATATTACATCTATTTTCATCAATGCAGTACTTGAATATCATACTATTTTAGGGGGATTTGGTCATTTACAGCAGTTGAGCAGCTACAAGTAAAATTATTTTTTAACGATGTGCAGTGAGTGCATGCATAGTGTTACATATTTACAGGTTTATACTGTGCAAGTCTGTTTTTTTCTACAACCTATATGATTGTTTTTTTCCCACAGTTCAACGATGAAACTTCATACAGTACATTGTTTAAGGTGTATTGGAATGAATGCTAAGAACAGCAAAAAAATAATGAAATGTTTAAGATAAATGTTTAATTGCTTTAGAGAGTTGCAGCTGTGTAATGTTTCTTTATTAACAAAACTATTTATATTGCAGAAACTTATACTCTACTATGTAAATCTATACTGTGTACTATTAACTTTTCTTTATGTTTTCCCTCTTTCATCACAGATCCAAGGAATGATTTATTGCAGTAATGTAGGTACCTAATTATATCTTTACCTTCATAATACATCCAAAAACACAAAAATGCAGACATTGATGCATACACTGAGAAACTCATGCACACACTGTTACAGATACCAATACACCCAGACACACTTAAGCATACACAAACACACCCAGATGGACACTGTCACATGCACTAACACATCCAAGCACATACTCAAGGACACACTGAGACACCCAGGCACAGAGTGATACATAGACTGACACACCCAGGGACAAACTCATTGATACACTGACACACCCAGGCACATGTCTACGCATACACTGACACACCGAGGCACACACTGACAAATACACTGACACACCCATACACACAGTCATTCATGCACTGAGAGACCCAAACACACATTCACACATACACTAACACACCCAGGCACACACCTATACATATGTTGACACACCCAGGTACATGATGACGAATACATTGATACACCCAAGCACACAGTCATTCATGGACTAACATGCCCAGACACACATTGACACATACACTGAGACACCCAGACACACACAATCAGATAAACTAATGCACCCATGCACATACTGATGCATACATTAACACACCCACCCACTTATTTAAACACTGACAAACTCAGACTGACAGTAGCACATACACTGACACACCCAGGCACACACTGATGTATATACTGACACACGTAGGCACACACTTATTTAAACACTGACACACTAAACACACACTTGTTATAGGGATTCTGCACACACACAGAGCTATGCACAGGAGAATAGGACCTCGGAATATAGTGGTGAGCCTAACATAAACCTTAGCACCTAAAACCCCAACCCAACTAGCCTTAGCGTCCCATTAGCCACAATGTACCAATGATTAGACAACCCAGAACACGGTATCTCTCTCTCAGGACTCGCAGTAGCAAGAACACTCTTTCGTCACTCACTCATACCTGTCCACAACCGGCGTAAGAAGAGACACAGTATAGGTTAAAATGTTTATTTCAACATACGTGCTCTAAGATACAGTACACGTGACAGTACTATCAGCATAATGCATAAGAATAATATAATCAGCATAGTTACAACTCCATAGAATACTAACGGGGAAAGCATTTCATAAAGCAGTGAATAGAGGGCTGAATGACCTTACCACCCTCCCCGTGCTAATAGCTTTTTTATTATAACAATAGAAGACCTCTGGGCTTTGACAAGCGAACCCCCATACCTCAGTCTCTAGATGCAAGCACTACATTAGCAGACAATCACAGCTCTTCTCCCTCGAAAGGTTTTCTTCATCTCCCTCTCAAGAGGGATAAACGCAATAATAATAGCCCACCAATTTCCCCATGGCAGCTGTACCTAGTGTTATGTCTAGGTGCGAGGGACTGGCCATATCAGCAAGAACCAGGGACTTGTTTTTCGACCTTGTAACTGTTGTTCAGACTGAGCCCAAAGGGAACAGGAGAAAAGGTGAGAAACAGAAAATGCAGACAGTTGTAAAATATCTTGGCAGAAGCAGTGGGCGACAGAACAACGGCTAAGAGTAACGTGCGCAAAAGTCATCATGGCAGCCAGGCCTATGCCAACGTATCCAGGCAGGCCAGGATGTCACAAACCACCAGATACCCTCCCCTGGACAGTCCATCGGCCAAGACTAAGGACGAAGACAGAGTTCAAAACACCTGAGCAGAACAGAGTCATTCCACGGACAGTGAACGTCAAATCAATCCAAAAACGTGGAAGTGCAGAAATATGCTATACCGTCCAAGAGGACATCATTGGAATCGTCAAAAAACGTAGACGCCATCCAGTCCAACAGGTCAAAGCTGCAGGAATGCTCCTCAGAGGATGGAGCATCCAAAAGCAATGCGGGACAGCTTGTGTGATATTCAATATAGCTTTGTTGTAGGAGATTCTGAGCAGCCGCCCAGATATCCCATTGTGCCAAAATCCCCAGTGCAGCCGCACGCGTCATGCAGCCTGCAACGGAACAGTCCCGTTCATGGGCCTCTAAGGGACCCATCAACCGAACGAAATCCGGAACAGACAACGACGTATTGGAGAGGCAATAATCCATGGCCCAGGTGAAAGGGCAGCGAATGCAAGACATCACAGGTTGCACGCAAGTGAAACACGCAAAGCGAAAAGAAAGGGTATAGGACACACTCAGTGTCGCCAACGGCAGAACCCCGAAGCCAGATAAAATGCGCTCACGGAGAAGCAGTAGGCGTCCGGGGTCGAGAAGGGCCCATGGGGGAGCAGCCATTGCGAAGGAAGCAGATCAACAGCAGTACACCAGCCGCCAAAGCAAGGATTAATGGAAAGCCACCAAAGACACTGGAAAAAATAGAATGAATAAACGCTGGTATCACACCAAAAATAGTTTGGAAAGAGGACACTAGGCCGGACCCCACCACCTTAAAAAAATGCACTAGACCTTCAGTGTTAGATGCGTTAAAAATACGGTGAATTAATTCACCGAAATGTTGTGGGAGGTTAGTGTTCAAAAGGGCCTGTATTTCACTGTGGGTACTTGCCACCTGGAGAACAAATGTCTCCCGGGCGGAAGTGAGCATAACCTCCTCGTTCAATAATAGCGCCTTTATTCTGCTCAGTTTATTGAAATCCGCCTCCATAGTAGGAATGGAAGGCCAAATAGAATTATCTACGATGTCGTGAGGGGGAGGAAATAGCACATTCTTGCAGCAGACAACCCTGTGTGAAACAGTAACAATATAAGGGATGCCGGCCTGCATGCCACAGCAGTTGTCGTTATTTAATAGCTACCATTTGTAAGCAAAGTAAAGGTAGGAGAAATAGCAGGAGCAGGAATGCCCCTTAACACACAAGCAAGATTCGGAGCTGAAACATTACAAGCTCCGTGCAATTTAATATGTTTACAAACAAGGGAATGTCCCACTGTTGAATCGCATGACTCCCCCGTGAGAAATACTTCCTTGTCATCTCTAAGGCATTTATACATGAAAGGGAGGGACCAAAGTTCATGCAGGAAGGCACTACCCAAAGGCTGGAATCGGCCCACAGGATAATGTTTCATGCATGAACTAAATTCAAACAAGGAAAAGGGCAATGCGATAACCCCGTGAACTAGCCATACAGCAGAATCTATTTCCGCTACAGAGAATGGTAAGGGCTCCACCTTCTCGATATGTAACAGAGTGTAAACTGCATCTTTCATAGACATGAATTGCTGTTTGTCAGTTAAATTAAAAGGCAGAAATAAGGCAGTGGTGTTCAAAAAGTGCCAAGGAACCTTACCCAACTTAAGTGTTTGCAAAGTCCACGCAAATTGCATAACTGAACGTAATTGATTTTGACCATGGTACAATACAGAAACATCATCTTGTACAATATCAACAACAGAGGACACAATATTCTCCAACGTGTAAATGCGGGAAGACAGGGTATTAATACTATTGTCAACAACAGCAAGCACCTTTTCCAAATTTGCTTGGTCTATTTCCCGTAAACGGGAAGCAGCCTCCATTTGCGATAGCTTCCAGAGTTCATTATAAGCTTCATAAATGAACCTCTTCGGTCGTGGACCACGAGGTCCCAATATAAAGTCGGACAGATCAATATTGCCTGAAAGGAGGGACAAATGTTGTTTAACAGAGTCTAGGGAAGAATGTTGCAACCATTGTTTACATAATTTACCAACAGAATAGGTGGTGACAGTACGGGAGGTAGAAAACCTAGGATCGGGCTTGTCCTGAGTATAGCCAGAAACTGTGTCATGAAAACGCAGCTGGCACTCATTAGATGATATGGGCCAAGACAACCAAGGTGACTGAACAAGCGTAGACATATTAAACGAATTGTTCTGAAACAAAACCTGTAACGTCGAAAGGGACATATTGAAGTGCGAGCTGTGATTTAGAGTGGAAGACAGGGATGGAATTGATGGTGCATTCATTTGTTTTGTAGTAGCCAGACCCCAACACGTAGTCTGATAGATCGAAGCATTCAAAAACACCATTTGGGCTGGGATTAGGCAGGCACGGTGCAAGGCCTCAGTGCCTTGCACCTGCCAAGGCTTGGAGCCCCAGATTGACTTTAAATCCACAGTTTCCGTCCAGTATTCATAACCACCCACAGCCAAGGCCTTTAAAAAGGAACTCGAATAAAGCAATTTAGTGTGGGTCAACATGAATTTCTGTGTGAAAGGGGCGGGTAATTTAAAATAATAGGACCCAGGGTTTGATCTATTAAAATCAGTGAAATAAGTAAATTTATTTCGAAGAGTCCGGGAGCTACCCGCTAAAGGGTTTGGGCAATGTTCCCATTGAGTGTAGGTCACAGGGCTACGTAGTGTACTCGGTTTATGGACAAAATGGTTGCCCCAATGCTGGTAACAGTACAAATCGGCATATTTCGCAGAATTCATATACAAATCCTCAGCATTAAATGAAGCATAATATTTCAAATCAGCAAACAATGCTTCAACTGCATGCACATCCCAATCATCAGAATGAATATTACTTTTACTACATCACCCATGGAAACTCGAAGGACATTCGGTACATTAATAACTTCTGTTGGTCCATGTATTTGAAAATTTACCGCATCCCATACGATGCCATCAGCAACTGGAAAAGCTGAAATGTTCACCAATGTGTGGTCACGCTTCATGATGTGAGATGAAGAATGTGGAGCCAAAGTTCCAGCAACACTGTTCACAGCAGAGCGTTCAGGCAAATAGTGACCATTGATCAGTAGAAAAACACTGTGACAAAGCCAATGGACATGAATAAAAAGATCAAGAAAAGTACCAACCAAATGTATGTCCAAGGGGGAATCAAAAAATTGTCTCTAAACCAGGATACAAAAATACTGAACTTGGACGGTACAATCGACGTGATGGAATCCGAGTCAAAGGAATAACGTGTCGGACTCAGTGGAGTTGTTGGTAAGTGGGCCACAGATTCTGTTTCGGGATAGGTATACTCGTTCTCGTCCATGCGGGGAGTAATTGGAGGTTCTAGTATACTTTCAGGCAAATCAATCATTTCAATTGTAACATCAGTGACTGTTCGTGCAGTAGGGCCTCGAACACAAGTCCGGTATATTGCAGGACAGGAGACCGCTGGTGTAACACTATTTAGGATCGGCCAGTTGTTGTAGCTTGACATTTTCCACTGAGATGTATCTGTTCTCCTTGCGACCAGGAAGCGGTGGTAAGATGACTGTACGTGTTCCCTTCAAACCCAGGACTGGAACCGGTGCACGATAAGAGGGGCCGAATTCTTTCTTGTTCTCCACCTTCTCTCGAACCAGGTCTCCAATCTTCGGAAGCCAGCCGGCAACCGAAATCTGCAGGGCAGTATCTGTGGCTGAAGGTAAATGTGCATTTGCAAGTTTGTCTCTGGCTTCTTGTAAGTCCTGTAACATAGTAGAATGGTTATCTACATCAAACTTGGCGGGTTGCGCCGCCATGTCTAGACCATCAAGGTCAGGCACAAACATTCTTATGCCAAAGAGCATTTCGTATGGGGTCCGCCCACCCAGAGATCTTCTAGGGAGATTATTAAGTGCACGTTGTAGGGTATACAAGTGGGCCAGCCAGTACCTAAGACCCTAGCTGTCAAGGATTGCTTTAAATCATGGTTCATTCGCTCCACAATTGAATTACCCTCAGGTCTGTATGGAGACGAAAACTTCACCCGTACCCCCAGTGAACCCATTGCGTCCTTGTATGCCTTAGAGGCAAACGCTGGACCTTGGTCAGAATGGAAGTTACCGCATGCGAAGATTCCCACAAAGACACGCAAATCCCTGATGACATTTCGAGCGTCAGCACTCCGTTGTGGCCAGACCCAGATGAAACGTGTGCACGAGTCCACTGCCACTAAGATATATTTATAGGCAGTGTCTGAGGAAAATGGACCGCAGTGATCCAGGTAAACACACCCAAAGGGTCTGTTAGAAATGTAGAGCGGGGTCTGTGGTGGTCGTGTAACCGTAGAAGGCTTAATCTGTTGACACACGTCACAAGAAAGCACATAAGTATGGGTGTCTTTATATAAACCACGCCACCAGTACCGCTGCTGCAAGATGGAAACGGTCGCAGACACTCCAGCATGAGCCGAAGCCATGCCTTCGTGTGCTGCCGTTATCAAGGAAAGTCTGCGATCCGCGTTGGGTATCAACCGATCACCAACGTTTGGTATTGTTACATAAGGAACCTGTTCGGGACCTAACTGATAAGAATATTTGGAAGGAAAACCCCTAGGGTAATTAGCACCTTCCTTTGTCGCAGCAATAGCTGCCAAAATATCGGTGTCAATTTTTGACATGGATCTGGTAACTGCTGCTACTGAACACGTGACTACTGCTGATCTGGCTGCTTCGTCTGCCAGACCGTTACCAACAGCGTGTGCGCCTACCCGCTGATGGCCTAGGGTGTGAACCACTTGTGTGATTGGCAAACGTTGTCTCAATTCTGCCACCTGAACCCAACGCGTCTTATGCTTGATTGTGCTACCTTTAGCGTCTCTATAGTCATTTTGTGACCAAAAGAATAGATTGTCATTGTATGATTGAACACAGTAATAAGAATCGCATACAATAAGTGTGGTCACATCCGGATTCACGAATTCAAGCGCAAGCACCAATGCGCGCAGCTCGGCCAATTGCGCAGTACTGTCCCCGAGTGTTTGAGTATGCACTACAGTGGACTTGAACTCTCCATTCACAAAGGTACCTGCAACAATAGCACATGCGGCTGAATAAGCATGCTTGGACCCCGTGGCCGGTTGTGCCGAACCATCAGTGTAGATCACACAATCGTAATCCTCAAGCGGCAGTAAAGACAGAGGAGGAGGATGAACGAATTCATACTGTAAAAACTCCTGAGTCTGTAGAGAAGAATCGAAAATGAATGTGACATCCGGAGAAGTCAAAGAAGTTGCCCATTGTATCCAACGGGGATGCAAAGCTTTAGAGTTCAGTACACTTGCCTTTGTCACTGCTTCTAGAGCAGGATAGGGTGTTACCACTAGAATGCGCTTTCCCTGTGCCAGTGCGCGCTCCTTCAGAATCGCCATTTGCACTGCAGTTAGAACTTTCTCCACAGATGAAAAGCGCAGTTCTGCGGACGTGTACAGATGTGACTTGTATGCGATTGGTACTGTGTCACCCTCGTTAAATGTTAAATACGTGAAACCCACCGCCCCCGGAATTATTCTAATCACCAGGTTTGTGTGGTTATCACGCGTCAACAGGTACTTAGACTCAAGAAGGTCTGTCTGCAAAGACTGCAGAATGGAGGAATGCTCCGGAAGCCAACAAGACTTCGAAAAGTTTGGTTGTATCAAGGCATACATTGGCTTGATACGCTGGGCGTATTCGGGAATATAAGTACGCCCGAAGTTCAGGAAACCCAGCAAAGACTGAAGTTTTTTCAGAGTAGTAGGAGGGCACAAAAGTGCACATTTTTCCAAAAAGTGGGGGGCTAAACCCTTACCTTCATTGTTGAGCTCGTAGCCCAAAAACAAAACTGTTAATTCAGCAATGTGTGATTTGGCAAAGTTAAACTTATAACCTAATACCGCAAACTCTAGAATAATGCGGTCCACTCTGGAAAGATGCGGGTATAACTCGTCGTCTGTCAGGTAAATATCATCGACGTACGAACATGCATCTGGGTCTATGCCGTCTAACAGAGAGACAACACGGGCAGCGAACACTCCTGGACTGTTTTTATAGCCCATAGGGAGTCGCCTTAATTTGAACTGTTTACCACCGGAGGTAAAAGCGCTCCATTGGCTACACTCCGTGGCTAAGTTGTGCGTGTAAAATCCATTGGATTGGTCAAGTGTCGTTTTATATTTTTTACGAACAAGACTGTCTACAAGCGCAGAACTGTGGGTATTTTGCACCGCAAAGGTCCGACAATGAGAGTTCAAATGCCGGTAATCCAATACTAGGCGGTACGATCCATCGGGTTTAGAAACCGCGAAAAGGGGATTATTCATGGGTGATACGCATGTTTCTATTACTCCCTGATATTCTAACTGCGTCAGGATTTCAGAAACGGGGCCTTTGGCTTCACGTTTAATGGGATATTGGGGTTGTGGCTGCGGTAGAGACCGTAAAGGTATCTCATGGGGGGGAGAATCTTCATCCCAACCCACGTGGTTGCGGTATAACGCAGGAGCCAGGGACACTGCCCACTCAGCTGCAAGAGCCTCCGCTTGTCCTTTGGGACATGTCGAGAAAAGCTCGGAAGGATTGCCTCCTCCCCTTTACATGCAGCAAGTACGAATGGGGGTGGCCAATCCGCCTCTGCTAACAAAATGTCATATGAAGAGGTCAGATTTTCCCCAAAAATCCCTTTAATTACACGCTGTATATCACCTTCAATTTGGATGACAATATTAAATAGTCTGTCAGGGGTGCCACTCTGGTGTCTGCTGTTTCAACAGTAATGAATGTGTCAGTTGCTGTCGCCTCCATATGAGGACGTAGCGCCTCCCGCACTATGGTAACTTCCGCGGCGCTGTCTAGGAGGGTTACTGCCCACGTCCAATTCAGGAGTCTCGTTCTCACCGTCTGTGGCATATTTCGCTGTTACAGCGGCAACTTTCTTCTTCTGAAATTGTGGGCGAGAACGTTGAAAGTCTTCTGCTTTCCGTCTGACTTGTTGTTGAGGTTGATCTCGTCCCTGGGGAGCCTCTCGACCCCTTCCTCTATCCTGGCGATCCCCTCCACTGGCTTGTGAAGTTGTCTGTGCCTGTGAAGAACGAGGAGAACGCGTATCAGGGATCTGAAACCTATCCGGAGATTTAAGTCTCGCCCTATCGCGCAAATCATATGTGCGTTCAGAAGAGACAGAAACAGGGGATGCGCCTCGCGACCCCGGCTTCTTTTGTTGCTTACCCTGTTTTTTCAACCTCCAGCTCTTTTTAGTAAAAACTGGTTTCTCATCTTTTTCAGATTGAGTTTTAGGTTGTTGTGTTTGTGTTTGCTGTTTTGCAAAAGGCTTATTGCCCAGGCTATTTCGGCCAATAGTTTTATAAGCCTGGGTAATAATTTTCGGTAATTCGCGCGGCTTGTCCAATTCTGGGACTAAAGCCAAAGCATTAGCTACTTGAAAGTTCACTGCATCGCCCTTGACATTCGCAAGGATCAGCTCAGCTACTACTTCGAACACTCCCACCAGTCTCATCCCTAATTCCACAGCCGCTTCAGGGCCATGTTCATCCTGCATTCGTTTAATTACAGAGGGGAGAACCGTCATGGAAGGGGTGCCGAAACACTTCGAGTAAACTGCTGTGAATACCCTACCCCAGTTGTTACATGCTGTCAACTCGGGATTAAGTCTTTGGCAAACTAATTGTAAGAATTCTATGTTTATCCACCGGTGTTGTGTTTGGAAAAACTGCCTCCAGCTGGTCAAATTTTTCTGCAAGCCAATAAGGAAAATCATCCTTATTTTGTGGACGTTTGCCCATCACTGAGTTCACCATGACGGGACTTATGGTCACTCCGCCTGCAGCAGCTGGATGCCCCGCAACTCCAGGTGGGGCCCCCTGGATGTTGCCTGTAACATATTGCACTAAAGCGCGATGCACTCGCACCAAAGCAGAATACATATTGCGCAGGTCAGCGACTGGTATTTGCATATATTGCGGATGTGGGGTGTACCCGGCCAAAACAGGCCAAGTGGCCCCATCAATTGACAAGGGGCCTAAACGAACCGTGGTAACTGGTTGGGGGAGGGCGCCATCAAACCAAACACGGTGCTGCCAAGCCGTGAGCGGTACTTCAAGATTCCTATACGGTCTATAGTGATTAGGATCTGCGGTGGCTGTATATTCATGGAACAGATTGTCCGTCCCATCCACCGCCGGAAACGTGATCCAAGAGTAGAACACTTCAAAGTGGAAAGCCGGATCGGCCTGCACCACAAAGATCAGCTCGACACCTGTGTCAGGCACTCCATACACCGTTAAGTGTGTCCGGAGCGCTGCACGGCTATGTGCCGCAATTTGAACAGCCATTGTAGGCTAGAAGTAGTCGACAATCTAAAATGAGGCAGCACAAATAGGGTTTTAGCTAAGAAACCTTTTAACAACCTCAAGCTTGAAAGAACCTATAAAAACGTGAATATAGGAGGTATCACCGTCACACACGCTTCCGGAAGCGTCTGTGAGGGGAGTTGTGGACAAGCACAAGCACTACTCAAGCGTCTCGCAGATAAGCAGCCCACTCGTTGGTCGCGCCATGTTATAGGGATTCTGCACACACACAGAGCTATGCACAGGAGAATAGGACCTCGGAATATAGTGGTGAGCCTAAGATAAACCTTAGCACCTAAAACCCCAACCCAACTAGCCTTAGCGTCCCATTAGCCACAATGTACCAATGATTAGACAACCCAGAACACGGTATCTCTCTCTCAGGACTCGCAGTAGCAAGAACACTCTTTCGTCACTCACTCATACCTGTCCACAACCGGCGTAAGAAGAGACACAGTATAGGTTAAAATGTTTATTTCAACATACGTGCTCTAAGATACAGTACACGTGACAGTACTATCAGCATAATGCATAAGAATAATATAATCAGCATAGTTACAACTCCATAGAATACTAACGGGGAAAGCATTTCATAAAGCAGTGAATAGAGGGCTGAATGACCTTACCACCCTCCCCGTGCTAATAGCTTTTTTATTATAACAATAGAAGACCTCTGGGTTTTGACAAGCGAACCCCCATACCTCAGTCTCTAGATGCAAGCACTACATCAGCAGACAATCACAGCTCTTCTCCCTCAAAAGGTTTTCTTCATCTCCCTCTCAAGAGGGATAAATGCAATAATAATAGCCCACCAATTTCCCCATGGCAGCTGTACCTAGTGTTATGTCTAGGTGCGAGGGACTGGCCATATCAGCAAGAACCAGGGACTTGTTTTTCGACCTTGTAACTGTTGTTCAGACTGAGCCCAAAGGGAACAGGAGAAAAGGTGAGAAACAGAAAATGCAGACAGTTGTAAAATATCTTGGCAGGAGCAGAGGGCGACAGAACAACGGCTAAGAGTAACGTGCGCAAAAGTCATCATGGCAGCCAGGCCTATGCCAACGTATCCAGGCAGGCCAGGATGTCACAAACCACCAGACACACTATGACATACACTGATACAACCATCCCCATACAGAAGCATACACTGATACATCCGGACAGACTTATTTTAACACTGACAAACTCTGGCTGACACAAACACATACACTGATACACCCAGGCACACAGTGATGCATACACTGACACACACAGGGACACACTGATTCATACACTCACACACCCAGGCATACACTGACACATAAACGAACAGACCCTTGCACACAATGTTTTATGCAGTGATACATCCAGACACGCACTAAGACATACACTGACATATCCAGGCACACACTTATTAAGACATTGATACAGCCAGACAAAAATAAAAACATAGACACAGGTCTTATGTAAAACGTGGAGTATTTTTTATAAACTTCTTTTATATTATATTTTACAAAAAAATGCACATACCCACGTAAAAGTGAAAACAATGAAATTGTATGCAAAAGAGTTGCATATTAAAAAAATCTACTGTTTTAAAACAGTAAGAAAAAAAGAAAAACAATTAATAATGGAGGCTCTTCTGTTTCTTGAATATGATGATAATGTCCATGTATTTTTAAATGACAACATCTTGGGACTTCACCAAAATAACAACCACTATTTTAACTTCAATGCAGGATGATGGTGTTTTAATGTTCATAGACGGTTGGCTGAGGGTACATGTTCCTACTCGTCCATTACTTCAGGAACTCAAGTCTCCTTTAGAAGTGTAACATAGTCACACTTATGGTTCCTGTTCATGAGATTTGAGAATGATGATGTGGAAAAACAGACACAAAAAAATTAACAATGGGGTCTCTTCACCTTCTCCAACGTTGTGATGCAAGCTCTTGGAACAAAGAATGACCATGTGTTTAAGCTCAGTGCAGGTTGGTGGAATGTTTATATTTGCAAAAGGTTGGCTAAGCGTAGATGAAGATGTTTCTGCATCAGTAGAGGATTTTGCTCTCTCCCTCACCATTCTTAAAAATGCATGCTCACGGTTGCTCTTGTTGTGCTTCCATATGGATGATGTGACATAAGTGTACTTCTTTATAATACCTCTGGAAAGCTGTTTCCACACACAGCTTACATTCAATGTATCTGGCAGTGACTTTCTTCCCTCCAGAAGGTACAACAAACCAGTTCCACACATCACTCTCCTTTCGGGTGGAAGGAACTTCTTCTATTACTCCTTTTTCCTCTCATTCAACAGAAAGAACTAGCACATTCACTTTTGCCATAGTGTAAAGCACCAATGAGCTTTCCATCTTTCTGCACCAACAACCAGGATTAACATGACTGTTTTGGGTGCATTTTCCCCAAAATGTGGGTGGGATTGAACAGGAATCCCTGGGATTTGGTCAAATCCACAGGTCGGATGCGCAGGTTTGCTTCTAACATGTGATTGGAAAACAGAGTTGGAACCAAAAATAATAGAGTTATAATAGTTATATGTAGAAAGTTAATGGTGGTCAATTGTTTTTACCAAATAACTGTATTGTTCTTTATGTTTTGATGTCATTGTCTCTCCTTTGTCAACTATTTTTTAACTCTATGTACTGCATTGTTTCCTACCTTTTTCATCATTTTCACTGCTTTCACCTTACTGTTTTTGTAGTAATTACAGTACTTTGTGATTGTATTTTTCCAAAAATGTAATGCTTTCTCCTTCTTTCTGTCACATTTTGAACCTGCATGTCCATTCTTTTTTCAATACTGTATGAACTAATATTAATGCAGATGATTGGCCACTGACTGTGGTTCTAGCAGAGCTCCACTGAAGAATCTACCACAGCATTACAAAACTATGTGTGTGAATGGCTGTACTGGGGTTGTGAATAGGCCTGGGCAGAAAGCTACGCTACGCTCGCGTAGTTTGCGCAACTACGTGCTACGCAAATTGCACGTAGCACAGTGCAAAAACGCGTAGCTTAGCGGGCATTTTTTGCTTGCTCGCGGTCCTCAACGTCAAGTTGGCGACCGCGAGCGAGCAAAATGACATCCCGGCGAGACTTTTTCCTCATTCGCGATCGGCAACATCAAGTTGCCGATCGCGAGCGTGGAAAATAAACCTCCCGGCGAGATTCTCAATGCGGGGAGGTCAGGTTTCTCATTGTGAGTGGTCGCGTATGCTCGCGACCGCTCGCGATGAGAAACTACCAGTCCGCGTTGAGAAAACTGCAGCTTGAGTACAAATCTACTCGAGCGGCAGAAAACAACCGCTTGCACTGTGCAAGATGCCGTTTGCAATGATTGCACAGTGCGGACAAACATCCGGCACTGTGCAATCATTGCGAACAGCATTTCCTACCGCACTATGCAGTTCACGTAGTGCTATGCATAACTCACGTAGTGCGAAGTGCACTTCACGTAGCTACGCGTAGCGCTACTACGCGAACTACGCCCAGGGTTAGTTGTGAATGGGTGTGACTGTGTCTGTATGGGTTTGTCAATGGATGTGACAGTGACTGCATGGGTATGTGGATGGGTGTGACAGAGTCTGTGGGTTTGTCGATAGGTGTAACAGTATATCTATGGTATATGAATGGGTGTGAGAGGAAGAGAGAGTATAAAAATACATATGTGTATTTTTTGTGAGCCTCACTAAATCCGCAGATTCCCCGCGAAGATACAAGGGGGCTGCGCTGAGCCTCGCAAGGGATCCATGGAGTTTGTGAGTTATCAAAAAAAATTGGGGGCATTTTCATGGCCATTATATATCTTCACCCCAGTTGATCTTTTTAAAGATAATCCAGCATTATGGACTCAGCATCCAAAGGGACTACATCCCCCAATAAATAGTGCACCAGGAGCTGTGAATCCACATGCAGCTTATTAGAGGCCCTGCCCCCTTTGTACACCAGCCTGCAAACACATCTTTTGGCACACTCTGGGGATGAAGTCGCCTTGGATTCAGAGGGTCTTTGGAGGCCAAGAACCACTCCTGTTACCTCTAGTAAGTCCGACACAGCGGGATTGCTGAGAACTTGTCGGAGGCCCGCCCTATTTCTTCACCACTCTGTAACTGCTTCTTCTGGTGTACAACTTGTTGGGGGGGCGAAGTCCCGTTGAATACTGAGGGTCCTTGGGGAACAAGAACCCCTCCTGTACCTCCAGTAAGTCACATACGGCGGGATTTCTGAGAGCTGGTCAGCGGCCCGCCCCCTTTCTCCACCACTCTGCAAACAGGACTACTAGTTAAAAAACCATAGAAATTCACTTAAAATACCAAAGGTTACAGGGATGTTATAGTTAGGAAATAGAAAAAAAACTTAGAAATTCACTGAAAAAACACAAAGGTTATAGGTACGTTATAGTTATGCTCAGTTTTCACTAGTAAACAAACCATAGAAATTCAGCAGTTGTAGTTAACTGAGCTAACTAAAACTTATGCCCCTGCAATGCACTGCTTATGACCTCACATATTACATGACTTGGTCAGTGACATCACTCATGACATCTGAAATTACATCAATGATTACATCACTAATGACATCATCCAGTGAGTGTGTTTTCTAAGAATTTATGAGTGTTAAACATATATACTAAGCTACTACAAAAGATTAATTAGTATACTAGGTGTACTACTAATGAGTGATACTACTGAGTGAGTGGAGATCTGACTAGGTCTGTAGATGTGTAAGTGGTTATGTCAGTGGTTGTATGTATGTGTGAGTGGGTATCTCAATTTTTGCATGGGTGTGTGAGTGAGTGTGTGAGTGGTTTTGTGGGAATGAGTGGCTGTATGGGTATGTGACAGGGTGTGTGAGTGGCTGTATACGTAGGTATCTGTGAAGCTGTGTGGGTGAGTGTGTAGGTGAATGAGTGTGTCAGTGGCTGTAAGGGTGGGTGAGTGAGTGGCTGGGTGGGTGAATGGGTGTCTGAATGACCATTGGTGAGTGACTAGATGTGTAAGTGGCTGTATGGGTGAGTGAGAGACTGTTTCCGTGAGTGTTTGGTTAAGTGAGCTGGTGTGTGAATGGTTGTATTTTAGAGTGTGTGTCTGTGTGAATGCCTGTATGGGTAAGTGAGCAGATATGAGAGAGCTTGTATGGATGTCAAATGGGTATGTAAGTGGTTGTGTGGGTATGGGAGTGAGTGTGAAAGTGCTTGTATGGGTGAGTGAGTGGCTGTGTTGATAGGCTGTATGGGTGAATGAGTGGGTGTGTGAGTGGCTGTATAGGTGAATAAGTCTGTGTTTGAGTAGCTGTTTGGGTGGATCTATGACTGTGTTGAGTGGCTGTGAGGGTGAGTGACTGGTTGTATGAGTGGCTGTATGGGTGAATGAATGGTTCAGTGAGAGGCTTTATGAGTGAGTGAGTGGGTGTGTGAAGGGCTCTATGGAGGAGTGAGTGGGTTTGTGAGTATTAGTATTGGTCTGAATGGGTATGTGAGTGGTTGTGTGGGTGTGTGTATGAGAGGTATATAGTGGTGTGAGTGGGTGTGTGAGTGATTCTGTGGATGATATCATCATTGATATCATTGGTAATGTCAAATGTGATTTCACTGTCCATGTCATGAGAGATAAAAGATGTGTGGTCATAAACCGAGCATTGTGGGGGCATAAGTTATAGTTAGCTTAGGAAACTATAACTGCTGAATTTTACTGGTTTTGTATGAGTGAAATCTGAGCCTAACTATAATGTCCCTGAAACCTTTGTTTTTTTCTGTGAATTACTACTTTTTGAATTCTACTTCCTAACTATAACGTCCCTGTAACCTTTGTCTTTTTAAGTGGATTTCTAAGGTTTTTTAAATTCTGTTTCCTAACTAGAATGTCCCTGTAAACTTTGTTTTTTTTAAGTGCATTTCTATGGTTTTTTAACTAGTACTCACATTTGCAGAGTGGTGGAGAAAGGGGGCGGGCCTCCGACCAGCTCACAGCAATCCCACTGTGTGGGACTTACTGGACATACATATATGTGTGTGCGTATAAATGTGTGTGTGCGTGTATATATCAAAAAAATCGAAAAAGAATAGGCAGCAACCCCAAGTATTTTCTTTTCAATTATTTGTTCCAATAAAACAAACAAAATGAAACCGCTGATGCATTTCATTTGCTCCCGGTCTTCCTCACTGCATCTAGAGCTAGTCCTTTCTTGCTTTTACTATTTATATTGATCATAGTGAGTCACTGCAATCTGGAAAATGTAGTGCCCTTATGTACCTATAGAGTTTCTCATGACTTTCACAATTTCGAGTCGGAATCCAAACAAAGTTGTATATTTACATTTTGACATAAATTAAATCAAAATAAATTAACCAAGATTTTCTAAATGAAATTGAATACTTCTGTTGTCATTTTACTTTGGCAATGAAATTATTTTCATCAAAGAGATTGTCAATGTTCAGGTTGTGATTTTCCTAAATGTTCAACATTATTTTGATTGCTTTACTTTGTTCCCATAGTGGGATGATATTCGTATTTATATGTGCACATATAATTACTTATCATATACATGTACTAAAATTCAAGAAGTCTGCTCCCAGTAACGTACAGATTTATTTGGCGCCAATATCCAACATAACATTGCCATGGGTAACTGTAAACTGTAAATGAAGGTGATGGTTTACACAATTGCCTAGCCTATTCTGTGGGGTATACTCACAAATTGAAGTTTTTACTACATTTTCTGGTTCTAAAGTAATACTAAAAACATATTACCCAATGCTGTTCACAAAAATGTGTGTGGAGGTTCCGCCTCCACCTGTCTTATCTTTTTTTGTGCTGAATTTCCCTCCCTGGAATGCAGAGTCTGCACGTGAGTATACGTTTTAGTAGGAAATGAGTGAGATACTGGGAGATTGGCTGGAAAATTATGAATTCTTATTATTGAAGGGCGGAGGCTTAGGAAGGAGTAAGAAGATGTTAAATAGGGTTAGGGATGGGTTTAGTGAAGGGATGTGCATCCATATAAAAAGAGTCAGCTCATTGTTGTTCACTAACTGCATCTCAAAAGTTACTACTGCCAAAAATAACCCACAACATTAGTAAATTACTCCAGCTCTGAGCTGAAGTAAGTCCAGCACCCCACATGACCAGCCACAGGTACTGCAACACCCTCTTTAAAACTCAATGTAGTTAGGTAATTAAAATTAACCCTGGGCGTAGTTCGCGTAGTAGCGCTACGCGTAGCTACGCAAAGTGCACTTCGCACTACGCGAGCTACGCATAGCACTACGTGAACTGCGCAGTGCGGTAGGAAATGCTGTTCGCAATGATTGCACAGTGCCAGATGCTTGTCCGCACTGTGCAATCATTGCAAACGGCATCTTGCAAAGTGCAAGAGGTCGTTTTCTGCCGCTCAAGTAGATTTGTACTCGAGCAGCAGTTTTCTCAACGCGGACTGCTAGTTTCTCATCGCGAGCGGTCGCGAGCATACCCGACCACTCGCAATGAGAAACCTGACCTCCCCGCGTTGAGAATCTCGCCGGGAGGTTTATTTTCCACGTTCGCGATCGGCAACTTGATGTTGCTGAACGCGAACGAGGAAAAAGTCTCGCCGGGATGTCATTTTGCTCGCTCGCGGTCGCCAACTTGACGTTGAGGACCGCGAGGAAGCAAAAAATGTCCGCTACGCTACGCTACACGTTTTTGCACTGTGCTACGTGCAATTCGCATAGCGCGTAGTTGCACAAACTACGCAAACTACGCGAGCGTAGCATAGTTTTCCGCCCAGGCCTAATTAAAATAATACTCCATTGAAAAGAATGTTAAATTAAATCAAATTATTTAAAATAGTTGACAATATAACTAAATGTAATTTAATTACAAAAATCTAAAACTAACACGTTTGTTATTTAATTATAAAATATTTTAACAAAAATTTTTCAAACTTACAAATAATGTTAGAATAAATATTAATAAAATATAATTAAGTTACTTTTAAAACAATCCTATACATCCCTTTTATTAATTAGTAAAATCATTCTAATATAATTTAACATAATAAAAGGATTACATTTTTAACTCAAAACTAAATTGAGTGCTGTTGTATATTTTCTTTTTTTCTACACTTAGATTACATATATAAAATTGATTTACATTAAAACTAATTATAAAAACTTTTTACTAATTTTTTCCAAATGTAATCAACTTTTTTACTTTTCGCTATACTTTACTATGGAGAGACTTTGCATGGTGCTCTCCGTATGGTAAAGTATAGCAAAAAGTTCCCCATACTTTACCATATGAATATCGCAACTAAGGTGGCTTGGTTCTCCGTATGGTAACATATAGGGAACATTTTAAAAGTGTATATGTCTTAGAAGAAGTTAGGAACAATATTTTTATGTTAAACATTACCGATTGGCCAGGGAAAAATATTATAGGATCTGGTACAAAACTAGATTACACATCTTGCTCCAGGTTGTGGACCCCTAATGCATTATACAATCCTTCGATGGATCTGGTTGCAGCATAATTAGGAGGCAAATGATATCTATGTGCAAATATTCCACTAATAAAGCATACAGCCCGAACCACCGCACAGAGCCTAATTTAAGAAACCATTGTTTCTTTAGCACACATCCCATGCCAAGCACAACAAACCTGTGTAAAGTATTATTTGCTTCTGTATCATTTTTAGGTTAGGGGGATTACACCAAGAAAGGGAAATCTACTTTGCATATATTTTTCTGGACACATCTATACCCAGACTCCAAATTATTTAAAACCAACACCCCTTTTTTTTACTAGAATTGGACCAGTCAGATGGATAAGGGCATTTGAATAATTACTCATTAAGTTTTGATTACAAAGGTATTTATCCAAGCCAGTCATCCGCTACCTTTCTAAATCAGAGTCTTTAGATTAAAAATGAATGACTAATTACATTACTGTCCTCTCATAGATAACATCCTACAACATAATTGCAATTGTATATCATATGAAACCCATCAAAGGATACATATTTGTTAAAGGTACAATCTTCTATGTCATAACTATACTTTCAAGCTTAAGATATGGGGTTGAGTACCTGTGCCTCTTAAGGCATTAATTGATGTAAGCACTTTGATAAATATGTTCATTTTTGGAACCTTTGAACTTTAGCGCCAATGCTATTCTACAGTATTGCTCAAATTGGCATTTATCCCCTTGTTAATGCAAAATATTTCTTAACTAGTATTTCTTCTTCATTTCCTTCACAAGTCTGATCACAAATCATTTCACCACTTTTTACCGAATCAGGTTGGCATCACATTAAAATTGTAAACACAGAGTGGAACTTGTAGTGTCTTGTGAGTTAGAATTGACAGGACCCTTTTGGTTCCTGACAGACTCCGCAGACCAGTGACGTAAGGGCTTGGGTGCGTTTGATGGAATTCATGATGTAGAATGTTCAGTTAACTGTAACACAGTATGGAATAAGAACATGTAATACCAAGCTCTGTGTGTGGCAAAATCATTTACATGCTCCTAGGCTGGGGAGGAAACTAGAACTGGCTATAAGATATGGGATACATAACCCAAAGAATGAACAATGCTCTCCCAGAGAGTTTGCCATGGTCCAGCAACTGCTCTTGTGTGCCACACGAACCTCAGTCAAAGTGAAGATCGATTGTTGGTTTGTATGGAGTCAAAGCGCCGCTCCAGCCAGTGCAAAGCTTTTGTAGAAGAGAAAGGCCTTACAGAAAATATGTGTATTAATGGTCAGGAACATGCTGGTGAGGCTGTGAAAGAGGTACTGCACCTCAACACAACACACATCCATAAATCATACGGAACAATAACGCTAAACGCAGCATAAGCGAGGTACAAACAAACACTAAAAGAAAGAATAGTCAAATACTGAGGGCCTCATTTATGAGAAGTTTTGCATCGCTGCATGAAAGCAGCGATGCAACACTTCTCAGTGCGTCCTCCTTGTGACACCATTGATGTCATATTTACAGTATGACACACCATGTCGCAAGGAATGAAAGATACGTCAGTATTACTGACGTATTTGTCCGTGCAAAAATGGTGCATTGCTGGAGTTGTGTTGGAAGCGTGACGCAACTCCAGCAATGTTCCTTTCACATGGGACAAGCCCCATGTGAGAGGGCCTGCGTCACCCTTACGCCTGCCATGAGGAAGCCGTAAGGTTTTGGTGCATTGGCGTCCTAGAAGTGGTGCAGTGAAATCTTATAGATTTCACTGCACCACTCCAACGACCCTTTCTTGTGCGGGAACGCCCACCCTGCATACATTATACGTGACGCAGGTATAATGTAGGGCAGGGGTTTACGAAGTGATGCATTTGCCTAGAAAGTGATGCAACGGTGGCACAAAAGTGATGCAGGGGCTCATAAATAAGCCCCTGAGAGTACAATTATACTTACAATAACCTGAGTAAAGAGAGCCACCTGCCCTGAACAGCGGAAAAAGTGACCCAAGTGAAAGCTCAGGGGTTGTGCTTACTGAGCCATTGGTTCTTGAAACGACCACCACAGAAGGCGTTGGGTGCATTCCGCACAACTTAAAGGTCATCAAGAAGCTAGAAGGCTCCAATGGCCACAAGACATCAGATCAGCCGTGACAACACAAATGTTAGTACACGGCTAGTGCTTGAGAAAGGTGCCAGTCCAAGCAGGAAGCCAACATCGCTAGAGTGGGCTCCACTCTCGACAGCAGGATGTTCCATGGGTTATGATACCACCGCCTTCCTGAAACCACCTCTTCCCTTTGATACCTCCAAAAAGCAGAATATTGTTGCCAGTTGGACTGCCTGGATTGAAACTTTTGATGATTTCATCGATGCACTAGAAAAAGCAGATAACAAAAAAATCATCAAATATCTCAAGCATCTTGCAGGTGAAGAAAGTAAGGAAGTAATAAAGAAAATACCACATGCTGATGAAGTCTCATACCGTCAAATAAAAGAAGCATTCCAATGCCGAATGTCAATTGCGAAAGATACATTTTCAACCAAGAAAGGCAGAAAGCTCATGAAATAATCAACAAGTTTGTTGAAAGACTTGATACGCTCATCAAACATTGCACGTTCAATGAATTCCATGATGAAAAAGCAGAGATACAAGGTCGAGTTCCAAAGTGAGGACTCCAAAGAAAAAGAAACTGTGTTTCAGATTCAGATTTTCTTTTCCACTTGAAGGTAAATGTCCCGCTATTGGACCAATATGCCAAAGTTGTGAGAAAGAGAACCAAAGCGAAGGAAAACTTAATTGAGTCACCTTGAGAAAACCAAATGGATGCCCGAATTTTCCAGAAGCGACATTCTACTCACGCCCACAAGGCAAAGCAGCCACATCAGTTGATGCAAATGGAAACTAAATGATGTTGTTCGTCATCTAAATCTTCGTCCAAACGTTCTTCAATGTCATTGTCAAGCGACAGTGAAGAAGATGGATGTGTGATGTCAATGTCAACGAAAGAGAAATGTGTGCATGTCGGACTGACTGTATGCAAGGAAGAATGCAAGTCAAAGGCAGATCGACAAGTAAAGTCATGAAATTCATTTAGACACTGTCCTAAAATCAAATTAA
Organism: Calotriton arnoldi; assembly: GCA_963921515.1. NCBI lineage: Eukaryota > Metazoa > Chordata > Amphibia > Caudata > Salamandridae > Calotriton > Calotriton arnoldi. The sequence goes on along the minus strand of CAWUFW010007495.1, from coordinate 480,983 downwards.
AGGTGAATGGTTGTTCCATACCTTTTATCATACACAGTGGTGCGTTGATAAGTGCATATGTGGGTCTTCATCAATGCCATTTAAAAGTCAAGGTTCATTTGTAGCAACCAAAAAGCACAAAAAGACAAAAGTGCAACCACCAATTCACGTACTTCAAGTTACTTCATTAAGTGCCTGTTTACTTAGTTTCAGTACTGCTGCTGAAATGGGACTGATATTTGTAAATGACAACATAAATGTTCATCATGAAATAGTGAGTTTCCATCATTGTTTCATTAATTAGGAAAACCTAAGACAATGAAAGTGCAACTGCATTTTATTGAGGGCATTCATCCTGTTGTTCAGCAACATCGTTGAATTGCATTTCATTTACAGGAAGCTGTTGGAATAAAACTTGAGACATTACTAAAGCATTATATCATTGAGTCTACTGGTCTGACTCAATGGGTTTTGCCCATGGTGGTAGTGCCTGAAAAAGACAGTAAAGGAGCTGTACGCGTCTGTGCTGATATGTGTCAAGCTAACAAGACTATTGAGAGAGAACGACATCCAGGTCCACACATTGCCAATATGATCAGACAGCTGAATGGTGCCAAAGTCTTCTCTCACCTTGATCTGAACAAAGGATATTATCAATTGGAACTAGAAGAAAATAGCAGGTACATTACTAACTTTTCTACCAGCATTGGTTTGTTCACATATAAAAGCTAAATTTCCGGTGAGTCATCTGCCGCAGAACTTTTTCAAGATGACATTCACATAATACAGCCTGTGACTCATACTTTCAATTACAGTGATGATATATTGGTCTTTGAGGCCACACAAAAGGAACATGATAAAGCTCTTACAAACTTGTGCCATTTACTTGCTGATGCAGGTCGCACTTTGACTGTAGAGAAGTGTGAGTTCCACAAAACAAAACTCAAATTCTTTTGCCATGTATTCTTTGATGGGGAATGACTCCAGATGTGGCTAAAGTACAGGCTTTGTCAGCCACCGGTCCCCACAAGATGTTACGATGTTACGCTCTTTTCTTGGCATGGCCATCTACTGTTCTTGTTACGTCCATGATTTTGCCACAGTCAGTGCCCCACTAGGAGATTTAATGAAACAAAGCTTTATTTCAATGGTCACATGAATGTGCACAAAGCTTAACAGAATTTGTTGTTGATGCAAGCCCAGTAGGGTTGGGCACGATTCTTGCCCAACACAATGGACATCCAAATGCTAGAAGGTATATTGTGGCTTAGGCTTCATCACAAACTGAACGTGCCAATTCACAACTCGAAAAAGTGTGGGCTTGTGAACATTTTCACGTGTTTCTATATGGAAAGCATTTCACTCTTGCCACAGATCATCAAGCATTGCTTACCATCTTTTGCAATCCCAAAGCAAAGATGCCGCCTCACATTGAGAGGTTCAGATTGTGGCTGCAGGAATATGACTACACTATTGTGCACCAACCAGGGAAAGATCAAAGCCCTCCTGACTACTTTTCACAAGTGCCAGTACAGTGTCATAGTACCGTTTCCAAAAAGATTGAAGCCTATATTAACTTCATTGTAAAGTTCAGTATGCCTGTCGCTATATTAGTGGAACAAATCATTGCTGCCAACAGCACAGACAGTGATATGCTAATGCTCAAATACTATACTGCACATCAATACAGGAAACTACACACTCAACCTCTTACAAATGACAGTGAATGTCAGAAATTAAAAGATGTGAAGGATGAACTTTCCATTACTCAAGAAGGTATCATTTTACTAGGTTCAAGAATTGTCATACTGGAGAGTCTGATACAGCAAGTCATTGAAGTGGCACATGAGGGACATCGTGGAAATGTCACCACTAAGCAAGCTCTCCGAGACCGAGTTTGATTTCCTCATCTAGATAAAAGAGTTGAAAGAGAAGTAAAGGCCTGTCATTTGTGCAACTGTTTATCTCCCTAAACAACCCAGCATCCATTGAACATGTTTGATCTTCCAAAGCATGTGTAGGAGGGAATCGCGGTTGACTTCTTTGGACCCCTTGACAATGCACAACATCTAATGTTAGTCATTGATGAGTATTCTCATTTTCCCTTGGTTGAAGACCTCTCGTCAATCCCTCAGGATAAAGTCATAGAGAGGCTAGATGGTATTTTTACAACATGGGTCCTTTCTTCAACTCTGAAGTCTGACAGTGGCCCACCTTTCAACAGTCAAAAATTCAAAGATTTTCTTGCTCATCTGAACGTGAAGCATCAAAAAAGCACACCTCTGTGGCCTCAAACAAGCGCCATTGTTGAGCGTTTTATGTGCACCCTAAAAATGACCGTTCAGCGTGCTGCACTGGAAAAGCTTGAACTCACCACGGTTGAAAGTCCTGCAACCCTGATGTTTGTGAGAGCCATGAAGACCAAGTTGACACAATAGACCACTAAAAGAATGATTGATGATGATGAAATTCGTCAAACAGATTCATGTCACAAATACAGAATGAAGACCTATGCAGACAAATGCAGATGTGTGAGGGACACTGTCTTTACAGAAGGAGCCCAAGTCCTTATCAGACATAAATGAAAACGCAACTCTGATGCTCTCTTTGATGCTGACCAATGAGAGTTATAACTAGTAAAGGACACGTGGTAACTGCTCACTGTCATGGAAAGTCCATTATGCGAGATTCTTTGCATTTCAAGCACCTCCCTCGACATTCGCCAATTTCACATGTCAGAAGTGAAACTTCTCCTTCTGAGACTCCTGAGAGCCCAACAACTACACCTGTATCTCTGTCACCAGTGCATGTTTCTTCACAGCCTCACATGACAAGTTCTGGGTGATTGCTTTGAGCACCAAGACCACCTATTGAAGAGTTATGATGTTTATATGTATTACTTGTACTTTTTATTTAACAAAGGGGAGATGTAGAGTCTTGTGAGTTATAGATGACGGGACCCTTTTGGCTCCTGATGGACTCCGTAGACCAGTGACATAAGAGCTAGGGTGTGGTTAATAGAATTCATGATGTCGAATGTTCAGTTAACAGTTCCACGCTGAGGAATAAAGACGTGCAATACCAAGCTCCATGTAATCATTTACATGCTCCCAGGCTGGGGAGGATGCTACAGAACTCACAGCAATACATTGAATGTTTATTACTTGTCTAAACATGTACTCTGTTTTTCAGCAGCCTTGAAGAAGACCCATGCCCGCAGGCTGCAGGGGATGAAACATGTGTTCACTGTACATTACCTATAAAAGATAAATGTCTGTGAACGTATTAGCAGGAATGTGTTAATTAATAAACCAAAGTCATTTGGTTTACCTGCAAGCAAGCTTTTGGGGCTTTTATGAAATAACTATAATAAGGAAGATTGTTCATATGATCAGGATTATTACTGCTTGTGATTTTGCTTATAAATGTAGAATAGAGATCTAATATAAATTCGTGTTTTCCTTATTAACACTTTTTTATACATCTTGGAATACCAAACAAATTAAAATTAGATGAAATCACTCTTTTTGCAAACTAACTAAAACAATAGAGGAGTAGAGAGCTCCATCCTCACAATGAGTGGCATTTTTCACCAACACTATTGTATCTTCACATTAGGGCAAGAAGAGGGGAATAGAGCTCGGCTGGCCTTATCTCAGTTGCAGAACCTTTACTTTGCAAGCAAAAGAGAGATCGCGACTTGCTTTGTACTGTGTTAAATGAGCTCCAAGAAAATACATTTCCCCATTACCAAGCACTGTTAATTCTCTTTCTGTTCTCAATATAAAGAATTGCATTTGTGTATCTTGGATGGATAATATTTGCATTTAAATGGGCATGTTAAGAGGTGTCCCGTCAGTAAATGGCGGCAAGGTTATCTGAGCTTTTGAACCTGTTCATTTAACGGTGGGACATCAACCATCTCTCTTTTGTACTGTCTCCTGAATAATTAATGATGTGCACAAAATAATTACCTACTGTTTAACTAGCTTCATAAGAATGTTTGCATCGATTGCTGAAGTCAGCGAAGGTGAGCTCGTTCTACAATAGAGTTTATTTTTTATGATCGTAAAATGGTCTGAGGAACCCACTTAAGAAACCACGCTTTACTAAAGAGAACTACAAGCACAGAAGATCAATTTCACATTTAAAAAAAAAAGACCAGTGCTCGTTCCCTGCCATAGAACAAATGAGAGGTTATGATGTAACTTCATAATTTGTAGGGAAAGGAAATCAGAACCATTTTATTTCGTTTTTCCTTTCCCAAAATAATGTTTTGCAATGCATACAACGACTTTTTACACACCGCAGGTGAAATATGATTTCAAACTTGCAATTCATTGATCTTTATGTTTCTAGTGTCGGTCAGTCAAAAATTCTTTATTCGGCTAATAAAAGCCATAAAAGCACAAAATAAATACACCAAGAACAATTATTAGAGCAAGACTTTGGAGCACCATATATATATGACGTATACAATTTACACATGTAAATTTCCCTAAAACCATATTTAAATAAAGGATAAAATAGATACGTGGTTCGTTATTAAAAGCAAAGACTATAAATATTGGCATTTATAAAATTCATTAATAATAAAAAAATGTTGTCCATTTCATCAAGGAAGGTACAAATTCATCTACACAGGAGACATCTTTCTCCTAACTCTTAAAGTGCCACAGAAGTAGCTGACAACTCCGAAACAAACCATGGGGGAAGAGAGCATCTGCAAGTATAATAATGCTGGCCTTGCTTGGACGAAATGGCACAGGCTTAAAAGTGGAAAAATTGGGGGCGTGGCCAAGATGGCAGCACGGTAGGACGCAAGTGACGCAAGATCGTGTTCCTCCGGCACAGCCAAATCTCAGCTTTGTTATCCTGCCCCATCCCGGTGCCCTAGAATGCGGTATCGGGTCCGGGTGGCTCCAGTAGTTGATGCCGTACCCGTCTGCTGTGTGGCCGGGACAGAGGCGGCTTCCCGCGGGTGCTTGAACTGTGTGCCGGAACGGAGGCCTGGCGGGCGGAGCAAGCGGGCCTGTAGACTGGCAGTGAGCGCAGGACGGAGCGGCTCAGCCGCGGAGAGCTGGGTGGCCTCCGCCGTGTGGAGACTGGCTGGCGGACTTAGCAGAGGAGCCGGCGGATCTCGGTGTGCCGGAAGTCAGCGACCCGCAGCCTTATAGGAGGTGAGAGCAAGCATCGGCCCAGCGGCTGGGGAGAGGAGCGTCTGGGGATCCGCCATTTTCTCGGACCCGCCATCATGGGGCTCCCGCGGACCGCCCGGTCCTGAGTGCGGACCGCGCTTCCATCTCTGTGAGCTTCTGCTGCCCCAAGAAGAAGCAGACTTTCCCCACAGATGAGGAGGTAGAAGGCCCCCCACAATAGAGGTGATCGGGGACCGGGCTTCTGACTTGACGGATTCCGGGCTGCAGGCGAGGGCCCCGCTAAGCCTGGGGAGCCGGGGGTGTGTGGAGCTCCCTAGGCCTGACAGTCTGGGGGCCCTAGACGGAGGCAGCAGCGGCTGGCTGCATCGGCACGGGCTAGAGTGCTACACGAGGCCGGGCGGGCCTTGGTCGCTGGTTGGGCCTAGTTGGAGCCCGGGAGGGGGCAAATTACTGCCGCAGAGCGCCACGTGGGTGCAGAGGCAGAAGGGCCCTGGAAGCAGCTCAGAGTGACAGACTGGATTGCATATCGGCCCCCTCCTCACGACAGAACAGGCCCTGGTGGTGGGACGGTGAGGCGCTTGGGGACCCACGGGGTCCTGTCTAAGCTGCAGCGTGCGAATCTTGCCCCCGGCGCGGGGATTCGGACAGTCGGTCCGCTAGACTCTGGTCCACCTTATACGGCCCATTTACGGCGGATCCGCTAATGCACGTCTGCAAGCAAACGGAGAAGAACTGCTTCGCTACCAGTGACCTGTGCTGGGCCTCTCTCCGCGGTGGACAGTTTGAGAGGAGGTGGGCCCGCATCGTAGACCAGGAGCGAGTGGGGCTCAGAGGTTGACCCCTGTGTCATGGCGGTGGCACGCAATAAAAAGGATAAGACACTGAAAGATATGCTCCAGAAGCAGCAGGGGCACATTGCCTCCACTAGCGACAAACGAGAGGGGCCGCTGGAGGCGGAGGATGGCCCGGCTACTAAGACTTTTATGCTGGAATTATTTGCTGCAATAAAAGACGACATTCAGGAGCTTAAGGGCCAGCTATCTGCTGATCTTCGCGACGTGCGGAGGGATCTGGATGAGGTGGGAGAGCGTGTGGCCACGCTGGAGGAGCGCGAGCTCAGCCGGGAAGAGGAACTCCACCAATTGCAGCAAGACATGCTGCGCCTCCAGAAACAGCACCTCGATCTCCAGGGACATGCTAAAGATCTGGAGAACCGCTCTCGGCGGAATAACATACGGATTAGAGGGGTGCCGTGGCGAGACGAAGGGGATGGCCTCCGGGCCTACGTTGGGGCTCTGTTTCAGCAGATACTGGGAGAAGAAGGCCCAAACGATATCCAGATGGATTGGGCACACAGAGTGGGTCTTCCACTGGGAAACGAGGCTCCACCGCCGGACATTCTGGTGTGCGTCCATAATTTTCAGTTGAAAAAAATAATAAAACGCAGGGCGCGAGAGGCCCAGCCAGTTCAGTTCCGGGGCCAGAAGCTCTCCATTTTCCAGGACTTGGCGGCTTCCACTCTGATTAAGCGGCGGGACTTCAGGGTGGTCACCTCAAACCTGCGCGAGAAGGGTATCCCCTACTCCTGGGGCCATCCCTTCCGCATCGTCTTTAAATTCTGAGGGAAGCTGCACCAGATCCGCTCGCTTGCAACAGCCCTCAAGGTCCTCGGCCTCGATAGCACATCGACATCGGAGAAGGCGGAGAAGCCTAAGGAGTGAGGCCCTTGCTGAGCGCCAAGATGGCAGAGAGTGGGCAAGTCGGCTGCCGCCTTGAAACCGGACCAGGCTACAATGACCAAAGAGAGGGAGGCAGTTCTCTCCTCCCTTTCACAGCCGTCGGACCCTCCAGCTACCCCTTGAGTGGTGCATTTGGACTGCACCGGAGTGGGTAGTATGATAGGCTGCCGGGGGGACACGGGTGGATATCCCCGATGCCTGTTGACAACCTCTCCACTGGCAGGTGGGGATGGTCTTGGCTCTCTGCGGACCGGATTGCTGCTCGAGCCATGGCCTACTGGGTCCTCCATTCCCCGACGAACTTTGGTCATGTTTTGTTTTATTTGCAGGTTCTGATGTTGGGGTTGTTTCTTTTCTTCTGGGTTAGGGAGGGTTCTCTCCCCAGTGAGCTCTTTCTCCCCCGCACCTACTTTTGTCCAGTGAGGCCTGTCCCCTTCCCCTCTGGGGCTTCTCCAATAGTCCGGCCCTCCAGTATATCACTCGGGCCTCAATACTCGCACTAGTTGGTCCGTCCCTTTTACATGGAACTTAAGATAGTTAGCTACAATGCCCGGGGACTTAATAACCCCGTCAAATGGAAAGCGGTTCTTTCCCTGCTCGAACACTCTGGTGGAGATGTCTGTCTCCTTCAAGAAACCCACCTGCTTCATGGTGACACACACCGCATGCGCCACAGCCACTTTCCCTCACAATTCTGGTCCTCTGGGAATAGTAAGCGGGGTGGGGTAGCTATCCTAATCTCCAGACGCTTTAGGGGCTTGGTGGGGGGTCCCATCACAGAGATCAAAGGACGCCTCCTTGCGCTGCGCCTTAGTATAGGGCATTCCCACCTCAACGTAGCTTCTATTTACTCCCCAAATGAACGACCGGAGAAATTCCTAATAGATGCATATGCTGATGTCCTGCACTCGCCAGACCCGATAGTGGTAGAGGGGGTGACCTCAATCTAGTGATGGATGCTGGGATGGACCGTTCAGGCTTGCGAACTAGGGGGGCTGGGGCTCTATCGACGGGAGGTGGTGACTGGCTGCGCGACACAGGGATTCGAGATGCCTGGCGCTGCCTCCACCCAGATGAGTGGGACTTTTCATACTACTTGGCGGCACACAAGACCTATGCCCACCTAGATCACTTCCTTGTTACCCCAGCCGCTTGGGCCTGCGTTACAGACTCCACCATTGAAGCCCGCTCCCTGTCTGACCATGCCCACATCACCTTGACCATGCGTCTTTCCTCTGTAGGATCTTCACCCACCTCCCGCTGGCACTTGCGAGATTTGCTGCTCCGATACCCGGCAGTAGTGGATGACATCAAGCGTGCCTGACTGACTATTTAGCGATTAATGACGTGGGACTTTCTCCACTCTCCTCGGTATGGGAGGCGCTTAAACTGGTTGCGAGGGGAGCGCTAATCGCCAAAGCAGCTTATGAAAATAAAATCAGACGGTCCAAGCACGCAGACCTAGAAGCTCAAGTCAGGGAATTAGAAGCTATTCACAAACGCACTGGCGCTCCCAGAATTTGGCGACAGTTGGAAAAGAACGCCTCCAGCTTCTGCGGTTAGACCTTGACCGGGCTGAGCATGCAGTCGTCCGACTTTAAAACAAATATTATGTGGGCTCCAATAGAGGGGGACAAATGCTGGCACACTGCCTGCGCATTCAGCAAGCGGCACAAACTATTAAAGCGATACGGGGAGAGGGCGGTTCGGAGTTCATAGATGCCACCGGAATACTGTCGGCCTTCCGCTCTTTTTATAAAAATCTCTATGCTGCTGATCATTCCCTATTGCCCGATCCCACTGAGTTCTTGCAGGGAGCAGTGATCACTCCTCTCCCTACGAGCGAGGCGGAGGTACTGGAGGCCCCCATACGCATTGAGGAGGTGATCTCTGCTATCGCTGGACTGAAGACCATGAAAGCACCAGGCCCTGATGGCTTTAGCGCTCTCTTTTATAAAACTTTCTGTGCCGAACCAGCTCCGCTGCTTACCCGCATGTTCAACTCCTTCGCGGATACTGGGTCCCTCACAGCCTCGATGTTACAGGCCTCTATCTCGGTCATCCCTAAACCGGGGAAGGACCTGGAACTTTGCAGTTCCTACCGCCCGATCTCGCTGCTAAATATTGATGCAAAACTATTTTCTAGCATCCTGGCCTCCCGGTTGAACACCCATATGCCGGGTCTGGTTGACCCGGACCAATCAGGTTTCATCCCGGGTAGGCAGTGTGGGGACAATACCAAACGACTCTGCCACCTCATTGATATAGTGCAACGGTCCAAAGAAGAAGCCTTACTGCTAGCGGTCGATGCGGAAAAGGCCTTCGACCGTGTGCACTGGCCTTATTTATTTGCTACTCTTGAGCGATTTGGACTGGGGCCCAGATTCCGACAGTGGATTGCGAGCATTTATAGTTCTCCAACAGCAGCAGTGCGGGTCAATGGCTTGCTTTCAGATAGCTTTGCGGTGGAGAGGGGGACGCGGCAGGGCTGCCCCCTCTCTCCTCTGCTCTTCGCTCTCTATATGGAGCCCTTCGCCCCGCGGCTTCGGGACAACCCAATGGCGCAGGGTGTCCCATTCGGCTTAGACCACCATCTTATCAGCCTCTACGCTGATGATGTCATCTTTTCGGTGGCTCATCCCATGACCTCATTACCGGCTATTGTGGAAGACCTACAGACCTTCAGCCGGGTTTCTGGCTTCAAAATTAATATGCAGAAATCCCAGGTACTCAATCTCACTGCTGCCCAGCCAACAGTTGATGCTCTACGGGCCAACTTCGCCTTTGACTGGGTGTCGGACGGTATCACATATCTCGGACTGGTCCTTCACAAGAGTCTCGCAAAAACGGCGGAGGTGAACTATGCAGCCCTTCTAGCTCGCATCCGAGCAGACCAGACGCCTGCCTTTGTCATGGTTCGGAAGGCTGTCCTACTACCGCGGGCCCTGTATTTGTTTCAAACACTCCCTTTGGAGCCCCCACCACAGTCACTTCACCATATTCAGACCACGATCGAGCATTTTGCATGGGGTCCGATCACCTCTCGCTTGCAGAGGACCTTGCTACAACACCCTAAGAAAGAGGGCGGCCTCGCCTTCCCTAATATTACCCACTACTACCAAGCTTCTCTACTACGGTACCTGGTGGAGTGGAACCGCCCTATGACTGAGAAATACTGGGTCTTCATGGATCAGACGGTGGCAGGCCACCACATCTGGCGTGAAGCCTGGCTGCCGCGACTCGCTCGTGCCTGGGGGCTTTATTCCTCACCAGTCACCCGCCCCACAATGCTGGTCTGGGATAGGGTCTCTCTGCGGGCTAACCTAACTACGTTCCCCTCGCCAATGACCCCGATTTTTTCCAATCCGGCCTTCCCACCTGGCATGGACAAAAAGGTAGCAGAGTGCTGGTTCGAGGGAGGCTGCAAGCGCCTAGGGCATTTGTTCGACATTCAGGGTCTCCTCCCCTTTAAGGATCTGCAGGAGGGTTACGACCTGCATAGCTCTGATCTCTTCCTCCACTCCCAGATGACGCACTGGATCTCGGGAGCCATGACACGTCCTCTGGCACACCGACCGATGCGACCGTTCGAGAAATGGCTCACTTGTAAAAAGGACGATCATGGGCTTATATCTGAAATATACTCCTTTCTCACGTTAGGCATCCCCAAAACTCGCTCAGCAGGACAGAGACGCTGGGAAGCGGAACTGGGGCGCACACTGACTGATAAGGAATGGGAAGATATTTTCTATAGATCACACCACACAGCACACTCCATGGGACATACGGAGACCGCTTTTAAGATTGCGTCCTATTGGTACTACACCCCAGCCCGACTCGCTAAATGGCACTCTCATTGTGACGGCCTTTGCTGGCGGGGGTGTGGTAGCCCTGGCACCCTTCTCCACTTGTTATGGCACTGCCCAAAGCTCACGCGATACTGGGAGAGGATACTAGACGACATTGATAAGGCCTTCTGCACTACTATTCCCAGGCTCCCGGCTTACACTCTTCTAGGCCTACCCAACGCGCTGACCTTCCCCCTGCGTTCTATTAGAGGGAGACAGATGGCGCTTGCACTGAACGCCGCACACCGAGTGATCCTGGCTGGGTGGAAATCAGATAGAATCCCGGACCATACGCAATGGTTGCATCAACTCTGGTATGTTTTGGGTATGGAGAGACTCTCGATGGCTACCCTAGGGAACTAAGCAGACTATGCCAAGATCTGGGCCCCATTCATAGCTATCCTCTCTACTGAAATTCGGGAACTGACATGCCCCAGCTATCTCCGACTTCTGAAACTGATCCCTGAGGACAATACCCCCACCTAATAAGGTGACTCCCCGTTGGACTCACGAACCCCTCAGACTAATGGAGGCCACGCTACCTACAATGCCAACAGGCTGGACCCTTCCCTTTTCCTTTGTTTCCTGCTCACTGGGGAGGGTGGGAGGGGGCGGGAAGGGGAGTTGATGGGTTTTCTTCGTTTTTTTGCCTCTTGTGAAAAGCAGCACCACTATGAAGCTACGACCTGCCGCTGGCTGCCAGCTACCACTGCTCGCACACCTGGCAGCACACTGGACCATATGGATACCCATATGCCGGGGATGCGGTTATCGCCTCCCTCCTCTCTTTTTACCACGCGGCCGGCCCTCTTTGGGTTGTAGGCGACATGCTGTGTTAACTACCAGTTGGTATATTCTCATTCATTATTTTGTTGCCATGATCTGATCAGCTTTTCGCCGGCCCGCTGGGTTGTAGGCGCCAGTGTCCTGGTTTACCTTGCTTTGTGCTCTGCCAATAAAATTGATGTAATACTAAAAGTGGAAAAATTAATTTTTTCTGCAGCGGGACATAAAATTAAAAAAAAGTGCAAAGTATCCTGAGCAGGAAAATTGTCACATGGACATGGCCTTGAATCCTCGAGCTTCAAATAGCCTTTTGGAAAGGCTAGTAGCCAATGGATAAGATTCAGTCTGAATCTGGTTAACAGGAAACAATAATGGACGTTATTGACAAGAGACAGGTAAGGGTGCGCCTGTGGGCAAGGACTAAGTGTGATGTAGGCTCTCACCGTGGGCTTAACAATTTCCACACCCTCCCTGTCCTCCTGTCACCTGGCCAGAAACTGAGATTTGATGCTCCTGATGTCAATAGATCGTAGTAGCTTAGGGTTTGTGAACAGATCAGGACAACCTAGACCTATCACCTGCTCTGCTATGTATCCTAGGCAAGGAATATGCAGAGCCCCCTCCAAAGCCATACAGTCTACTATAACAAGTTGATTTAAAGTTGGGATTGGGGAGGACCAAATTCTCATCCAACATACTGAAGGTGCACCTGCAGTATGATCAGAGATGTATCCCATGCCAAGCTCCTCGTGCAACGCAAAAGCGGGGATGCAATGGGGGACAGCAATGAGCATGTGCAAAAATCTATTTTCCACCGCCTGTAGATCTTTCACGCCCTTATGTCCCCATACTTCACAACCATAGGCGGCCATCATGATACATTTTTTCCCATACACTTTTAGCAGTGAAAGGACGGGCTTTGTTCCCAACCTTTTTGCAAAATCCATGGTAGCCCCCACCGCCCTTGCCAAAACATTCTTTTTGTGTGCTCTCTGCACCACCCACGACCCATTATCATCAAACGACACACCCAGATAGGGGAAAGTTTGGACTTTAGTGAGTTCAGCCACCCCCAGAATAATTTGCACCTTGCAGCCTTCTTAGAGCCAATTGTCATGGTATGTGATTTAGAAGAATTGGTTGCTAAATCAAGCAAATTCATAAAATCTATAAAAGCATCTAAATGTTTTTGTAGTCCTACACCTGTCCTGGTAAACAACACTGCATCATCTGCATACAGAAGTGTGGGTATGAATTTGGCACCAGCTCTCAGGATATCTCTATTAGTAGCCGGGAGGATGTCTCCTAGCTTGTTAATGTAGAGTGTAAACAGTAGGGGAACCAGGATACACCCCTGCATGACCCCTCTCTTGACAGCCCACGAGGCTGTCACACAGCCATCCTCATTGTATCTGACTGCTGCCCTGGTGTTATTATGGACAGAGTGTAACAATGCCACTAGATCCGCCTCAAGACCCAGCTCCAAAAAGAATTGACCATAACTGAGATATGTTGACACAGTCGAAAGCCAATGTTAGATCCATAAAGGCCATGTGCAGAGATCCCTTTTTTGCTATCGTATACTTCCCCACCAACAGATGTAGGTTACTACATTGATCTAACGTTCCTTTCCCCTGTCTAAAACCATACTGTAAATGTGAGACAATATTATACTTGTCTAACCAAGTGGTTATCCAATCCAGAAACACTTTCCCCATGATTTTAGCAGCTGAGTCTAGGAGGGAAATTGGTCGATAACATGCTGGATATCTTCCTCGAGCCCTTTTTAAAAATGGGTATGATAGTGGCCATTGACCAGGAAGAGGGAAGATCACAGGAGCAGGCCGCATTAAACACTTGTGCCAAGATCTTGGCCCAGGTTAGGGAGTCTGCTTTATACAGATCCGCTGGAACCCCATCCTGGCCTGGCGCTTTCCCTCCAGCTGTGGCCAGGGTAGCTTTGTGTACCTCTTCAGTATTAAAATGCAATGGAGCACTGTCTATACCAGAGTCCCACTGTAGGTCGGACCCCCCTGTATCATCCCCACTGTACATCCCTTCGTAATGTACAACAAATCTTTCGGCAGCAATAGTGCAATCTGTTTTGGCGTTTGCTGTATCTGAAAAGAAGGGGCTCTTAGCCACTTCCCAGAACTGTGTGCTATCTGTCAGCACACTTGCCTCTTCAAGTGTCTCCAAAGCCCTAATGATATTCTTCCTATTTCCGGTTGCGGATTTATAGGCCCTCCTAGCAGATCTAACCAATGCCTCATCTCTCAGGCATTGATTGAGGGCGCAGATTAGATTTCTATGGGCCCTAGTGCAGGTGTCATCAAACCACCTTTGCTCCTTATGGCCTTTGGGCTTGGTTTTAATCATAAGGCTATTAGATATGCACTTTGTTATTTTATCAAACGCACCTAAAACCACACTGTCCTGTGATCTCGTGTCCATGCAGAGCTGAGTCTCATCAGCACACTCAGCATATAGGCTCTGGTCTCTGGTACCACCTTTGTCCACTTTAACCTACCATCATTTGTTGCCACAGCACTTTTTGCCCTAAGGGGGATGGATATGCACAGATGTGGGTCCATTGCTCACTGTGCCACTGGATTCAAGCTAGCCTGGCTGATGAGGGGTGACATACCCTGAAACCTCCCAGTAAGCTTGTTTATGGTCCAGGGAGGACCCAGATTGGCAGTTCAGGCTGGACTGTTCCCATGAGGAGCAGGGTCAAGACTGATTTGCATATGGCTGGGGTGGAGTAGTGAGCAAAACAACTATGGATTTAACCCAGATCTCTTGACTGGGGGAGAATGTTTGATTTATTCAGCATTCTGTCTATCATTTTTTGCAGCAGCACTTTTCCAGGCTGCAGCAAAAGCCGCAATGGTAAAGGCTATGTTTCTGACCACTGTGCTGACGTTCACATCATAATATCAGGAGTTGAACCTCCGACTACTTGTCAGGTGGCCCACTTCTGAAATGATGTCGTTCGGAGGCTCGTCCGACCGGCATTGTAATAAAACCCTTTATTTTGTATTATTTTCTGTCAAGGAGGCTTCTATGGTAGTGATGTAGATAGGGATTTATTTGATGCAAATCCCTCTCAACAAAGTAGTGTAGAGAGAATTTGCACCAAAATGCTGCACCTCCTTGAGACACGCATAACAAGGAAAAATGCTTTCATTTCTCCTTGATTTTCCCTCTTTGTATGTGTGCCACATTCTACACCACACATACAAAGAGGGAAACACCTTAAAGCATAGATTTTTTAAATGAAGGGACCCCTTCCTGTACAAAAAATACCACAATGCAGACACCCTTGCACTATGGCACAAAGGTGTCTGCATTGACTCATTACTGCCTAAAGTGCATTAGCACAGGGAGAGAGCAGAAAAGTGCCACATCTTAGTAGATATTGAGTTGTTTTGCTCTCTACTGTTTCACACAACCAGGTGCAGCAACTTTACTTGCTCTGCTGCATTCCATGATTTCTTAGCAATTCTGGACCTCTGCGTAGATTGTACTGAAGTCTAATGATGTATAGGGAGAACTTTCAGTGTAGAGAAAATTGGACATGAAGGAATGACACACTAAAACTTTTAAGTCTAGCTTGTCAAGCACTCCTCTGACATTTATCTCTCATGTTCCACCCCTTCATCATTAATCATTTCCAAACCATGAGTAAGTAAAAGCTATTCTTGGGCATCTAACACAAATAACTCCGACTAAAATTTCCATTATGCTAAAAGTATTATTTTGTATTACATCTAATTTATGTATTTTTAAGTTCCACTCCTTCTAGAATCGAGTCATAAACATATTTTATCGGGAATGCATTAATATGTTTAAAATTGTCTAGTTTATTCCCAGTACTTTGCCATAGAAAACAAAGGAATGTGTTAGTTATAAGCATGCACCATTCTTTAACGATCTATGGGTTTGCACGCAGCCGCGGTAGCTGCAGGTAAGAGCGGTGGGGCAGTGGGACTGGCTGGGGGGATTTCGAGAGACGACCACAATGGAAAATTAAATAAATAATTAATTATCCCTCGTGGTCGTCTCTTGAAAACGCCCCCCAGCTGGCCCTACCACTCTTACCTACAGCGGCCACGGCTGTTTGCACGAGATGTGATTGTGGTCATTTGGATGAATATCTCGACTTTGTGAATGCTTTTCTTGAGGCGATCCCAAGTGTCACATCTGCCCAGAGTATAAATAATCTTGTAAACATTTGCCTTACAACTGTCCAATTTTTGTAAGTTGCCCGCACTTTACATTGAAATGTCACACTAATATAATTGTTTGCGTGCAGAGCGTTTGTCCATTTGAATTTACTTGCCAGACCTGCTTTTCTCTGCCAGCTCTTACAGATTTGTATGTCCTTAGATTAGGGTGGTCGCGTTCTTCTTCAAGAATGCAGGATACGGCGCCCCACCTTAGGACAAAAAGACAGCCTCCAGGGCCGGACTGGCTACCGGGCGTTTTGGAATGTTGCCGAGCTGGGGGCTGATTTCGTTGATGGGGACCTGCGTGTGCTGAACGAAATTCGTTTTGCCTTGTTGATTTCGCAGCACACGCAGGTCTCCATCAACGAAATTAGCCCCCACCGCAGTGACATCAGCCCCCAGCTCGGCAGCATTCCAAAACGCCCGGTAGCCAGTCCGGCCCTGAGTCAGCCTCTATATGTGTCTACAATATTTCAAGGATGTTACTGCTGTGGTCATGTCTCTGCTCATCACCAATGTGAAGAGCCAGATGATTTTGATTTTTTTTTAAATTTCCTTATTGTCAGGAGCATGTAACTCCACCACCTTGTCCATATGATTTTGCTTGCCTCATTCTAAAATGTAATCGCTGTTTAAAGGAGGCCTGCCTGCATGCAGACATCCTTCTTTACATTCTGTATTACAAAACTGCAGCTGGTAGTTTACAGTAAGAAAAAAACAGAGGGCCAGATGTATCAAGCCTATTTGCATTTGTGAACAGTGTGAATCTGTCATTTTGGCTGTTTGCGAATGCTAAATAGGCTTTTGTGATGTGTGAAAGGCATTCGCTGTGCAATTTCAGTGATTCACAACATTTGCAAATCTCTAAAATTGCGACTCCAACTAGAGAATCACACTTAGCAATTACTAAACAGGGAATCACTAAACAAATGTATCAAATATTTGCAAATTGCTAATAGTTGCAAAATCAACATTTTGCACATGCAATTTACCACCAACTCAAATCAAGTGGTATTCATGTGTAACCTATATAACCAGGCCCAGAGTGCATCTGCATTTTCCACAATGGCTTCTCTCTAGGTCATGGCGAGCAGGATGAGGATACTGGCACATTTGCAGAGAAGGAGGAGGAGACAGGAGGGCATTCATTAGAATTCATATTGCCATGTTTGATCAGACAAAGAAGGAAATCTTTGAGAAGTACAAATTTAATGTTGCACTTATTTTAGATTTTTCTCTGCACTTCATCCTCAACTACAGCGACACACTTGCAGGATTAATACAATTCCTGCCAATGTGCAGGTGTCATGTTCCCTGCATCTCTTAGCCTCAGTAATCTACGAGGATGTGATAGCTGCAGCAGGAGGGGTTTCTCAAAGTGCACTTTCTCTTTTTTCATGCATTTCTGGATGCGATGTTCATGAAATTAATGGATACATAACATTTCCAAACACAGCACAGGATTTGTAGCTTACCAAATTAAAATTTTATCAGTTAGCCCATCGTAGGGTGCATTAAAATAAAAATAAATCCGTATTTTGTAAAGCGCGAACTACTCACCCTTACGGATCTCAAGGCGCTGGGGGCCGTCGTGGAAATTAAGTGAGCTATTGCCCAGAGTCACATGGTGCTGAGCTGAGCTGCAGCCGGAGATCGAACCGTGAGCCCTATGTTCCGGAGTTAGCTGCCCTGGCCACTGCACCACACCTCTCCACTCATTGATGGAACACATGTATCAATCTGTCCTTCATCAGAGAATAAATATATCTTCAGAAATCATAAGAATACTCATTCACTAAACTTTCAAGTGCTATGCAATGCCTCTAATATTATTACTGATATAGTGATATAGTGGCCAAATTTCCCGGAACTACACATGATTCTTTCATATTTCGTCTAAGTGGAATTTGCACACAGCTTTTTGGTGGACAATTTGGTGAAAGATATTACTAGATAATTATTCATAAATCTGTTTAGTGTATAGTAGAGATGTAGATCTCAATTTTGACTACATCATTTTTAAATTTTGCATTGTAAGATACAGTGAGTACGCTTTGCGCTCGTTAATTTTAACACCTTATTTGAACCCCTTTTTTGCAAGTGAACACTGCTACAATGTTTCACATAAAACAACCAGAAATGTGATAAAGATGACTTTAGGGCTGCTGAAAAGTCACTTTAGTTTTCTTCACAAGAGTAGTGGGGCACTACAATACATACCAGAAACCTGCTGCAAAATTGTCACTACATGTTCTATACTCCACAGCATTGCCATATCTAGGGGAATATCCCTTTTCCTGTCAGATTCAGAGTCAAGGAACATCATGTCCCACCATGTCAACCTACAGATGGATCAAGGGCAGGAGAAGGCATTGAATGATGTGCAGAGATTACACACACTTATTTTTGTAAGAAAGCAGGGAAAGAAAATGCATTTAGATTGTATTTATATATGATCTTTTTTATTACCTTAACTTTAGGCAAAGTATTTTTTCATTGTCAAAACAAAATATAAAATAATTGGAAATGTAAACGCAAAACCATGTTCCAACTACTTTTTCTCCCCTGCACTCCACTTGGCCTTTCGTTGTGCTCAGCAGTTTGCCTTGGTGAGCCCTATGTAGATGCACTTTTTCTGCAACTACGATACCGATTATTAATTTTTGGGGCAGTAATGGTACTTAGGCTGGGTAATCCCTGACTTTCCCCTCTACCTAAGTCACTGGTTGCTGAAAAGTTTGGTGCTTGCATGTTTTCAATAGCATTGGTGAGTTTCACTAAACCTCATGCTACATCTCCACTTGCATCGTGACTGTGCGGTGAGATAATGTTGCTGTAGCATTTGTTAGGTAATGGGCAGATCTAGTGAAACCATCAAATCTGCCTATGAGCTGATGATGGCACAGTCTGTGTGTTACATTATCTTGCAGCATTACTATACTTAGCTCTTTAATGGCATTCATCAAGTCCTTATAATTTCTGCAGCTGCTTTTTGGCCCTCCTAAAATGTTGTGTTCAGCTGCTTTATGACATCCTTAATGTCACAAATGTTTTTATTCATTGACACCAACTGTGCCTTGAATGACTTGATATTTTTACATTGGAAGCGCTGTATCAATAACATAGACACTTCTAAACTACCAAATATATCAGAACTGTCTTCTTCCTCAGAAGCCTTTCTAAAACCCAATCTTCGCCTTCTGAATGATTTGTTTTGACATCAAAGAAGGGACCTGCGACTTTGTGTACATCTCATGAATGAAGGAGTTGTAGGCCTGTCTGTAGTGACATTCTCATTTTCTTCCACTGACACTGTTGCTCTATGTCTGGGTCGTGCAGGTGTTGCGGGTGTGAGTTGGAATGTTTTCAGGCTGTATATCTGGCTGAGTATACTGAATTTCCTCCTGTTCAGTTTCTGTTGCATTTGTTAGAGGTAGGTCTGTCAGATATATGATAAATAGTTTAGTTCAACAAATGTATTGTAAGTACGGCGCATCCATGGTGGCACAAGGGTTTCACAAGGAGGCGCAGGGAAACTGACGCATCTGAATAGATGCGTCCGTATCTTGTAAATCTGCCCCAGAGTGTCTTATCTAGGACATGCGATTGGTATAGATGGTGTCAAACCTAAAATATCTCTAGTAAACGCCACCACAGAAGCTCCAGCCTTAAAAAGCAAGGATGAATTAAGATCCTTTTTAGGTTTGGTGGCTCAAAATTCATTCCACATTTTGCAGCGAGAAGCTTTCACATGAGACAATTGTTAAAAAATAAAGCACAATTTGTATGGTCTGGTGAGTGCCAAGAAGAATTTAAATCAATCACCTCGAATATAGATAAGGTTGATCCTAATCTTGATAGCTGCATTACCACAGACACTAGTGGGAAGGGTGTCGGAGCAGTGTTATCACAAAAAGACAAGACGGGCAAGGAATTTATCATTTATTTTGCTTCTCGAGCTTTAACACCTACCGATTGAAAGATAAGCACTTGCATGTGCTTGGGCTCTAGACCGCTTTAGAGCATTTGTTTGGGGTCAACCGGTTGCCATTTTGTGTGATCACAAGCCGCTGTTCATTTTGCTGACTATTGAAGGTACAGTTAAGGCATCTGCATGCATTGCTAGATTGTCCATGCACATGCAAGACTACATTTACAAGGTGGTATACCTACCTGGGAAGGACAACATTGTGGCATATTGTCTTTCCAAGTTGCCTACAGATCTAGAGGAATGTGAGGATGAAGTTTGGAATGAATTTCAAGTAGCATTTGTCCATGATAATGGGGATCATGCCTTGAGTAAGGATGAATGGTTGACGGAGTGTGGGAAGGGCGGTGTATTGAAACAAGTCAAAGAGTGCATCCTTTGTGATTGGGACAATAAAAAGAAGATTGATTGTAATCTGAGACCTTTTTGGGAAATTAGGTCAGAATTGACTATGGTTAATGGCACAATATTGAGAGGAGAAAGAATTTTTCCGCCTATGGGTTTGCGTAAATCTAATATCCAATTGTGTCACAAAAGTCATTTTGGTATTGTGAGGACAGGAAATGTAGTGATAGAATTGTTGTGGTGGCCAGGGGTAGATATTGAAGTTGAGCAGTGTGTTAGAAACTGTAAAAATTGAAATTCAGCGGATAAAACCTTGCATACATTACGACCGCCAATGCTAGAGGGATGTCCTCCCAATTATCCGTGGGATTCAGTTGCTATTGACATTTTTGGTCCTGCTGATAAGGATCAAAAGTATGCGATTGCACTTCTTGATTTGTTCTCAAAATGGCCAGTGGTAAAATTAGTAGAGAAGATTGACACTAACACTGTGTTGGAATTTATCGATTACATTTTTGTTACAGAGGGACTACCTAACTCCATTCTCAGCGATAATGGTGTACAATTTACATCCAATGCAGGTATGGCATATTTCACTAAGGTAGGGGTGGTACATAAAACAACTTCTTTGTACAATCTTAGTGGAAATGGTGCAGTTGAGCGCTTCAACTGCATTATCAAAGGAAACATTCAATCTGCGTTCATCAATAAATCCAATTGGGAAGTAGAATTGCATAAGGCTGTTTGGGCATACGGAGTAACAAAAAATAACAGTAATGGGCTGTCTCCATTTATAATGATGAGCAGACGAAAACCCAGATCTAAGTATAATCGAGGTTGGTTGCATGATGCTGGGGTCAGAAATTAGTCTGTGAAGTCAGTTCGTAGTAAACCTTCGGAAAGACATTCTAACGTAACAAAATATTATGATAAGAAACATAAAGTCAAACCTATCAATGTTATGTTGGGTGATTGGATTGGAGTAAAAAAACCAGGTAAGATGAAGAAAGGTGAGGGTCAATTCTATGAACCTGAGGAAGTAGTTGGAGTCCTCCAAAATGCAGTTAGGGTTAAGAGTGGGAAAGTATGGAATATGAACAGAATTGCTATTGGCTCAGAAGAACTTGGGAAGGATTTTCCTACTTGTAATTTCGAGAATGATTTCTTGGAACTGGATTTTGACAAGGATGAAACCAAGTTGAATGCTACTGGCGAACCTGGAATAGGTGGCACTATAAATGGGAATGATAGTACCACTCACAATATTCAAGGTGATGGAGAGAATAATGGTGAAGTGGTTGCTAATGGGCACATTTTTGTTCATGGAGAAAGGGAAATAGTATGTAGCAAGGAAGATTTGTTGGAATCGGATGATCAGGGAATGTACAGAGAGCAAGAAAATGGATGCATGGGAGGATGGTGGTGTTTGTGAGAGGTCAAGAAGTAGAATATCTCCCAAATGGTTAGAAGACTATGTACTAGAAGGCGTTAGTAATTGTAAATCAAAATAGGGTGCATGTTTATATTTTAACTGTGATTAGAGTGATATATTATTATATGTCTTCATAATTGGTTGTATCTATCATACAGTATAATTTTATATGTTAAGTTTCTTTTCTTTATATTAGTATGTAAGTTTCACATTTTAATTTAAGAAGGGCAGAGTAAAAATCCAGTAAAGAGATGTTAGTTCCATAATAGATTTTGAAAAATGAAGCCAAGAAGGGTCTGAAAGAGGACATACAAAGGAAATATTGCTGAAGACTGAAGAAATGATAGACAATAAAAATGTTGTCAGGAAGTAAAAAAAGAAAGGAGAAATGTTTTTCTGTATTATTTTTATTATAATTGTCTTCTTTTGCCTTTTTTGGTTTTCTTACAAGAACTTACCTGTGCTTTCGTGAGGAGACATCATTGGTGAAGAGCACCATTGTGTCCACCCTGCCTAACAGAGGAACCAAACAATGTATGAGAAACTAATTTAGTAATAAGAGTTAACAATGGAAATAAACTGACTTATTTTGTAACCAAAGATCTTTAAAATAAAGGAACAAACTTAGCTAATATTAAAACCCACAAAATAATGCATGCACAGGTTGTTGTAAGATTTGAGAGTGGAAGACCTGCAGGACTGTTGGATCAAAGAGGAAGCCTCAGGGAAACTTATAACCCACAAAGGTTACTCTTAAATTCCCAAGCAGTCAGGTTAAACCACTGGAGGAAAGCCTGATGCTGTAATGGCCACCTGAGCCCATATTAAAAAAGTGCCCCAGGGGTGCAACAGGCATTCTCGCCCACTTTGTGCGCCCCCAGGGCACTTTGGTATTACAGAAGGGGGAACAGATGCTTATGCGGCCCCTTCTGTAATACAGATAGGACTGACACACATGTAGCACCAGTGCTATCAGAAGAGGGTGTCCATTCATTTGCATGAGAGCGGGGCCTCATGCAAATGAGGAAATCTCTTTCCTGCTGCACCCGTGCCATATTACCGATGTGGGCACAGAGGAAAACATGCCTTTAAGAGGTGCACTAAAAGAGCACCACAAAAAGGCAGCACACTTTGAGTGTGCCTCCTAAAGGCAGCCCTCTGGACGGGAGAAAGGGGGTACCACAGATCCCCCAGATATCCCCTTGCAGGCAGGTTCATTCCCTCATTGCATCCACCTTCAAGGGGATTTCTCACCCCTCTCGAAAGTGCAGGCAGGTTGTCGCCTGCACAGAGAAACAGAGAGCAGCTTTTAAACAGATGCTCCATATTTCTCTTGAATGCGCTGCCCTGTGAGCAGCACCAGTTTGGGTCTGCCCTGAGGGCAGAGCATTCTTCCTAAAAGGGCACTCTTTCCCTGTTTGCACCCGGCACACCTGCTTTAAGGTGCGCTGTGGCGCAAGCAGAAAAAGTGCACCTTATTTGTGATAGGGCCTCTATTAGAAGAAGAAACACAAGGACGATGCTGCAAGGGACCCACAGCCATTTCTCGAAGGAACTTTCAAGCTGGATCTAACCTGACAACTTAGACATTTTCTCTTCAATACCAGGAGGAAAATTCTCTTAGAGAGGAAATTAATGAAAAGCAAACAGAAGACAGGGCGGCCAAGGGGTGAAAAATGCATCCATCCCCATCAAATCTTTGTCCCAGTTTCTTGAGAATTAAAGTGGGAGTTTTGCATCCATGTGGTTTGCAAAGAGATCAACCTGGGTTTGACCTAATCAACTTCAAAATCTTCTGAAACAGTTTCCTATTCATGGGGAATTCTGGGGAAGAGGAAAAGATCTTGCTGTGTGAATCTGCTGTCCCATTATCTATCCCTGGAATGTAACTGTCCCTCAGTGGGATCAGACAAGATTCTAACCATGAGCGGATCCAATGTGCCACTGCTGCCCGGGAATGAGATGTTATGCTTCTTTGGTGGTTTACATATGGCATAGCTACCTGATTGTCTGTTTTTTATCAGAACTCCTAGGTTCCACACCAATAGGGTAAAGAACAAAAGAGTTTGATGATTGCTGATAGTTCGCCTTAGTTCAAAGACAAGGCCCTTCTTCCACTTTACAGTCCCAGAGTGAGTTGCAGTACAGCCCATCATGCTGGTGTCTGTAATTATAGTGATTGGCGGGGGAGATGACCATTCTGTTAATTTGGAGAGATGACTTGTAATTAGCCAACATTGAGGAGCTTTGTGATTACATTGAGTGATTGGGACTAGGGGGCCATATGTATCAGCACATTTCCCCATAGACACAGAATGGGCAAAAGCCTTTGATACATCTGGCCCTAGGAGTTCTGAGTCCAAATAGCCTGGATGCTTATTATTAAGAAAATGATGGGTTAATGGTTTGACATGAAACTTCACCAATGGGACCAGAAAAATAGGGGAAGCCATATCTCACTGAACTTGGAGCTAATAACAAACCAATTCTTATGTTTTCTCTAGAAACTTTGTGAGACAAGATTAAAGTTTCTAAATCCTACTTGGTTGTGGGTGAGATGTTTAACAGAATTGGAGGAAAAAGAGAGGATCAAAATTATTTTTCTGCATTAAGCTTCTGCCCTTGCGACAAAATTTATATTGGCCAAGCAACTCAGAAGGTCAAAGCATGTATACTACAACACTGTAGTAGGGTCAGGTGCAGAGTAACGGGTGCTCCACTAGTTGAACATTTCCTAACACAGGATCACCCTCCTGAATCCCTCAAGTGGTTAGTTATTGAGGAAATAAAACTAGGCTTAAAGGGTGGTGACTTGACCTCAATTCTGAATGTGCGTGAATGTAAATGGATCGACCATTTTAACTCTGTCCACAATGGCCTCAATGAAATGGATGTAACGTATGCACAATTATCCACACTGAATGGGGATTAGCCAGCACGTTGAAATCAGAGTCTATATTCTAACACCCACCCAGGGGCCGTTTTGGCAATTGTGATTCTTGGAGACCAGACAGCTTGTTAGCCTCTAAATCTGTTTCCTCCCGCAGTAAAAAGGGTTTTTTGAGTAGATGATATCATGACCCTTTAATCAAAATGTCACCTAGCTACCGTATCTAGCATCACGAATACTGTTTTCCATGATGTAAATCTGCGCTTTACAAACAATTGTGTCATTTCTCCCACTACTATGTGCACTGCCTATGCAGAGAGCTTTGTAAATATGATATTGTATAATCCGCACACATTGGTTCATATTGTCTGGATACTAGGGTGATCCCACTAATACATTAGTAGACAATCCTTTTTTTCCCAAATAGAATGTACGCTGCTTTTGCAGATAGCGTTACCACTGTGACATATGAAGTATGTTCTTAATATTCAAACAGGGCGCTACTCATTATTTACCCGAATTAGAAGGCACGCTGCTTTGGAAGACAGTTTTTCCCGCAATATACCTTAGTAGACAGTCTTTCATTTATTTCTTATTATTTCCCCAAATAGACTGTACGCTATGTCTGGAGCCAGCGCCTCCACTGCAATACCTGGATTATTTATAATAATCATATAGGGCTCCACTCATTACCATACTGAACTTTAAGACACGCTGTTTTTGAAGGACAGTCTTTCATTCCTTTCCAATGCTGTGTCATCCTTCGTTCATGACACAGGTCGTAACCCACCGACCGACGTGAACAACGTGCACGCTCATTCTTGGATACTTAAGGATCACCGCTATCCTTGAGACACTGTTAGCTGATCTCACCGATAACTCCAGCAGCCACAGGTATGCTTCCTTCACCGCTGCCGCGCCTGACGGCACACGTTAATTCTATGCCAAGATCGTTTTTTCTCACAGGCTCTGCGGGCCCCTGCGGACTCTTCTGAGTCACTTGTCATGGTTCAACCATGTGAAGGGTTTGAATCGCATTACGCGATATGAGTCAATTTGCGGGCATTATGCATTATCACACATGTTTGCCTAGTTACCTGTCAGTGTTCTTATTCAACTACTGTCATTTAACGGACCCGGATATTTGCTCTAATTATGGGCCATTCATTACAAACGTCTCTTGTTGCCTCTTCTAACCTTCAGAGCGTTCGTTTCCTTTTTCATAGCACAATTTAATACTGATACTGTCTGTGACCCTACGTGGCCATGAATTCTATAATGACCTTTGTTTTTAAATGTGGTGGACCCTTCAGGGAGACAGTGTCTCGTACTTGCCCACACATGCCTAAGCTACGCGTTTCTCTGCACCATCTTAATAATGTTATAGCCATTACAATGACATCTAAATGTTATAGTCGTTACAATGACCTTTGCATTCAAATGCGATGGACCTTCAAGGGATTCATAGTCTCCCATTTACCTAGACGACGCGTTACGTTGCTAGCAAGTTGTTCTTGATTAATTCTCTCGCACAGCTCTCCTATGCACTTATATTACCTGATGCTTACACATTTTTTACATATTTTTGTTTACAGTTAGAGGTTACTGACCAACCTCTGCGAAATCTCGTAAATCGACACACACACGTGAACTCTCTGAGTAAGTGTCACAGAGCCTTGTGCTTTGTTTTTATATACTCTTCTCATTAGTTTTGAATCCAGTTCCTAGTGTTACCGTCTCTGTCTCTACCCCTTTCCTCCTAGGAGCCTCCAAGGCCCATCAGTCGATTTCTCAGCCTGAAGTTTTCTTGCTGTTTTTTGGTAAATCAATTTTAAGTTTTGCCTGACTTTATTGTCCTCATGTCAACATCCCACCGCAATAATTTTATTCCATTCCCATAGGTGCCTTTTAACCTCCCTCAACCCAGTCCTGATGAAGACCCCATTCCCAAGGCTGAAATCTTGCTGTTTTGCTTAGGGGTCGAAACGTCGACACTATTTTTCTTCTTTTGTTCAAACATAGATGACAGAGAATTATTATCTACATCCCAGATATTATGTTATGATTTAGCATTTGTGTATGCCAGACATCTGGCTGGATAGGTTGTTAATACTGGCTATTGATGTATATATGCACACTACCGTCCTTTCTGCACATCACTTTCACAACTCTCCCTATGCGCTCACTACCCTTCCCCCCTGCAGCGTTTATTTTGAATATGTTTAATTTTGAAATACATTGTGATCTAATGTTTTGATTTAATCCAACATTGTGATGAAATAAAATCACAGCCATTTATGGTAAATGACTAAGTCGGTGGTGTCTAATTTTGATCAAAATAATAATGATCGTTTCTTGCTGTGTATGTAATTATGAATGTTTCCCACTGTGACAAAACTTTTTTGTACTATTAGCTACCCGGGTCCAGTGGTCCTTCGGGTTACCCCATTGCTATATAACTTTGTAATTAGCCAACATTGAGGAGCTTTGTGATTACATTGAGTGATTGGGACTTGGGGCCATATGTATCAGCACATTTCCCCATAGACACAGAATGGGCAAAACCCTTTGATACATCTGGCCCTTGGAGTTCTGAGTCCAAATAGCCTGGATGCTTATTATTAAGAAAATGATGGGTTACAAACTGATAATTCTCCCAAATCAGCATTTACACTGCCTTTAAATGACAATGCCTGTCTGGCTCAAGATAGGGCGCCTTTTGCATCCACTAACAGACTGGATACATGGCCTCTATTAGACATGGATTCTTTTATATGTCTTTTAGACAGTGTTAAATCAGGCTCTCCCAGGGACCCTCTCCCTATCTCTGTGCTTAAACAGCTTGAGCCGTCATCTTTGCTGGTAATCATGGACCTTCTGAATGCCTCCTTACAGGAAGCAATGGTTCCATCAGAGTGGAAGCATGCTATGGTGCTCCCCCTTTTGAAGAAGGCTAATGCAGACCCGGATTTGCCCTCCAATTACCGGCCTATTTCTCTGTTACCGGCTTTTTCTAAGATCTTAGAGAAGCACATTTATTCAGATCTGTCTGATTTTGTAGAATCACAAAAATGTCTTCACCCATCCCAATCAGGCTTTCGAGCCGGGTTTTCAACTGAAACAACTCTTCTCGGAGTCACGGATAGACTGCGTCGCCACCTAGATTCTGGAGATACGGTGGCTCTTATATTGCTTGATTTAAGCGCAGCATTTGACACAGTGTCTCACACCGTGTTAGTGAAAACTTTAAGATCATTAGGTATTTGTGGCTCAGCTCTTAACTGGCTTATCTCTTTTCTTGCTAATCAGACCTTCCAAGTCTTTTCTCCAGTAGCCAGCTCCGATATCCATCCTTCGCCTTATGGAGTACCTCAGGGCTCCGTTCTCAGCCCCCTATTATTCAATCTTTATGTTAGACCTTTGGTGGATGTTGCCAAAGAAGCTGGGCTGTCTTTGTTCTCCTACGCGGACGACACCCAGATCATCTTCTCGCTCTCAATGGAGAGGGCGGCTGAGACTTCCCCTCTCCAGTTGGGCTTGGGCAAAATTGCCTCATGGATGCAGGCTAATTACCTCAAGCTCAACGGAGAGAAGACTGAGGTCTTGGTTTTGGGAAAAAACAAAGATCTCTGGGGCCCCCAGCACTGGCCTAGTGAGATGGGCCCTCTTCCTCAGCCCTCCTGCCAAGTCCGCAACTTGGGTGTCATTATTGACCACTCACTAACTATGCAACAACAAGCTGTTAAGGTAGCTGCTACATGCTTCACCATCTTGAAATGGCTAAAAAAGATTATTTGGATGCTGCCAGAACATACCCAAAGAACAGTAGTCCAGGCGCTTGTCACCTCTAGACTGGACTACGGAAACATTCTTTATCTGGGGGCAAACAAGGAAGTGACTCGTAGGCTACAGATGGTTCAGACCTCTGCTGCAAGACTGCTCTGCCAGGTTCCTAGAGCTACCTCTGTGTCCGGTCACCTGCGTGACCTTCACTGGCTCAGGGTGGAGAACCGAATTAAATTCAAAGCCCTGAGCTATATGTTTAGAATCAAAACAGGTGCGGCCCCCCAATATCTGCAGTCCCTAGTTCATCCCTATGTGCCTTCTCGTTGTCTCCGCTCGTCCACCCAAGGGACATTTTCTGGTCCTAGAGTCAGACTATCCCGAATGGGCGGCTGTTCGTTTGCACATCTTGGCCCGTCCTTATGGAATTCCCTCCCCACATCTATCCGGAATGAAATGGTGTATGTCCAATTCCGTAAATCCTTAAAAACCTGGCTTTTAAATCAATAATCTTTAAGCTGGCATCTATTCCGTGACCTGGCCAGCGCCGGGAAATCCTTTTTGGGTAGCTGTTGCGCCTTATAAATTAAATTATAATAATAATAATAATAATAATGGTTTGACATGAAACTTCACCAATGGGACCAGAAAAATAGGGGAAGCCATATCCCACTGAACTTGGAGCTAATAACAAACCAATTCTTATGTTTTCTCTAGAAACTTTGTGAGACAAGATTAAAGTTTCTAAATCCTACTTGGTTGTGGGTGAGATGTTTACCAGAATTGGGGGAAAAGGAGAGGATCAAAATTATTTTTCTGCATAAGCTTTGCCAATTGTATGGAAGCATCATCAACCATTCAATCATGCAGAGAGGGCCAGGCAGGAATACGCTCTCCATGAATGATTGCAACTGAAGAATCCAAGACTTTGGTGAGGACCCCTGGAGCAGAGTTTAGATCTTTGGGTACTCATCACCTGTAAATGACAATGCCCTTTTGGAAAAGCAAATTGTAGATATTGTTGAACAAATTAATGAACAGGAATGCATAAAATAAGCATCTGACATGAAGGAGGTTGGAAAATTCCTTAGTGATACAACAGGAGTTGGAGGATTTAGTTTCTGAACGTTGTAGACTGGAACCGCAAGTTAACATCCTTCAGGTTTAATATGGAACTAAATTTGCCTTATGGTTTAGGTACTAGGTACATAATCAAATAATTGCCTGAGCCCCATTTGGTAGGAGGAACAGCAAACACCAAACCTTTCCTGATCAGGTCCTGGACACGCACATGAAGCGCTTCTTTCTTGATGCGGTTCTTCAGTCACTAGGCAATATGGAATGCAGGAGGAGAAGTTGGTGCAAATCCTATTGTATGATGTTGGCAATCCATAGATAGAACTCAGAGATCTGGAGCATCTTGAAAACAAATGTTGAGTATGAAATAAAATGGCCTCCAACAGGGACAACTTCTTGCAAGATCAGTATTCTGTAGTAATAAGGAGCATTGAGGTTCTGACAAAAAGGAGTATGAACATTATCCAGAAACTCTATTCTGAGGGATCCACTTGAAAGACTGCCCAAGTGGTGTCATATGTCAGAGGGCGAAGAATTTAGGTGATGTTCGTCTCCCTGCTAAAGAAGAGGGCATGTATGAGGGCAATTTCCAGCTTTTCAGCTGCCTGTTGGTCCAGTTAAGGTATAGAACAAAAAAAAGCTTTCAGAGAAAGAGGAGCTTTAGAAAAAGCGATTTTGGGCAGGATCACCCTTCCAGGTGTGAATACAAAGATTTTGCCTGGATGCTACATCTCAGACAGCACCCAAGGAAGAAGCTTTCAGCTTGTCAGAGCAATGCTTGAGATCAATTGCTTTTGGCTCTCTATAATATTAAAGATGCTCTATTAAAACCACATTCCAGCATGAAAAGGTGGTTTTGCTTGTTCATGCTTCAGGATATGTTCAACCCATTTGTCCATGGGATCTGTAGGTGATGCAGCTTCTGAGGCCATTGTAGATTGTCCTAGCAGATATGGTAGAAGATAATCTACATTAAGGCCTCAGGGAAGTCTTGATAAAAATCTTTAAAGGGATACAACTTTGCCCAAAATTGTGGATTAGAAGTCTTCTTGGTTATTTTCATTTTTATAGGAGAATCAGTGAATGCTAGTATTGGGTTTAATCTGTATTTCACTGTGTACAAATAAGTTTGTATTTTTGCTTTTGTATTGCATTGTGCTTTCAGTCTAGTTTTTGGGTTAAGTACATTTTTTTCATTTCATGTCGCCCTGTAGCCACTCCTACCTAGGATCCAGCTCCTGCATGTTCTTCCTTCCAGCCAAACACCCTCACACCTCCCAGACAGCCCCTCCCAGGACTACTTCATGGAGCTGCACAGTTGCGAGCAGCGGGCATGCCGCCGGCATACCAAAGGTGCATCAAAGGCAAGTACGTCTGCACATGTCCATGCCTGGACTGTGCCCAGTGCCAGGAACCCTGTTACATATTATTCTCACAGGTACTCCACCGATGAACTCCAGGCCATGCACACTGCATGCAACAACAACTGCTGCCTCGCATCACCACGCTCCACAGTGGGACCTTTCACCTGCATCCACTGCCGATTCACTGCTATCTCAACACTTATCCCAACCACACCGAGGAGCACTATGCCTATCCCAGATGCTGTCACCGCCCAGATCAACTTAACTGCCTTCTGATCAACACCAGATCACTCTGCAAGCACGCCATGGAAATCTGGGACACCGTCTCTACCATTGCCCCCAATGTGACCTTCATCACAGAGGCCTGGCTCACCCCCACATCAGCCCCAGGGACTCCCAGCCGCCACAAGATGAAACACTGTGACTGCACCAACAGACAAGGGGTAGGATTCATCATTGTACACAAGGAATCAATCACCTGCAACATTACCAACGACGATGCCATACTGATCATGGAGCACATACATTTCCAGCTTCTCGCTGATGCAAAAACCACCATCAAAGGCACCATCGCTTACAGACTGCCAGGACCATGAACCGGCCTCAGCTACGCCATCGCTGAATTCATCACCTCGCTTACAATTGAGTCCGAGCACTACATCTTCCTGGGAGACCTCAACTTCCACCTGGATGATGTAGCAGACACCAACTCCACCGACCTCCTGGAAAGACTAGACAACATCGGCATCAAGCAGATAGTCACCGAACCCACCCACAAAACAGGACATATGCTAGACTCCATCTTTACATCCAGCAACATAGTCAGATGCAGCCACACCTCACCTGGACAGACCTCTCCATTGTATACTTCACCCTCACCGGTCCACCGCCCACTGCCCCCTACCGACACAGTGCCTCCTACCACAGCTGGACCAAGGTAACTCAACAGCAATGGACAATGCCCTCAGTACCACGCAGCCGAATATCACCACCAACCTGGACTAGCCAGTAAAGAACTTCAACGCCTGGATCACCAGCGCTGCCAACCAAGTCACCCCCACAAAACCAGCCAAAACACACAGACAAGCCAAACAAGCCAGCTGGTACACGCCAGAACTCAATGCATCAAAATGCACATGTAAAAAACTGGAAAGAAGATGGCGAAGCAGCAGGAACCACACCAACGAAGATCTATCTTCTGCAACTACCACTGCCAGCTGAAAGCCACAAAAAAGGATACTTTGGCAGACCAGATCAAGTCCAGTGCCAACCAATCCAAGGAACTCTTCACCATTGTTAGACCTGGCACCATTGGCATGGGTCTCTGCATTTTTCGCTTTTGCCTCTTGTGTTTTTGCTGTGTGTTGGACTCCGTGTTTCTGGTCTAGATGCTTTGGGCACTTTGCCACTGCTGTTCAGTGCCAAAGTGCAAGTGCAGTGCTCTCTTTGTAAATTGTTGTTATGGATTAGTGATCCCATGATTGGCATATTTGATTTACCAGTCAGACCCTAGTACAGTGCACTGTGTGTGCCCAGGGCCTGTGAATAAAATGCTGCTAGTGGGCTGAAGCACTGATTGTACCACCCACAGAAGCAGCCTGTAATAGGTAACTCTGGCCTGCCATTGCAGAGCCTGTGTGCAGTCTAGTACTGCCATGTCAACTTGGCAAGTGCACCCACTTGCCAGGCCCTAACCTTTCCTTTTCTTACATGTCAGTCACCCCTAAGGTAGGCCCAAGGTACCCCTGTGCGTAGGGTGCAGTGTAGGTGAAAAGTAGGACATGCCCTGGTGTGTGTGGCATGTCCTGATAGTGAATTACTGCCAATTTCGTTTTTCACTTTTGCAAGGATACCTGTTCCCATAAGGCAGAATGGGGAGTTTGGTTATAACATCTTATAAACATAACTACCCCTGGGAACAAGGTGGGAAAATAAAGTTTAGTATGCCTGAACTCAGAATGTTAAAATGCATCTTTGAGTGAGGGTGATTTTTACATTCTGTGTTTGAAAATACCACTTTTAGAAAGTAGGTATTTTTTTGCTTAACCATTCAGTGCCTCTGCTAGGTTTGTGTATTGCATGTCTGGCTTTTGGATGACAGGGGCTGGAGAGGGTCAGTGGCTCCAGAGAGCCTGATGAGTCAGGGCTGGGCTGAATAGACCTGGGCTGCATTTAGAGTAGGGGGGAGATTTCCTTTCACCTGAATGGTCCTGGTCTGCCTTCAACAATGCTGTCTCCACCTCCTGCCAGGAAGCTGCACCAGTGAGGACAGAACTGGTTTTGGGTGGGTACAGACACTCTCTGCCTTCAGAGAACAAAGGAGTTTTGTGTTTAAAAAGAGGGGCCAAGACCCCAGACTTTTAGATCACTCCTGGCAAATCAAGAGGAACCTTTGCCAAGGAGAAGAGCCGGAGAAGCTGAGGAGGAATACTGCCCCTGTGCTGTTTGCTGTCTGGGGTTGGCCTGCAGTGGCCACTTGCTGCCAAGGAAAGGAGAAAAGGACTTTTCTGCTTGCTTTGTCCCCTGCTTGAAGAAAAGATCTCCAAGGGCTTGAACTGAGCTTGCCCCCTGTTCTAGATGTCTCAGGAACAGCAAAGACCTCACCGTGTCTGTGGCCATCGTCTCTGATCGTCCCTGCAGAAGAAAAAGGGTAATCGACTCTGTCATCTTGTGTGTTTTGCATCGAGTCCGTTGCAGGATTCTGTGTCCTGAAAGCACCGCCGAGAGCAACGCCTCGATTCGCAAAGCAACCCTGGTCTCACCGACTCCGCCAATGAGCCGCTGCTTGCACCGCGTCCTGTGGGCACCGCACTCCACAACGCGTCTCTGCACGCTGCAAGGACATCACCGACTCCGTCGCTGCCCGACCCGAACATCGACCCGCTCCAGCGCTGCACTGTGACCTGACAAAACCACTGTGAGCATCGCCTCACCCTTCAACGCAAGCCCTGGTCTCACCGACTCCGTCAACGAGCCGCTGCCTGCACCGAATCATGAGGACATCGTCTGCCGCAACGCTCCGTTTTGCAACGCGACCGTGATGTTTGCCCCGACCGATTCGCATCGACGTGTTGGTCGCAACGAGAAAGTTACTGTCTCCGAGTCTGTCAACGCTTTAGCTGGCCCATATCGACACAGTCAGCTGGAATTGCTAAACACTGTCATATTCAGTATCGCGGTAGCCCCAGGAGGAGCTACTGAGTCAGAAGAACTGTGTTTTATTGATTTTCCTGCAATTTAAAGGTTATTTTGCACAAGTACTATTCTTCAAGAGTATTGTACGTTGGATTTTTATTGTATTTGGTCTTGTTGGACTAGATAAAGATTTACTATTTTTCTAAACTTGTGTAGTGTCCATTTGTAGTGTCTTCACTGTATTACAGTATGTGTTCACAAATGCTTTACACACTGCCTCTGAGATAAGCCTGTCTGCTCGTGCCAAGCTACCAAGGGGGTGAGCAGGGGTAATTTTAGAGGTCCCTATTTGGACAAAAGTTCCTACCTCTGCCAACTAGAGACCTCCATTTCTAACATTGGTGGTCAGTGGTAAGGATCTGGACTTGCATTTGTGATTTACATACAGTGATTGGTGTACACTACTAGCATAGTGCAGACCATTACGTGACCACATACTTTTACTGAACTTTTCCCTCGGATTGTTTTTTCTGCAAAGTAAAGAACTGCCAATTTTGTCATCATGACCAAGCCAGCATCCATTGCATCCATTGATATCGAATTTGAGGAAAATAGGGTGGAAACCTACACTGTGTCTCAACTGAAATCCATCTGCAAGAAATTTAAAGTCTCTGTGAAAAGCCTCACCAGGAAGGATGAATACCAAAAGGGGCTGAGGGCCTGGTTGGAATCCAGAAATGCCAATGGGCAGGATGAGGAGCCTCTGGTGAAGGCAGAGAATGTGGATGAGCAACAAGAGGGGCAATTGAATCTGCCAGGAGGGAGGGTACCTTCCGTGGATGGCAGCAGTGTTTCTCAAAGGGGTCTGTCTCCAGAGGAGTTGGAGGACAGAGAGAGAGATAGGGTGCATGAGAGGGAGCTTGCTATGCTCAGGCTGGGCAAGGAGGGTGACATAGAAAATAAGAAGTTGGAGTTGGAAAAGCAGATATTGGCCATGGAGGAAAAGAGGATGCTTTTAGAGCATGCAAGAGGTTTAAGGGAGTTGGATCTGAAAGCAAAGAGCCTAGAGATCACTCCCCATGGTGGCAGCACACCATCAGTGCCTGGAGAAGAAAAGGTATACATTCCCAAAGATGTTATTAAGGATTTCATGAAGCATGAGGACATTGGTCAGTGGTTCAAGGCCTATGAGGTAGCAAGAGGTCCCACCGGGTCCCTGAGAAAGATTGGGGAGCGGGGTTGTGGGTCCGCTTTGTCAGTGAAGGAAGGGAAACATTGCTAAACTTGCCTACTGAGGATCAGATGTCCTATGCCCCAATGAAGGAAGCCTTGATAGCCAGGTATGGGTTGACTCCAGAGCTGTATAGGCAGAAATTTAGAAACTGAAAGAAGTTGGAGTCAAGTACTTGGGTGGAGTATGTGTCCTATTTTTACAGAGCACTGGATGGTTGGGTGAAGGGTAGCAAGGTGAATGATTTGCAGGGGCTCTATGATTTGGTTGCATGGGAGCACTTGTCAGATAATTGTTTTCCAGAGCTACGCAAGCACCTGATTGACAGTAAGCTAACTGACCCAAGGAAGCTTGCTGTGGCGGCGGACTGCTGGGTCAGCAGCACCAGGGTCCAAAAGGGTCATGTGGGAGACTCCGCCAAAGGTGGGCAGGGTCCCCAGCAGAAGAGTGGGGGGACAAGGGAAAACAGAAGGAGTTCCAAAAAGGGCCCCAAAGTAATCCCCAAGGAAACCAAGGTAAGGGCTCCCAGCAGCCCACTGAATAGAAGCCATGGATCCCGACAGGTAAGCCTGTTCATAGGGGTTCCAAGGCATGTTTTAGTTGTGGTCAGGTGGGCCACTTCCAAGGGGATCCTAGGTGTCCCAACAAGGTTACCACCGCACCCACAGGTTCATCGCCCTGGCAAATGGCTAGTGTAGCCTTGGGGGAGGAGTTGGGTGCCCAAGATGGGAGGGGTCCCGCAGAAATGGCCCTGGTCTCTTTAGGACACAGTGAGATGGTCCCAAGAGCTCAGCTGCCTGATAACACTAAAAAGTGCAGGCAGCGGGTGATCATCAATGGCCATAGTGTGGAGGCTCTGAGAGACACCGGAGCCAGTGTGACAGCTGTCAGTTGTCGGTTGGTGTCTGAAGAGCAGGTGGTCCCCAACGCATTCTACCCAGTAGTTGCCGCTTACAATTCAGTGTCTCTGCAAAGTGGCACAGGATCCCTTTGAGTGGGGGGGGGGGTCTCAGGTACCTTGAAAGTAGCTGTGAGGCCAGCCATGCCTGTTGGCTGTCTGCTAGGCAATGATTTGGAGAGCTCCCCTTGGGCAAAGGTGGAGCAGAGGTCTCATTTAGAGATGTCGGGTCTGCCTTAGTGGGCATGTGTGACCACTCAGTCAATGGCATATACTGGGAGAATGGTCTCCTGTATAGCGAGCCTAAGGTTGCTGAGCCTGGGTCAGCCTGTGTGCTGGTGGTACCCCAGCGCTTCAGAGCCTTCCTACTGGGTCTGGCTCATGATGTGCCTTTGGCAGGGCACTTGGGACAAGATGAGACCTTTGAAAGGCTTGTCACCCACTTTTACTGGCCCCAAATGCGCACGCACTCTGATACTCATTGTAGGTCTTGCTAGACTTGCCAGGCAAGTGGCAAGAGTGGGAGGAAGTGTAAGGCTCCTCTCCAACATTTCCCTGTGGTTAGCATCCCCTTTGAGAGGGTGGGTAATGACATTGTGGGGCCCCTGGATCCCAAGACAGCCATGGGCAACAGGTTCATCCTGGTCTTAGTGGACCATGCCACCCGGTAGCCGGAACCCATCCCTCTCCGGACTGTGACGGCCCCTATGGTGGGTCATGCATTGATGGGGATTTTCTCCTGTGTGGGTTTCCCCAGAGAGGTGGTGTCCGACTGTGGTACCAACTTCATATCTAAGTATATGAAGTCCCTGTGGCAGGAGTGAGGTGTTATATACAAGTTCACCACTCCTTACCACCCCCAAGGTAATGGACTGGTTGAGAGATTCAACCGGACCCTGAAGGGCATGATTATGGGTCTTGTTGAACCCATGAGGCGTAAGTGGGACATCCTCTTGCCATGCCTTTTGTTTGCTTACAGAGAGGTACCGCAGAAGTCCTTAGGGTTCAGTCCCTTTGAGCTCCTGTATGGGCATCCTGTAAGAGGACCTCTAAGTCTGGTGAAAGAAGGCTGGGAGAAAGCTCCCAGTAAACCTCCCCAGGATGTATATAGCTACATGCTGGCCTTCAGAAACCAGACTAAGTGCTTCAGACAACTCGCTCAGGCGAATCTGGAAGCCAGCCAGGAGGAGATGAAACGTTGGTATGATCAGAATGCCACTCTGATCGAGTTTCAGCCTGGACAGAAGGTGTGGGTCATGGCCCCAGTGTAGCCTTGTGAGGTCCAGGATAAGTGGACCAGACCATTTGAGGTGGTGGAGCGCAAGAGTAATGTCACCTACTTGGTGGACTGGCAGTCTCCAAGGAACCCTTTGCGGGTCTTGCATGTGAACTGTCTTAAGTCCCACTTGGAGAGGTCCAAAATGAGCATGCTCCTAGCAACAGATGCTGGAATGGAGAAGGAGACTGAGCCTCTTCCTGACCTCCTGTCTGCGAAGGAGCACGATGGGTCAGTGGATGGTGTATCACTCTCCCCGGCCCTGACTCCTGAACAGCAGAGTGACTGTCACCAACTGTTGGGACAGTTTGCTGCTCTGTTCTCCCTGACCCCTGGTGTCACTCAGTGGTGTGTCCATGATGTTGACACTGGGGACAGTCCTCCTGTAAAGCACAAAATTTACAGAGTGACTGACAGGGTCAAGGGCAGGCTTGCATCAAGGAGGGGGTCTCCAAGATGTTAGCGCTAGGGGTGATTGAGCCCTTAAACAGCCCTTGGGCCAGCCCAGTGGTCTTCGTCCCAAAGGCTGCCACACCCGGTGCCACACCAGAAAACCGGTTCTGTGTGGACTGCCGAGGGCTCAATTCAGTCACCAGGACTGATGCGCACCCCATCCCCAGAGCTGATGAGCTCATAGATCGGTTGGGAGCTGCCTGGTACCTCAGTACGTTTGACTTAACGTCTCAGTACTGGCAGATTGCCTTAACTGATGGGACAAAGGAGAGGTCAGCATTCTCAATGCCAGAGGGGCACTACCAATTCGGGGTGATGCCCTCTGGGTTGCAAAATGCCCCAGCCACCTTTAAGAGGTTGGTCAACCAGGTGTTGGCTGGACTGGAGGATTTCAGTGCCGCCTACATGGATGACATTGCAGTGTTCAGTGTCACTTGGGAAGAACATCTGCACCACCTCTGGGAAGTGTTGAAGGCTCTGGAGAGGGCAGACCTCATGATCAAGGCGAGTAAGTGCCAGATCGGGCAGGGTTCTGTGGTGTACTTGGGACACCAGGTGGGGAGCGGCCAGGTGGTGCCCCTACAGCCCAAGATTGATACCATTCTGGCTTGGGAACCCCCCAAGATCCAGACAGAGGTGAGAGCCTTTTTAGGACTCACAGGGTATTACAGGAGATTTGTCAAGGGGTATGGCCCCATTGTTGCCCCCTTGACAGAGCTGACTTCCAGGAAGCAGCCCGAGAAGGTGTATTGGACTGGCGCCTGCCAGAAGGCTTTTGATGCCCTGAAATCTGCCATCTGCACAGCGCGCGTGCTTCAGGCGCCCAGCTTCTCAAGGGAATTCATTGTGCAAACGGATGCTTCAGAGCATAGTGTGGGAGCGGTGCTCTCACAGCTAAATGAGGAGGGCCTAGACCAACCTGTAGCCTTCATTAGTAGGAGGTTACTTCTACGGGAACAGAGGTGGAGTGCGATTGAGTGTGAGGCATTTGCTGCTTTCTGGGCACTGAAGAAGCTGAGGCCCTACTTGTTTGGGACTCAATTCTGGGTTCAGACAGACCACATGCCCCTCAGATGGTTGATGCAGATGACGGGTGAGAACCCAAAGTTGTTGAAGTGGTCCATTTCTCTACAGGGGATGGACTTCACGGTGGAACACCGCTCTGGTACAGAACACGCCAATGCTGATGGTCTGTCAGATTTTTCCGCCTTAGTGAAGAGAACTCCCAAGAGGCTGAGTAGTTCTCCCCACATTTCAGCAGGAGGGGACATGTGTTAGACCTGGCACCATTGGCGTGGGTCTCCCCTGAATTTTTGCTTTTGCTTCCTGTGTTTTTGCTGTGTGTTGGACTCCATGTTCCTGGTCTAGATGCTTTGGGCACTTTGCCACTGCTGTTCAGTGCCAAAGTGTAAGTGCTTCCTTTGTAAATTGTTGTTATGGATTAGTGATCCCATGATTGGCATATTTGATTTACCAGTCAGACCCTAGTACAGTGCACTGTGTGTGCCAAGGGCCTGTAAATCAAATGCTGCTAGTGGGCTACAGCACTGATTTTGCCATCCACAGAAGCAGCCTGTAAAAGGTAACTCTGGCCTGCCATTGCAGAGCCTGTGTGCAGTCTAGTACTGCCATGTTGACTTGGCAAGTGCACCCACTTGCCAGGCCCTAACCTTCCCTTTTCTTACATGTCAGTCACCCCTAAGGTAGGCCCAATGTACCCCTATGGGCAGAGTGCAGGGTAGGTGAAAGGTAGGACATGCCCTGGTGTGTGTGGCATGTCCTGATAGTGAATTACTGCCAATTTCATTTTTCACTATTGCAAGGCTACCTGTTCCCATAGGGCAGAATGGGGAGTTTGTTTATAACATCTTATAAACATAACTACCCCTGGGAACAAGG
Source organism: Calotriton arnoldi (assembly GCA_963921515.1). NCBI lineage: Eukaryota > Metazoa > Chordata > Amphibia > Caudata > Salamandridae > Calotriton > Calotriton arnoldi. The sequence continues at coordinate 441,469 of CAWUFW010007495.1, read as the reverse complement.
CAGGAGAATAAAGCTTAGTATGCCTGAACTCAGAATGTTAAAATGCATCTTTTAGTGAGGGTGATTTTTACATTCTGTGTTTGAAAATACAACTTTTAGAAAGTAGGTATTTTCTTGCTTAACCATTCAGTGCCTCTGCTAGGTTTGTGTATTGCATGCCTGGCTTTTGGATGACAGGGGTTGGAGAGGGGCAGTGGCTCCAGAGAGCCTGATGAGTCAGGGCTGGGTTGAATAGACCTGGGCTGCATTTAGAGTAGGGGGAGGAGATTTCCTTTCACCTGAATGGGCCTGGTCTGCCTTCAACAATGCTGTCTCCACCTCCTGCCAGGAAGCTGCACCAGTGAGGACAGACCTGGTTTTGGCTGGGTACAGACACTCTCTGCCTTCAGAGAACAAAGGATTTTTGTGTATAAAAAGAGGGTCCCAGACCCCAGACATTTATATCACTTCTGGGAAATCAAGAGAAACCTTTGCCATGGAGAAGAGCTGGAGAAGCTGAGGAGGAATACTGCCTCTGAGCTGTTTGCTGTCTGGGGCTGGCCTGCAGTGGCTACTTGCTGCCAAGGAAAGGAGAAAAGGACTTTGCTGCTTGCTTTGTCCCCTGCTTGAAGAAAAGATCTCCAAGGGCTTGAACTGAGCTTGCCCCCTGTTCTAGAGGTCTCAGGAACAGCAAAGATCTCACCGTGTCTGTGGGCACCGTCTCTGATCGTCCTCGCAGAGGAAAAAGGGTAACGGACTCTGTCATCGAGTCCGTCGCAGGATTCTGTGTCCTGAAAGCACCGCCGAGAGCAACGCCTCGATTCGCAACGCAACCCTGGTCTCACCAACTCTGTCAATGAGCCGCTGCTAGCACCGTGTCCTGTGGGCACCGTACTCCGCAGCGCTTCGCTACACGCTGCAAGGACGTCACCGACTCCGTCGCTGCCCGACCCGAATATCAACCGGCTCCATCACCGCGACCTGCCAGCACCGCCGCGAGCATCGCCTCACCCTTCAACGTAAGCCGTAGTCTCACTGACTCCGTCAATGAGCCGCTGCCTGCACCAAATCATGAGGACATCGTCCGCCGCAACACTCTGTTTCCCAAAGCGACCGCAAAGTTTGCCCTGACCGACTCGCACCGAAATGCTGGTCGCAACGAAAAAGGTACTGTGTCCGAGTCTGTCAATGCTTTAGCTGGCCCGTATCGACACGGTCAGCTGAAATTGCTAGACTCTGTCGTATTCAGTATCGCGGTAGCCCCAGGAGGAGGTACCGAGTCGGAAGAACTGTGTTTTATTGATTTTCCTGCAATTTAAAGGTTATTTTGCACAAGTAATATTTTTCAACAGTATTGTACGTTGGATTTTTATCGTATTTGGACTTGTTGGATTAGATAAAGATGTACTATTTTTCTAAACTGGCATAGTGTCCATTTCTAGTGTTTGCACTGTTTTACTGTATGTGTTCACAAATGCTTTACACACTGCCTCTGAGATAAGCCTGTCTGCTCCTGCCAAGCTACCAAGGGGGTGAGCAGGGGTTATTTTAGAAGCGTATTCCCCTTACCCTGACTAGAAGCAAGGGTCACTATTTGGACAAAGGTACCTATCTCTGCGAACTAGAGACCCTCATTTCTAACAACCATCATCAGAGAGTTCACCTGCGCATCAACTACTGAAAACTCCATCCCTTCATAACAGGAACTCTGCAATGCCCTCGCCGACCACTTCCACAACAAGATAGAAACCATCTACAGACTCTTCAATTCCAAACCCTCCAACCTCCTCAGTAACTCATCAACCACAACCAACAATCACCCACTTCCAGCAAGGGAACAACTCAGTACACCCACAACAACAACCCTGATGAATTATATCCATTTAGGTGCACCCACCAACCCCTGACCCCATCAACTCTTCAATCTCGTAAGCAACAAAATCAGTAACCAGCTCACCACCATTCTCAGTGCCTCCATAACTACAGCAATTTTCCCTGAAACACGCAGAGGTTAGACCCCGCCACAAGGAAGCTTTGGCAGACCCCAGCGAGCTCCAGAACTACTGCCCCATCTCTCTCCTCCCTTTCCCTGCCAAAGTCCTGGAGAAGGCCATCAACCTCAAACTCACCTATCATCTGAAAAGAAACAACCTGCTGGACCCATCCCAATCGGGCTTTAGAGCCAACCACAGCACCAAGACTGCCCTGATCGCTGAAACAGATGACATCCGAGCACTACTCGACAAAGGAGAATCAGACGCCCTCATCCTCCTGAACCTCTCTGTAGCGTTCAACATAGTCTTCCACCACATTCTCATCAACTGACTATGCTAGATTGGAATCACAGACAATACGCTAAGATGGATGGCATCCTTCCTCATGGGATGCACACACAGAGTCCGCCTCCCTCCCTTCCCCTTGCAACCCAAGCACACAATCTTCAGAGTACCACAAGGTTCAACCCTCAGCCCAACCTTCTTCAAATGATGCAGCTCGTGAACATCGTCAGAATGCACCACATCCACATCATCATCACCTATGCCGACGACACTCAAATCATCTTCCCACTCTCAGCAGACCCCACCACGACGAAGATTAACTTCCACAAAGGCATGAAGAATGTTGCAACATGAATGAAAAACAAATGCCTAAAACTGAACATGGGCAAAACGGAAGTACTGATCTTCAGAAAACACACTTCCCTCTGGAAAGACTATTGGTTGCCATTGGAGCTCGGACCCACCCTCACATGAAAAGGCCATGCCCACAATCTCGGCATCATTCTGGACAATGAACTCTCCCTGAAATGTCAGGTCAATGCCATCCACACAATCCGCATGCTCCGCAAAATCTTCAGATGGCTCCCCATCAGCACAATGAAAACTGTGACGCAGGCCCTCATCACCAGACGGCTTAACTACTGGAACTCACTTTAAGCCGGCACCACCACTGAACTCATGCAAAGTCTCCAGACTATCCAAAATGCTGCAGCTAGACTAATCCTCAACCCGCCCAAGAGAACACCCATCACCCAGCACATGAAGGACCTCCACTGGTTTCCTGTCCGGAAGAGATGCCAGTTCAAGCTCCTGACCCACGCCTACAAAGCCCTCCACAACCAAGGACCAGCCTACTTAAACCGCCGCCTGATCTTCCAAATCCCACCAGAAACCTCTGCTCAGACACCACATATCCAACACAGCTGCTCCAGAGGACGCTCCTTCTCCCACCTCGCTGCCAAAGCCTGGAACACCCTCCCCCTTGACCTCCGCTCCGTACCTTCCCTGACCCACTTCAAGAATTAACTCAAGACCTGATCCTTGAAGCACAGTGCCTGGATACACCCCCCCCCCCAGTGGATAGTGCTCTATACAAATATTACTTGATTTATTGATTGATAATTGGTTGATTGATTGATTGATTGATTGTTTGATTTTCAATGCCATGCTGATGGCAATGATGCAAAGCTGCAATATATTGATCAAGGATTGTTTCAATTACCAGTCTGTAAAGCTGAAGGGTTGAAGTAAATGAGCTATTACCTTGCCTAGACCTACTTCTTTACATAATTCCCCATAACCTGGCACAATTTGTAGAAAAGATGAGAGCTTTTTAAACAGGTAATTGTAAAAATGCACACAACATTTTGCAAGGCAAAGGATTTCATCTCGAAAACCGTTTGGCAGTGTTCATGATTGAAGGCCTCTCTGGAGATTCCGGCATCAAGATGCCTAAGGGCCCGATTCACAGAACTAATTTAAGACAAAATCCTAAACTTACTACTTTTGGTATTCACAGAATGCACTTACTACTTTTGCTATTCACAGAATGCACTTACTACTTTTGGCATTCACAGAATGCACTTACTACTTTTGGTATTCACGGAATGGATTTACGACTACTAACTTTACGTCTGCACTCGGGCCGGAATTTCCGCACCCGGAGCGGGAATTCCGCTCTTGGGCCAGAATCTCCGCTCCCGGGCCGGAATCTCCGCTTTCGGGCCGGAATCTCCACTTCCGGACCGTAATACACGAACTGTAGCCGTTGATCATTTTCCTCAAGGGTAAACACGTGTCCAAGTGCCTACCATCCCCCACCATGCATCAGCTGACACACTGCAGCCAATCCCAGCCCTGCAGCATGTATGAATGCAGAGCAGACACACACAAACCCTTTCAACATGTCGCTGAATGTGTTTGTTGCTCTGCCCTTGCCATGCGGCAAAACTACTTGAGGAGGAGGAGAGCAGAGAGGATCTTCAGACAGAGGATCAACTTATTTGGAATGTCCAGCTAAGATGTCAGGGCCAGGTACCGTTTCCCTCCAGAAGTCATCTTGGAGATGGTATGTGAGTGGGAGCAGGAACTTGACTCTGTGACCTGCTGCTCCCATGCCATACCAGCATATCTCAAGATCCTTTCTGCTCTCCATTTCTTTGCCACTGGGTCATTCCAAAGGGTCACCAGTGACCATGTGGGCATTTCCCAGGCAAGCCATTTGCGGTGCCTGCATCAGGTACTGCGATGCATCTCTGCTAGAGCCCACAGCCACATACAAATGCCCCATACACTGGCCAGGAGACAAAGGGCAGCACGAGATTTCTATCTCATTGCTCACTTCCCATGAGTGCTGGGTGCAATCGATTGTACCCATGTGGCCCTTCAGCCACCCCGCCGCATTGCACACATCTTCTGCAACAGACACCGATGGTATTCCATCAATGTGCAAGCTGTCTGTGATGCCAGTGGGAGATTCATTGATGTGCATGCAGTGTTCCCAGGCAGTACCCATGACAGCTTCGTATTCCGCATGTCACCTCTTGCCCGGCGGATGGCTGTGGGAGAATTTGGCAACATGTGGCTACTGGGTAAGTACCAAGCACTAAAAATGAGGGATATGTGTTATTGAAATGTCTGAATGCCACCTAACATTAACCATTGTACAATGAGAATCATAAAGCTACATACATGGTCTCAACAGACACTGCATGCACTAAAGTATAGATCATGTCCTGTGCAAATCAAAGAGGGAAATTTAACCAACTGCCCTTTCTTCCCTCCTCAGGCGACGCTGGGTATGCACTCTCCCCACAACTCCTCACCCCTTACAGGCGTGCAAACACTGTACCTCAGCGTAGGTAAAATAGGGCACACATACGGACTAGAGCCATCATAGAGCGCACTTTTGGTCTGTTGAAGTCGCGATTTAGATGTCTTGACCGTACAGGGGGTGTGCTGCTGTACTCCCCTAAAGTCGTGTGCAAGATCATATTAGCCTGTTGTGTTTTGCAAAACATTGCTTTAACGCATGGATTACACATACCTCTGGAACCTCGGCTAGCTCTGAATCTGGGAAACCGGGCCATTGCACATAACCGAGGTCAGGGTATGCAAGTCCGTGATCAGCTCGTTGCCACTTTTTTCACATGAGCAACCTGTAGTGTCATGGACAAAATGTGGTTTGCTGTCTGTTGTCAATGATGAAACTTGGATATACACGACTGTGTCAATAAATTCCATCCTGAGACTACTTTGCAAGCCACACTAACTGCATGTAAATCACAGCTGTTGACAGTAGTCAAAAGGTTGAGCGTGCCTGAGGTCATGTGCCCATGTCAGCAATCAGTGTAGTGGATGTCCATAAAGAATCTATTCACGCAGATGAGAAACGATACATGTTCTGAGAGACCAACTGGGACCTTATCAGGATGGGTCACTTAATCACAAAAGGGCATAACCATTGCATTCTCTGGCCTGTGCCCTCAACAGATTTGACTCCCCCACAAATGATGGGCCCACAACGTGAGTGATGATGTCATGGGTGAATCAGGCACCATGTGTCTGTGATATGCAGCACTGCTCCACCCCAATTTTCCATAACACAACACACGACTCTTGTAATGAGCCCTCAACATGGACTACATGTACCATAATGCAAAGTTGGAGAAAACGAAACTGTGGTTTGATGTGGTGTCAGCCCCCCCCCGTCCGTGCAGAAATGTACTTAATTGGTCTGTTCCCCCTTTTTTTACATGTATATGATTCCCACCTGCACTGTCATTTCAGGTTTTTCCACAACAGAACAGCAGGATGGCAGTGGATTTGATTAGTGATTGTGGATGGATCAGGATGAATACAAAATGGCTGCCAACTACTTCCTGTGATGTATTTCCTGCCTCCCACTGCCTGTATAACATTTCCTGTATGAAATAATGTGTTCCGGGTCAATTTCAGAGGTTACGGCCCAAAAACGTAATTTCCGATTTCGGACCGTAATGCGCGGAACCGGATTACGTCCCGGAACCGGAAACGGAAACTACGTTCTCGGGACGTAATCTCCGAAAATGAACCGGAACACATAATTCCATACAGGAAATGATACCCAGGAAGTGGGAGACAGGAAATACATCACAGGGAGAAGTTGACAGCCATTTTGTGTTCATTCTGAGTCATCCTCTATCACAGATCAGATCCTCTGCCACCCTGCTGCTCTCATTCAACTTATTTGCCCCAAAATGGCTGAGGGTTATGAGGAGAAAACACCCCCTTTCACAGAAAGGGAATTAGACATCTTGGCTGAGGGGGTGCTGTCCAAATATCCTCAGCTATATGGGGACCCAGAATACCAGCTGAGCAATGCAGCCCGGGCGAGGCTATGGGCCAACATCGGTGAGCGCTGCAGTGCAGTGGGAGTCCACACCAGGAGTGCTAGGGCATGCCGCAAGCGCTGGGAGGACCTAAAACGCAGGTCCCGGCACAACGCTGAGGAGCTGGTGGGCCAGTCTTCCCAGCACCATGTGCCTCATCCTCGCCTCTCCCCACTGTACAGGAGGGTCCTGCGAGCAGCTTGGCCGACCCTCCATGCTCAGCTGGAGGAGCATGAGCAGCAGAGACCTGGTAAGTGCATTAAATGCAATATGTGTCTGGGAGTATGATGTGAGTGAAGACAGTGCTGTACCATTGTGTGTCCCATGCCTCCATTCACCGATTCCGTGTCCATGCAGCAGTCACCAAGAATAAAAAGGCACACTGTGGCATATGGACTGTACAGGGCAGAGTGCATTTTGGGAGTTGTAGTTTCTTCATGACAACTGGATAAATGAGCCACACTTGTGCATTTGTATTGAAATCTGCTCTGCCAGCACCACTACCAGTGAACCAAGGGAATCATAACTGATGTGTGCATTAGATGAGCAATGGTACAGACACTGTCCAGTGTGTACATGGCAGGCCAAAGGGTATTGGATGCTGTGACTTGCATTGCATTTGTTGAGTTTGGGTTCTAATTGAGACAGATCATCATGTGCCATGGAGTCAAGACAGACTTTGAGATCCTTGCCTCACTCTTAAGTGTTTCTAAATTTGCAAAGTGTGTCCACTGACACACGTCTCACCCTCAGTGGCTTGTATGACAGTTCACATGTACAGGTAGCTGTCACAACGACCCACCACTGGTCACCGGTGTACTGCACTACCTTATCAGTCACCAAAGCCAATATGTGGCACTGGATTGTCAGATTATGTGAGGGGGCATCAAAAGGCTAGACTCACAATGTAGTAAAACAAATAGCCCAGACCCTATGTGGATGTGTGACCCAAATTCTGCATTTGTCTTGTTCTATACAATGCTAAACAGCAGATGACACTTGTCCAGACGTAAAAGAGCTGCGACTCCATATCAATGGCCAAATTCAATAAAATCTGGACTCTCCATGTTCTCCTTTGGTGGACTGGTTGTGGAACCTGCACATGTAGCAGTGACAGGACACACAGAGCACAAGAATGCCAAGGTTGAGGGTTGGCAAATACAGTTGTGTAAGCCACAAACATTCACGTGAGATGACCATGTCAGACTCAATTCAGGAGATGACAGTGAACATACACGTAATGTAAGCTCATAAACACTGACAACTGCAGAGTGTGATCAGAGGAAAACAAAGTATGACCTTGGCTCATCTATGTATGTGTCTCGTCCTGAATAAAACAACCACCACATCATGATTTTGCTTACATTTCAGCGGGCACAGCTGGCCAAATGGAAGAACAGCAGGAACAGGTTCAGAGCGAGAGGCCATCAGTGCGCCGGCGGCTACAACCTCTTTCCACCAGTGAGGAAGAAGAGGATGAGGAGGGACCCTCAACATCTGGAGACAAGGGGATTGCGCCCACCTGGACTGACAAGGAACACAACTCTGGTGCTACGGCCCGGGTGGAGTCTGTGGACATTGAAGTGGGGGGGAGAACCCGACACCTCTGGCCATGGGGTGGTGGAGAGCTACTCTCCCCCAGACTATTGACCTGTGTGTTCTGTCAAGGTGTCCCCGGGGCAGGCCAATACCCAACCTGGGCCTGCCATCAGCCCCTCCCTACCTCTAGAGGCCCCCATTCCATTGGGGGCTTCAGCTGCATCCCCTGCAACCAGTCCCCCTCATCGTAGCTGCCAACTCGACCACAACATTGGCTCAGAACCTGAGGCACCACATCCCTCCTGTCCCACCCAGGCCCCTCCCTGTGTTGTTCCTCCTGTGGCTGTGCCAGAGGACTTGAGGTGGATATGTGAGGGTCAGCCAGACATGTCCGCTCGCATCATGCTGCAGTTGTGTCTGGAGATACGCATGATGCGAGAGGACATTGTCCGAGCTCTGGCCACCATCACTACCAGCGTCAATTCCATGGCCACAGCCATGTCATCTGTTGTCTCCCAAATCCCTTCCCATACCACGTCAATGTCTCCCCCTGTCCGTTGTCCCACACTGTTTCCCCCCGTACTCCTCATGTGTCACGAACCCATGTGGTGCCTGTTCCTGTACCGGCCAGCCGTGTGCCTGCATCGGACTCTGAGGATCTGGACATTGTGGTACTAGAGGATGACCAGAAGGACACTTGACTTTTTGACTGAGACCTCTTTGTGAACAATTATTTTCTTTTCCCCTTGTAAATAGACTGGTTTCCCTGACGCTCCCTGACGTGTTATATTTTTGTTGCCCCACCCCAATCCAAGTTCCCTTCTCCATCTGCATTAAGATCATCATTTTTTTTCCTTTCTCCCTTCCAAACGGACGGTTGTTCTTCTGATCATACATAAATATCTTTGAGGAATCCTACTTACTTTAACTTGTTTGACTTCATTTTGAATGTCTGGTACAGAATATGGACACGTATTTGGTGAGTCATCTGCTATGCACATAATGGCTTGTTGCAATGATGGGTTACACTTGTAACTGTGTCACACACACACATACCTCCTCACATCTCTAGGCCACCTACATTGTTATACAGGACATGATACACAACAGAATCTTACTTTGGTAGATCTTTACTTTTTCTTTATACATATTCACGGTGGTCAATTTGTTTCTGGGTTTTTGTCAATGGCGATCATGCTTGCGACATCGCAATTTTGGAGGTGAGGATCGCTGTGAGGGATCAGGTCTGGCTTGTCGCCTACGTGTAGGTGGGTGTTGTCCATGTGCCTGTACAGGGTGATCTACATGTGCAGGGGCAGATGGTGTATGCACAGTTGGTGTTTGTGCCTGGACAAGGGCTGGTTGTGCAGGTGGTGGGAGTGCCTGTACAGGGGTTGGTGGTGGTTGTGCAGGTGGTGGGAGTGCCTGTACAGGTGTCGGTGGTGGTTGTGCAGGTGGTCGGAGTGCCTGTACAGGTGTCGGTGGTGGTTGTGCAGGTGGTGGGGGTGCCTGTACAGGGGTTGGTGGTGGTTGTGCAGGTGGTGGGAGTGCCTGTACAGGGGTTGTTGATGGTTGTGCAGGTGGTGGGGGTGCCTGTACAGGGGTTGGTGGTGGTTGTGCAGGTGGTGGGAGTGCCTGTACAGGGGTTGTTGGTGGTTGTGCAGGTGGTGGGGGTGCCTGTACAGGGGTTGGTGGTGGTTGTGCAGGTGGTGGGAGTGCCTGTACAGGGGTTGGTGGTGGTTGTGCAGGTGGTGGGAGTGCCTGTACAGGGGTTGGTGATGGTTGTGCAGGTGGTGGGAGTGCCTGTTCAGGGCGCCGGTGTGGATGTGTACCTCTGCTGTGGTCATGTGCAGTTGGTGGTACAGGTGTGTGGATGTGCTGTCCTGCAGGCATATATGATGGCTCCCCTCCCTGCGTTGACCGTGAAGGGAGACTTTGGATCACTTTCAGCATGCCCTCCATCATCTTCATGGCCAAGGCATGGTGTCTTGCACTCTCTTCCCTTTGGATGGATATCATGTCTCTCATATTCCTGGACATGTCCTGCCAAGTTCTATCCATCCTATCCAAAACATGGCTCAGCCTGTCCACCACCTGAGGGAATTGGACCATGTCCTGCAGGGACTCAGACATGTCTGACAGGGTAGCACTACGGCACGAATGTCCTGCCTCACATCTGTCTGCTGTTGGAAGAAGTCCTGCTCCCACTGGCCACCAAAGCCAGGTGCAGGCCCTCTCTGCAGGTGTCTGCCATGGATGAGACCAGCAGGTCCAACAGCAGGGGGGGTGGCAGGTGGACGCCTGTGGGCAGGAGAATGGTGCCCAGGGGATACCTGCACCACAACAGGGTTGGTACTTCCCCCATATGGTGGAAAGGATGTTGGGGATACACTGTATAGGGAAGAGCGGGTAGGGGAACCACCATGTCGGTCCTGGACGTGAGGGCTGTGAGGGAGTGATGTCTGTGTTGGGATGCGTGGGAGCTGTGGCTGGTTTGCTCTATGCTGGGGACAGGCAATTGTTTGTTTGGGAGGAGGCTGACGAACGTTGCTGGGTGGAGGAAGACTTGGAAGAGGAAGACACACAAAGTGGTAATGGACATATTGTCTTTTATTTCCTTATTCTATGCCGTCACATACTGGCTTCAACCTACTGTCTGACACTAACCTTGTGGGCACTCATTCCAGGAGTAATGTGACGACACCAGACTACAAGCTTTAACTCCCTTTCGCCAGAAGTGCAACTCAGTGACCTGCAGTTTAACCAAGACTATAAGCACTTCCATCCGTAGACCACAATTGTAACCTCAGCAAATTATGAAGCTTTACAACACGTGAAGGCTGTACATGTTGTGATGTCTGCAGTTCATACCCTCTTTTCTTCTTTGTTTTCTAGACTTTGTGTTTTGCATAGTAAAGAAGAAGCACATATTTCCAGATGGCTGATGCCATTCCCTTGCGCAAAGTAACAGGTTAATGCATATCCATAGGTGATATGCCAGGGTATGTTCATATCAGATCAACTGATATTCCAGACAGTCAGTTAGCTGTATTTTATGTTAACAAGGAGGACTTAATTGTACTGCACCAGCCCCTATCCTAAGAGTAGATTGGGGGCATGTGCCTGAAGAGTGCATAAGTCAGAATGATGCTTATGCACTTGTTGAGGTCAATCTTTCTACCTCTGAGGCCTACATGACTCTTCATTTGGAATCTCTGCATTTTTCAACACCGCTCTTCTGGCTTCACCTAAGTCATCCTTTATTTTTTCTTTTCACTTATGCATCAATGCTTATCAGATATTTATTGCATTTTCTCCCATTATACTTGATATCACTAAAGGTATTTCTTCGTACCTTTATGTTAGACCTGTCAGCCTTAAGATGGCCTTTCCCTAAAGTTTTTGTCTCTCCTTCTCCATTTTGCTGAACCTATTTTTGTTGGTCTTAGGACTCTGGGCACTTTATCACTGCTAACTAGTATTAAAGTGTTTGTGCTTCCTTCCCTAAAACATGGTTAAACTAGCTAATATCTAATTGACATATTTTATTTACTTACAAGTCCCTTGTCGAGTGGTATACCATAAACTCAGTGCCTGTAAATTAAATGCTACCAGTGGACCTGCAGCACCTATTGTGCCTCCCACTGTACCACTATAAAACATGATCCAGGCATGCCATTGCAGCCTGAATGCAGTTTCAAACTGCCATGTCGACTTGGCATTTAAACCCCCTTGCTTAGCCTTAAACTTCCCTTTTATTGCATTTGTCACCCCAAGGTAGGCCATAGGTAGCTCATAGGGCAGGGTGCAGTGTAATTAAAAAGTTGGACATCTACTCCTATGTTTTACATGTCCTGGTAGTGAAAAATGCCTAAATGTATTTTTTTCTACTATGAGGCCTACCCCTTCCATAGGATAACATTTGGGATTTCTTATTACATTTAATAAGCTGTAATTCCCAATTGGGAGCGGGTGGCTATGTCATGCTTGGTGTCTATGAAATTCTAATAATAATCCCTCTTTAATGGTAACATCTGATGTTTTATTACAATTTTGAAAATACAACCAAGTTGGCATTTTCCTGTCCTTAGCCCTTTTGTGCATGCACTAGTCTTGCGTCACATGACTGGGGGTAGCTGGTATTTAGACTTTGTGAATTCCTCCCAAACAGTCATGTGGTAGAAGGATTAGGTGTTCCTGAGTGGTCCATCTGCTGGCAGTATAGGGGAGCAGAGTTGAGCACACCCCCATTCACACCTGAAAAACCTGTGCACTCCCTTTGCACAAAGGGCCTAATGACCCTGTATTGTCACTATAGCCAGCTTGGAGCCAGGGCGTGGAAGGCAGGAAATTCCATGCGCTTCAAAGTCACTGTCTAGAAGCTTCTTCCACCTTCCAGAACTAGGGTACCAGGGTATAAAAGAATGACCTCAGACACCAACTCTTAAGTACACTTCTGGGCCTGTGGAAACTCTACCAGAAAGAAGAACTGATGTGCTGCTACAAGGACTACCACTCTGTTGGACAGCTGCTCTAAAGGAACTTCTGCCATGCTGTGATGAACTGCTGCCTGCTGCCCTCTTGCATGGGGAAGAAGAACAGGGCCTGCATCTTCACTTTAAACCCAGAATCACAGAGTGACTCCAAGGGCTAGTCTGCTGGCCTCCAGGTCTGAGTCTCGGGGACATAAAAGGCTCCCCAACCAGTTCCTGGACCCAGCTGCAGCGAGTTTTTGACCCTCAAGTGATGCCTCCCAGGTCCCTTGGTGTGAGTCACAGACTCTTGAACTCAAGCTTGTGGGCTCTTCATGACTGCGATTGGGCCCGTTAGCACCGGAACCACGCTGCTTGCACCAATATTCAGTGCAAGCTGCCATCAGCCCGTCTCTTCACACAGCAAATATTGATTGCCCACGGAAGACTACCAATGTGAAGCACTAGCCCGCCCGTCAGCAATGCCCAGCCTGCTCTTCGCTCCATGCCAGCCACCGCCCGTGATGCTCTCCATGCTCCCCGCAACCCTCTCCAATGCAAACGAGACTCTTGGCACTAAACTTTAGAAGGTAAAATTTCAGCCTGACTAATCTGCATCTGACCTGTGGTCCTTTGCAGTTGGCCAGTCTGGTGCGACCAGATAGCCGTGTTTGGTGCTTTCTGCTTTTGGGCACTGTATTGAGGTTTATTCTTTAAAAATTCATAACTCAGGTTCTACTGATTAGTTTTTTGTCGTTTTGGTCTTCTTTTATTTATTAAAATGTTCTCTTCCTTTTTTCCTGGTGTGGGATATTTTTGCATTGTGTTTTCACTGTTTTACTGTTTGAAATATTGCACAAATACTTTACACATTGCCTCTAAGTTGAGCCAGACTGCTCTGTGCCAAGCTACCAGGGGGTGAGCACAGGCTAATTTGAGGTTTTCTTGTGCCTTACCCTTACTAGGATTGTGGTTGCTGCTTGACCAGGGCTCATACACCAGTCAACCAGTAACCACATTTCTAACACATTGTAAAACCCAGTCTTGGATGACCTCAAGTTCTCTCCACCTCAACAAAATGAAGTTTCAGGTTTTGTCTGCTGATTTGACTCATGCCGATCACTTGCTCATACTTTTTCATCCTCATCTCTCCATCTTATTGTATTTCACTCAAATTCTAAATATAATCATGCTCTTAGAATGTTATATAATAGGGAAGCAATCAGGCAATATAATGTTTCTAGTTTCACAAAAGGTATTTGAACTACCATGTTAATTGAAAACATAGTGATGACATAGTGATGCCCAATCAAAGTGTTATATCATCCAAGCACCTCCTTTCCATATAAAATCACCTGATTTGAAATGATAACATTACATGTTCCCAATTTAGCATCCAGGCAATCTACCCCTACTATGTACACAACCCCAATGTTGTCCTTGAACAGAATAACAATTAAGGATGCTACCTACAAAATGGCAGGTAAGAGGATAGGAACATAGCCACACTAGGCAAACATAATCCAAGAGTATCAGGGTGCTTTAAGCACAATAGCTCTAAAGCATTTCTCTTAGTAATGTAAACATGAGATAGTATGCCTTCAATGATGTATCACTTTTTTGATTGCTGTCTGTGTACACAAATCTTTTAGCCATTCCTCAATCTGGGGCTCACTGGCAGACTTCCATTTCTCTAGAATAACCTTTTTTTGAATAAAACTAGTACTTTCAGGCTACATATTTAAATGCCCTGATATGAAGAGACTCAGCAAGATGTAAAATGGGGGACTACTTAGGTTGAATGCCATAACTTCCACCACATTTCATTCTTGTATACTACCACTAGAGTAGACAATCATGACAAGTGATTCAGTAGCTCTTTTTGTCCAATGTAAATCCAGCATCTGACACATTCTGAAGGAAACACTACTTTTTGCTAACTCTATTTCACTTTAGGATCCTTGTTTAGTCAAAATTAAGGACATGGCCTGGAATGTCCATACTTATTTTGATCAAACGACACTGAACATGTTTAAATCATACTTAAGGTTAGCTATAGCTAACAAGCGATAATTGTTGGATACATGAACCACACTTCCAGAAAAAAGCAAAAGTGAAGACTATAGAAGATAATTAAGCATGCCCTCTGCTGCAAAGAATGAGGATGTAAGAACATTGCCTAGCAACTAACACAACCCATAATTTCTACACGAACAGGCCACTTTACTGAGAGTAGGAGAGGAAGCACTCATGGATAACCAATGATTTCTACAACATTTACTTTTTGTTAGGCTTGATCCATGGTTTCTCCCTATGTTATCTTTCTTCATGAAGTGAACCCCTTTGCTATTAATTGTCTCCAAACTAAGTTGCATAACAAAAACCTTTAAACTGTGTGCCAACGCAACTCCATTAGGAGATAAATTACCGTATTTGTAAAATACATTTTTTTTGTAAAGTGCAAAATTACATAATTGTTTATCGTTACCTGTTTGTGGGTACCAGTCCTAGTCATTCTAAGCAACTAGGAAAATGATGCAGCAGGAATTACATCAATGGAATATGTTTATAGATGCGCAGTTATCCTACTTAGTATTCTGGCTCTATGAAAGACTAACTGTGTGAGAGTTTAGTTAATATGTGGGAACAATCTTTCTAATTCTGCATAGATTAAAGTGCAGAGAGTTCCAGTGTTTGCCAGCGAGGAAGGAAAAGGATCAGCCATATGGACTCCTTTTCTTGTAGCCAGGTACAGTCTTAAAAAGCTTCTCAGACAGCCTAGGATCATAGTATCCAATACTGCATGGTAATGAATCAAACTTCACATGAGTCCAAGAATAACAGTCTTCTCCAGGCTGTAGCTGGAGATTGTGTTTAGAATTTATAAATGTCATAGGCAGATGTTTTTTCATCATTTAATGTGTAGCCATTACAAGCATACAGAAATCTTGGCAGTGTACACATTTTAAGCATATTAACGTTACCCCAAATACTGAGTCCAGCTCCAGAACAATTAATGCAGTCCCCTTTTATGTAAACACGTTCATCAAAAGCATTCAGTCACAATTTTGATGCCAAAACATTTTATTTCTGTGAAATTATAAATCTCACTGGTTTGTTTATATTATTCTCTCCGGAATAGTAGCTCTATACCTTTCAATATTATGATTACTTTTAAAGTGAGAGGAAAAGGGCCATAGAACTGTGATAAAAAATAAAACGTAAGGGCAGACATCCCTTGTAGGCCACATACTGATATTTGAAAACATCTAAAGCATGGTATGTTATCACCTTCTCTGAAGCTTTACTCCGAGTTAGAAATGAGGGTCTCTAGTTGGCAGTGTTTTGCACCCAGTCCAAAGGGGGCCCTTCCTTCTAGTCAGGATAAGGGTTTTACATACCTAGGTAACTCCTGCTCAACCCCTTGGTAGCTTGGCATGGGCAGACAGGATTATCTCAGAGGCAATGTGTAAAGTAATTGTACATATCACACACACTACCACAGTGAAAACAATAGAAATGGACACCACACCAGTTTAGAAAAATAAAGCATCTTTATCTGAACCAAACAAGAACAAAATGACAAAAGTCCAACAAACACAATAAAAAATATGACTTTTTAGAGGTTTCAAGCAATTCTGTCCATAGAAAATGATGGATGCATGATTTTTGCACAAATTACCTCCAATGCTTAAAATCTACATGGCAAAACAGCCGCAGAGGAGGGAAGCATCGGAAAACATAGCGATGCCTCAGTCCCTGAGTCCTTGGGGAGGCGATGCAACAGTTCTGCTGCACGCAGGAGAACTGATGCTTCGAATCTAGACTATAGGGGGAAGTAATGTGTCAATTCCAAGATGTTTCTGGACTGCGGGTGCTGTGTTGGAGATACATTGCACACAGGTGTGATGTGTGGAAATCTGTATGTGCTGGAGGTCGATGGGGCGGCCGCAAACAGGCGCTTCTTCAACTTCTTCAGTTGTGGTCCCAAGATGTGTTGTTTTTTTTAGCCGCCCAGCAGGGCCTGCATCGGAGTCAGGGCGGTGGTTTTTGACTTCAGAGACCTGTGCGCGGGACTCGGCGCGCAACGATTTTTCGAGCCGCTGGTAGGAGCTGCATGGATGGGCTGTGCATCAGAAATTTCTCCTGCACCGCAGTGCTGCATTGGAAAATTCAAGAAGGACGAAGCGTAAATTTTGCTGGTTTCTTCCATTTCTTTCAGTTCTTTGCAGTAGGAACAACCTCCAAGTGCCCAGAACTGGATTTGGCATCACAAGGCAGGTCATAACTCCCAGCAGTGGAGTTCACAGATGCTGCAAATGAAGTCTTTCTGTCCATGAGACTTCTTAACAGGAGGCAAGCTCTTCATCAAGCCCTTGAAGACTCTTCTTAAGCTGGATACCACAGCAGGGCAAAAGTTCAGTCATTTCCAGTGCCCACAGACAGAAGCAGCAACTGCCTGTCCACCCAGCAACACATAGCAAAAGGGAGCAGCACACTTCCTGGCAGCTCTTCATCTCTTCTTCTTGGCAGGGTTCTCTTAATCCAGAAGCAATCTAAAGTTCTGGGGTTTTAGGTCTAATACTTATACCCTTTTGTCACTTTGACGTCTTTGTTCAGAAAGTCTCTCTTGGTCAGTAAAACCAGTTCTGTCCTCTCTGGTCCAGCCACACTACAGGGGGTGAAGACAGCATTGTGCAGGGTGCCACAGCCTATTCAGGTGCCAGTGACCACTCCTCTCACCACTCTAACCCATGATGGCCCATCAGCATATAAAGGGCACACCTCAGCTCCCTTTGTGTGAGTGTCTGGAGTGAATTCACAAACAGCCCCATTCAGTCTAAAAGCAGACAGTAAATCCAAAAGCAGACAGAGGCACACAGGATTGTTAAACAAGATAATGCCCCTTTCTAAAAGTGGCATTTTCAAACACAATTTAAAAACCATCTTTACTAAAAAGTGTGCTCTTAAATTCAGAGGGCCAAAACACCAAATCTCTAGCTGTTCCCAATCGGAAGTTACACTTGTAAAATGTTACAAGGCAGCTCCAATGATAACCTATGGGAGAGCTAACCTTTTAAAAGTGAAAAACAAAATGCACAGTATTTCACTATCAGGACATGTAAAACACACCACTACATGTCCTACCTTTCACATACACTGCACCCTGCACATGGGGTTACCATGGGCCTATCTTAGAGGTGACTTACATGTAAGAAATGGGAAGGTTAGGGCCTGGTAAGTGGGTGCACTTGCCAGATCAACATGGCAGTTTAAAACTGCACACGCAAACACTACAGTTAAAGGTCTGAGACACATTTGAAAGGCTACTTGTGTGGGTGGCACAATCAGTGCTGCAGGGCCCACTAGTGTCATTTGATTTACAAGCCCTGGGCACACACAGTCCTCTAAGTATGCCAATCATGGATAACCAATCACAGTCACAATTTACCCAGAGAGCATATGCGCTTTCGCACTGATCAGCAGTGGTAAAGTGCCCAGAGTCCTAAAGCCAACAAAAAAAAGTTAGAATTAATAGAAGGAAGGAAGCAAAAAGCTTGGGGATAACCCTGCAAAAAGGGCCAAGTCCAACACTCTGCATATTAAAAACAGGACTAGCATAGGATTCTAGAATTCCTTCTCTTCATCCATAGTATTGGATGCAATGGTGTACCATATAATTCATTAATATCCATTATGTCCATTGATATTGAAAGAACCATAATTACCATGAAGAAAACCTGCTGGAGTGACATGAGTGATCATGATATGAGGTATACACTTTCATGACATTTGTAGGTGTGAATTTAGGAGGGAAATTGGTCAGCAGTTGTTATATTAACTCAAGCCCTCCCCCTTTAGAGAAGAGTATGTTTAAAGCACAATATATGGAGAGCACTTTGTATTAATTGTCAAACATATTTTCATAATTGTAAAAACCTATTACAACACAAGTGTGACAATATCTGCAAAAGATGAATAGAAAGTTACTGATATCCCTTTTGGAACTCAATCTGGTTTCAGATTAATCATGACTAATTTAATTGCATCATTATTATTCACACTAGAAAAAGATGATCTACACTCATCACATACAACTAAGAAATCAACACCAGATAGAAAATACCCATCAGGTTCTGCAGTCCTCTGGATAGTTTGAGAGATGTGGCATGTGAGATATGGTTGGGGCCCCCAGTTGCTATATGATTGTAAGATTGTCCAGCCGTGTTTTTTGCCTGCCATTTCCACTTTATCAAGGGACCGCGATTTTAGCTTGGTGGCTTTGTTGGTGATTTTTTTAAATGCTGTATGGCTGATGTTTAACCTCCAGGCCTCACAGAGGTTAAGAGATGTCAAAGCTTGGTGGAGCGCTGTTGGCCAGTCATTTTTATTGGTATGCTGGCTTTCCATTTTGGACCAACACAAAGCGGCCAAGGACTCGGATGGAGCGGTTCTCATCTGCCAGCACATTTTGGAGCTGGTGAAGGAGCCCGAATTCCAGATGCACTTGTGCTTGAGAGGTGTGTTGTGGTAGGCGAAAGATGAGTTTGAAAAAAGCAGACTGTAGATGATTGAGAGTCGTTACGTCTTTGCCTTTAAGAAGTTCTGAGCCATAGGTCAGTGAGGGTAAAAATTTTGCTCCAATGATTTGCAGTAGGTATAACTGAGACAAGCTCCCCATCTTTTTTTTTATTAGGTTGAGGGCAAAGAATAGCTTATTTGCTAGAGCCCTTCATTGTGCGAGATGCTTTTTGAAATGTAATCTTGAGTAAATTTACACCCCTAAATATTTGTAGGTCAATCTTGTTCCCGGCAGCTTTCCATTTGAATTTTGAACTTTGCTGTCTATTTTTTGGCAGGAAACAGATGACTTTAGTTTTGCTGTAGTTTAGCTTCAGGCCTAAAGATTCAATGATACTAAGGAGGGCAGTTATTTGGCGCTGCAGGCTAATGGAAGTCTGGCTGCATAGGACAATATCGTCTGCATATTGTAAACTACGCTCTGGTCTGTGTGCGAGTTTTGGTGGATCACTCGAGACTTCTGATAACAGGGCTTCCAAGTCCGCAATATAAATGTTGAAGAAGCTGTTATGTTCCATATAGGTACCCTAATATAGGCTCAGGTAGTCATCTAACCTTTCACCTATATTCTCCCTACCATTACACTACATAACAGTTGTTAGTACTGACCTTTTACCTAGTTACGGTAATGTCCAAAGATGACATGGGGTTTTCTCCGAAAAGCTTAAGCCTCATTCATTATGCATGAGGATTCTTGGAATCACAGCAGGCCTACCATCTCCTGCATAAAAACTATGTACAAGGGTCATTCCTTCCATCATCCCAGTCCGACATGACACAGCGAGGTATATCCCCAGGAGGGAACACTTTGGGTGTATATTGTCACGTTTAGGCGTAGGTAGATCGGGGGGTTATACATAGACATTCACAGGGACGAATGGGAAGTACGAATGATGGAGATTACATCTCCCAGAATGCCTAGGGAGGTCGTGCCTGTCCCGTCTCTGTTTCCGCTACTTAAGCCCCGCCTCCCCTTCACACGGTGCTTGTCACTCGAGAAGCTAATTACTGCTGGTAAGCTGCTCCTGAATCGCCCGCCGTTTAGCGGTTGCCTGACTCTTCAGAAGCCCTCATTTTCGGACGACTCAGGGGATCTTCATGAGCAGAGGGAGTCTGCTTTCTGCTCGTATCGCGCTGCTGCGCGCCTGCCAGTTCCTTGAACCAGACTCCTTTCGACCCGGATCGCGCACAGGAACGCGATCCTCTTGAGATAATTGCTCGCGCTGGAGCCAAAGCGAGACAAACTAACGCTCCCCTGGAATCATCAAAGCCATTCCCAGAAGACGCCAGTTAAGTGCCTTGGATATGGGAATATCCCCAGAGCTGTTACAAGGCTCGGAGCGCAGGGGATATTAGTATTATTTTTTCTTTGATATTTTATTCTTTTGTGGATAGTGGCCTCTCTGCACGTTGGAACCGCGTGTAAAAGAGAAAAGAACCTTCTTTTTGAAAACAAGTGGACTTACTCAAGGCAACTATGGATTATCTGCAGGAAAGATAAGTACCTCTTCACTGACTTCTTTATGGGATACTATTAGCAGTGCTTGACTACCTCGAGAACTCCTTCAGAGTATCAGTAAGAAAAAATCATCTTGGTTTTCTTTTCTTTATTTTTATCTTTTGTACCTTTTTGTGTATGGAGGCGTGCTGTAATATTGACTGTAAGTTACTACACTTCACACATTATTATTTATGGTGGCGTAAGGGGGGAACTTCATGAATGTTGTCTTGTGTCGCACCTACAGGGAACACGGGGCTATCGTAGGAGTGAGGTCTACAACTCCCGAAGACATCCCCCTTGAGTGTTATCGCAGCAGCACCTTTTTTGTTTCGTTTGTCCCTTTTTCCCTTTCCCCTATTGTGGTATGACCTGTGGAGTGGGTATATAGATACTCGCAGGTGATTCCATATGGGGGATAGGGTTATCTGACATCTTCCATCGTTCCCGCTGTACCCGGCTTAAGAGGTTAGTGGTTAACCGTTCGCTGTTGTGACATATATACACCATCTCTTGCTAAGGTAGTCAGAGGAGAAAAGGACTTCCATGCCAACACACTGACGCGAGACGCAGAGGCTCCTGCACACAGACACTCCAGCTCGCAGTGGTCTGACATCCCTGAGGGGTGTCCATCTCGAGACCAAGACGGGGTCCCGCAGTCTCTCACTTCAGGTAATGGGGTTGACTGTATCCTAGAGGGATTCTTGGCTTTACACCCACATACATGCTAGGTACACTTAGGTACATCAAGTTAGGGACGCATCGTAGGACTACGCATTTTACTGTCATGTATTTTATATACTTGCCTGTATTCATTGTTTTAGCACGATGGTAGAAATCTACCATCCTTTTACTCTGTTAGTGCTTATTATCATTTATATCCGTTACTGTCTAATGATTGTTTCAGCACACCTATTTTACACTAGAATGACGCTTGTTCAATAAAGGCTTATTGAGAAACGTCCCCACTGTTTATTCTGTGTATCTCTCTGAGACGAAGTGAGCACAAGTGACTGAGCGAAAAGTAGTACACTGTTCCCAAGATCCTGAGGGGTCAGGGTTGTCATGTTCAATAGTTGCCAAGAACTATTCTCTCCTTGGTAAGAGGAGTTTCTAGTGGCACTGTGAGCTAGCTGGTATACAGGCTAACATATTCGGTAGGGGTGTCTAGAATCAGTCTGTCTCCAATCCTACATTATATGTTGTCTAAACTCGTAGATCCTATATAGGTTTATAGGAACTACACGACAAAGTAGGGGGCAAGGACACATCCCTGTTTAAGACCAATGAATGTGGGGATCTTTCTGGTCGTTCTATCACCCTTACCTATTTTAATTTGTACCCAGGTATCAGAGTATAAATCGATGATGGCCTTGAGGAGGTTTGGGGGTACATCCCATCTAGCCATTTTTGCCCATAAGAGGACTCTTGAGACCGTGTTGAATGCTGCTTTTAAGTCCACAAAACAGGTGTATAAGTTGGAGGGCTTGTGATTTGCCTTTTCAATCAGGAGAGTAAGGGCCAGATGATTGGTGGTTGTACTCATGTCGGCCCTAAACCCCGTTTGAGAAGCCGGGATGATGTTTTCTGCTGATGCCCATGCTTAAGGATCTGTTAAAAGATTGGCATCATAAAGTTTAGCTTCAAAATCGATCAGGGCAATTAATCTATAGTTTGCGGGGTTTGTCCGTGAGCCTGATTTAAAGATGGGGTGAAGAACACTGCCTCTCCATGATGCTGGAATTGTATTGGTGGTAAATGCCAAATTACAAATAGGGGAGAAAGATACGATGCCCAAAAGGCCTGATCGTACTTGAATACGGCGTTGGGGATACTGTTCGGTGCCGGTGCCCCATCTGGTCTCAGTTTCTTCAAGGATTGCCCAACCTGCGATTCTTTCGGCCAATTTACACTTAGCGAGCTTGCTGTGGGCGATGGGCCCTTTGTGGTTACACCTTTTACTATTGCGCTATGGGTGGCTTGCTATGGGCAGGCTGCTTCAATGTACGTTATCCAGTCCGATTCTGATATTCCGGTGTTATAATGACGAAAGCTACCATTTGCGAGTGTATTAATTTCTGCCTAGAACTATTTGCTGTTTTTTATTTTACTTGTATGTAGCAATTTTATGCTTTTTAGTAGGCGCGCCTCAGTGCCACAATTTGGTCTGTGATGGAGTGGCTAGACGTTGAGTTGCTTTTTCGTAGCTGCATATTTACCTTATTAATAGTTCTTTTTTCCCTCGGGAGGGCTGCAGTAAACCAGGAAGCCCCTTTAATTGTTAAGTTGGGAGTTTGTGGGCGATTGGCTGGCCAGTTTGTGACAAGTCCCTCTATGAGGAGCCCCCAGTTAGTCCACGTCACCTGTTGAGCAGTAGTTAATTGGAAAGTGAATTTGGTTAGGTAGTTCATTATTACGGCTGTCATCCTTCCATTCCACGCCAAACATTTTCGATTGTAGGCACAAGAGTAGACCATTAGGTCATTGCTTTGGGGGGCTCTTTTCAGATGTATTAGAAGCTCGACTGGCTGGGGAAAGTGTTCGCTCTCCACTCTGGGTTGTATGCAGTAAGGCAGGATGTTGTTGAAAATCTCTGTGTCCACGAATGTACAGTCTAAGGTGGAGTTGGTTTTGTTTGAATCCTTGTGAACGCAGCTGGTTGATCTTGTGGAAGGCGGTCATTAAGAGAGCATAGGCCAATTTCATCTAGAGCAGTTACACATGATTTCCCATGGTAATCAGTTTTTTGATGTTTTAATATTACCGGAGGTAGTTGCTTCATGGTTTTCCTGAGGAACTGTTGATGGAGTTGTTGGGAATTTGTAGTAAATAAATGTTGAAGTCTCCAGACAATATAATGTTGTATTGAGGAAATGCCTCTGGAGTGGTTTTAAGATTGATACTAATGAGGCAATGTGATCCAGTTTGCTATTCTGACTAGGATGGATATAAACATTGCAGATTAGTAGATTAATGTCAACAGTTTTGGTTTGTGGTCCTGGGTCCCGATGTGATGAAAGTTTGAGGCATTGTACCCATGCCAGACCAACACCATCTTGCAGCAACTGGAGGTCGGTTGTTATGTAAATTGAGAGACCTCCTGTAGCTCTGCCCTCTTCAGATTTTTTTGTTGCTTCTTGTTATTACTCCTTGAAGCCTATGAATGGTGTAGGGTCCTCAGTCCAGGTTCCTTGAAAGAGGAGGATATCAAACTTTTGTAGAAAGGAAATAAAGTCTGACTCCCCCCCCTTCCTTCTGAGGCCATTCATGTTCCAAGAGCAGAGTTTTAACAGTTGATTAGAAGGCGTCTTTTTTGTGCCTGGTGCTAATCACGTCACTCTCCTTGGTGGAGTGCAGGCCTGTGAGCTTTGCATGGAGACCTGTTTCATGTAGCTCAGTGCTCCGGGCACTGCATTGTTGGTGATGCACAAGTTTTCTGTATTGATGGCGTATTTTCGTGCTCGGCCTATTGCGCCCCTGAGGGTACTGGCTAATACGGGGCCAGTTTTTGGATGGTGTTTCTGTTGTGGTTGTAACGGACTGGGAAAGCTATCTGGCTCATTTCTTTTTAATTCAGTGACCAAGCTTAAAAAGCATCCTCTTTGTTGCTAAACAGTTGTGGCTGTTTTTAAGTTGGACCAGGTGACCACCGTAATTTCATGACCTACCCTTTCTTGATTGGCTTTGATTTCAATGCCTTCTATGTCATGTGCTGTTACATGGTTCAAAGTTTCGATTGTGTTGACAAGTTTCAGGATTGCACTTCTATTCAGAGTGTTTTGGTGTCCTCTAGACCTGTAGAGAGGGATCATTTCTAGTCTCAGTGAGGAATCACCATGTACTTCTGAACGGTGTGGGTGCTGGGTGTGGTCAAAAGTGGGGAAATCAAGAGATAGTGGGCCCGTTGGCTATTCCCGGCCTCCGTACGTATTTTATGCTCCGTCATCTGAGGAGGATGATTTTGGTCACTCTGGTTTGTAGCAGGATGTATGGCAGTTAATTTGGTCAAGCAAGCTATGATGGGTAGGCTTGATCAAAGTTGGGTTGTACGAAAGTCGATTGTGGTCCATTGATTGGGCGGGGCCTTTATCTGTTTTTGTACTTGCTTCGTTTGCTGTGGAAGGTGTTGGTCACCCTGATATTTTACATGTGTTGTGGAGATTGATTGCCTCTGGGGGCACGCAAGGACTGAATATGACTCCCAGTGAGTTGTACCATGGGCTTTTAAGACCTTACTCTGGGGCCTTGATTCTCCTATGGGTGAGCTGCCAGGGCAGGCAGGTATATTATGGTGCTCAGAGTAGGCTTTCGGTTGGTGCAAAGGAAGAGCCATTTGAGTTGCTGGTTCAAGTCCACTGTGGCCTTTGCCTTGGTTTGTTAACCCCTTCGGCGCTGCGCGAATTCTCCCGCTGTGCGGGAGAATTAATGAGTGGGCGTGTTTCAAACGGCCCCCGGCCGTCCTCCGCACACGCCCACCGTGACGTCGGACGGCCGAGGGCCGTCCTGAGCACCAAAGAGGTTAAGCTGCACTTTGTGCTTTTGAAAAATTGGGTACATGTCTGGCCCCTGATGAGTATCACTGGCTGTTGTATTGTCAAAAAGATGTTGAGTTATTTGAGGGTCTGATTGGGTTGGTGATCTTTTTAGTCAGTTATTCCTGGCTTTCCAGAGGAGTTTGTATTCCCTTTTAGTTAGGGAGGGTCTTTGGTGTTGATCAATGACCTTGGCTGGATAAGAGGAAATCCCACTTGGCAGTTTGATTATTGTTGGTACTGGTTGGCGACTTTCTTTCAGTTGTGTGAAGTTGGTCTCAGTGCCCCACGTGGCTTTAGGGCCATTCTTTGGTGTTTATTTATTTGGGGATAATGGGGGGGGGGGCTTTCCAGGCTTGCTGTGAGGGTTGGTGTTAATAGGGGCAGGCAGCTTCGAAGACTTAACTTCCTTGAGTATTTCCGACAAAATGATTGGAATTGTTGATAAGTGGTCCAATGTGGAGGAGCATTTGCAAGAGTGATATGCTGTGTTAGGATCTTTTTGCACACGCTTTATTAAACAGTTTAAATCCTGTAAATTTTGTTTGATGCCTGAAACATGAGTGGCCAAGGTGTTCAGTAAGTCCACTTGAATTTCAAGTTTTTCTGAGTGAAATTTTAGAGCCGATGAAATCTGCTCCATTGTGTTTATAAATGGAGTCCACTAGGGTGCTGAGGACAGTGGGGACTATGCGGAGTGCCGAACTGACATACTTTGTGTTGAAAATTAGAATGCGTTGTTTGCTTGGGACTTATTGTTTTAAAGCGTGTCTTTGAGTGTGTCTTCAAGGGTGTTATTATGACTGGTGGGGCCATTTTCGCACTTGAGTCTAATTAGGGAGAGCAGGGCGTTATAATCATGCTTGAGGCCAGAGTGTGCGGATATGTTTGAATAGGCAGCTTCTTCATCCTGTTTCTCCTTAAATGGGCTGAGTAACAATTCCTGCCACTCCGCTGATGTCTCCAGTAATTTTCCTAGCTGTGTGGTATTGAGATCTTTGTGACATTGCATCACTGGAACTCCCACTACGTACTTCTGTGCGTAGTGTAGACTTAAAATTGCTCTGTTGTGTGTAAAAGAAGAACTAAGTCATTGTAAAGTCACGCTCTGGGAAGACAAAATGTGTCTTTACACTTGTAAAATATATGTGCGCAAATGTTTTGAAATTTGAGGCTAATCAACACAACTCATACTTAACCCGTATTGGTTAAAAATTAAATATTTTTCAACTGAAGAAATGTACACAGGAATTTGAAATGAAACTAAAATGTTTACTGACGAACTGTCGCAGGAGCAAAAAACAGTGTCAGCAAATGGAGTTAATTTTCAAAAAGGTAGACACACAGAGGGAGTAACTGACAAATTAATTATTTTGTTGATCTTCAATCCTTATGGCGAATTTCTCAGCAGCTGTGAAATAAGGTATGACAAACTGCTGACAACTTGAACATCTGCCTTTGAGTTACAATAGCTGAACCGGAGCTGAAAACAATATGATCTGTTCTGTAATGCTTGAATAATTTTGTGGTCGTTGACAACATCGATTCAAAGAAGGCATGTACCTCTGAAATGTGTCAAGTTTCAATGAATCGGAGGCAGCATTTTAATAAACTTCATAAAAATGCCATAAACATGTGGCTAGACTCTAAGAGGCAGATTTACAAGCCCCTTGCGACACTTTTGCGTCACTTTTCCCATGTTAAAAGTGACGCAAAAGTGGCGCAAGGGGCTTGCAAATCTGCCCCTAAGTGAGGAAAGGTAATTGTTGATGTAAAAAGACAGAGATATAACCAGCATTAAAATTGAGGTTGAATTGGAGGTCTACATATTTAATTCTGCTTGTGCTCATTTATAGTATTCACATTTAAAGCATCTTACATAACCCCTAACCATTTCTGCTCGTTTTTCTTTAAAGCTGAGATATTATGTCAAAATGTAATATGGAGGAGACAGAAGTTGCTCTTTTTTTGTTCGATGAAGTTTACATTTGCAATCATTTCTACTACTGTGCCGAGAGAGCACAGTCGTTGATTTTGTCTTGTTGAAAACGTCAACATTGTAAAATGCAGCAACTAACTCACTCTCCAGGGACTCATTCAACATGAGGTTGCATCATTTCTAAAAGGAATTCTCTTTATCTTACTTGAGTCGTCAAGCAAATATCTAACTGTCCATAGTAAAATCACTTTAAATGCACTATTTGACACCAACATACTTTATATAAATATCACATTTTCAAGCCAACTCATAGCAATTTGTTGGCAATAATGCAAAATGCGAACAGCCGAGGGAATAAATGGTAATACTAAATTGTATACCTGTGGTGAGAGACACTGTCAAAGTAGGCATCACAAATGAAATTTGGAAAAATGGAGCAACATTTTTTGAGGACGCATTTCCAATTACTTACAGAGTAGCAATAGATTTGTGTATGTTTCGCAGGAGAGCTGTAGAGAATATAATTTACCAGTTGGAAGGTCCAGATTCTAAAAAAATACCTGTTGGAAAGTGGATTAATAGTAGTGATAAGTAGTTACTTACAACTAGTAATAAGGCCACAAGCACGGTAAAAGGGTCAGTCAAGGTCTCAATAAATTATTCCCTTGCTCAAACCAGGGTATTTGGCAATGAACAGGCAGGCGTAACTTAGGAGACAGGTGGGTAAACCATTTAAAAACACCAATACATTAAATAAGACACCAAAATGACAAAAATCCAATGTCAGGAACTAGAGATATGAATTTTTAAAGGAAGAAAGTAAAACTAGAGCTTACAAGCAAATTGCGCTCAAAAGGCACCAGCCGAGGGGTCAGAGGCTCTGGTTGGCCTTTTGGGGCCTGGGACTACAATTACCACAATGCATCTGGTCAGCTTATGGAGCTTTTTACCAATGTGGCCCCAAACGTCTCCAAACTTCTGGAAGATACAGGGGTCTTTCATTGCCAATTATAATTGTACCTTACCATGAGCTTTCAATTGGAGCTCACATTTTGCAGCAAATCAATAGCACACCAAACAAGGTACTTCCAATAGGCATTCCAGTATTGATATTATTGAGGTATTTCAGCCTCTGGGAAATCATATTAGTGTACTTCTCATGTAGTCGCATACAGAGCTAATAACATAATGCTCAATGTTCTTGCTTTCACAATGTTCACATAAGTATCAAAGTTCAGAGGAACGTGCCAGCATGCCAGGGATGATCACTAATGCTCTAAGGTAGTAGTTCTTTACCTTTTGATTTCTGTAGAGCCCCACTTAATGGGTACCAGATCTCGAGGACTCCCACTGAGTCATTATATCAATCAATCAATCATTGGGTTGGTGAACCGCAACTACTCACCCGAAAGGGTCTCAAGGCACTGTGGGGTGGGGGTGCAGCTCCCTGAAGTTCGCGGCGATTCATCGAAGAGCCAAGTCTTGAGGTCCTTCATGAACTCGGAGAGTGTTGGAGTCTGTCGGAGGTGGAGAGGGAGGGTGTTCCATGCCTTGGCCGCGGCAGGAGAAGGAACAACCTCCTGTTCTGGTCTTCATGATGCTCGGCATCGTAGCAAGGGAGAGTTGGGCTGAGCGGAGGGATCTTTGGGTGCGTGGAACGAGAGGTGGTGGGTCAGGTAGGCAGGTCCGGTGTTGTGGAGGGCTTTGTGGGCGTGGGTGAGAAGCTTGAAGGTGATTCTCTTCTCGACGGGGAGCCAATGTAATGTCCGCAGGTGTTGGGGGATGTGGCAGTGGCGAGAATCCAAGAACCCCACTGAGTCATTAGTGGGACCTGGTGACCTCAGCCTATTTGTTTTCGATTATTTGAACCACAAACAATATACATAAAATAAAGAAACAAGCAAACAATCAATCATGAAGGAAATATACAAATGACTAAATGTTTTATTTAATTCTCAAACGAGTCAAAATTGAGGCTACTCATTGCCTATTCTTTATTTTGTTTGATGCCCTTACACAGTTCTTCACACTTATGGAACGTTTTAAATTTATCATTTGTATATTTTACTTTTTTATTTGTATACACTGTATTAATCTGTTATTATTATTAATTTTTCTGAGCAGTCGCGGACCCCTTGAGTACACTTCATGGACCCCCAGGGTTCACCAGACCACATGTTAAGAACCAATGCTCTAATTGACTATGATCTCTAATAATGAGAGAATAATACTCAATGTGGCAAGAGGATACTAGTTATTCCTATGGGTAGTTTATTGGCCTATGAGTGAGCTCATTTTCCCAGGCCTAATCCTGGTGAAGGAAGGAGTTGTGCAGGTTTCTAAGTGACCCATATTACTGATCAG
Source organism: Calotriton arnoldi (assembly GCA_963921515.1). NCBI lineage: Eukaryota > Metazoa > Chordata > Amphibia > Caudata > Salamandridae > Calotriton > Calotriton arnoldi. Next base: position 411,915 of record CAWUFW010007495.1, on the reverse strand, counting down.
TAAAGCACTGGGTTTATACGGTAGAGTTATGCATCATGTTGGCAAAAGCATCTAAAATTATCCCACACTGACCTAGCAGGAAGAATACTCACTCTGAGATTACAATCTGCCTTTTAATAGGACACATAGTACCTAAGGTCCCATTTCAATGTCAGTGTCCACATTGCCCCCACAACAAACAAAGCGCCATTTCGTTGTGCTATTCAGATCACTTAGATTCCCTTGTCCCTATTGGCACTTTGTATGAATGTAAAGCACATTTTTGTGCCTCAGTTCACATTACCACCCTTATAAAAGCACAGTGTGAGGCAAGAATATGTGTTGCTCTAGTATGCGAAGCACAATTGTGATGCCAGTTCCCACTCTGCTCTCCAATATACAAAGCACCATTCACATTCTACTTTTCTGGTAACCTCTATGCAAGTGAAGTATCATTTCGATGTCCCTACTCACATTGCCCTCCCACATGTAAAAAGGAGACCATGGCACAACTTGTATGCTGTTCGTACGGTTGGTATAAAATTACAAAAAAGCTATCTTTGAGTTTTCAATTTTATTTGCAATATGCCAAGTATGTTCCATATACCAATCCAATAATTAATATTTTTGGGAAGATTCTTCTAGAAGGGAAACAATTTCCATTTACACCTATCCATTAAGTATTACCTATACCCTCAACAGTATTATTATTATAATGTTATGTATGCTTTGTATCTTTATTTAGTCAACAATATATCATTGTGCTGACTGTAGTGAAATGTATGCACAAGAACAATGTGAGACATTAATAATTGTAAAACAATTAAACAGAGACTGTTTGAGAGAATCATTGTGAAACCCCAGAATGTATCAAATCTGTTTATTTCTTGAAATGGTGATATACTGTCATATTCAGATGTATTAGCTAGCATCAAGAAATGCGTTTATTTTAATAGCCTAGAGAAACAATTCATCATACAAATATGGACATAGATTTACTCCTCTGCTTGAACAAATTTTTATTTTTATTTCCTTAACACCAACATTCTTGGTAGTATGCTTGAAATGTTGCGACAGGACAGGGATTTTTAAGAATATTTCAGGACCTGCCAGACATTCTGGAAGTTATTCCTGGATTTGGCTACAATAAATTTCCATGGTGGAAGTGGGTCAGATCTCAGTTTGTGGAAGAATACAAATGTCCATGTTCATGAGCGTTTAAACCATGCCAAAGTATGGCCATTTCCACCCCTTGCGCGCAAGTTATACTACAGATTTTTCTGCGTGTTTCAGAGTAGTAAATACATTTATGTGTGGTGTTTTGTAAGTTCCTGACATAAATGAAAAAGGCACATTTAGTTGTAAAGTTTCCCCCTTTATGAATAGGGCCCATTTGCACGTTTGGCACATTTAACATAACAAATCATAAATATACATGGGTAGAAATGTATTCCTCTGGTTGAAATTGTTTTTACATTTAGTTTCTATGCACCACCATTCCCAGTAATATGTCATGCAAACCTCACTGGCCACAGTTCTCTATTATTACTATTTTGAGAAAATCCCTCTTTCTGCGTGATCACCCCTTTATTTTGCTCTCAGGTATCAGTCTGGTTGTTGCTGTATCATTGTTGAGTTAAAAAAAATCTGCAATAGCAGAGCTAAGTGAGGCACGGAAGGGTGGATCTTCCAGTGCTGCTGTTTTTAATTGTCAGATGGGAATGGGTGGAGGGTCTGCGTCCCATGTGAACTATAAATATTGGGGGTTATGATTAGTGTGGGTGCTGCCTATGTAATTGATGTGTGTGATGGAGGGAAGCAGGTTGGACATGCCTATCAATCGGTCGATCCTGACATGTTGGTGGTGTGGCGAGGAGAAAAAGGAGTACACCCTGGTGTTGGCATTACGCAGGTGCCAAATGTCAACTAGTTGCCAGTGTTGAAGCTAATCATGAAGAGCCTGGGCATTGGAGGATGCAGATGTGTGAGGCAATGGAGGGAATGATCAATCAAGATCAGTGTTCAAGACACAGTTGAAGTCGCCCCCCTATAAGCCACAGAACCCCACTCCACTGGAGAGCGTTCCAGACTAGCTGTGGAGGAATGAGACTTGATCTGTTTTGGGGGCATATATATTGCCTATGAAGAAATAACAGTAGTCTAATCGGCCCTTTATGAATACATATCAACCCTCTGGATTTATGAAAACATGTTCTGTCGTGAAGGGGACCCAGGGTTAAATCCAAATCAATACACCCTGGGCATAGGAGAGAAATGAGTGGCAAACACCTTGCTGAGCCACCGCCTCTGGACCTTTGTTGCTTCAGTGATTGTTAAATGGGTTTCTTGCAATAATGGAACATGGGCAGAACAACGCTTGAGATAAGAGTAAATGGCATAACGGCAGGAGGTTGTGTTCATTCCCAGCACATTCCAGGTGATAAAGTTAGTGTGGGTCAAAACGATAGAGGAGGATATGTTGTTCAGCTACCCCATATAGAGGGGGAGGCCAACATGTGGGCAATGCTAGTGTTGTGTAGGTGTGAGCGTCGGGGTCGGGTCACATAGAACGGAGAAAGGCAACCAAAACAAAAACCAAGAAAGAACAGTGAATACCATCAAAGCAGAGTGACAAGTTTGTATTGGCCCAAACTGCCAAACAGCGTGTGCCAAAGTCGGCAAATCAAACAAAAAGGAAGGGGTAAGGAATGAAGATGCAGCTTCCAAAGATATGGTTACCCCATATGGTGAGAATGTGTGGGTGCTAGCTAGTATTAGGCGACCAACACCCCGCCAGTGGTGCCGCTGCAGGGCCCAGGGCCAATACATTATGTCAGCAAGACATGGCAAAGAAATGCAGAAACAAATTGGTGATGTACCAGCTGTAAAGGAAGACAGGTTATAAGAAATACAGGTTAAATACCATCAACATTAGGCAATAGACAGTGCAAACTTATCAAATGACATGTAGTGGAATTTTGAAATATAGTTCAAATGATGTCATCAGCCATCATCAACGTCTTAGTTCTGGGTAGCTTCCTGAATTGTGTCTGCTACCTGTAAAGTCTGGCGTCTTTCCAGTATCACCTGTTCCAAATTGGGGGCAACTTTGGGCCAAGGGGTGCTTTGTGGCTGGTTCGGCATCCATAACCGTGGCCCCCGGCGAGGCCATGACAGCTGCAGTCTCTGATTGAGATTGGCAAGTAGTTGTAAGTCCAGATGATTCCAGCCAATCATAGGCATCCAGGGATTCTAAAAAGCATGTTGCACATTCAGCGACCATTTGAAGGCATGCAGGGAACTAGAGTGAGCATCGCAAGTCGAGTCGCAGAGGCGATGTTTTCTAGCCAAGAATGAGTTCCTTTTTCATTGCACCGCCATGGTGTAGTACGGAAAATACATAACATAGGCATTGTCAAGGAAGACGTCACTGATTTTCCCGGTAATGAAGTGGGCGGAACAACAGCAGTCTAGGATTGGAGAGAGGTGGGGGTTTCTATGCCGGAACGCGGTTGGCTTGTTCAATTGAGAAGAACTGTGAGAGAGCAGTTGGAGGGAGTAGATCTCGAAGCCAGCGACCAATGTAGGCAACTGCATTTTGCCCCTTAGATCCCTCAGGGAGGTCAACCATGCAGCATTGTTCCTCCTGGAGCAGCGCTCTGCATCCTCTGGCCTGCACTCCAGGGCATGAACCCAGTCCAGAAGTGACTGCTGGGATGATTCCATGTCCTGTATCTTGGCTGAAGTTTGGCAGCAGTGTAATGTCCGCTGTAACATTGTCAATCTTGTTTTCTAGAGAAGCAGTAGCGGCTAGCATGGATCAGGGGTGGTTGCGATAAAAAAAAGAAAACTTACCTCGCATCTCTCCGCGTTGCCTGTTGTCGTCGTCTCTCCACTCCAGCCGGAAGAGAAAGCAGCTAGGCTCCCCTGACCAATCACAATGCTGCAATGCAGCATTGTGATTGGTCTGAGCCCTGTGGTTCTGCGCTCAGATGTTATGCCATGCAGCCAGCATGGAGAACATGCAAAGTGTGCGTGAGTGTTTGGCCGGTCCAAGAGGGCCAGTCAAACATTCATGCACACTTTACAGAGTGCCACTACTCCTTCCCCTGCTCTGAGAGCAGAGCAGCCCAGTACCGCAAAGACACAGGAACCAATAAACGTATAATAATGTCCAGTTATTGTCATTTTAGTTTTCCTTCATTTCCACTGCTAAAAGCAGTGGGGTGACTCTCCTCCACCTCAGCGGAGGAGCCTCCACTGGAAGGAAGCCCTGGTGCACTCCAGGGAAGCCCAGGTCTTATCTATGGCTTCCAGGATGATGTTCAACTTCTCCCCAAGGGACGGGGATGGCTAGGGAGGTCCAAAGGGTCAGGGCTGCTGGTGGCAGTGGGTGGGTATAAAATCATACTCCTGTTGCCCAACCAAAAGCACCCCATCGTAGCACAATATGCGTGTGAGATCCAGGAGGGAAGTCAAGGTCACTATATCAAAGTGCCCACTTGCTGACGGCTGTGGGCCCACACAGACACCGGAGCAAGAGCAGCCCTGTGTATCCAGGTGTGTCCAGGTAGTGAAGCACAACAGCAAAGGCACCATGTGGGCAGCAGCAAAGAAAGCAGGGCCACACACACACGAGTATCAGGTGTTGCCCACTCCATCAAAGGTGGCCATGCAGGGGGCGAAGGGCCAGCGAAGGTATGAGAATTGAAGTCAGGGGGCCTCCCCCCAAGCACCTGCACCCCATCCTGCAGCACCCTCAGGCAGGATCAGGTAGGGAAACTCTGGGGCCTAGGCATCCGCAAAACTTGCAGGTCACAAGAGAGAGTGGCTTCAGGGGTGTTACCAGCACTGTCGAGGAGAAATGAGTCGTCCAGTCACTGTCTCACCCAGAATACGTTGCCGGATGGGTATTTGCCCTTTGGGGCCCTACGGTGGTGCCCAACAGCAGCATGGAAAGGCGGTGAGGGTGGGTGAGGGAGAGGACTTCTGACTCCAGATCCCACAGCGAGGAGCTTATGATCTAGATGGGGCCTAGATTGCAGTATCCAGCAGGTAGCGCATGGTTCAGGCCCCTGCACCTCTGTCAACTGGACACACATGACCCCGGCAAAGCAATCCAGGTTAGCAGACGTGGCAGAGCAGGCAGCATGGGGTCGCTCGTGTTGGGGGCAGCAGCGCCCCGGGTGGCCCTCTAATGGAAAGCAGGCTTTACAGTGAGGTAAGGTCATGGGCGAGGGTTTTCTGTAGATCTCCCCCTTTGTCACCGCCCAAGTGCAGGTCGGGGCCCCTCAGGCGTCAGCAATCTGCAGGCTCTTTGGACACATACCGATGCAAGGCTCCGTCCTAACAGCGGGTCTAGGTACTGATACCAAGCAGCGGCAGCTTTATGGCAATGGTGTCCCAGAACACCGTCAATGCCCGTAGCGCCATAGGCACGAACAAGATAGCTCCCCAGTGCAGAATGTCGGCAGGTGTGGTTTCGGTTGCCGGTGGCTGCCAAAAAGCAGGTTTCTTGGTGGATAAATGTGGTAACGTAGCAGAGCCCCCCCCTCAAGACCAGTGGATTCCATGTTCATGCAATTATTTTTCTATGTTTTATCCAGGGTTGAATCATTATAAACTATGGGGCAGATTCCTCTCCTAGCCATACTTGAGTGATGGAAATAAAGCCCAGCCCAGCCCAAAATCCATGGTTAGGCCAATAATTTCCTCCCAACCTTCTGACAATTTGATGATGAATAAAGATGTAAGTGTAGTATCCTGGTTCCCTGTCCATGTCTATGTAGACCTTCTTCCACCACATGTTCACAAATAAACCTCTTCAACTACATCTACCTGCGTGGAGTCCGTTACTACAGTAAGAAAGAGATTGGTTCGATAGTGGCAATGCTAAGACACCCTAAAGATCCTCTTTCAAATACCGATTTGGTATTTAGTCACACATCTAAAATTCGATTAGATAACATGTTACTAAATCGTAATTTGGGTCTGTTACATGCCAAAAGGCATTTTTTGCTGTGTGAACGGCCCAATTTTGCGATCAGACCATTTGTGAAGGCAAAATGCCTTTGTACATCTAGCCCTTATCGTATTCCTCACTAACTTCATTTTAAATTCGGGGCAGGTGGATGCAAAATCAGCGGAAACAGAAACAAATGTTTTGTATTTGGCCAGTCCAGATTAAATAAAAAGGAATTTACTCAACCCTAATAAAGATAGATAGAGAAAAGTTTACTGTTGATTATTGGCTCAGTGTTTGTTGACCAGGAGGACAAGTGGATCTGTGAGGCAGACAATGTTGCAGGCGAGGGAGAGTTTGGAGTAGAATTTAACAGGAGCAAATAATAACAAAGTAAAAGAGGGCGCTATAGTGCATGATTCAGTGGTGGGTGAAATCATTTGCTGAAACTCACAATTTGCTAGATCCACCTGCGGGGAAATGTTTCTGTGGAATGGATTCACCACTTTCATATGAATCTGTTTTGCTGAGCAGTTTTCAGAAAATTTCACTGACACATTTCACGAAAAATGAGCGCAGACATTTCTAGAGTGTACAAAAATAAAGAGCTAAATAGAATTGCGTGGTTACGTGTAAAACCAATGCCATTTTGGTGTGTTCAAGTGAAGATGATTTGTGTGAGTGCAATCAATTTTTTTGACTCGCACGTACAACTTGAGTTTGCCATGCAGCGTACAAAAGAAATGTCATTGTCATCCTTCAACTGACTTGCACAACATGGCTTTGAAATAAAATGTTGGGGTTTTAAAGTAGGGCGGCAAAACTATTACTGTGTAAGGAGACCTCGATGAGGCTAATGAAAACAATACCTTCCATAACTGAGAAGAAACTAAAGGCCTGGATTTTCTCTCGTAAAACTGCAACTTTAATACTGTAGTTTAGACATCTTACTGCTGGTAAATGCAATGGCATATTGTATTTCTTGAACATAGATACCCATATGTGAAAGATCTTTATGAAGTAAAACATGAGCACTTCTCAAGAGGACCATGACATGACACAGGCACCCTTGTGCCAATCCTTAGAGGCGTTTGTCCTCTTTCTAAGGGGTCGATTCCGATTCGGGCAGGAAAACGTACCGACCGACTCGGAGCCGGAATTCATTCCGACCGTCACGTACCGGTGCAGCCCGACCCGCAAAGTACGATGAGAAGCGTGCAAAACCCGACCGACTCGTACGGAACACAAGCCGAACGACCGAGCCGCGCGGAAAACAGCAATCCGGACGGAAAAACACGGGAATCGAACCGACCGAAACGCACCCTGAACAATCCCGAACGAAACGTACCCGCGAACTCCTACCCGCCAAGTACGATGCAACGCGTGGAAAACACGACCGAGTCGCACGGAGGACATGCCGTACGACCGACACGCATACAAAACTGCGAGCCGAAGCAACCCAAAACACCACGACCGATGCGTACGCAGCATAGAAAACAGCACAAACACAGCGTGAACGACTCAGAGAAGCTCGTACGAGACAACTGCAGGGTCCGACTCAGTCTCAAGAACGTCTACTACATGCACAAAAAGTACAAAGGGAAAATACACAAAAAAAGGCCAAACAAGCAATTACAAAGCCAATAAATACTGGGGGGGGGCAGGGAACAAAGACACACCCACAACTCCATCCATATAAAGGACACAAATCCCTACCATGATCCTTTGCAAATTCAAATTACCTGCCAGCACTCAACAGACAGCAACCACACACCCACAGCTCATCCATCACACAAGCCACACACCATCAGCACCTCAACAAATAGCACCCTCACACACCTTCACCTGCACACCAACACACACATCACTCACCATCACCATGCCCCCAAAGAAGAATCATAAGTTCCTAGATAGTGAATTGGAAGTCCTGGTAGATGAGATCCTCAGGGTAGAGCCACAGCTGTTTGGTACACTGGTCCAACAGACACCCATGTCGCAGAAAACCAAGATGTGGGAGAGGATCGTCGACAGGGTGAACGCACAATCACCATGTTTGCGCACAAAGGTAGACATCCAGAACAGGTGGTATGACGTGCCCAGGAGGGTCAGGGAGCTGTTGAAGAAGGACTACCTCTTGAGCCAGCACACCGGCATTGGCCCTCCTGCCAAACCAGTATACCTCAGGCCCTGGGAGGAGAAGGTGCGGGCCATCCTACCACCAGTGAGCGTATATGGACCAGAAAACATCCCAGAGCCTGGTGAGTACACAACAAATGTACACAATATTGTGCGACAATACACACACATCACTGTCAAGGGGAGAGTCAAACCATGCACCCTTAGCAAATACACAGCAACCAGAACAGAATCATCCCAAAATGTGTATGTCAGTCAGATAAACACAACACATGCCATCTCATAGTGATATGTAACTGTGTCATCACATGTACAAACACAACTACAACTACAGCTAGGCAGTGGCACAAATATAACTAACAAACACATCCAGACATGTAGCCACCACTACAACACCACCTCACAGTGAAGCCCACTGAAAGGAAGGAATTCTGTGTATGCTGGGCTAGTCAGTGTAGCCAATAGCATAATGGGAGTCGTAGTCACAGATATTGCCCACCCTCACAATGCGCACATCAACACCACCATGAACCATGCTCACATCACAGGGAGTGGAAAACAACTGACAAGATGGCTGACACTGGCTACTGCTGTGGGGAGCACAAGGTCCTGCTGGCAACTGTGCACCAACCAACAGCAGGACACCACTGACTGACATCCTGAAAGACAACTTGCACTCCCTGCAACGGAAGCACGTTCCATGGTGGAAAATCTGGCTGGGTGGGAAGGAGGACTGACAGCACTGACCATAGTTACCAGCAGCTCCACTCACACACACCCCTAACACAAACTCCACACAACTCACCTGGGAGAATGCATTGCCTCACACTCCAATCAAATATCCCACAAAGAACCACAACCCTGGGTCATGCTGAGTGAAGCACAGGGACACACATGGGACTTGTAGCAAAACTAACCCCTGGATAACACTGTCAGCCATCTTGTCAACACAGGCACACAAACCCACAGGGAAGCAGAGTCAAAAGGAAGGAAGCATGGGCATGCTGGGAAGGGGGGTGGAGGCAATAGCATGATGGGAGTGGTAGTCACAGTTCAACATCCCCCACCCACATGGCCCAGCAAGCTCACACTCAAGCATGCACACCCCACAGAGAGTGGAAAGCCCCATCAAAGATGTCTGACACTGGTGCTCTGTTGTGGGGAGCACAAGGCCATGCTGGGAACTGGCCACCAACCAACAGCAGGACACCACTGACTGACATCCTGAAAGACAACTTGCACTCCCTGCAACGGAAGCACGTTCCATGGTGGAAAATCTGGCTGGGTGGGAAGGAGGACTGACAGCACTGACCATAGTTACCAGCAGCTCCACTCACACACACCCCTAACACAAACTCCACACAACTCACCTGGGAGAATGCATTGCCTCACACTCCAATCAAATATCCCACAAAGAACCACAACCCTGGGTCATGCTGAGTGAAGCACAGGGACACACATGGGACTTGTAGCAAAACTAACCCCAGGATAACACTGTCAGCCATCTTGTCAACACAGGCACACAACCCCACAGGGAAGCAGAGTCAAAAGGAAGGAAGCATGGGCATGCTGGGAAGGGGGTGGAGGCAATAGCATGATGGGAGTGGTAGTCACAGCTCAACATCCCCCACCCACATGGCCCAGCAAGCTCACACTCAAGCATGCACACCCCACAGAGAGTGGAAAGCCCCATCAAAGATGTCTGACACTGGTGCTCTGTTGTGGGGAGCACAAGGCCATGCTGGGAACTGGCCACCAACCAACAGCAGGACACCACTGTCAGCCATCTTGCCATTGCTCTCACACTCACACACAGTGAAGTCCACCCAAAAGCAAGTAAGTATGGGCATGCTGGGAAGTGGGGTGGAGGCAATAGCATGATGGGAGTGGTAGTCACAGCTCAACATCCCCCACCCACATGGCCCAGCAAGCTCACACTCAAGCATGCACACCCCACAGAGAGTGGAAAGCCCCATCAAAGATGTCTGACACTGGTGCTCTGTTGTGGGGAGCACAAGGCCATGCTGGGAACTGGCCACCAACCAACAGCAGGACACCACTGTCAGCCATCTTGCCATTGCTCTCACACTCACACACAGTGAAGTCCACCCAAAAGCAAGTAAGTATGGGCATGCTGGGAAGTGGGGTGGAGGCAATAGCATGATGGGAGTGGTAGTCACAGCTCAACATCCCCCACCCACATGGCCCAGCAAGCTCACACTCAAGCATGCACACCCCACAGAGAGTGGAAAGCCCCATCAAAGATGTCTGACACTGGTGCTCTGTTGTGGGGAGCACAAGGCCATGCTGGGAACTGGCCACCAACTAACAGCAGGACACCACTATCAGCCATCTTGCCATTGCTCTCACACTCACACACAGTGAAGTCCACCCAAAAGCAAGTAAGTATGGGCATGCTGGGAAGTGGGGTGGAGGCAATAGCATGATGGGAGTGGTAGTCACAGATATTGGTCACCCCCACAACTGTCCCATCAACACCACCCTGAACCATGCGCCCATCACAGGGAGTGGAAAACAAGTGACAAGATGGCTGACACTGGCTACTGCTGTGGGGAGCACAAGGCCCTGCTGGCAACTGTGCACCAACTAACAGCAGGACACCACTGACTGACATCCTGAAAGACAACTTGCACTCCCTGCAATGGAAGCACGTTCCATGGTGGAATATCTGGCTGGGTGGGAAGGAGGGCTGGATGTCAACCAAATACAACCAATGCAGACCATGTACACACCCCAACATTCACATAGAAATGCCCAAATAATGCAGGACAATGTGCTACACCAATATCAACCTCTGACTGTGACAACTTAGGACAATGCAATGTACAGGCCCGCATCCAGAGGCACAGTCACAACTGTCAGGTGTGTCAACCATTGATGCCTGCAGAAACATAACATACATTGTGTGTGTCTCCCAAAAACAGGTGATGATGGGGACACAGCAGCAGACGCTGAGGAGTCCCCGTCCCAGGCTCAAGAGGATACGGAGCTCACTGGTGTGGAACAGCCTCTGCCCTCCTCGGATGAAGAAGACCTACCTGGCACCTCCGGAGCAAGTCATCATGCAGCACCAGCAGGACCACCAGCTGCACCCCCTGCACCCACCCCTCCAACGACTGTCAACACACATACCACCCCTGCCGACATGGACAGACCAAGGAGCACCACCACCACCAGCACAGGGACCCTGGACCAACGTGGGGCCATGGACACCAACACCACCAACAACCCCCAAGGGGGCCCAGGGTCACCTGTGCGTGCCACCTCAGGTACTGCACGTGTCGCCAGGGGTGGTGGGAGGGGTGGGAGACATAGGTCGCTGATCGCAGAGGGGTCTGTACTGCATGATGACCCACAACTGGCACGCATAGCCGATGCGTACCAGTCCAGCACCGGAGAGCTCAGCCAGGTAGTGGGGCTCCTCAGGGACATTAAACAGCAGCAGGCTGCCCATCATGCCCGCTTGGACTCACACATGTCCCGCGTGGAGTCCAAGTGGGACACACTGCAAGAGATGACGGCGGTGCATAGGGTCATATTACAATGCCTCCGCCAGCAACCAGTCAACACCTCCCTGTGTGCCCACAACATCTGGTGCTGAAACAACTGCAACTGCCACAGGGAGGGAGGATGACTCTGGCGGAGAGTCCCCTGCACCGCAGCAGCCTGCACTTGAGTGTCCCCCCCAAAGAAGAGGGGTCGTCCGAGGAAGGAAAACTGAGAGGTCGATGGCCATGTGCAACACCCAGGAAGCCAACACCTGTTCTGGATAATCACCTTTGTGCACAAATTGTTCACCCTGTTGAATGCAACACAACTCCCCCACATGACATGGGGAGTACAAGTTGGACCAATGTCTCAGATGACTGTGGACTTGATACAGGACATTTCTGCTACCAGGACTTCCAATTCATCTAGGAACTTTGGATTGCAATCAAAATGTACAGCACTCACCATCCTGTGCACTATTCACACACATGTATGACAATAAACACACTAATACACCATACCTGCCTCTGTCGTGATTCCAACGTGGTTTCTGTCATGGAGATGATGACCAGCGAAATTACACTGTGCATGCTAACTGCTACAGCAAGTACAACACAGGCATGTGAGTCATGGCAACTTGACACATATGAGGGAGACACACCACCAGGGCTACACAACAAATACACACCTAGGCCATCTGACTCATTGCCTACACTGATGTTGCCAGGAAATACGGTGCAATGCACAGACACAACACCTATTCACAGTCTTTGTCAACTAGCCCACTGGTGCAGTAAGCAAATGTCAGTCAAATGTGTGACCACAGACAACGCACATCACAAAGTGAAGCACAGGTTTTTAACACATTTGCAACATGTTGTAACAACTACAGATGCAAGGTAATCCCACCTGGCAGCGGGCACACAGTCAACAAGTGTAGAAGGAAGGAAGTCCATGGGTGTGGCGCACATCACCTGTAGGGACACGACAGCTACCACCCTGGAAGTCGAATCACGGTGTCGGGGATCACAGTTGACCAAACGACTCTGAAAGTACCCTGTGAAGGACAGAAATGACACACAGTCAAAAGCACTGAAGAACAGGACAGAACTGCAATACTCATGCCCAATACATGTCACAAGATACCCACCCAGAACCAAGTTAGCATGTCAACACTGTTGGGGAGTACAGACTACCTGTAAGGACACATCGCTACACGCATACAGTCATGTAGCCCATGGACACACTCAAACAGCACCAGAGCACCACCAACACATATCATGCAAACTCACATCATTGACATGACATCTCTGGATACTCACATTCAGCTGAAGAAGTTGGTGATGAGCTGTGTGCGGACATCACTATCACCATCATCATCATCATCACTGGCATCGTGGTCCAGGCCAGGATCCTCCACAGGTGGCGGATGTTGGTCATTGTCATCCAGGATGAGAGGCAACTCCTTCCGCACTGCCAGGTTGTGTAGCATGCAGCAGACGATGACAATCTTGCACACCTTTGCTGGGGCATATGGGAGGGCCCCTCCTGTCTTGTCCAGGCAGCGGAAGCGGCTCTTCAGGAGACCAAATGTCCGCTCAATCACTCTCCTTGTCCGACCATGTGCCTCATTGTAGCGCATCTGGGCTGGTGTCACAGGGTTCCTGAGGGGCGTCAGCAACCACGGCATGTTGGGGTATCCGGAGACAATTGCACATTAGCTGAGTTGGAAAAGAGGGTGGAACACTACATTGCAGAACACACACAATGGTACAAAGTCAGTACACACCAACAAGCCAGGAACTTTGGTTCCGCATCTGTGACATCATCCTCGGGATGCGACTACTCCTCATCACGTAGGCATCGTGTGCAGAACCGGGGAAACGGGCACACACGTGTGAGATGCTCATATCTGCAAGACAGACCACCAGTGCATTGACCGAGTGGTAGTGTTTGCGGTTCCTGTATGCCTGCTCTTGGGCCTGTGGTGGTACCAAAGCCACGTGTCCCATCAATGGAGCCAATGACATGCAGCATCCTCCCCAGGGCATAGAAGTCACTCTTCACGTCAGTGAGTTGTTGGAGTCTAGGGAAATAGATGTACTGGTTCAGGTATATCAACATAGCCTCCAAAACATCGCGGATCACATGGCTGAACATGGTCTGTGACATCCCACCAGCAGTCGCCACAGTGTGTTGAAAGGTACCGGTGGCAAAGAAGTGTAGGGCTGCCATCACCTTCACCTTGGGGGTCAGCGCTGTAGGGTATGGCCGGCCAGCTTGCAAATGTGGGGCCAACCGCACCGTCAATACCTCAATCAGCGGCCTGATGAAGCGGTACCGTCGGATGCAGTCCAGTTCCACCATGGTTGCAAGGTCAGGGAATGGTCTATGGACAGCTGGTGCCCTGCAGTGCATAGGTGAAGAAAGAAAGATTGTCAGTCACCCCACATATGTGGCATTGACCATACTCAATATCACATGATACATCATTATAAGGCACAAGTACATGATGTGTGCAGTTCCGTAAGGACATGTATGGCACATACATGGCCAACATCTAACATCACAGTTCAACAAGTGGCATCAACAAGTCCCAGGTTGTGCCATGGGATATCATGAGGCCGTGTCACAGTTCCCATCTCCTGCTGCAACATTCCAAACACACCCCACAGTGACATGTGAGGACAGATGTGCCCCAGGCATCACAGCTCAACGACAGGTAGATTCCCAGGGACCCTGTATTGCCACATGGACACTGGCATGACATGGTGTATCATGAATACACCACAGCAAAACAACCATGACCCCCACAGGTAGTGGTCCCTGTTGCCTCGGCAGGACAGACATGGACGTCTGTGACACACACACGCACAACATCAAAGTCCATGCACAAACAACGTGGATGTGGAGACTGTCTCCCATTGTGCACATGGAATCAGGGACATTGTAAACACAACATGCACACAGACTGTGGAGGACCATCACTATTGTGGCAATGGGTCACCCTGGGACCTACATACCGTCCCACATGGGACTCAGGGGGTATGTGACATGACATACACATACCCACCGTGAAATGTGACCATGCCACATGCTCAGAAATGAACAGTTGCACATCACAGTGGTCATGTACACGAAACACCAAGGATTCTGTCCCCATGAACACGTGCACAGCCTGGGAGTGGCTGCCCCCAAGTGACACCCACAGAACAACATGTTCACCCCCATACACGGAATAGGTAATGCAGCCTTACATGCCTTAGGATACAGTATGGACAGGCTGTGGTGTTGTAGGTGTGCCCCTCACTCCCTGGGAAGTATATGTGGCTGGCATATGTTCACCTGTGACAGGCATGGTGACATATGCCAGTGACTTGTACAGGGACGCGTTGGACAGCAATGGACCGATCGGTGCGCACACATTGGCCATTGCATTCAATGTGAGTGGGTACGTGTTGTATTCGCAATACGCATTGGACAGCAATGGACCGATCGGTGCGCACACATTGGCCATTGCATCCAATGTGAGCGGGTACGCGTTGTATCTCGGGTACGCGTTGAACAGCAATGGACCGATCGGTATGCCCGGCCGGCCCATTGCATTCAATGTGAGCGGGTACGCGTTGTATCCCGGGTACGCGTTGGACAGCAATGGACCGATCGGTGTGCCCGGCCGGCCCATTGCATTCAATGTGAGCGGGTACGCGTTGTATCCCGGGGGCGCGTTGAACAGCAATGGACCGATCGGTGTGCCCGGCCGGCCCATTGCATTCAATGTGAGCGGGTACGCGTTGTATCCCGGGTACGCGTTGAACAGCAATGGACCGATCGGTGTGCCCGGCCGGCCCATTGCATTCAATGTGAGCGGGTACGCGTTGTATCCCGGTACGCGTTGGACAGCAATGGACCGATCGGTGTGCCCGGCCGGCCCATTGCATTCAATGTGAGCGGGTACGCGTTGTATCCCGGGTACGCGTTGAACAGCAATGGACCGATCGGTGTGCCCGGCCGGCCCATTGCATTCAATGTGAGCGGGTACGCGTTGTATCCCGGGTACGCGTTGAACAGCAATGGACCGATCGGTGTGCACCCATTGGCTATGGCCTGGCCTGGCAACGGACGCGTTTTCAAATCTTGAACAAGTCTGATGCTGGAAATTCAGTTGGTCACCCACAACAATGTTGCAAATTCATGGGTGTCATGAAGTTGAACTTTTGAAGGATGCTGTGGGCGTGTGTAAGTGGTGCAATTCCATGGATTGGCCAGATTCAGAAGATGCAAACGACTTGGACCTATCACTTTGGACACATGGGACAGTATCTGCCTCTGCAGCACACATATAATGCTGGCTGTTCCCCTGAGAGCTCACTTGCCTGCACTACATGCTCCAGGACGACATCTGCCACCACCACTGCTGCTGTATCTGCACCCTCTGGACCCTGCAATGGCACGTACTGTGGAGAGAGCCCCAGCCTTCAGCACTGAGGAGAACCAGGCCCTGCTGGACAGCCTCCTTCCACAGTACAGCAAGCTGTATGGGAAAGCAGGGGAGCAGGTGAGTGTGCTGTCCACTGCCTTACTAAATGTGCATGTTGTCTGACTAGCAAGGCTGACAGTCTGCACGCCACTGGCTAGCAGGCTCACTGAGTAGTTGTCACCACCCATAGTGTGTAGTTACATGCACTGAACAGGTATAGTGCAGTGACAGTGCATTTAAACAAGGTTTTACTTCCCAGGCAATGATACCATGTAGTAACTGCTGGAATACTGTCCATAGCCATCGTTGCACTGCCTGTGTACATCATGTGCCCCTGTGATTGAGACATGTATATCCAACTGTGTAATGCACGGATATGTTGCATGTGTAGTAATGGCATTCTCACTTTGTCATCCTCACAGGTTGATGCCCACCAGAAGCAGCAGATATGGCTGACCATCGTCCGGGCAGTGAGATCCGTGGGGACTACAAGCGCCGGATCCGCAACTGCCAGAAGAGGTGGCAGGACCTTTGGGGCTGGACCCGGAGGATCGCACGGGTCCAGCTGAAGCTGTCGCCTCCTCGCAGGAGGGGCGGACACCGGACCCTGACCCCCCACATGCTCAGGATCCTGGCGGTGGTCTTCCCTGATCTGGATGGGCAGCTGAAGGCCAGAGAGCAGCAAGGAGGGGGTGAGTCCACGACTCCATTGTGAACTTTGTCTGCCATGCTATGTGCCCTCCTCTGGCCTGGTTAAACTTCCACAGTACATCAGTCATGTGGTCCAGGACCCATGTCCTTCGATTGTGCACTGCCCACTCCTCATCTGATACCCAGGTGTGGCCCTTGCAGTCAGGGAATTGTGTCACTTGGGTACTGTGTCCTTGCAGTTTGCTTGACTCAAGGTGGGGGACAGCATCTGTTCCCCTAACTCTGTGGTGGGCATCATGGGTGGGTCCATTGCTTACACAATGCCTGTGTTCTGACATGTAATCTGCGTGTTACTTTGATATGTGGTCCAATTGCTAAGCTGATCCACCACATGTGCCTGGGGTATCTGGCACACACCCATGCTGCGGGTGGGAACAATGTTTGGGCCCCAGGAGTGTGTATATTACGTGTGTCACACATACTTAGCCAGCTGCCTACTGTCCAGGGCTCATCCCTCATTCATGTGGGGCAGGACAGTCATGCCTACTCCAGGCCATACAATACACTCTGTACTCCCACTCCTGTGTATCAGCTGACACATTGTGCTCAGTGATATGTCCCCTCAGGTGTCTGCCTCTGTGTCAGTGTGCTGTGGCTTCGTTGTCAGGACTGCTGGGGTGTTTCTTGGTTGGGGCTCAGCATGCCACCGGAGATGTGACCATAGGAGACGATACTTGTGTGACACATAGGTGTTTGATCACCTGACCATGCAGACTGGGGTATGCGAATGTGAAGTTCAGGCAGCTGTTTCCCATTCACAGCAGATTGTGAGGTGCTCAGGTTCAGAGGGTTGTGTTACAGGTCTCCCATATGTCCAATTGGTATGACCTGGACAGATAAGGGTTCAGATGATGTGGTGTGTGGGGGATGTACATGTGCACTTGTTCAGCTCCAGGACTTGCATTCCCCATGACCTACTATTGTGACACAGTGCAGAGTGTTGTTGTCTGGCTGCCCTGCCCATGTGACTGGAGACAGTGATGTATGACTTAGCAGGCATGCCTGTGCCATGGCATGTAACTTCCTATGAGTGATCCTGCAGGGGAGTGACATGTGCTACATGCACACCATTGTGGCAATGGCTATCAGGACATGGGTGCATCATGGTGTCTGTCGCTGGTATGCATCACATGCATTTCATATTTGACTCTGGGCATCCCTTTCATCCGGACACCTGTACTGACTCAGTGGCAAGAGTTGTGATGTGTGCATGTTCACATGCTTCACCGTGTTTTCTGCACTGTCCAACTACTGTGTAGGTGGTGCATGTGTCCACACTGGGGTATTGCCATCCAACAGACACCAGACAGATGGGTGCAAGGCCAGGAGGGATGTGAGTGCCATGGTTGACCATCTGACTGACAATTGGCTTCTCCTATTCTGTTTGGGCACTTTTGGCAATGTTCAACTAAGGATGCCAGGGCTTGCTTTGTAATGTGCTGTACTTACTGTGGTGTGGGCGTTCGGTGCAGGTGACTGATGTCTGTCTGTTTCCCTATTGTTTGCAGATACATCCACGGCCACAGGAGGGGACAGCTCCACGGACCAGGAGGAGCCGCAGAGCCAGACTGGGTCAGCAGCTGAGGAGTGGTCGGAGGGACCCAGTGGCATGGAGGGCGATGGGAGCCACACCGAGGAGTCCTCAGCACCATCCACCTCAGCTGAGGACCACAGCACCTCGGAGGATGACTCCCTTGTGGATGCGGGTGTCAGCAGCCACCACACCCCAGCTAGTGTTGCTGTCCCCGCCACCACCACCACCACCACCACCGCCCTCCCATCGGCTCCCATTCCCGAGGTCCGTGGAGGCTCCCATGTTCGGGAGCGTGTCTCCTTCGGGCCAGGCACCGCACCCCCTGCCCCTGTGTCCCCTGCTGCCCTGAGTGAGGAGTCTGTGTACCTCCTTCGCCAGCTCCATGTAGAGCAGACAGCGATGCTGAGTGTCCTCCATGCACACACCACTCTGTTGACTCAGCTGGTGTCGTTCATGGAGGGCATCTCATTGGGCATGTCTGCCCTACAGAGGGGCAATAGGTCCATGGACTCCTCCCTGACGGCAGCAGTGTCCCTCCTCCAACAGTCCCTCACCCCTCCTGCCTCTGCCCCATCCACACTCCCCAGCACCTTACCTGTCCCAAGCACACACACACCGGCACAGGCACACACCAGCACAGACACGAGCAGCACACAGACACACACACCACAAACAAGACGACGCACACGCACGCACAGTCAGGGGACTGAAACCACACTCACAGGGGATGGGGCCCAGGCACACACACACGCATCCACGAGCACTGCGCAGTCCTCAGTTGCCTCTCCCTCCAAAGCCCCCTCCCTTGCCTCACCTGCAACCCCAAAGACACAGTGGCTCTTCCTCAGTGACCTCGGCCTCTTCCCCTCCGAGCCAGCTGATCCAGCATTCAGGGGGAAGAAGAAGCCCACCCACACGGAGCGGAGTGCCCCTCGCCCCCGGACACCCTCCCCCAGGCGCAGACCGACTGATGCCCCCATCCGCAAGTCCCCCGGACCCGGAAGAGCAAGACCCCGCCGCCGCCCCTGCAGCTCAGGCACCAAGTCTCCTTCCTCCATCCCTCAGGCCCCCACTCCACAGGTGCCCCCACCACACCCTGCCCCAGGTTCCCCACCCACAGATACACCATCCCCAAAAAGATCAGGCCTTCTCCCCTGCCACTTGCTCTTCCGGCCCCACACCCCCGCTGCGCTTGTCTGTGACACTGGTGTGGAGACGGTGTCCTCCCCTCTGTCCTGCCCACCTTACCTGATCCCCATTCTCCTCCCCTGGAGGTAGGCACTGCAGTGGAGTCCACTACCACCCTGTCTGACTTGGGCACTGCAGTGGGGAACCTGTCCACTCCATCTGCATGGTCCACTGCAGTCGTGCCGGCACCCACACCATCTGAGTCATGCCCCCAGTTGTGCCGGCACACACCATGTCAGACACCTCCACTGCAGTTGTTAGTGGCTCTCCAGCACCCACCACCCCTTCCCTGCCTCCTTCTGGTGAGCCCTGATCCTGTCCCTGCGGTGCCTGGCCTGCCCCCCGTATGCCCCTCCGAGGGGATTGTCCCTGGTTTTTATCAGTGCAGGCATGCGTAGGGTGACATCTGCCACTGTCACCCTGTCTTGACTTTCAGGATGGACTGGCCATTGGCCTTTGTTTCTTTTTTACTGGACTTCAACTTTTGAACCCACATATGCTGAATAAAGCAACTTTCTGTTCTCTAGTGCTTTTGCTTCTGATGTACATGATGTTAATGATGCTAACCATGCCCTTGCTGCAGTGATGGTGATATTTGGTCTCATGAAAATGAAGTGTTACTGTTCAGGAACCCATGTGGTCCAGGGGGAATGTGTCCTATCCTGTGGTGTATCCATGTCATCCTTAGCAGCATCTGAGGGTGTCATGTTTTCAATATTTGGCAATGGGATTTCCTACTTACATTAGCAATGTCACATCTGTGGCTTCCACCCCTGCACATCTGTTGTGCTTGCCATTGTTCAATTTGTCTACTTCCCTGACCGTGTGGCCATCTCCACTGGACATGCAGGTTTGGGCATCAATGGGGAAGGACTCATCTGTGTTGTCAGTGCAACTTGCTATACATGTGTGTTGGATCTGTGCTGATGATTTCGTTGACACTCCCATGACCAGGCTGATGTGACAGGAGCCTTCATTTGGTGCAAATTGTTGACTGTGTGACCAAGTGTTCTGCTGACATGATGGAGCCCTACTGAGGCAACATATGGCACAGCTTTCCTCACACAGGTGTGGAGTCCCCTCATGGCAGTGTGCTCCTGTGACATCGCCTGCGCCCAAGGTGTGTGTTGTATGAGCATGTCTGTGTGTTCACTTCCATTTTGCTGTGCATGCTGGGATCCCTAGTGGTGTTCCTGTTTGTGATGCTTGCTGAGTTGACCTATGTTCTCCCAAAGTCTTCTCCCTGGGTTCTCTGTGATGTGGGTGCATGGCACATTACTGGTCATCAGGGTGTCACCCATAGGTGTGTTTGCTGTCAGGGCTGAGTTTGTGGGCAGACGCAGATGGGTCACAGTCAGGATTCCCTTGGCACTTGTTGTTTACACCTGTCATGTGATTTCCAGTTTGTGTTAGCTTTCAGTGATTGTGACACGTTGTGTGTGTGACTGCTGGCACTCCTCAGGGTCAGGGCTGCAATGTTGGTAGTTGTCTATGTGTGTTCTTTGTGGGTGACCTTGGCTTCTTCATTGGTGTGGGACTGTGGCTGGGATCCCATTGGTTGGTGTGGTATTGCCGTCATGTCCATGTACAGCGTAGTGTGCAGTGTGTCAGACATTCAGGAGTCTTGTTGAGTGGCCATGTGTGATGTGTTTCTGCACCTTGGTTCCCACCACCCCCTGGGATTGTCATGGGTGCATGTGCAATGTCACCAGTGCATGTGAGCTTCACTGCTGCACATTGTTGGAGGTCGAGGTGTGTGGTGTTGAGTGTGTGCAGATGAGAGTTGTTGCACGGCTAGACCCCTGCCTCCATGTTGGCCTTGGCTTACTGGCCGTGCTGATTGATTTGTGCTTGTGTAGGTGTGATGGTAGTTTGTTGCTCAGGACACATGACTGTGGTTCACAGTGTGAACGACATCTAGCTTTGTCATCACAGTGGGATTGTAATGCAGCCCAGGGTCACCACATTGTGGGGACCCTGGGGGTAGTGCTGTGGTGTCTCTGTGTCTTGCTGTGTCAGTTGCTGTTCCTACATGCTTGTGTGACATGTGTGATTTGTGCTCCCTCTCATCTAACAATGCCTGATTGCCCACATAGGGGATTTGGATCCATGAGTTACCTTTGTGTGGCACTGTATGCACATCTGTGTAATTGGTATTCAGGCCTCCTCATGTGTTGTGTGGTTGCCTGGGGACACTGGCACCCCCCCTCACCTGTTGTGTTTGATGTGCAGTGTGGGTCTGCCTGTTTGTGTTTATTTATTTATTTTATTTATTTAAAATGTTTTATATAGCGCTGGCTGGACCCGAGGGTGTCAGAGCGCTTTACATGGGTATTCATTGCAATATAACAAAATTTACAATGAGGTAGAAATTCCGAACCATACAAACGATATAAAGCAGCTAAAATATTATACAATCTGAATACACAAGTTGCGATGGGCTACAGCAAATCATGAGAGATTAGGTTAGTGAGAGAGGGAAAGGATGGTAAAGAGGGAGGTAGGGTATAGGAATGGTGAGAGGTTAGGGAGTGGGGTAGGTTAAGGCAAGATCAAACCGCTATACATGGATAATTAATTGTAATGTAACAGACTTATAATGAGGTAGTACTCAAACGATTCAGACAGTAAGAACAGCTCCAGTTTAACACAATCAATTACATGTATTGCAATGTGCCATATCGAGTCCTGTGAAATTGGCCTAGAGTGGGAGGGAAAGGGTAGAGAAGAGGGGGGATGGGTATGAGAATGGGGAAGAGGATTAAGGAGGGGGGGTGGTTAAGGCACTACCAAGAGTGATGAGCAGGTTCTATGGGAAAGGCTGGAGGGAGGAGTTAGTGGGCGAAGGAAGATGGGGGAGAGGGAGGAGAACAGTAGGAGGTCGAGGTGGGATGAGTGCCTAGGGGAGGGATTAAGGACCCCAGTATTTGTTGAGCAGGAGAAGTTTGAGGTCTTTTTTGAAGCTGATGTAAGAGGGGTTGCAACGAAGATCTTTAGGGAGGGAGTTCCAGATGTTAGGCGCGTTCCCAGAAAAGGAGCGAGATTGTGTGGTTTTCTTGTTTAACAGAGGAGGGACAAGAGCGAGGGTGTTGGAGCTCCTCAATGATCTAGAGCAGCCAGCTTTGTGAAGTTTGTCTGAGAGGTACTGCGGGGAGCGTTGATGCAGGGCTTTGTGCGTAATGCAAGCTGTCTTGTAGGAGGTTTTTCCTTCAACGGCAAGCCACTTGAGGTCTTTAAGGACAGGGGAGATGTGATCGAACCATTTGAGGTCGGGTAATGAGCCTAGCGGCCAAGTTCAGAACAGATTTGATTGGGGCTAGGTGGGCTTTAGGGGTTCCAGAGAGGATGGCGTTACCATAGTCGATTTTCGACAGGACCAGCGATTGGACAACTAATTTAAAGTCGTCTGCAGGAATGAAGGGTTTTATTTTCTTGTTTTATTTTAGTGTGTTTAGTGTTTGTGCATCTGCACCACTGCATTGGCATATCTTTAGTGTGCCATTGGCTGTATGTTGTTTGGTGGGTTTCCCCTGCTGTCCCTGGGACTCCTAGGTCATCAGTCAGCACAATGATCATTGTTTGTGTGTCCCATTGCTGCCATGGTATGGTATCTGTTCACCTCACATCTACAGTCTCCACAGGGTATCTGCATTTGTGTGCCCATTTGTGCAAATATGTGGGTCTGCATTCTGATGGTCACTTCTGTCATTGTGTCATTGATGAATGTTGACAGTGTCAGCCCCCATGGGTGATGTTTGTCTGCACATGGCCAAAGGTATGTCTTATTTGCACTGCAGTGTTTGCCTCCCCAATCTATGTTGCTATGGGACACAAGCACTACTTTGCCACTGATGTGTTTGTTGTTCTGTGACCAGGAATCATCCATGCAGTTTGACAGTTGCAGCTTTTTCAATGTCAACACTTACATTTTGGTCACTGTGATGATGGGGGTTTGGACCCCATTGCCACAATGTTCAAGATGTGCTTCAGCTATGGGCCCCACACTTACCTTTTGGTCACTTTGATGATGGGGGTTTGGACCCCATTGCCACAATGTTCAAGATGTGCTTCAGCTATGGGCCCCACACTTACATTTTGGTCACTGTGATTATGGGGGTTTGGACCCCATTGCCACAATGTTCAAGATGTGCTTCAGCTATGGGCCCCACACTTACCTTTTGGTCACTGTGATGATGGGGGTTTGGACCCCATTGCCACAATGTTCAAGATGTGCTTCAGCTATGGGCCCCACACTTACATTTTGGTCACTGTGATGATGGGGGTTTGGACCCCATTGCCACAGTGGTCATGGTCTGCTTGCATTGTGGGGGCTACACACATTTATGTGTGGCACATGTGATAGGGGGTCACATTGTATGTTCAAAGTCATGTTCAGTGTTGTAGGCATTTGACACAGTCTACACACGCTTGTCATGGTGTTTGGGGGGGATGTCTTTATGTTGCATTGTTTATGTTGGTGTGTGCTTGTTGTGTCATGTATTAGCCATCCTGTGAGTGGGGGTGTTGTTGGTGGTAGGCATCCAGCCCCCATGGGTAGAGGTGGTAGTAGTGGTAGGCATCTGGCACACCCTGGGTAGGGGTGGTAGTAGTGACAGGCATCCAGCCCCCCATGGGTAGAGGTGGTAGTAGTGGTAGGCATCTGGCACACCCTGGGTAAGGGTGGTAGTAGTGGTAGGCATCTGGCACCCCCTGGGTAGGGGTGGTAGTAGTGGTAGGCATCTGGCACACCCTGGGTAAGGGTGGTAGTAGTGGTAGGCATCTGGCACCCCTGGGTAGAGGTGGGAGTAGTGACAGGCATCCAGCCCCCCATGGGTAGAGGTGGTAGTAGTGGTAGGCATCTGGCACCCCTGGGTAGGGGTGGTAGTTGTGACAGGCATCCAGCCCCCATGGGTAGAGGTGGTAGTAGTGGTAGGCATCTGGCACCCCTGGGTAAGGGTGGTAGTAGTGGTAGGCATCTGGCACCCCTGGGTAAGGGTGGTAGTAGTGGTAGGCATCTGGCACCCCTGGGTAGAGGTGGGAGTAGTGACAGGCATCCAGCCCCCATGGGTAGAGGTGGTAGTAGTGGTAGGCATCTGGCACCCCTGGGTAGGGGTGGTAGTTGTGACAGGCATCCAGCCCCCCATGGGTAGAGGTGGTAGTAGTGGTAGGCATCTGGCACCGCCTGGGTAGGGGTGGTAGTAGTGGTAGGCATCTGGCACCCCTGGGTAAGGGTGGTAGTAGTGGTAGGCATCTGGCACCCCTGGGTAGAGGTGGGAGTAGTGACAGGCATCCAGCCCCCATGGGTAGAGGTGGTAGTAGTGGTAGGCATCTGGCACCCCTGAGTAGGGGTGGTAGTGGTGGTGGGCATCCAGGCCCCTATGTGTATATGTGGCATTGCTGATGGCCATCCCGCCCCTATGGTGCTGCTGTTGCTGGTGTAAGTAATTTCTGCATCCCTCTGTGTGTGTGTGTGATATGTCGGGTACGTGTAGTTTGTTTTTGTGGTTGGTGTCTGACTTACCTTCTGCGCCGTACGCGTCCGTGCCTGTTCCGGTAGTAGATGTAGAATATTGGTAGGATCGGCACAATGGGATTCATGGTTGGTTCGTCTTTCTCTTTGCTTCGCTTCGTCCACGTCGCTGGCGTGTTCGTCTCGTAGCCGTGGATCGTCTTGTGGCGCGAATCGGAGCTTATGTGCGCCTCTCCCGGATGCTTTGACGTGCCGTGCGTAGCGACGGGTTCGGCGCGTACGGAAAGCGCATCGTACTTGTCCGGCCAGACGGGGCTGCATTTTGGCTTCCGTGCGACTCGATTTTGCGTTTCCGGATCCGCCTCGGTCGGAAAACAGGACCTGGATTGGGTGAGTACGGCTGGGTCGGAATCTATGCAGTTGTGCGCATCGTGACTTGCTCGTTCGCAATAATGTGCGGATCGGTCGGGAAATAGGCATTCGCCTGGCTTTTTCCCGGCCGAATAGTGTTAGGTGCGCCTCCGACCGAGATCGGAATCGGCCCCTTAATGGGACTTTTGCAGATGGAATGTTATGTCACATATATGTTGGCGTTTCCCATCTGAATAACTCACAATCAGCCACAACTCATGACTCATTAGGAAATTGTGGAAATGCATCAAGGTGTAATCTGTTGCAGATTGAGTTTATCATTTTTATTTTTGAAGTAAAAATTATATATGAATCAGTGTATGAAATATTTACTGTGATGTTGTACCAATGTTGACCTAAAGTGAAAGCCAGCATAATTTTGAAAAATATTTTACAATGGTAAAACAAACTGGAAATAACTTGAGATAATTTGGAGTCAGATGTTTTTAATCTCTACTAAAGTGAATTAGAAATGTATCAAGCCCTATTTATTTACTTATGCTATAGAAGTAATTTGTCAATCCTCAAAACAAATATTTCTTAATGTCTTCGATAGCATAGCTATGTACATAGTGCGTGATACATTGGTAAGCAACTTCTGTACTGAATGCATATAATATTTTGAGCATTTGAAATATACTTAGGTTACTCGAAGTAAGTGTTACCATTGTGAAATGCCCAAACAAAGACAATAGGCTTCCAGTTTATACAAATATTGGTACAACATTGCAGTATTTGTTGGCAAACACTGATTCATAGTTTAACTTGTGTGCATGAATATAATTCAGCTCTTGTCTGCCTTGTACACACACTGTACAAAGGTATTTTTGCTTTGTATCATTTTTGGTGTCATGGGCTTACTATTCTAAACAACAAATCAGAACCATTCAGAGGTGTTAAACAGTTCCTGCAGAGACTTGACCATGGTTAAACGAAAAGATCATACATGATATAGGAACAATAATGGTAAATTACAAAACTGGGACCAAATGTTTTCTGAAGAAGTTCCCTACATGCATAAGATAATGATAAAAATGAACCAAAGTTTGAAAACTGAAAAAATTGAAAATGTTTAGAGAATAATATTCATGATCACATCTATTTACACAGATACACTTAAACAAATTATGTCTTTATAGCATCTTCAGTAGCAGGCAACAGGGACATTGGTCATGTAGGTGGGGAAGCAGCTGACCACTGTGGTTCGGGTGCTGAGACCAGAGACACTGAGGGACCCAGTGGCACAGAGGGTGAGGGGACTGCAGCAGAGGCTTCCTTCTCATCACTATCATCTTCAGAGGCCTCCAAAAGTGACCAGTCCCTAGTGGTGACAGACCCTACAGGAACTGCACCAACTGCATCCTTGTCCAACTCCCAGAGTACCATCTTTACCCTCTCTCTTGCTCCCCCCAGTTGGCCAAACCCGCCCCCCTAAAAGGGCTGGGGTCTCATTCACCACCGGCACCTCACCCACGCCCCTTCCCCCCGGGTGAGGAGGCTATAGACATCCTATGCAGCATCTCTAGGCCAGACTGCACTTCTCAATGCCATCCAGGGCCTTAGTTGCCAAATGCAACAATGGTAGCCTACTTGAAAGACATTCATAGTTTTATGTCTGGCCTGCAGAGATCATTTACAGGGCTAGCGCTCTTACTGAATCTAGCCTTCCAACCAGCCCAACCTTGTGCCCCAACTAAGGTCCCTTCCTCATCCCAATTCCAAAGTCCCACCCCTATCCCAAGCATGCTCACTTTATTGCAGGCACCACTACAACACACACAAGCAGCACACTCACACATGCACATAAACACAAACATGCAAAGAAACAAAAGCAAACACACAAACAACTTCCAGACAATATTGATATCATGCCTATACCCACCACAATACCTACAATAACTACACCCACCACCACACCCACAACCACCAGCACAACCACCAGCACACCCACATGCACCATACCGACCAGCATATCCACAGGCACCACATGTATATCTAAAAGCACCCAAACCACACCCACAAACACTACCACATCCACAACCACCAGCACAACCACAAGCACCACACGCAACACCACACACACAGGCACCACAGGCGCCATCACACCAACAAGCACACCCATAACCACCACCACAACCACACCCACATGTACCACAACCATAGCCACCTCACACCCACAACCTCCAGCCACAAGTACCACCATATCCACATGCACCTCAACCACACTGACCACCTCAACAGCACAGTCATCTAAACCAACACCCTGACACACAACAAAACCAACCAAACGCAAACACTCACTTGAATAGAAAACACCTGAGAAACCACACACATCCAAACATACACTAGACCCATATGCAACTGCAAAACATATACCAACACACACCACAACCACATCAAGCACCTCAACAGTATAGACATACAAGCCAACACCCTCACGCATAAGCACACCTACACGCAAAACAGAATACACCAAACACACACACTAATGCAAACAACATACACCTGCCAAGAAACAAACACCCAAATGTACACAACATGCACCAGACCCACATGCAACTGCAAAAACAACAGACACACACACATCACCCAATGCAGCTCCCTATACCTCCCATACCCAATCCTCTCCCACCCCTCCTATCCATTCTCCTCATTCATATTTTTTATCAGGTCTGTCCTTGACCCCTCCCAAGAAAGATCATTGATGTGCCTGATCTGTGCCCACTAGATGCCCCTTCCTGAGGAGGTTCGCCTTGGCAGTTTCATAGGAGGCAGGTTTGCTGCAAAAGCACAATGGTGCATTTATGGGCATTTGTTTGTTGTTCTATTTAACATTTCATTCTATTAAATTTAATTTATGAGAGAAGTATCTCATTTTGTAATAAAACAAATAAGTTTGCCCTGACATTAATTTTCATTTGCAGTTCTTTGATTCCTATAAATGTTACTGATTAAAAAGTGAAGTACATATTGTTACTTACCATTAGGACATTTTAGTTTTATTAAAATGTCTACTTTGTAAATTCCATACACTAGTTTAAATAGTATGTGATGGACATTTAAAATATGGTTCAAGCATTCATCATTATAATAGACACTTACATAGATGTTTCAATTTTTTTACGTGTTAATACAGAAGTGTTTATTTGAACTTGATAAGGGTAATAATAAACACATATGCATTGCACCGTAAACAATAATGTGAGAATTGCAATTTCAAAAATGCAGGAAATACACTATACAAGGGGACATGTTACATTAATAAATATATTACCTGATTTAATTTTAGGACTAACATTGATTTTACAGTTATTTGAGGATAAACGTTACACCATTTTCATGAAGGCAGCTTGCACTAAATGTAGACATATACTCAAATTTTACAGGTGTGTTTTCTTAAATTTCTTGAATGCCAACATTACACACATATGCATTACACATTGTTATGTTATTGCTTGTAGGAGAGATTTAAAAATGCACGAGTCCTGACAAAATTTAAACAGACAAGTCAAAAAGTAACAAGTTAAAAGTAGCAGCTTACCTTTTATTCCAGCGACAGTGGGGTTGATTTGCGCAGTGGTCAAGTATCAGCAGAAGTGGCAGGACTTGTATGATTGGGTCATTGATGAAATAGGAAGTGTGAAACAGAGAGATGGTAAGTTTCTGCCTCATATCCCTACCAATCCCCCAACTCAGGTGTGGATATTTCCCTGCCACAGTTGCATTGGCGGAACGCCACATCGTGACTGGCCTGCAGACAAACTGGCTGTACTCTCTCCGGCAGCCGCTTTTGCCTATGGCGCGACCAACGCGGGTAGAAAATTCTGACGGAGGAGACAGCAACACTCTGACCGTCTTTCATCCATTGACCCGCCAGCATCTAAATTGAGCGGGCAGAGCGCATACTTGGCAGACGGGGAATCTGATGGTAAATCAACGGTGGGACCAAATCCTCCGAGATCTAAATCAGGCCCACAGTTTCAGACCTTATGACACTACACTATGCATCCTCGGTGACCTTAACATTTAGTTTGACAAACCAAATATGCAGCATCCAAGAACTATCATCACTGGCCTAGACACACTGAACCTACATCAGATCATCCACAAACCCACACACATCGCTGGACACACCTTACATGTCATTTTTGAAAATCCAGAACTAGTTACCTGTAAAACGATTACTCCAGACACATGGCATACCTCCATCTGGTAGCTTTCAAACACAAATCACCACAAATCAACACACCTAAGGCCATCTTACATGAATCCACCTATTGACCATGTAATAAACTCAATTTTAAATACTTAGAAACACAACTAACATTCAACACAATTCTGGACACAATGAATTCCATTCACAAACTTTGAGTGGCTCGAGGAAGCTTTTGATATCCTAATACCATTGAGAACAAAACAGGACAATAGAAAACAAGCACCTTCGAGCAATGCAGAACAAAAAAAGATAAAGCAACAAATTACAAAGTTGCAATGTACCTGGCTTAAAAAAATTGTAATCAAGACAAACTTCACCTACACAAACTTAACGGAATATGCAAGTCAACAATCAAAAATGCTAAAAAAAAGGTACTATTCAGACAGAATTCAAAATGCTAAATGTGCAAATAAAGATTTTGATAAAATTCTCACTTAATTTCATAAATCTAAATGCACAGAAGGAACTTGTCCCATTACTCAACAATTTACTGACAAACTGGCAAATCATTACACAAGCAAAGCAGACAAAGGACCAGCACCAACCCAATTCCAATAATTCCCTCCAAGGGTAATCCAGACTCTGCATTCCTTCAAAAAACTATCACAAAGTGAATGTATGGATCTTGTAGAAGCAAGCAGGCCAACTAGTTGCCCTTCTGACTCTGGTCCACCACAAATCTTCAATAACATTTTAACTACCTCTGCTGCCACACCAGTTACAAGAATCATCGATAATTCTTTAACCACAGGAATCTTTCCAGAAGCCTCTAAAATATTTGTACATATGCCCATTATTAAAGAAAAGAAACCTGGATCTGCATGACCCAAACAACTACAGACCGATTGAAAATGGACCTTTCCTGAGCAAACTGATAGAAAGAGCAGCATTCACCCAGATGTTCCAGTTTATTGATGATAACTCCATACTTTCCTACTTGAAAAACAGGATTCCGTCCAGGAAGAGGCACAGAATCTCCCCTCATCACCAGTTGGAATGACCTTAAAAACACAATAGACCAGAAAGGGGTAGCTGATCTACTTTTCTTGGAACTTTCAGCTCCTTTTGACACAGTTTTTTTTTCAGAGTTTTTTATAGTGCAAACTTGATCCGAAGGAATTGGGTATCAGAGCACTTTACATGAGCACCAGTTGTGTTACACAAGGACACATTCATTTTTGTTAGGCATGGGGAGATTAAGTGATTTGCCCAGAATCACAGGATGTTGAGCATCATTACTGAGATACGAACCTGGTTCCACAGATTTGAGGTTGACCGCCCTAGCCGTTAGACCACATCCTCTCCCCCAAACCATGTCAGTCTAATCCAAAGACTCTATGAAGCTGCATAGAGGGGACTGCTTCTCGACTTGATCACATCCTACCTTAAAAACAGAACAAATGTCTTCAATACTCCCCCTTTGTCATCCAAACCATAATTCACAAAAGCAGGGGGCCCCTCAAGGCTCTCTCATCATATATATAGGGATATCTTTCTACCCAACATTGAAGATTGACCTAAATACATTCTCTGCCTCACCAATGCTATTGCCATGGGAGCCCCAGTTCCAGACTCCTGGCAGGGTGCAGTAGTGTTACAAAATTTTCAAAAGAGCTATAAGTCCCACCCAGGTAGTTAGAGGCCGATTAGCCTTATAGACCATATTCAAAAGGTTTCTAGTTGTTGTGTACTATCCAAGATTGGGTTGATAAATAGATGCAAATAATATTTTAAGTCCCTTCCAGGCTGGGTTCTGGAAAAAAGTGTCAAACATCAACCAGGTCTTTTACTTCTTGGTACTTTATTGGAAGATGGTTGTAATCAATGGGGGCAACCTTTACATTGCCTTTGATGATTTGAAATCGGCTTTTGATTTGGTTCCCTGATCCAAATTATGGCAAGTGCTAAGCAATATGGATATCCCCCTGATGTTTTATCCATTTTAATTTATTTACATGAAAAGATCTTTGCTAGAAATCGGTGGGGCACGCGTGATGAGATGTCAGAGGTTTTGGTTCTAGAGTTGTCCGTCAAGACTACGTGCTGGACCCCACTCGGTTTTAATTGTTTCTAACTGATATAGCACGCTGTCTAATTTTGACTCATATGGTTGCCTCCACCTTGGCTAAGGTGAAAACTCCTATTCTGCTTTTTGCAGATGACACTTTTCTGATTTCCAAGACCCTGAGTGGATTACAAAAACATATGAATCACTTTGGTGAGTTCTATTGCACTCGGGATGGAAATCAATACTGTAAAACCAAACTGATGTTTTTAATCCTCAGAAATCATTCAAAGGGAAGTTGGCCTCTGAAGGTATTCCTCTGGAGAGGGTAGATTCCTTTGCATATTTGGGTATCACTTTGACAGACAATATGTCCTGGAAGCCTCACATTACTAAGGCAGTGATTTAGCATAAACACATGTTGGGGGCCATTTCTAAGGAACATCAAGTATCCTGTAGTGAACCGATAGCACTGTCCCTAAATATTCATAAGGCAAAGGCACTGGGCTCTGCTCTTTATGGAGTAGAGCTGTGGGGATTTGTTAAGATTGGGTACTAAGACAACCAATCAATCACCCTTACAGCCCCTCACATACCCACTTACCAACCCATACAGCCACTTAGACACCACCGGACAGACTGATGCAGACATTCAGACAACCTAGTCAGTGACCCATATATTCACTGAGACAACAAATCATTCACTTATACAGTCAGTTATGCATCCACTGAATCATCCATACAGGCACTCATACACCCACTGATTCCCCAATACACCTTGGTATATATATTTAATGCTCATAAACTTTTTAAAAACACTCACACTCACTGGATGATGTCACCAGTGATGTCACTGACAATGTCATAAGTGATGTAATATGAGAGGTCATAAGCAGTGCATTGGGGTGGCACAAGTTATAGTTAGCCCAGCTAATTATAACTGCTGAATTTCTCTTGTTTTGAATGAGTGAAATGTCAGCCTACCTATAACGTCCCTGTAACCTTTTTTTGTTTCAGTGAATTTCTAAGTTTTTTAAATTCTATTTCATAACTATAGTGGCCATGTAACCTTTGTTTTTTCCGTGAATTTCTAAGGTTTTTCAAATGCTAATTCCTAACTACAACATCCCTGTAACCTTTGTTTACATCTTATTTATTAATTGTAAAGGTTAATTTTTTTATGTGAGCATCTAAGATTTTTGTATTTTCTTTCTATAATTGGATATTGTATATTATATTTATAACTGGTTTTGGTTTTAAGAATTTTTTGAGTCGGCACAACATTGTCGTATTTACTGTGGAGAATCTGTGATCAGCAAATGTATTTCACATACTGAAAAATGCACTTAAAATTTTTTTTTTAAATAAAGTTTTAGGCTGCATATTTAATAAGATATTGTTTTAACTTTTCTTTCCATGATAAATTTAGGAGAAAACAACCTTTACAAAAAATTGTACATTCGCGACTACCGACGTTGTTGCGGTGTCGTCAGTAGTCGCGAAGAGCATGTGTTTTGTACAAAGTGTAGAACATATATATGGACACATTCTAAAGTATATTTAACAGTAGAGCTTTATTAGTGTACTTTTCAAACTGATATTTGGTAGTGAATTTTGAGAAAACTCGTCTTCAAAGACTATTTTCCGTGTTTGCTGTTACGCCGGACATCCCGACAACGTCAGTAGTCGTGGACATCGTGTATTTTTCAGAAACTATAAAACACATATATACAGATATTTTAATTGATGTTTGATGCTAGTTGTTTACTGATGTCCTGTTTAAAGTTGTCTGTCTATAATAGTTTTTTAACAAAATCACTTTTACTTTGCGTTTCCCGTGTTCGCGGCGACAGCAGAAGTTGCGATGACGTCTTTCATTGCGGATACTGCGTGTTTTACAGAAACTCTAAAACACATATATACACCTATTCAAACAATCAAACCTTTTATTTCGGCTGTAAGCCATAAAAAGTTACAAATCCAACAATGCACAATTAAAATCAATTTCAATAAAAACATCAGGCATCATCCTATTTACAATTAGGAAAAACGTTGATGATTAAAATTAGTGAATAATAAGAAGAACAGGCCTACTAGACCCGACACCATGAGGATAGTCCTATTAAATGAGTATTCTTCATAGGAGTAGGAATTCATGTACAATTAAAATAAATTAAGTGAACGGGCAATAAAAATGACAAATCCCCAATGTCGATGTTAATAGAATGGCGCATATGGGGTGATAAGACGCTACATGAGAATACTAAACCTTGCGCTACACGCTCTCTATCCTAGAGGGCGCATTGTCTATGACCTTCTTTCTCTGGTTCCAAGCACAAAGCAGATAATGCGATACTGCCAGTGTGAATAATTCCCTAGTGTCGCTCGTAAGGAGCCTTAATGCTTCCCCACAGAGTCTCACACCCTTAGAGTTTAATGCTGCTTTTAGCCATTTTTTATGCCGATTTCTATATTGTGGGCAGAAGAACATGAAATGTTCAACAGTTTCCGTGATGGTAGGGCAATTTGGGCAGAACTTGTTGTTTGAAAGAGTCCTGTCCCATTTCCTAGTGTGAGTTCTCAGGGGCAATATGCCACACCTGAATTGGACATACAAACACTTAGGGACATATTCACAAGTACTCATCGCCGATTTATCGCACCTTAACGCATCAAAAGTGGAGATAGATTTAACGCCCCATTCACAAGCGGGTGCAAACAGCAGACATCGCCAGTATTCCCGCGATAACTGCCCCAAATTTTATCTCCACGGGTGACACCACCAACTAACCCTAATGAGATGCAGAGTAGGCGTTCCCGTGCAAAAACTCACGAAAAAACCACTACACCACTTTCACAACGAACTGCTAGATCTGCAGTGCGAACCAAAAACAGGCGATAAGATGCGGTAGCAGCAGGGTTTTAAAACCTGCCTTATGCCGGTGTTAAGCAGGACGACTACCTGCAGCACTAAAGGGAGCCCAGCCCAGAGCCACATCGGAAGACCCACAGATGCCATGGAGCCAATGATCATGCAGCTCAGAGACCCTAGAGGGCCACAACACCCACCGCCACCACTCCCAGGCCCCCCCGGATCCCTCCCCCGGACAAACACATACCGTGCACGACACAAGAGCCACAAAAAGTGCATGATGTTGCACAATGACAAAAAGAAACACACATGTGTGGTCAGAATACGAGAAACAGTCACACATCATTGAAGTAACAACTAAAAACTTTATTGCAATACAACACAAAATAACAATGCGAAAGACTCCTGTCGGGTCCGTCCGGGACAATCTTGATGTCACAGCCTGGAAAATAAAGCACAAAATCAGAACGTGTGTCATGCGCACATCAAAGGAGCGAGACACAGAGAAACAGAGAATGAAACAAAGGCAGAGAGAGAATGAGAGAGAAGGAAAGGAAGTGAGAGAGAGTGAGAGAGAAGGAAAGGAAGGGAGAGAGAGAGAGAGAGAGAGGGAAGGGAAGGAAGGGAGAGAGAGAGAGAGTGAGAGAGAAGGAAAGGAAGGGAGAGAGAGAGAGAGAGAGAGAGAGAGAAAGGAAGGAAGGAAGGGAGAGAGAGAGAGAGAGAGAGAGGGGAAGGAAAGGAAGGGAGAGAGAGAGAGAGGGAGGGACACTGACGCCCCGTGCACCCAGGCCCCACTGCTCACCTGCTGCCACCGGTGTGTCTCCAACCACGTGCCGGTATACACTGCAAGCCACCAGGTCTGTAATCGAGGCCAGAGTCAATCATGGCAGGGTCCATCTCACTGCACACGGCAACAACGCCTGTCCGTCCCTGCGCACCCATGCAGCCGCACCCTACCCCCTCCCGCTGGCCAGCGCTGGCTGTCCGCACTTGCGCACCCAGGCCCCACTGCTCACCTGCCGCCAACTGTGTGTCCACCAGTGGGCACACCACGTGCCCGTGCAAGCTCCAGGTCCCGGTCCCGCCACCATGGCATGGTCCATATCATGCGGACCCGCACCGCGACCCAGCAGGTCCCACACATGACGCTGAGTCCTGAGGCATCAATGGCAGAGACCACATCAGTGCACACGTCATCATCGCAGGCTGCACACCCGCTCAGCAATTTCGGTGCCACTAACCCTGTGCAACCCCAGTCAGTGCCACGTGGTGGTAGGCCCGTGACAGCCACAAGGCTTCGGGTGCGACCAACCCTGTGCGCAACAACTCATGGGCCCTTTATGATTGAGAACTGTGGAGCGTTCATCATCCAGTCACCACCGGCAGTGGGGAATGTGACGTTGTCTGCCCCTTATATTGGTGGGGTCACATGGCCTGTGACACCTGTGCCTGATGGGTGTGGTGTGTGTGCAAACCTGCCCTCAGGGAGTGGCCGGGACATGCTGACAACTAGACCAGTGACCTGCAGACCACGAGCATGTACGCCTGTGACATGTAGCTATGTGGGCCTGTGGGCCCCCCTCGGATCGTAAGCGGAGTGGTCTGGCCTGGCATACGCCGGACCAGCGCAGGGCTTGCAACAATGACTCAGGGGCTCTGGGCGTGGTTCAGTCCATGTCCAGACAAGGAAGTGACTAATGCGTGTGTCCCTGTTGTAGTGTCTACGGCACCCGGAACGCAATCGGCAATGTAGCACACTGTGACTGGAATCCCACTAGATGAGCATCATTGACGTGAGGGGGAATCACTGTCCCCACATTCATCCACACATTCATACATGAATGATGTAAGACATGACACAGCAGTGCGTTTCTGAATGTTTAATGCAATATGGGCTCGTGGAGGGCCAGCCAGAGTCCATCCGGGAATGACAAGTACTGCGGAAGAGGAAGGGTACAGTCCGCAGTCTGGTCGCCGTGTCATTGGTCATCAAACAGGATATGGCAGTCCATGTCGCGGTCCAAGGTGAGTGCAGCGGAGTGTATTGGGGGTCAGTGGAAAGTCATGGGGCTATGTGCGGCACCAAGCAGAAACAGGCCAGGTGGCGGAAATGAATGCTAGTGCCTCCTTCTGATCTCAATCCCATCCACGTCCTCGTCCTCAGATGTGTTCCCTGCCCCAACTGTGGGTGTTGCAGGTCTGGCTGCGGCACTGTGTGCCACTGACACATCAGGGGCCAGAGGTGGATTGTGGGCCGCACTGTGTGGCAGTGACACATCAGGTGCCGGAGTGGAGACGCCTGCCGCACTGGGAGGCACTGACACACCAGGGGGCGGAGATGTGGATGATGTGGGGGCAGCAGCATTCATCTGCGCCACGCCTTGTGGCAGCAATGCCATGATGAGGATCTGCAGGGCATGGTAGATCCCAGCTACATTTTGCTGATGTGCAGCGGTGGCTGCCATCCTTTCCACCTCCATCCGCACCATGTCCTCCATGAGCCTCCGCATGTGTGCCAGCTCACGGCTGGGATCGCTGGAGCCACTCTGAGCGGACAGGTGTTCTTGTCTCCGAGTCATGACTCCAGCGATGTCAGCCAGGGCTCGTTGGAGACCATGGAGCGGCCCGTGGGTGTCCGTTAGGGACTGGTGCTGGTCCCTGATGGGACCTAGACAGTAGACACCCATGGATGGCTTCCAGTTTGGTAGCCATGAGATCGAACCCCACCCGCACCTGCTCAGCCGTCTTCCTCTGGCCCTCCAACACATGGCATTGGAAGGCCATGTGTTGTTCGTGGGGGTCTTGGGAGACAGCCGGGGTTGTGGGTGCCTCCTGCTGGGTGGATTGTGTAGTGGGTGGGGTCTCCTCGATGCAGCTGAGCTGCCCTGATCCTGGAGGTGAGTTGCGGATGATGTCAATGATGTCTTGGGTGTCGATGCTGGGGGTGTCCTCCTCGTCATCAGTGAAGAGTGGCTGGGACTACTCTGCAGGAGGTGTTGACGGTGCCCCTGCAATGTGAAGGGGAGATGGTGTATTACAATGTGTCCACATGTATGTAGCCGCATGGTACATGTTCACATTCAGACAGCATGGCATTGTACATTGTGACAGTCTGTGGATCAGGGCCATGATCCAGAGTCATTGTGGGTGTGCACTGTGCTCTGCTTGATTGTGCATGTGTGCCATTGTGGCCATCTCCACCCGTCCCCCCAGTACCTGGTGGTTACTCATCCTGTTGCTGTGGTGTTGTGTCATGTCGAGCAGGGTCCGGTCCCCCGACTCCTGCCATAGTCTCCACGCTGATGACTGTCGACACCAGCTCCTCCATGTCATCCAGCTCCAGCTGTGGTGCTGGGCTCCCAAATCCAGTCTGCATTGCTGCCTTGTGGTTGCCTGCGAGTTTCTACTTGGTTTTGCGCTTGATGTCAATCCATTGCCTCTTGACCTCGTCCATTGACCTCTTGTGCTCTCCGACGGCATTCACCTTGTCCACGATGGCCCGCCATATTCCATTTTTGGTGCCCAATGACACGTTGGAGGTGACGAACAGTTGTTGATGGTGTTCCATCACCTCTGTGACCAGGATCCTATTTTCCTGCGGACTGAACTTCGTCTTCCTCTTCTTCTATTCCTTGCCCTTCCCAGTCCCCGAGGTCCCAGGCTGGTCGTCCGGGGCGCTTGGGGGGTTCCGCTCGTCCTCTGCACCTGCTCCGGCTGCCTCCATGGTGCTTCGGTGTTGGTCATTTTGTGTTTTTTCTACTTTTGTAGTGAATTTCCTGCCTGCCGTGTGTGTATTGCAGGCCTGGCGCTGCTTGTCGTTGATTTCCTCATCGCGGTTTGGCCCATCGCATGTTTTTTTGCGTTGAGGTTTGTGTTTTTATCACCGTCATGGTTGTTGTATCGCGGACATTGTCCGCGGTTTCGGGAGGCTATCGCCTGGTACCGCCGTGTTGTGAATTCCACGTTGACACAGGGTTATTTTCCCGCGATAGACTGCGATGTGTAAAGTTGCGTTAACATTTTTTTTAGATGTTTAGCACACGTTCTTGTGAATATCCCCCTTAGAGTGGCGTGGATACATATGGTCCATATAAGGCTCCGGGCAGGGAGTTAATTTGTGGAGGAGAAACTGACCGGTTATAGAATTTTCCTGGTGTACTTTCCACGTTTGCAATACAATTTCCTCCCAGAACCGGGTTTTCACTCCACGGGCGTCACTTTTGGTGATCTGCTCCAGGGTGTTCGATAAATTAGCAATGCCTATTCTATGGGATAACACTTTTATCACCTTCAGCCAGGGTGTACTTACGTCCTTATCAGGGGATACTAGCTCTTTTACACAGTCTCTGTACGTTGCTAGTTCCCTAGTGGACCAAAGTCTTATCCAGAATAGTAAGGGTTTGAGTTGAACCACTAAGTGTATAGGGTTGAGGGCAAGATCAAATCTGAAAGGGGTGATAGGGAAATTGGGGGGAGATTAAAGCGACCCCTTATGAACTTATTTTCTGTTCTTGTCAACACTTCTGCTTGGACATGGCCCCATATTTCAGCTCCATAGGTCGCTGATGTTACAGCTGTTGCTCTATACACAGAAAGGACCGGGGACAGAGCGCATACCGAGGCAACCCTGTATTTTCTCCCTATGGCGGCAGTTTTCAATTGGAGGGTGGCTTTACTTTTTTCCAGTTGGGGGCCCCACTTCTGGTTGTCACTCAGCCTAACTCCCAAATAGTCAAAGTGTGGAACTTTTTCGAGGCAGACCCCCTCTATATACACGTTACCTCTATATGTTCTGTGAGGGTTAATAGTCATGACTTTTGACTTTGTGGAGTTAAGCTCAAGCCCTCTTTCCTCGCAAAAGGAGACAAAGGCGTTTAGTTGAGTTTGCAGCCCCATTGGAGTGCGTGAAATTAGCAGGGTGTCATCCGCAAACATCAAAATAGGCATTGACGCACCTGCTAGCTTAGGGGCATCATGTATGCACTTTTTCAGTCTACTTACTGCTCCATTAATGTAGAGGCTAAAGAGGGTCAGGGCAAGGACACACCCTTGTCTAACCCCTTGGTTAATCTCAATCTTATCTGACAAATCTCCAGCATTATTCCATCTGACCTTGGCATAGGTGCTTGTATATAAAACTCTCAGAATCCTAAGTAGGTCTGGAGGGATAGCATAGCCATCCAATACCTCCCATAGTGTTTCCCTTGGGACCAGGTCGAATGCCTCACTTAAGTCTATAAAGGCGACATATAGATGGTCACGCTTCAAGGTGACATATTTCCAGGTTATCACCTTGAAGCGAAGGACCTGGTCCAGTGTTCTAATCTTGGGTCTAAACCCAGCTTGCACCTCTTCTAGGCTGCTGCTCTCTTCCATCCAATCATTAAGTTTGAACAACACCTGCCTACAGAATTTTTTTGGGGTATGGTCCAGGAGACTGATGGGTCTGTAATTTGAGAGGTTTCCTCTATCCCCCTTTTTGAAGATGGGTATGATGATTGCTCCATGCCATGAGGGCGGAATGGAATTACCTTTTAAAATGCTATTACATACAGCGTTTAGGTATGGTACCCAGATGTCCGGTTGAGACAAGAAGAGATCACCTGGAATACCATCCATTCCTGGCACCTTTTCTTTTTTCATTAGCTTAACTGCTAGGTGGGTTTCATTAATAGTAAAGGTAAGATTAAGTTTTAAGGTATCAAATCTATTATACTCGTCATGGTTTGAGTTTCCCGTCGGGTCACTCATGACTCATGGCGGGAGATTTGTAGAATTATTCTGGTTCAGCTTGCCTTTATTCAAGCCACTAAAGTATGGGACCTATAGCTCAAGATGTATAGTTAGCTCCAGGTGGTTAGCACTAGAGGAGTTAACAGAGATTAATTTCCAGAAAGTCTTGTGGTCACCGATCTCTAGGGCTTCTGCCATAAGTGACCACTGTTCCTCCTCCCAATCTCTTTTAGCCTTTTCTAATGTAGATTTGCAGTTTTTTCTGGTCTTTATGATTTCAGCTCTTTGTCCCTTTTTAATCGCACATAATAGACGAGTTTTATCTAAGCGGCACGATTTAGAGAACCAGGAGGGGGTTTTCTCATGGAAAGCCCCTCTTTTTTGGTGCTTGACAAGGCACTAACTTAATGTGCCCATCAGTTCCGAGTGTATAAGGGCAAAGTTGATGCTATCCATATCTGCGAGGTCTACCTGAGAGAGTTTCCACACAAAAAGATTATACAAGTGTGTCATTCACTTTATGTCCATCTCCATGGCTGCCCATTTGATGTTTCTTAGATTGGATGTAGGGACCATAGATGAAGAGGTCACTACTTGGTCAAATTTTGCGTCAGCAAATACAGCCATGCTGAAGGATGCACTTAGGGCTTGGTGGTCGCTATCTGGTCTAGGGATCACGTTCATATCATATAGATCTGCCCATAGCTCAGTGTCCAGGAAGATATAGTCTATTTGTGAAATACTGAAGCCTCTTTTAAAGGTTGTACACGGGGGACAATCTGATTT
The DNA here is from genome assembly GCA_963921515.1 of Calotriton arnoldi. Classification (NCBI taxonomy): domain Eukaryota; kingdom Metazoa; phylum Chordata; class Amphibia; order Caudata; family Salamandridae; genus Calotriton; species Calotriton arnoldi. The sequence continues at coordinate 370,922 of CAWUFW010007495.1, read as the reverse complement.
AGTGTTCCCATTAACCACTCTTAGGCCATGGTCTAATAACAGATCGACAATTTGGGTTCCTGCTTTAGTGATGTTGGTACCTTTGTTAGAACCAGGCAGAGGTGACGTGGAAGTTCTTGTATCCATCCCACTTGGGGTTTCTGTAAGCTTCTGTCTAACATTTGTTGGTATTCGGGTGTTGATGTCACCTGCTACAATTAATAGAGCTTTCCTGTTAAACTGTCCCATCAGGACATCTACCTTCTCCACTATAGGGGATTGGGCATTCAGGGGAACAGACCTAATGTATACGCTGACCAAAGCTATATATCTCGAACCTGTTTGGGTCGACAATTGAATTTCGATCACTAAAACATCGCTACAGCTAGCTGAAACTAGTCTCACAGTGGGAAACAAGTCAAGACGTAGCCATATTAATAACCCACCTGATGGGCGACCAGCCTGGGAAGGGATTGCATTCTCACTAAAAGTTTGGAAACCTGGTCTAGAAATAAGATTGGTGGCCCATGTCTCTTGGAGAAGTATGATGTGATGCGTGTCAATAAAAGTGTTCCACTCTGGATCATTAAGTTTGAATTTAATCCCCGCAATATTTCAAGAAAGCAAATTTAGGCTACACGAGTTAGGGCCAGATGTACGACCTGCCAAATAGCGCCTTGCAAATTGCGTCGCATTTGCGACTCACAATTTGCGAGGCGCTATTTGGCTTGTACAACAGTGTGTTTAACACTGTTTGCGATTCCCAATGGGGTCGCAAATTGCGAGGCTCATGAATATCAATGAGCCTCTCGCAATTTGCGAGCCCATTGGGAATGACAGGCCCTCCCAGGGATGGTGGCCTGCTGGGCTCAGCAGACCACCATGTCTGGAACTGCTTATAAATAAAGCAGCTTTTTTTTTAAAAAAGGCAGCCCGTTTTCCTTAAAGAAAACGGGATGCATTAAAAAAATAAAATGAAGCGTTTTCGTTTCATTTTTTAAGGGCAGCAGTGCCCCTTGGGGCTACTGCCTGCCCTTAAAAAATAATATTGCATGCATTTGCAAAGGGGAAGGGGTCCCCTGGGGAACCCTTCCCATTTGCGTATGCATTACCACCTACTTGAAGTAAGTGGTAATTTGCGAGTGTTTTGCAACCGCATTGGTACATTGCTTTGCGGTCGCTATTAGGAAGGGAATGCCCCTTCCTAATAGTCGCAAATCAGTATTTTGCAAGTCACAATTTATTTGCGACTCGCAAAATACTGTTTGTACATGGGCCCATGCTTTTTAGCGTGCCCAAACGGGTCTAAGACCCGTTTGCACATGCTAAAAAGCGTCGTTCATCTGGCCCTTAGAGATTATAATTGGCCTCAAAATGGACCCAGTTTGATCACCCTGGGGTTTGAAAGGGATGGCTCCGATGTTTTTAGTAGCAATATCCCTTTCGCTTACTGCGAGATTATCAATAAGAGGTGTAGTAAGACAATTCTTTTCATCAATAAATGAATGCTGCACTTCTTAGTCTACAAGGGAATCCTGGGTGTCATTTCTGAGTCAATCAATATCAGAGGTGTTCATGAGATTACTAGGTTTCCTATGCTTATGCTGCCCCTCTTTTGTGGTTACGTTGCGATTATCTCCTGTTAGTTGAACTATAGTAGTGTTTGGGGGATTGAGTTTGAGCCTTATACAAGAATCAGATGGGGAATTAAATCGTAGTTCTAATGCAAGTAACCCATCCGCTAGGTCCTTGTCCTTAAAGGTAACACCAATGTGATCCCACTGTTCGTTGTCAATGCTAAACCGTTTAACATTGCATATGTCCTCCCTAATAATGGATCTGCAACCTCTTCTGACCCGGATCCAATGTATAACCTTATTAACCAGTGACTTATAACTTTCCTGGTGTAATCTTTCGTTTTTGGGTGTATTAATCAAAAAGAGGTCAAAGGGTTTGCCACCTCTAGTATCAATGGATACCCTATTGGGTACGCTTTCCTTAGTTATTACAAAGGGGCTAGAGTTCGCATCTGCCAAGTTAGGGTTTGCATACGGCTGCTCATGCCAGGGGAATTTTTCTGGCCTAAGGAAGTTAGGAGCCACCGCCACCCCTCCGTGGTGTGCCCCTTTGGGTTGCTGTACATATGGTTTCCCACATAGTGTTTGTAAGGCCCCATAGATGTTAAATATGGTCCTGAGGTCCTATCGGCCACTTTGGTTAGATCAAGGTATGGTTCATGCAATAAAAGGACCAGCTGGTGCTAAGGGTAAGTGACCCGGCAGTCTTTCCCTCGTGGTCAGATTACAGGAATTATAGTTAGCACGAATAGGTTGCTCTCTGATTAGATTATCGGTCATCGTTTTAGGCAACGGAGGGGGACCATACCCAGGCCCAGGCTCAATGGATTGTTTCTGTGTGACTAGATCAGTAAGGGTCTTCAGCTTAGCAGTTAATAGTCTGGCCATCTTTTCCATAGTCTCCCTTAGTGAATTAATTTCATTCCTTAATGTTACTAGTTGATCATTTATGGCCACAGTTTCTTCAGTAGTAGAGGTCTTCACAGTAGCGTGATCCCCTAGCAATTGAGGGGTGTTATTCTCCATCGTCTTGAGACTTCCTAGCATGGTGTAATGATTCGAGTACTCCACACTTGCAATTATACGCTCCTCGTTCCCCTTTGATTGTGCTGCTGTTAAAATGGGAGGGGGAACAGAAGCAGGTGGCGAGCCCCGGGCACTCGGGCTTGTGATTAATGTAATAACTAAAGAGGTTACTGGCACTTTATCAAGATAGGTAACAATGCTTTTTTGGTGCTTCGGGTCTCCCCCTTGGCCTTCCCAAGCCCATTAGAGGACTTCCCTTGCTGAGTTGACCCTTTGGACTTTGGTTGGGGGCAAGCATGTCCTCCACTTCCTCAATAAGTTTGTCAATTTCAGCAAGGGTGCAATCAGCCGCAAATATATACACCTATTATAATTGAGATTTGTCACTAAGGGGTCGATTATGATGCGACCATAAAAGGCTACGACCCTCGGTCGGAGTCTTCACAGCCGCATCGTAATGGGCTGTTAAGTTTACTTTAAGATCGCCTCATTACGACTGAACCTGCCGGTCATTCCGGCTGACTTTTGATGGGCTTATAGAGCCCGTCGGCCAGTCAGATTCTGGCCTGTAATGTCAAGGGGGTGCATTTCCGCCCTTGAGATTATGTTGGGTTTCGAGCCTTTCCGTGCTGCCCTTTCTGAAAGGCTGTCGGTATTTGACTTTGGGGGCCCCCAGCAGGGCCCCCTTGGGTGCACGGCCTTCAGTTGGAGGCCGAGGGGGCCCCGATGGTGCCCCCCTGTTGCAGCCATGGTCCGTGCAGGTAGCAACGGTGGGCCGGGTAATGAGGGAATTCGAGGGACGATGCAGGGGGAAAATTAAATAAATAATTAATTTTCCCTCTGCATCATCCCTCAAAATCCCCCCTTACCCGGCCCCACCACCCCACCGCTGTTACCTACACAGACCGCGCCTGCCCTGTTGATCCCTGCACCCCGTGGCAGGCACCTCGAGATGCCTGCTTCAGGGATGAACTACACCTCCCTTTTCTCAATGGGAGCTTGTGTTGCAGCCGGTTTCCAGCCACAACACTAGCTCCCATTGAGAAAAGTGCAATGCGACTGAACAGTGTTTGGTCGCATTGTAATGGGATGGTCGAGACCGCCGACATCCGCCCAACATCAAAATGAGGCCCTAGTTGTTTACTACTCAATTGCAGTGGCAGATCGCACAGGTAAGAGCAGTGGGGTGGTGGGGTGGGGCGGGTGCGGGGTGAGGGTTGGTAGAATATGACGGATGACAGGATAAGTAATATTAAATAAATAAATAAAACCACTTATTTTCACTCGCCGCATTCTACTACACCCTACTTGGCTCTGCCCTTCCCCACCACCCACCGCTCTTACCTGTGCGAGCCACTACTGCTCTCTTGTCGCTACTGCTCTCTTGTTTAAAAGTGTCCGCCTATAATAATTTCTTAACAAAATCATTTCTATTTAGTTCCCGTTTTCGCGAAGACAGGTCAAGTCACGATGACGTAGGTTCTTGCGGATACCGCGTGTTCTTTAACAACTTTGAAACATATATATATATATATATGTGTATATATATATTGTGACCAAGTTTCAGTATTGCTGTTTACTATTATAGTATTGAAAGTTCTGCTTTTGTTTCTATTTTTAAAGAAAACTAATTTAAACTTGTAGTTTGAATTTCCGCTTTTGTGTGGTAACCGTGGATATGGGGTTAACCGCGAGTATGTCGGTCACTGCGATTATCACATGACTGGAAAAGCAAGGAAAATCATTGAACAATATACTTTTCAGCAAAATGAATAGGAAGTACACACCCACTTCTCCTTCTTGAATCTTCTTTCATTGAACTTTATTCTGAGCAGGTGGATCTATGTTGGTGTGGAAAGTTTTGACCCATTTTTTACATTAAAATTGGCAACATAGGAAGGAGATGGGAGTCAGCAGCAACAACAACAGGACCAGGATGTGGAGGAGGTGGAGACTAAAGATTTAGAAGAAGAGGAGCCTCCACAAAAGAGAGCCATTGTAGCATGTGACTTTTTTTAATCTCCCATCTGGGGAATCCAAAACAGTGGCCAAGATAGTGCAATGCACCATCTGTGATAAGACCCTCTCTAGCGGTACAAATAAAAGATATTTATGCAGGACACATCCATGTTGTACCACCTCAAAACCTACCACAGAAAACATCTGCAACTTGCACTGAAGTAAAGAGAACGTGGAGGACCATCAACTTCAATTGCAGCAGCAACAATTCCTGGACAGCCAGTGCCAACAAATGTTCAAACTTCTTCCACTGATCTCACCCCAGTTATCTACAATAGCCACTTATTGTAGGGAGTGTGAGGCTGTCATAAGTGCTGGTGAGCAGTGCTAATTTTTGTTCCCATTTTATAGTTTTTACACATTTCTTAGTGCAGGTATTTTTTTTCCTGTCCCAGTTGCAATTTTTGTTTGTACAAAAAAGAACCAAAAAAAATAAATTATAAAAAGGAAAAATACAATTTAAAAACTAAAAAAGGTTCCCGTTAGAACAGCCTTTTACAGTTAAAAAAAGATAACGTTTGCATGTATGTTGGAATGAGTGTATGACTGGTATATGGAAGATTGAATGAATGCATGATGTGCATGGATGTTACAATGATTGCAGGAGTAGTGCCTGGTGATTGAGTGAGTGTATGAGTAGTGACTAGGTGATTGGATGAATGTATGGGTAGTGGCTGGATGACTAGATGAGTGTATGGGTAGTGCCTGGGAGATTGCATGACTGCATGGGTAATGCCTGAGTGATTGTATGAGTGCAAGTGCAGTGCCTACATATTTGCACGAGTGCAAGTGCAGTGCCTGGGTCATTGGATGGGTGCAAATGCAGTGCCTAAGTGAATCAATGAGTGTGAGTGCAGTGCTTGGATGATTGCATGACTGCATGGGTAGTGCCTGAGTGAATGGATGAGTGCAAGTGCAGTGCCTGGGTGAACAGATGAGTGCAAGTGTAGTACCTGAGTAAATGGATGAGTGCAAGTGTAGTGCCTGAGTGAATGGATGAGTGCAAGTGTAGTACCTGGGTGAATGAATGAGTGCATGGGTAGTGTTTGAGTAAATGGATGAGTGCAAATGCAATGCCTGGGTGAATTGATAAGTGCAAGTGCAGTGCTTGGGTGAATGGATGAGTGCAAGTGCAGTGCCTGGGTGATTGCATGACTGCATGGGTAATGCCTGAGTGATTATTAACCCTGGGCGTAGTTCGCGTAGTAACGCTACGCGTAGCTACACAAAGTGCACTTCGCACTATGCGAGCTACGCGTAGCACTAAGCGAACTGCATAGTGCGGTAGGAAATGCTGTTCGCAATGATTGCACAGTGCCGGATGCTTGTCCGCACTGTGCAATCATTCCAAACGGCATCTTGCACAGTGCAAGCGGTCGTTTTCTGCCGCTCGAGTAGATTTGTACTCGAGCAGCAGTTTTCTCAACGCGGACTGGTAGTTTCTCATCACGAGCAGTCGCGAGCATACGTGACCACTCGCAATGAGAAACCTGACCTCCCCGCGTTGAGAATCTCGCCGGAGGGTTTATTTTCCATGCTCGCGATCGGCAACTTGATGTTGCTGATCGCGAAAGAGGAAAAAGTCTCGCCAGGATGTCATTTTACTCGCTCGCGGTCGCCAACTTGACGTTGAGGACCGCGAGCAAGCAAAAAATGCATGCTACGCTACGCGTTTTTGCACTGTGCTACGTGCAATTCGCGTAGCGCGTAGTTGTGCAAACTACGCAAACTACGCGAGCGTAGCGTAGTTTTCCGCCCAGGCCTAGTGATTATATGAGTACAAGTATACTGTTTGGATGATTTCATTAGTGGAAGTGCAGTGCCTGGATAAATGGATAAGTGCAAGTGCAGTGCCCGGGTGAATGAATGATTGCAAGTGCAGTGCCTGGATAATTGGATTAGTGCAAGTGCAGTGCCTGGGTGAATGCATGAGTGCAATTGTAGTGCCTGGTGATTGATTGAATGAGTGCATGACTAGTGACTGTATGATTGGATGAGTGCATGAGTAGTGTCTGGGTATTTGGATGAGTGCCACGGTTTTGCTTGGGTGACTTAATCAGTGCAGGTTTGCCTGGGTGAATGGGTGACTACAAATGTAGTGCCTGGGTAAATAGTTGAGTGCAGGGGTAGTGCCTGTGTGATTGTATGAGTGCAAGTGCAGTGCCTGGATGATTGCATGGCTACATGAGTAGTGCCTGAGAGAATGGATGAGTGGAGTGCTGTGCCTGGATCCTTGGTTGAGTGCAAGTGCAGTATCTGGGTGATTGCATGACTGCATGGGTAATGCTTGAGTGATTGTATGAGTTGAGGTGCACTGCCTGGATGATTGTATTAGTGCAAGTGCAGTGCCTGGATGAATGGATAAGTGCAAGTGCAGTGCCTGTTTGGATGAATGATTGCAGGTGCAGTGCCTGGGTGAATGAATGAGTAAAAGTGCAGTGACTGGGTGATTCCATGATTCCATGTGTAGTGCCTGAGTGATTGTATGAGTGCAAGTGTACTGCCTGGATGATTGCATGAGTGAAAGGTGCAGTGCCTGAATAATTGGATGAGTGCAAGTGCAGTGCCTGGGTAAACAGATGACTGCAAGTGTAGGGCCTAGGTGAAAGGATGAGTGCAAGTGTAGTGTATGAGTGAATGAATGAGTGCAAGTACAGTGCTTGGGTGATTGCAAGACTGCATGGGTACTGCCTGAGTAAATGGATGACTCCAAGGGTACTGCCTGGGTGATTGGATGACTGCAAGGGTAGTGCCTGGGTGAATGGGTTACTGCAAGTGCAGTGCCTAGATGAATGAAAGAGTGCAAGTGTAGTGCCTAGGTGATTTCATAACTGCATTACTAGTGCCTGAGTGAAGGCATGACTCCATGGGTACTGCCTGGGTGATTGGATGTGTGACTGAGAAGTGGCTGGGTGATTGGATGAGTGGCACTGTAGTGCCTGAGAGATGGGATGAGTATGAGTAGTGACTCAATGAATTGATCACCAGATTAGGAATTTGACACAAATAATATATCTCGATCTCCAACCACAGTGAAAAAATATAAACAGAGAAAAATTTATTAGAATTTCATTTAGAATATTAGTCAACCAAATCATCACACAATATTTTTTCTCCGAAACTTTAATTCAACATAGACAAATGTTTTACTGTCTTTTACTGTTTTCAGCTTTCATACTTCTTCACATTCAACAGTGCTCTGTATGAAGCATCATCATCAAACAGTTGGGAAACAACAATCCATGGATTGTAAAAAACAAAAAAAACTAATTTGCACAGTACAGCATTACAAATATGTCATACTGTGCACTCTACTCACCACATGTTTTTTAATAGTGGCTTGCTGATAGGTTACTACCTTAATGAAAGCAACTATATGTTAAAACTGTTTCTGATATTTTTATATCTGGTACAAAATGTCCACCAATTATGAAGCAGTCTTCATAATTGGGCAAATGATGTCTAAAATGTTCTTGGTCCATATATGAAAAACATAACACACAGTACTACGTACAAGTTGCTGTAGCAGTAACAAAAGAGGGCATTATTTTGATGGTTAAGAGACTTCTTAGATGCAACTTAAGGCTACTGGTATTATAGTACCTCCATTTAGTTTTTATCTGTAGTAACACAATGTAGTCGTCAAATTTTTTTATAAATTCCTTTCCCACAGTTGAAAAGAGTCTTCCATTTTTCACAGCATGCTGGAGACAATACCCCTAATAGTGCGAAAAATGTCTTGGAAACACATAATCCATATATATGTCAACATAATTAAGTCTGGGCAGTGAACTTCGCTCCGCTTGTGGAGTTTGTGGAGATTCCCGCACTCCGTGTTACGCGGAGCTCTCGGAGTTCCGAAAACTCATCAACGTCAAGTTGCGAGCGAGGAAAATCCACCTCCCTCCGACATTTGTCAACGCAGGCGTTCAGATTTCTCATTGCGATTGGTCGTGTATGCTCGCAACCGCTTGCATTGAGAAACTGTCCGTTCGCGTTGAGAAAGATGCTGCTCGAGTAAAAATCTGCTCGAGCAGCAGAAAGGGAGCAGCGCCCGCTTGCCCTGTGCATGGTGCTGTTCGCGATGATTGCACAGTGCAGACAAGCACCTGGCACTAAAAATCACTGCGAACAGCGAATACCACATTTTCTTACCCTAAATTATACTTAGAACTTCGGTTCTAGAAATAGCAGATGTGAGTTTGGTAACTTTTTAGGTAGTCTTGATTTGAACGTCACTTGTATGTCATTGGACTCTGTCCATCCTGTTTGACATCTGAAATATATTGTATAGTGTCCAGAGGTTATATTAACTCCCTCAAGGACTATAATTGCTGTAGTTGTGAAAGTTCTTTAGGAAAAGGAAATTTGTACAGCTACAAAGTTTGTAATTTCAGTTCCTAATTTAGTACCATCCACTCTGCATCGTTGTAGCATGACTATGACATATTTTCCATATCTTTGTAGAAACAACGTTGACCTAAGTTCTTATCTGCAGCTTGGACAGGTCATATATTGATAGGCGTTTTTAGTAACATTTTCAAAGAGCACAGCTTTACAATCTGGTAATGTCAAGTAGAGAAATCGTTCAGAATTGATTCCAGTGCTAGATATAAATTCACAATCTTCATAGTTATGGTTCCATTTATAACTTAAACCAAATAATTAATTGATATTCACATCTTCGTCCTCTAATAGTCCTATTATTACCCTGAAATATTCTTGAGCATCCTGCTGAATATGTTGAGAAAACACTACTGATCCAGTACAGTCATCTGTAAGTTTTATTTTTCCAGTAGCAGAATGTATAATACTTCTGTCACTTATTAATTCTTCAAGTAAACTATATAGTTGTGAAGACATAGTACATTTAACACGATATCTGCATAACAGTTTACTCCAGATGTATTATCAAAGTGATGCCTTCTATTTCCTCATAGTGCTGTAGTTTTCTTTTCTTAGGTCTTTGTTGTTTGTGTTTTTGTTAATCTTTCTACTCAGCTCTGATAGACTGCTTTGATATTTTCTGCTTTGGACACATTATTGGCTTTTCAAACACTGGATTCTGGCCTAAATGAGGAGCATATTGAGCTCTTAACCGATTATACTCCCAGCTCATATCAGCACTTACTTTCTTCAATCAGGAATAAACCAGGCAATGTTCTAATGTGTGACAAAGCTACATATGACATTACTTCTTTGAATACACTACTACCAATATTAACAAGAGCTGTAGCTACACTTAAACCTTGTGATTTGTGGATTGTTACTCCATATTCTAAAGAAACTGGGAACTGCTTTTGCTGGACATACAAGTCTTTCACAAGTAGGAAATGTACAACGCATGTACCAATCTGCTTCACTTCACCAAGACGTGGGTCCCGTGCTCTCCATGCCACTGGAATCAAGCTATCTTGGCTGATGAGGGGTGAAACCCCGAAACCAGTACTAGGATGCTTTTTTCCAGTCCAGGGAGGACCTGGCTTGGCAGTTCGGGCTGGACTGTTCCCATGAGGCACAGGGTCAAGACTGATTTGCATATGGCTGGGTTCAAACTGGAATGGTATGGTGAGCAAAAAAACGATGGATTTAGGCCCAGATCTCTGTACTGGGGTGAATGTATGACATTGTTCTGCATTCTGTCCATCAACTGTTCTTTTTGCATTTGTCACCCCGAGTGGGACGGGTATGCCCAGACGTGGGTCCCGTGCACTCCATGCCACTGGAATCAAGCTATCCTGGCTGATGAGGGGTGAAACCCCGAAACCGGTCGTAAGATGCTTGTTTCCAGTCCAGGGAGGACCTGGCTTGGCAGTTCGGGCTGGACTGTTCCCATGAGGCACAGGGTCAAGACTGATTTGCATATGGCCGGGTTCAAACTGGAATGGTATGGTGAGCAAAAAAATGATGGATTTAGGCCCAGATCTCTGTACTGGGGGTGAATGTATGACATTGTTCTGCATTCTGTCCATCGACTGTTCTTTTTGCATTTGTCACCCCGAGTGGGACGGGTATGCCCAGACGTGGGTCCCGTGCTCTCCATGCCACTGGAATCAAGCTATCCTGGCTGATGAGAGGTGAAACCCCGAAACCGGTCCTAGGATGATTGTTTCCAGTCCAGGGATGACCTGGCTTGGCAGTTCAGGCTGGACTGTTCCCATGAGGCACAGGGTCAAGACTGATTTGCATATGGCTGGGTTCAAACTGGACTGGCATGGTGAGCAAAAAAACGATGGATTTAGGCCCAGATCTCTGTACTGGGGTGAATGTATGACATTGTTCTGCATTCTGTCCATCAACTGTTCTTTTTGCATGTGTCACCCCGAGTGGGACGGGTATGCCTAGACGTGGGTCCCGTGCTCTCCATGCCACTGGAATTAAGCTATCCTGGCTGATGAGGGGTGAAACCCCGAAACCGGTCCTAGGATGCTTGTTTCCAGTCCAGGGAGTACCTGGCTTGGCAATTCGGGCTGGACTGTTCCCATGAGGCACAGGGTCAGGACTGATTTGCATATGGCTGGGTTCAAACTGGAATGGCATGGTGAGCAAAAAAACGATGGATTTAGGCCCAGATCTCTGTACTGGGGTGAATGTATGACATTGTTCTGCATTCTGTCCATCAACTGTTCTTTTTGCATTTGTCACCCCGAGTGGGACGGGTATGCCCAGACATGGGTCCCGTGCTCTCCATGCCACTGGAATCAAGCTATCCTTGCTGATGAGGGGTGAAACCCGAAACCGGTCCTAGGATGCTTGTTTCCAGTCCAGGGAGGACCTGGCTTGGCAGTTCGGGCTGGACTGTTCCCATGAGGCACAGGGTCAAGACTGATTTGCATATGGCTGGGTTCAAACTGGAATGGCATGGTGAGCAAAAAAACGATGGATTTAGGCCCAGATCTCTGTACTGGGGTGAATGTATGATATTGTTCTGCATTCTGTCCATCAACTGTTCTTTTTGCATTTGTCACCCCGAGTGGGACGGGTATGCCCAGACGTGGGTCCCGTGCTCTCCATGCCACTGGAATCAAGCTATCCTGGCTGATGAGGGGTGAAACTCCAAAACCGGTCCTAGGATGCTTGTTTCCAGTCCAGGGAGGACCTGGCTTGGCAGTTCGGGCTGGACTGTTCCCATGAGGCACAGGGTCAAGACTGATTTGCATATGGCTGGGTTCAAACTGGAATGGCATGGTGAGCAAAAAAACAATGGATTTAGGCCCAGATCTCTGTACTGGGGTGAATGTTTGACATTGTTCTGCATTCTGTGCATCAACTGTTCTTTTTGCATTTGTCACCCCGAGTGGGACGAGAATGCCCAGACGTGGGTCCCGTGCTCTCCATGCCACTGGAATCAAGCTATCCTGGCTGATGAAGCATGAAACCCCGAAACCGGTCCTAGGATGCTTGTTTCCAGTCCAGGGAGGACCTGGCTTGGCAGTTCGGGCTGGACTGTTCCCATGAGGCACAGGGTCAAGACTGATTTGCAAATGGCTGGGTTCAAAATGGAATGGGATGGTGAGCAAAAAAAACGATGGATTTAGGCCCAGATCTCTGTACTGGGGTGAATGTATGACATTGTTCTGCATTCTGTCCATCAACTGTTCTTTTTGCACTTCACCAACATCATCAAATTCTATGGCTAAGTATTCCACATCATTTCTGTTTGAATAATTAATACATTTTATAACTTTACCCATTGCACTATTCACTAGCCCTTCTTCAACATTTAAATTATGATGTAAGATTGCATGACAACTTTTACGAATACGTAACTGTTTTTCTAATACTGCAGTTTTTGATACAGACTTTTCTAAACTATCCAATTTTGATTGCAGTTTTTCTGTTAGTAGTACTGTAACTCCTTGATGTTCCATTTCGTCATTTGCTCTAATTTCAATTATCTCTTCTTTTGTCCATTTGCAATAATTGTTCTTTGAATTTAATACACTCCTCAAGAGTTGGCATCAAACAAACTTCTGCAGCTGAAACCTGAGATTTTTGATGAGACGGGTTTGTAATGCTCTCTTTCCTTCTTTTGTGAGAACTCCCACTCTAATGTCCTTTAGTATATCTCCATATTGTATGTCTGATGTTTGGCACATATTTCCGATTAACTCTTTGTATTCAAAGGTTTCGCAAATGTTTACATTTCCAATACTTCCTAGTGAATTCCTAGTTTCACAATGTAGTATTGTCTTGAAGACAAGTTGTTAGTTATAGCAGGTCTCAAGACTATCAAGTGTTTTCATCCAAAAAGCACGTCATAGTCATTTTTTAATATTTGCTGCATTCTTAAATGTATAAAAGCTAGCATTAGGTTAGATTCCATGCTGAATTCATCAATAATTAGTAGCTTTAATTTCTTTAATACTCTTCCCACTTCATAACAAGCATCACCAGATAATTTGTTGTATTAAATTTCCACTTTATGAGAAGCATCACCAGATAATTTGTTGTATTCTAATTTGTAATTGTGTTCAACAGGAAACATTAATAATCGATGAAGGGTAAGCCCTTTAATATTATGTGCAGCTAACCCTGTTAGTGCAGCAACTACACATGAAAAATTGGATTCTGTTGTTTTTTACAGATAACTTGGCATTACTTAAATCAAGAAGCTTTTTCCAGTTCCAGCTTGACCACTTATGTAAAATAGAACTGGTTTATATGTAGAAAAAGGACACTCTTTTTTTCATGCAGAAATCCATGTTCTATTTTACTTTTTGCTTCATCAAAAATGTCTTTCTGATATCTGTTCAATTGCTGTGTTAGTTTTTCTACATCCAGAGTTTCCTAGCTTGATTGCTGCATTGCATTCTCCACTTCATTCATGGCTACTGCAGCTTCATTTAGAATGATTGGCTGTCCAAGAGGATCTTGACTTTCAGATGCTGAACTTTAACTGCTCTAAGAACTCTCACTTGCTATCTCAGCAGCAATTGTCTCTTCTTGTTCAATCTCATCTCTCAACATTTTAAGATACACTAGAAACACAGAGCTCTCAATGGTGTCTTTCACAGCTTTGAATGAGTCTTCATAACAGTCAAATTATCCAAGTAGCTCACTTTCAGTTCACCATGGCTTGAACAACTGTAACAAGGCTACATAGAAAAACTCTCTTTAATCTGGAGTTTGGCAACTTAGCTTTTGATGGTTGATTAAACTTCCTTTGTTATGTTTGACCAAACATCCTTCACATCCATCAACAGCAAATGTTCCTTCTTCTATGTTTTCACTAGCTTTATTTCTGTATGTATAATATTGAAGTATTTCTCAAAGACACATCCTTTCTAGATGAGCACTCCTTCTTTGATAGTGCGTATCCAGCATGTTAGTCTTTCAGAATATCTGTACTATGTGGCTCAAATTCTGCAAGATATTGGATTTCTGGAAAAGACTTCATTACTCTGTACGAGTATTAGCAAGCCCTAAACTCACCCATAGAACTCCTCTAGATTTAGAAAACAAGCTAGCAGAGCTTAAATGGTCTGCACATTCATAAGAGCCGATCTCTCTGTGAGAAAGCATTTTTAAACTAAAACTGTACAATTTCTTATTAAGACTGTTTTCTGCAGAAATTTCCTCCCACATCTCCTTCAACTTGGTTTTCTCTGACTTTGTTACATAAGAGGTGATGTACCGAGCAACATCCATTGAGTTATCTGCAACAAACTGTAGATCCATATTCACATTTCACATTCCACATCTTCAAAATCACAGGATTATAGTCGTGGATGTATTTTGGGGCTTCTGTTCTTCTGAGATTGCATGTGTCCTTTGGTGATTTCCATGTGAGAGCATGTTTGACTGCAGAAAAAAATGTTATTAACTCTTCCTTCTGAGATCACAGGTCGTGGAAATTCAAAACGACATCTTGTATAAAATTTTCCATTAGATCTATATTTTCTACGACAGCATTTTCCATACCTATGGTTATGGGATCGTAGAACTTGTTGTCTTAAGATTTTGTCATCACACTCCTTTGGGATGATGCAAGTGACATACTGCTTTATGAAAGACAACACAGACTCATCAGTATCTGTTCCAAACTTTGGGGCATCTTTTACCCATAAGAGCATGTGAATATGTGGAGCACCTCTGGCTTGGTATTTGTTGCACCAAAAGAAATCAGTCACTTCACCGACAGGTGGATTACTCTTGTTGCAGATAAAAGCAATCATGGCTTGATATCTGTGGTTAAAATATCCGCAAACATTTGCAGGGTCCAATGAGTAGAGTTCTCCTGGTGTCTTTAGATCAATGTCTTCTATATTTGAATTTTCCTCTCACAAGATTTGAAGCAGGTCATCCCAAGCATGCTCAGCACAACTGAGTGTTAGAAACCATGTAGGTGCTCCTAAATTTCTCAACATGCATTTTAGTTTACCGTGATGATGATACCAATATTCATTGGCGCCACGTTGACATGCCGTGATATTAATCAAGTTGTATTCCAGTTGTTTATCTTTTCCATGGATTTTCTCAACAAATTCTCTTGCAGATAGATTTTGCAGATTTACACTTGTTTTCAGCATAACACAATAAAGACAAATCACTTTCAAATAAAATATGAAACATATAAGGGATACATTGATGAAATCTAGGATCCTCTGAATAAAGTCTAGTAGATATGTACTCGGCCGCAGGTATTTGTACAGAACGATCATCTTACCTACCACCTACTGCAGTAGGAAAGAGATGAGGGAAACAACAAGCTTCTAAACTTTTTTCCCATACACTTAAGGGAGTTCCTTTTGCTTATTTTAGTTGATATAGATCAATAGCACCACCAACAATCTCTTATGATTATAGTAGATGGATGCTGTAATGTTCATACCTTTCTTCTACTCTGCTTCGATTCACTTTTTCTACCTGACCTGTTAATGATGTGTTGTCCTCCAGATGTGTGATATCCTGAATAATTTCTGCATTTTTATAATATATGTTATTTTGTACCAGATATGAAGTTGTCTTTTTAACTTTGCTAGTATCTACTAACGCTTGCCATTTTGTTTTACTCTTGGTCGGGACACCATTTACTAGCATTACAGGACCCTCTTCCAAATTTCTCTGTGCCCCTTTAGCTTCAATATTTTCCTTAAAATCTAATGGCAAGTATACAACTCGACCTGTGAGACCTTTTGGAGCTCAGTTGGAGGTAAATTCCCTGTCTTTGGCTTCATACGAACTATAGCTTGAAATAGATGTATAGACTATATTAATATGGATTCATAAACATTCAAATCTTTAAGTACTTCTGGAACAGGCAGTATTTCTAAGTTGTTGTGCAGTGCTCTAGCAGGCATTTTGTTTTCCTCTTACTTATTATAGGAGGACGTATATATATATCTTGTCGGGTGGACAAGTGATATCCTGAATAATTTCTGCATTTTTATAATATATGTTATTTTGTACCAGAAATGAAGTTGCATTTTTAACTTTGCTAGTATCTACTAACGCTTGCCATTTTGTTTTACTCTTGGTCGGGACACCATTTACTAGCATTACAGGCCTCTCTTCCAAATTTCTCTGTGCCCCTTTAGCTTCAATATTTTCCTTAAAATCTAATGGCAAGTATACAACTCGACCTGTGAGACCTTTCTGGAGCTCAGTTGGAGGTAAATTCCCTGTCTTTGGCTTCATACGAACTATAGCTTGAAATAGATGTATAGACTATATTAATATGGATTCATAAACATTCAAATATTTAAGTACTTCTGGAACAGGCAGTATTTCTAAGTTGTTGTGCAGTGCTCTAGCAGGCATTTTGTTTTCCTCTTACTTATTATAGGAGGACTTATATATATATCTTGTCGGGTGGACAAGTCAAATCGTCCCTCTACAAATAAATAAACAGCAAATCCTAGCCTCTTAATATTATTCCTCTTTTAAGTTTTAATGTACAAATCGACATTACAAGTTTGATTTTTGTAGTGAGTGCGTCGACAACATTTACAAACAGTTTGGTTGCTCTGAAGAAACTGTGTTAAACTTTCTAATCTCTTTTACAAGATTACAACTCCTGTTGTTTCCAACTCTTCATTTTCCCCACACTCCTGTTCCAGTCCAAAAAAACAAAATTCAACATCATCACAAACCTTTTCTACTTCTACAACACTACCATGCAAAAGAGCTCTATTCATTTCTCCTAAACATAGAGCAGGGGTTTTTACATAATAAAGCCTTCTGACAAACATTCTCATTATTGAATGGTGTACACCTCACATTCTAAAATGAAGAAAGCTGCTTTGGCACACGTTTTTGACAGACAAGCTAGTGAGTGTCCTTTTAAATTATTATGCTTTCCTACGTTGCATGGATCTAATCCTTGCAAAGTACGTATTTTCTGTTTTGAACTTCTGGAAGCAAACAGACAGAGGAAATTTCTCAATATATCAATTGATTGCTGTTGAATGCTACAAACACTACTACAATTCCATTTGTACACAGGAGCCTGTCTACACCTTCCTTGCATCTCTTCAGCAAT
Source organism: Calotriton arnoldi (assembly GCA_963921515.1). Lineage (NCBI taxonomy): Eukaryota > Metazoa > Chordata > Amphibia > Caudata > Salamandridae > Calotriton > Calotriton arnoldi. The sequence continues at coordinate 353,837 of CAWUFW010007495.1, read as the reverse complement.
CTCTCCTCAACATTTCTAGGTTAAAAGTTACTTCTTTTAACACATCTTTTCTTTTGGCTCTTTCTCCTCATAGATAACACTATTGTGTCCAGTGTCTTCATTCAGTTTAAAACCAAGATAAATATTTTTCTCTTCAGAGCAAACAGTTTATCAACTACCCCTTTAACATATTCTTTTTGTCTGATTACTTGTGTTCTTCTTTAATACTTCTTCATAGATGCTAACAAGTTGCAAATTACACTAGTGTGGAACATCCTACCTCTTATTTCCTTGAGCTGCCTCTTCCTTCTGCTTAATGTCTCTCCTTTTTTCAATGACTTCTTTACATCAGAGACATTTTGTGCTTTAGTTCTCAGTGTTATAGTTTTATTTTTCTTTGCTTCTTATTGTACTTTTTCCAGTTGTGCACAAACAATTTTAAGAAATGTCTTGGTCCTCTTACCAGCAAGCCTTTTCTCTTTGACCATTTTTTCTGCATTTTGCCCCTTTTGTTTCTTAGCTCTAAGGAGATGCTCTATTTGCTGCTGCTTCTTTCTTCTCTGACTTTTTGTTGGCATGGTAATTCTGTGTAGTTAACTAGATATTGATGTCTGAAAACAAAAATAGAAAAGTAAATTCATCACTTAATTATATAGTGTCACATTACATATGTTAACTATTTAAACTTTAGTTTCCATGAGGATATATAGGTTAGACAATCTTCAGACTACATGTGTTCACTTTTAAGAATGTAGCACCATCCTATTAACTACAGACAGCCTACATTACTTCTCAGTTATATGTATGGGTAAGGGACAGGTTGCTCATACAGCTACTCACACACACACTTACTCACTCATGAAGTTACTCACACACCCTCTCACTCATCCATACAGCTACTTACACAGATATTAACTTAAAGGAGCATACCCTCTTGACTAACTACAGCCTACCTAATGGGACAGTCATATAGTGTATAAGAGTAGCCTAAAACTTGACAAAGGCTTTACATGTTAGACTTGAATGTGTCAGTTTATTCACTTATATGTGAATAACTGTGTGAGTCCTTATCAGGAGCTGATATTCCATGAGTATATAAGTTTGTTCATAAATGATTGTCTGTCTTTGTGATATCTATGGTCCTCTAAATGTGTCTGCAAAATATTGGGTATTTAGGTGTGTAAGGAACTCCCTTCATTACCAGAAGATATATACCAGTTGTGTCTGTCTGTGTGAGTGAATCTTTGCGTGCTTCTCTAACCACCTCACTAGGTGTTTCAATGTTTGTCCACTTTTGTATTTAGGTATCTCAGATTTAAGTCTGGGTGTAGGCTGGATGTATATTTGGGCACATAGGTGTTTATGACTGCCTATGGCTCACTGAAACATCAAAGTGCATCTTTTACTTTTTAAGCGAACAGCTCCCTGCACTATGGCCTAGCTACAGCCTACCTTAGTGTTCACTTATATCTGGTACAACAACAGTTTATGCCTTGAGTAGCACTTTTAAGTGATAAGACAGCTCTACCAGAAAAGCGACATGCCCAAGCTCAAGTATACAAGGCCTGAAACATAATGCAAGGACTACTTGTCTGATTGGTAAACTTGAAAGTGTCAGTTGTTTAGCAGATATCTGAATGGGTTTTTCAGTTCCTATCTGGGGCTGTGATTCCGTATGTATGCAAATCTTTTACTAAATCACTGCCTCTCTTTAAGTGATATGTGATTGTCTAAATGTGTCTGTGAGGGCCTGCATAGATTGCCTGCTGGGTGTACTAGTGAGTATTGTATTATTTAAGTTTGTGAGAAACTGCGTTCATTACCACAAGATACATATCAGTTGTGCCTGTCTGTGTGAGTGAATCTTTGTGTGCTTCTCTTACCACCTCATTAGGTGTTTCAGTGTATTGCTGCTTTTCTACTTAGCTATCTTGGATTTAAGTCTGGGTGTAGGCTAGATGCATAATTGGACACATAGATTTCTGTGAGTGCATATAGCTAACTGAAACTTGTAAGTGCATCTTTTACTTTTTAAGTGAATAGCTCCCTGCGCTATGGCCTAGCTACAGCCTACCTTAGTGTTCACTTATATCTAGTACAACAACAGTTTACGCCTTGAGTAGCACTTCTAAGTGATAAGACACCTCTACCAGTAAAACTAAATGCCCAAGCTCAAGTATACCTGGCCTGAAACATAATGCAAGGATTACTTGTCTGCATGGTATACTTGAAAGGGTCAGTTGTTTAACAGATATCTGAATAGGTTTTTCAGTTTCTATCTGGGGCTGTGGTTCCATATGTATATAAATCTTTTACTGAATCACTGCCTCTCTTTAAGTGATATGTGATTGGCTAAATGTGTCTATAAGGGCCTGCATAGATTGCCTCCTGGGTGTACTAGTGAATATTGGGGTATTTAAGTGTGTATGTAACTGCCTTCATTACCACAAAATCCATATCGGTTGTGCCAGTCTGTGTGAGTGAATCTTTGCATGCTTCTCTAACTACCTCACTAGTAGTTTCAGTGTCTGGCTGCTTTTCTACTAAGGTATCTCGGATTTAACTCTGGGTGTAGGTTGGATGTATAATTGGGCACATAGGTTTCTATGAGTGCACATGACTCACTGAAACATAAAGTACATCCAGGGTCTTAATCAAACGCCCACATGAGGGTCAGTTGCTCTTGGTTTAAATATAATGTGGTCTCAAACAGTGAAGAAGGACTCGGAGTGCAGACACCGTGCTGGAAAAATGTCTCTCAATTTAAACATTTCATTCTCATTTATAGTTCGGGCCAAGAGAGCACTTCATCCAACAAGTACTCTAATTCATTTATTGCCAATGCACTTTTTACAGTAATGTCCAAGATTGCATTACTCTGGTCCGAGTAACCACCTCTTAACTGAACTTCAGGGTCCACAATGCTTTGGAACTGTGGAACATAAGTATCATTGCGTCCTTCTCTCTTTACACAGTTTATCCTGCCTTGATAGCTGAAAATGGGAAAAGTAATGCCCCCCCCCTTACTGCCTCAAAGGAGTTAATTCCATGTAGCACTGGGCAGCAGTATATCTCCCATTTACCTCCAAGGCTCTTCACTTTGTGTATCCGGCCACCTGCTCGTTCATTTCTCCAAATTAAAGTGCACAGGTTAATCTACCCATACAAACCCTGGCTGCCTTTTAAATGTTCCTGAATCATTTGGCCTGCAGGCCTCTCATGGAATTAGTGGCGGAGCCTCCCATTTCTTCAGTGGCACTGTCTCGGTCAAAGGTTCTCAATCCAAATCAAGTGCAGCCGGCGGGCATCCCATATCATATAATTGCAGAAGATATTGTGATGAAAGGGACACCCAGTCTGGCGGGTTGGGATTTGGTGATGATGTCACAAAGCAAACACAAGGAGTTGATGGGCGGAGCGCTGAAACTTTTCAGACGCTCAACCCCAGTCACAGATCTGGGTTGAATCCATCGTCATTCTTTAGCTCACTTCGCCACCTCAGTTCAGACCCAGCTATATGCAAATCAGTCTTGACCCTGTGCCTCATGGGAACAGTCCAGCCAGTACTGCCAAGCCAGGTCTTCCCTGAAACGGAAACAAGCATCCTGGACCGGTTTGTGATTGCTTTGTTCGCCCTAAGTTGGCAGGGTATGCCCAGACATGGGTCCCGTGCTCACTTTGCCACTGCATTCAAGCTAGCCTGGCTGATGAGGGGTGTTACCCCGAAACCGGTCCCAGGATGCTTGTTTCCGGTCCAGGGAAGACATGGCTTGGCAGTTTGGGCTGGACTTTACCCATGAGGCACAGGGTCAAGACTGATTTGCATATAGCTATGTTCGAACTGGGGTGGCGAAGTGAGCTAAAGAACTATGTTGGATTCAACTCAGATCTGTGACTGGGGGTGAGTGTTTGAAAAGTTTCAGCACACCGTCCATCATCTCCTTGTGTTTGGTGATGTCACAGCCAAAATATTTCATCAGAAGGTTCATGTAAAATCCACAACATGAAAAACAAGCCCTCCAAATGAAATGCAGGTAAAAACAGATCTTAATTGCAGCAGGCAAGCCCAATTAACAAAGCATTACGAGTTTCGACCCACTTAGGGTCATAATCATACACCCATATGAGGGTCAGTTGCTCTTGGTTTAAATATACTGTGGTCTTAAATAGTGAAGAAGGACTTGGAGTGAAGACACAGTGTTGGAAAATTATCACTCAATTTAAACATTTCTTTCTCATTTATAGTTCGGGCCAGAGAACCAGCACTTCATCCAACAAGTACTCTAATTCATTTTTCTATATATATATAACCAAAGAAACAATACTCTAACGTAAAAGGATGTCGCAGACACTCATGAAATTTCAATGAGTTTTAATCAATAGTAAGTGAAGACTTACTATTCATAAAAATGCATTGAAATTTCAAGAGTTCCCATGACATCCGTTTATGTTTGAGGATGGTTTCATTGGTTATATTGGGGCGTCCAGAGCCTGACGCGGACCGCTGAGTTCAGAGCCCCTGGACTCCGGCTATCTTGGATGTACGTATATATATATGGGTCTCTGCACGCAGTAGCCTTCACTTACTATTGATTAAAACTCATTGAAATTTCATGAGTGTCTGCGACATCCTTTTACATTAGAGGATTGTTTCTTTGGTTATATATATATATATATATATATATATATGTATATATATATATATATATCCATTTGAAGCTGCTCACAAATTGAAGATGCCTTACACAACGTTTAATTCACCTTATTTATTTGGCAGGCAACAGCACAACCAGTCATGTCTTCCCAGCAAAATGTCTTTCGCCATTTGCCATACGCTTTTCTGGAAATGCTTCCCTTGATCACTGGCCTGGCGTTGGGGGAAGAAACAGCTGCACTAATCATCTCGCACTCGTGTTTATATTCACAGACCCACCCATAGGGGCGTGTACATTCAGTGCATCTTGGATCTTGTAGTTCAAGTAAGTGTTTTCACTCCATAGTGGATGTAGTTGTGCCTTTCCCTCCAAACAATAATGTACCTTCGGGTCGCTGTTTTAGGCAAAGCCGGTTTGCTGCTGTAATTACCCCAGCCAAAGCGGACATGTCGTTCCTTCTGGTGCCCTGTAATCAAAGCACACGGACCTGCACTGTCTGCAGTGGGGCGTCTTCGTGGCCAGAGCGGGCCACTATACATCCATTTGAAGCTGCTCACAAATTGAAGATGCCTCACACAACGTTTAATTCACCTTATTTATTGGCAGGCAACAGCACAACCAGTCTTGTCTTCCCAGCAAAATGTCTTTCGCCATTTGCCATACGCGTTTCTGGAAATGCTTCCCTTGATCACTGGCCTGGCGTTGGGGGAAGAAACAGCTGCACTAATCATCTCGCACTCGCGTTTATATTCACAGTCCCGCCCATAGGGGCGTGTACATTCAGTGCATCTTGGATCTTGTAGTTCAAGTAAGTGTTTTCACTCCGTATTATTATTATTATTATTATTATTATTGGGGATTTGTAGAGCGCATGGCTGCCCTGAGGCTTCCCTGCCCTGTAAAATCGGAAACTGAGTAGGGTGCCGATGACTTAGAGATATTGCTTAAACAGCCAGGTCTTGATCTCCTTTCGAAATTGTAATTCTCTGTCTATCCGTCTGTAGTCCAACGGCAGGGAGTTCCAGAGTCTGGGAGCCAGATGGGAGAAGTATCTTCCGTAGTGGATGTAGTTGTGCCTTTCCCTCCAAACAATATATATATATATATATATATATATATATATATATATATATATATATATATATATATTTATATGTATATATATGAATATATATATTTTTTTTCCACAATGTGTCACCAGACATAGACACACTCGTCACCAGGTACTTCAATTATTGTGGCACAAACCGGCAATACTTAGGCTTTGTTTCTTCTTGCCTAACGCGTTTCGGACTGCCAAAGTCCTTGATCACAGGCTGGAAATGCAGAAACACAATCACATGTTAGACTCTACTTATTCATTCTTCAATTATCTTTATTTTCCTCTGATGGACTTTTTCAAGTAAAACAAAGCATTCTGGAATAAGTAGTTTTGCAATGTCATTAATAACCCTTCAGTGGGTGTTGTGATGCCACATATTTTTATTCCAATTATTGTTTGCCCTCCAGTGGGCCGCCAAAGTCAATTGCACAGTTCGTTATTTTTCTTGTACCTGACGATCCGTACCCAGCTCAGATGGTTCCAAACCTCGGACCCGCATTTATATATATATATATATATATATATATATATATATATATATATATATATATATATACTCACTGAAAAAAACAAAGGTTCCAGGGACAGATTTTACTCGTACAAAACCAGTGAAATTCAGCAATTATAGTTAGCTGAGCTAACTGTAACTCGTGGCCCTGCAATGCACTGCTTATGACCTCACGTATTACCTCACTAATGACATGGTCAGTGACATCACTGATGACCTCTCAAAATATAACTCTGATGACATCATCCAGTGACTATGAGTGTTTTTAAAACGTTTTTGAGTGTTAAATCTATACCAAGGTGTATTGGTGAATCAATGGGTGTATCAGTGCCTGTATGGAGGATTCAGTGGATGTGTGACTGACTGTATAAGTGAGTAATTAGGTGTCTCAGTGAATGTATGGGAGAGTGACTGGTTATGTGAATGTTTGTATCAGTCTGTCAGTTGGTGTGTAAGTGGCTATATGGGTGTGTGAGTGGCTATGTGAGTGTCTGTATGGGTGATTGACTGGTTGTCTCAGTAACTGTATGAGTGTCTGAGTGTCTGTGTGGGTAAGTGAGGGGGTGTGTAACTGCATGTATGAATGAGTCAGTTGGTGAGTCAGTGGCTGTATGGGTTAGTGATTGTGTGTGTGTGAGGGGCTGTATGGGTGAGTGAGTGTGCATATGGCTGTGTGGGTGAGTGAGTGGATGTGGCAGTGGTATATGAGTGAGTAACTGGGTATGTGAAAGGCAGTATGGGTGAGTGATGGGGTATATGAGTGACTGCATGGGTAGTGAGTGAGTGGGTATATGAGTAGCTGTATGGGTAAGTGAGTGGATTTGTGGATAGATCTATGAATCAGTGAGTGGGTGTGCAAGTACTGGTTTGGGTCTATGAATGGGTTTGTGAATGGTTGTGTGGGAGTGGGTGTATAAAAGGTTCTACAGTGGTTTGAGTAGGTGTGTTGGTGGTTTTGTGGATCATGTCATCAGTGATGTGATCAGTGATGTCATTTGAGAGGTCATCAGTGATGTCATCAGTGATGTCACTGACCATGTCATGAGTGATGTAATATGTGAGGTCATAAGCAGTGTATTGCGGGGGTATGAATTATAGTTAGCTCAGTTAACTATAACTGCTAAATTTCACTGGTCTGGTTTTGTATGAGTGGAATCTGAGCCTAACTATAATGTCACTGTAACCTTTGTTTTTTTCAGTGAATTTTTAAGTTTTTTTAATTCTATTTCCTAACTCTAATATCCCTGTAACCTTTGTTTTCTTCTGTGAATTTCTAAGGTTTCTTTCAAAGTGAAGTGTGCTTAACTTTCTGTCCCCAGTCTCCTTTCCCTGCCCTCCGATGTCTGTGTGAATGCCCCTGGTCCCTCCATTCTGCCCACCATATTCCATGAACTTGCCACCCTCCTATCTACTCTGAGTGTTCTGTTGAGCTGCCACTGTCCCTCCCACGTACCTAGCATGGTCAGATGGCTGCCGCCTATCCCTGCCACTTCCACCCTGCCTATCCCTATCCACCTGTCCTCCATGGTCCATTTTGCTGCGACTCTCTTTTGCCCTCCATGCTTTGATGTGCTGCAATTTCTCCTCCTGTCTGCCCTGCATGGTCCATTGTGAAGTACCCTCACCTGCCCTCTATTGTCTGTGTCCAGCCCCTACCCCTCCCTTCTGTCCTCCTTGCCATGCATGGTCTTCTGTGCTGCCACAACCTTTCCCACCTGCCCAAGTTTGGTCAGCTGGATGTCCCTGCCCCCCTCCCACCTTCCCTCCGTTGTCTCTGTGTATGCCATTATAGTCTCACTGTTGCCCTCAATGGTGTGTTGTGATCCAGTGCTCATCCCACCTGCCCTCCATGGTCAGCTTGCTGCTCCTGCCCTGACCTCTTTCCCCATGCCCTCCGTTTTCTATGTGAAGACCCCTATCCCCTCCCTCCTTCCTTGTTTGATCCGCTGTCATTCCTCTGCCCCTTCTCCTGCTCTTCATGGTCCGTTATGCTTCAACTGTCCCTCCTGTCTGTCCGCAATGTTCATCTTGCTGCCCTTGCCTCTTTCCCATCTGCTCTCTGTTGTCTATGTGCATGGCCCTGTTCCCTTCCTATTGCTTTTAATGGTCCGTTTGCTGCACTGCTGTCCAGCTTGCCCTGTGTGATGTATTGTGCCCCTGCAACACCTGATGCCTGCCCTTTAAGATCAGTTTGGTGCCCCTGCCCATCTCCCTCCTGCTCTCTCTTATCCAAGGTCCTTGTCCCACTCCCATTCCTCCTGCCCTCTGTGAACCAATGTACCAAACCTACCAACATTTTGAACTTGGTAAGAGGGAGATTTTGAAAACAAACCTGAGGATTTGATTTTCCCAATGATTTAAATTTAAAAAGAAGAGATTTTAGGCAGTAGACACATTTAAAAAAGGCATAATGGGCTTAAAAACATTAGCAGTCTCCAGCCTGAATCAGGTCTGTTGGCATGTATGGTTGTACTGCCACTGCCACTGCCTCTACCTTCTGCCCTCAGTGGTCTTTATATATCCCCAGCCTCTCTTGCTTGTACTGCATGGTTAGCTTGTTGCCCCTGACCTCCTTTTCTCTGCCCTTCATGGTCTGCTGTGCTGACACTGTCCCTCCTGCATGCACAGCATGGTCAACTTGTTATCTCTGCATCCTCCTCCACGAGAGGGTCTTATGCCCACAAAAATTATGGTTAGTGCTCTAAACAACTAAAATGAGGACGGACATATTTTCTGAGTTCTCAAATAGCAACAAAACACTTTTAAATAATTTCCTATCTTTATGTTTTTTTATCCAGTTGATCACTTGGTTATATGTTACACTTAAGGGAGAGGATGTGGATTTACAGCCAGAGCTGCAGACTTTGCAACTGGGGAACTAGGTTTGAGTTTCGGCGTCAGCCCGACATCCTTTGTCTCTGGGCAAATGACTTACTCTCCCAATGCCAAAAACCAAACTAATTGTGTCCTTATGTAATGTAACTGATGCTCATGTAAAGCACTCCTATACCTTTGGCTCAAGTCTGCGCTATATAAAACTGTGTTTTGCACACTTCTGTCATTAGGCTACACTTGGGTTACTTGTGGATGATATTTGGGCTCCTTTTTCTCCAGTGGCCATCTTGGGAGACTTATTCATTTTGGAACTCCCTAATTTCATCATTTACTGCTGTATCTTCAGTAGAAAATGCTTTCAGTTTTCTACTTTGATTCCATCAAGATGGCGTTCATATGTGCCACACCTTTGGCATAAAGGTAGAATGTTAGCACTCTAGTTGCTCATTAAAACACTAGTAAAACTTCCGACCACCAGGGGGTTAACTGGCAGTCTGCTGCTGGTGTTGAAAGTGCATGTTTCAGTCTGCATGTGTACATGTGTTGAAAGTGCATGTTTTAGTCTGCATGTCAAAATGTTTTAATGAAATAGAAGAGGAAGATATTTGAGAACGCACTTATTATATGTCCTAATTTTTCTTTCATATACACAAACAAATAGCTACCCTAAAGTTGTAATTAATTATATAATGTTACGTGTCCCTAATAGCACTACTCAATAGGAGTGCTGGGCATGTCAAAAACTGTGAAGGGCTGTCCTCACACACCACCAGTTGTCCAAAAACTCTCTAAAAACTTGGGTGCCTATTAGGATGGCGGGCGGATGACCACTGCCGGTCCGGCGGGGGCGACCGCCGCACCGGCGGTGGACATCCGCTTGCAATTGCAAGCCAGAACACCGCCGGTCAGATTATGATGGCGGTGTTGACCGCGGTGGTGTGATTTTACGACCGTCGCATTCCCGCCGGTTGCCATCCGCACGCCTGCCTTGTGGGCGGAGATGGACCGGGATAATGGTGGCGGTGCCGAGCTGGCTCTGCCGGCACAATTATGATGCCGGCGGTAGCCAGCCTTTCCGCAGCGGTCACACCGCCATTGAGAGGCATGCGGTGAATGCCTTCCGGGGGCCCGTTGCGGGCCCCCAATGTGTTGGGGTGGGGGGGTGCACTGGGGGGGTACCCATGGTCCCCCCCTGCATATCCCTGTGCCAGGTGGCAGGCACTGTGCAGTGCCAGCCACGCAGTGCAGGGAAATGCAGGACATGCTTCTTTGGACATCGCGGCGGTGCTGCGTGCAACAGCGACCGCCGCAATGTTACAGCCTGCGATCCGACCGCATCGGTCGGATTTCGACAGCGGACGATCGTAATGCGACCGGCGGTTGAGTCGCGGGCCATGCGGGCGGTCTTTTTCCGCTACCATGGCGGTCGCGGAGGTTTTCCGACCGCCATCGTAATAGGCCCCCTGGTTTGATAGAGAGCGGCCCTACACCTGAAGACAGGAAGGCACTTCTAATTGTTTAGGTGGGGGACAATGAGAATAGTGAGTTAAAAACCAATGTAATCACTGAAATTGCATTTAATTGTAGGGTGTATTACTTGGTATTACTTGGTATTAAAATCTGGTATGTGGGGATTAGGGGACCTATTACCCCTTCACCACTGTTACCGTCATAGACATGTTTCTGCACATGGCTTCAATGAGTCTGCGGCATTCTTCAGGACGAAAGACGGGCTCCTGGCATTGCAATATAATAATAAATATTGCCTTCTTGTTAGGGCGACCTGTGTCTACCTCTAACCTAACGTTTGATTCTTAGATACCTGTGGATACATAAATAAATGTTTATACAGATCAATATTTGGTGCATAATTTATAGGTTGGACATAAGTAACGCTACATATATATTATTATTTACACAGTTTATTTGCATGCTATTGTGATGTTTTGTGACACTGCAAATCTGAAATGATTAGAAAAGCATTTCTCAACTTGACCAGCCCACAATCTTACCCGATGTAGGGTATTTATTGCCCCATGGGAGGAGGGTTTAGGGACTCCTGTAGTCACAATCTAGGGAAAACAAGTATATTTAAAGCTTTTTTTAGAGGATTAGGTTAAGGTATAACCTCACACATATGCTCGCTTAGAAAAACACTCTGTTCTCTCACGCATGTTCTTACTGCCTCAAGGTATGTCCTCCTCCATACACCTAGACACGACCGCTCCTTCTCCCCGACGATGTAGGAATGGAGGTTTCGCAGGCATATTTATCGGTGTACAATTATCATGGTAGCAGCTACATGTGTAGAACCTGTAGCCCATTAGGTCTGTGTGGTGTTCTCTTTTCCAGCTCTAGTGTCCCGAGTGATGATGTGGTGGCGTGGGCATGGCGTGCTGGTTTTCAAAGCATCCGTATGTAGCACAATTAGTTGGATGTTTATTAGAGATGTTAGCTATTATTTGAATGGTGCGTGCAGGTACGGCGCTTTTCAGGGTGGAGAGATTTTGTTTCAGGCGAAAAAAATTATTTTCAATGGGAGTTCGTCTCTACACAATTGCGGGTAGATGACGCTGGGATAGCTTGTGATGCCATCCATATGCAATTTTTCGGGTGAAAAAATGCTTATTAGTGGGAGTTCGTCACTGCACAGTTACGTATAGATGGCAATGTGTCAGCTTGTTAGGGCCATCCACAACCAAGTGGCTGGGTGAGCCCTTTGTATTTGTTGTTAAGTATATGTTTCCACACTATTTTTATCCTCCGACCGCTCCACTTAGTATGATGTACGCATGGATCCCATGTATATAGTCATGTGGTTTTGGCGTCATTCCCCAATTAATCCAAACCAGCAAAAAATTGCAGCCTAAGCCTTAAAGTTTAGTTTTGGGTCTTTTCATTTAGTTGGCACAGTATTCTGGTAGCTATCTGAGAGAACCTATTACTGGATGACAAGTATCACAGTGTGTAATGAGCATGGCTCTTCATGCAATCTGTAGCCAGGGAATTTCATCATTCAGTCCTTTTTCTCTGCTTTTCAGATGGTACACTCATTGTTGTTCTCTAGTCAAGAGTCTTTTCTCGATGTTTTGACAGTTTGTGGTAATTTTCTCCAAGATTACCCACACCAAATCTACATCCCTGTGACCTTGTTCTAGGTTGTGGCATGTCAGTTTTGTATTGTTCTTCTTGCCTCGGATTGTGCTCCGATGCTCATTGATTTTATTTTTAATTTCCGTGTGGTCATTCCCACATTGAACAAGACACATGGGCAGGTTAGTAGATAGACCACATTTTTGCTGTTACAGTTCATTAAATTTCTCAGAATCCACGTTCTGCCTGTCTTAATATCAACCTCTTTAGTGACTTTCATAAATTGGCATGCTACACAGTTGTCACACGGGTAATGACCCACCGGCCGGTGGTTGTCCCATAAAATTGTTTGTGTCTGAATTTGTGGCATGGGTGTTTTTGTATGGACCAATTCATCACGTATACTTGTATTTCTTTTAAAAGCAAAAAGGGGTTGGGACCATTGTTTAGTGCCTGCATTAAGGATACTCCAGTCCTTTCAAATTATATTCTGGGCTTTGTTTGAAATTGGTGTATATGTCGTGACGCAGTTTGATCAATCAACATAGCTTCAGGTGTGCCATACTTTTTGTCATAAGTAACACCATTAGCTCTCTAGTTGCTCTTTAGAGCACTCTGGGAGGCTGCAGTAGAACACAAGGGAATCAACTGTCAGATTTCATTTTCATATGCCTGAGAAAGATAGTTAGCTTCTGGAGCACCTTCCATAGCCTCTATGGGGAAATCATGAGAAAACAGTTTTCTCTCAGCACATGATTCTTGAAATTACAGCAAAAGGCTTTTCAACAGGGTACAATCACCTTAGAACACACAACAATTGTACCATCTACAAATGATTTATTTTGTAACTAAAATCTGTTTTCACCCTTTATATGTTCTCCTTTTTGTGACCCTCAATACCTGCCATTCACTACAATGCATTTCAATAGGGTGCTATCATGTATATTGGACCCAAGATGGCTGCCAACACTTCCTAGTTGAAGTGGTGGCAGCCAATCAAACTTCAGTAGGCTTTTGGGCTCCCAGATATCTATATTTTCTATATATCTGAAAATACTGCAGAGATTTACACCAAAAGTGCGCTTTCTGAACCAATATCAAGCTATCTGCCAAATTTGGTGGAATTCCGTTCAGCGGTGTGGGCTGTAGTCATGTTAAAAAAATTAAAAATCCCCAAAGAAATAACATGGGGAACAGTCGTTTTGAGACGCCCCTTGTTTCTCGGCCCCTGCTTGACAAATCACCCTGAAACTTTTAACACAGCTGCTGAACCAGAAAAGGGACGTTTTGTGAAAAATTCATAAAGATTCGTCAAGCGGCGCCAATGTTATGGTCAACACAAAAACACTTTTCCTATGAAAACTTTGGTCCTAATTATAACTAGGTAATATATATATGTATATTACCTACTGGGGGTCACCGGTAGGTAGTTATAGTTGGACCATGTTTCCATAGGGAAAGCGTTTTTTGTTTTAATAACTTTGGTGCTGCTTGACGGATCTTCAAAATTAGTAAAATGCTCACTTCAGCAGTTTCAAGGTGATTCATCAAGCGGGGGCTGAGAAAAAAGTGTGGTCCAAAACCCGTCTTACCCATGCAATTTCCCATAGAGATTTGGAGCGACGACTAAAGTATGAGCTGCATGACAGAATTTCCCCAAATCTGGCAGAAAGGTAGCATTTAGTCCAGAAAGTTACCTTTTTGTTATTTGGTGTAAATCTGTTCAGTAGATTATGAGATAGTAAAAGAAAACCAAATTTGTATATCCAGGGACGGAGATCCTCAGCAGATCCACCCACAGTGAATCAGTGGCTCCAAGCATCACAGCATGGCCGTAATTGGCAGGCTACAACCTGAGAGAAAAGTTGAGGCCTCCATTTTATGCATTGGGAAACGGTCCCTGGAGCAAGAAACTAGCATGTAAAATAGATGAATGGAGAAAACATGTTTAATGGGAAGTAAAATGCAAGAATATTTTGTTTGGGTCATTTGTGAGATCCGCTGAGCCGTCGCAGGGCTCAGCTTGGCCCCTTGTGTAAATCTGCAAAGGATCCACTCAGGCACTCAGACACACACTGACAGACCCACTCAGACACTGATACACCCATTCACAGGTCAACTCAGACACTCATACACCCACTCACAGACCCACTTAAACACTCACTCAAGAATCCCCTCACATACCCATTCGCAGACCCACTCAGAAAACTCTCACACCCACTAACAGACTTTAGGAAGCTCGCTCTAAATATAGTGTACTAAAAAGAAGTACACTGTTCAGAGAGTTCAGAGAATTCCCGAATGGTATACAGGGGTAAAAGCAGATAATTCTAATGCTCCATTGTGGAAGTGTGGGTGAGCAGTTAGGCTTATCAGAGGGTAGTGATAAGCATTTGTTGTACTCCAAAGAGGCAATAAATGAGACACACACTCAAGAATAAATCTGATTATATAAATAGTACACATGTTTATATAATGTTTAAGATCAAGAACACAGTTCTAAGGTAAGTACTTTCTGAGTTATGATCATGTAAAGTTCGAAAAATATATAACTTTTCTGTGAGATCATGCATCATTGTAAACAATGGGGACAAAGCAGAAAAATGCATAGAAAATCAGGCAATACTTTCACATTTTAGGTCGATGTCAGGACCAGGTCCAAAGTTCTAACAGGAGAAGTTTGGGAGCATCCCAGATCAGGTTGGAGCAGAGTGCCGAAGGTCTTTGAAGCTGGTGCGCAAAGACGAAGGGGACCACTTGATAGTACACTGCACAGGAGGACTTACTGGTAACTTGTCTGGTGGTGGAAGACTGGCAAAGACAAGTCAGAGACCACACCATTGCTTGGTATGTTTTCAGGAGACACTCTAAAAGGGTCTCCTGTATGAATTTATTAATATATCCAACACTGGCATCAGGGCGGATTTATTAAGACAAGATGTTTGGTACAAAACATCTTAGAAATCAGTGAAGCCATCATAGAGCTAGGAAACCTGTGTTGACTAGTATCCAGCCCATGTACTCTTAATGGCTTCTCTCTGCACTTACACCTCAGAAAAGACTGGACATTTTAGGGGCATATCTGCTCATGCTGATATGCCCTCACATACTATATAGTGCACCCTGCCTTGGGGCTAAAGGACTGCAGTAGTACCTATACCTTATGCAGTGTGTGGGGGGCATGACACATATGGCTGTGTGCCATGTCAACTGTTTGGATTTCTCTGCACCAAGACATGCAGCCTTCAATGGCAGAGTGTATAGCCTTGGTGAGGTGTCCCTGGGGTGGAACAGCCAGTGCTGCAGACCCAGAGGACACTCTTCAGTACCCATGCCCTAGGTACCAGGTGTACCATTTGCTAGAGTCTTACAGGGGTAGCTGAAGTTGTGCCAATCATGGTACAGTGTTTGGGAAAGAGATCTGGCACTGGGAACCTGGTTAGAAGGGACCCAGTGCATTTAGAGTTCAAAATCACATCCAGCATCAGGCACAAAGTGGGGCTAGCCATGCAAAAAGAGGCACTTTCCTATACATACTGATTCAGGCACTCTTGCACATACTCACAGAACTACTCAGACACTCTCACACCCACTCACAGACCCACTCAGACACTCATGCACCCACTTACAGACCCACTCAGACACGTACACCCACGCACACACCCATTCACACACCCACACAGCTACTCACACACCCACTTGCAGACCCATACAGCCAATGAAGCAACCACTCAGCGACTCAAAAATCCACTCACACATCTTCAAAACCACTCACACACTCACTCATACACCCACACAGACTCTGACACACTCACTCACAGACACATACAGCCACTGACACACTAGGTCACAGACCGATAGAACCACTCACACACCCACTCTCCGATCTATAGAGTCACATTCACACCCATTCTCAAAGGTTACAGGTTACTGTTAGGAAATACAATTTAAAAAACCTTTGAAATTCACCGAACAAAACAAAGGTTACAGGGACGTTTTAGTTAGGCTCAGATTTTACTCTTACAGAACCATAAAAGTTCAGCAGTTACAGTTACCTGAGCTAAGTATAACTTATGCCCACGCAATGACCTGCTAATGACCTCACATATTACATCACTCATGACATGGTCAGTGACAACACTGATGATATCTCAAATGACATCAGTCATGACATCAACCACAGAACCACTCACACACCCACTTACACACTCACACTACCTCTCACACACCCACACAACCTCTCACACACCCACTCACATACCCACACAACCACTCATGCATACTCATAGATCCATACAACCACTTACACACCCATAAAACCACTTACATACCCACTTCCAGACCCATACTATCACTCTCACACCCACACAAGCACTCACATGCCCACAAAACTACTCACAGACCCATACAACTACTCACACACTCACTTATATACCCATACAACCCCGCAAATACCCACTCACATATCCGCACAACCACTCACATACCCATACAACTATTCAGTCAGTCAATAAAACTTTATTCGGTTTTTTACAACCATAAAAGTATACACTAGCAGCATAACATTCCATAAAATAAGCAAGTCAGAATCATACAATATACAATACATTTCTGTAACCTATAATTCACAACCATAAAAATACAAGATAAAAATCATTTTAAAATTAATAAAATCAACGATTCCATTATTGAGGCACACAGACCTTCTAGTAGGTCTCACACAATGCTTCTATCCATTAATAACCCATTCTCCCTGTAGCTTAAAGGATCTAAATTTCATCAGTGCTCTTTACATTTAAGAAACTCTTTCACTTTGATTATATATTTCCCAATAGCACAGGCTATATCTAGGTTCTTCATTTCCACTAAAAGGTTTACAGCTTGCAACCTATTTTTAATTTCATATTTTTTAAAAATCGGGCCTAAAATCTCTCTTCGTATATCTAAAATCTTAAAACAGTCTAATAATATATGTAAAATATCGCAGGTAGTACCTAAAGTGCAGGTGCATTTTCCATTGCTATTTATCATTAAGATTTTTACCCCATTGTTCGCATAACAGGGATTTAGCCCAATTCTCAATCTTAACACTTCGCGCCTTAACAGGCAGCTAGGTAACCTGTCAATATAGGGGTAATGTAAATAATTTTTCCATGCTGAGGCCATAAAAGCAACTGAACTTTTCCGTAAGAGGTATTCTTGATCATGGGTTCGGGATGCTTCTATTCCCAATGACCTAAGTTCTTTCTTGTCTATCTTTAGGTCTAAGTACTGAGGGCACAACTTTAGCTTTAAAACACCATATGCTTGAATAATTGAGGCTCTGGTCTCTCTTGCCCAGGTCAACTCACTATTGGCAATTTCATTTTTACACCACTGTGAGATTTTTGGTCCTCACCTGATCCTAATCGCTGCCAGAAACGCAATAAAGCCATGCAAGCGGTTATACCCCATGAGGTGATTCCCAATTCTAATCTTACTGCTTGTACCATGGACGATCTAGGCAGCAAGAACAAACATTTAAGGATATTTCCCTCTTCTTTGTCCCATCCCTTTTTTTGCCACTTAAATAGAGTACCTCTGCACCATACAAAAATTGTGGGGGGACCATTGCTAAATAGGCCTTTAATAACGGTCTATCAGACATTTCTCCAAAAACACTATTAAATCTTTTTAGCCCCTTTACAGAGGCCGATGCCCTTATTTTTAATGCATCAAGATGGGTATACCACTGCAGGCTATTTGTGAACCACATTCCCAAATATCTATATTCTGTTACTTTTTCCAGCATTTCCATGCCCAGATACCAGGAAAGCTTTGTTTTTCTTCTTCCAAAACATAGGATTTTGGTCTTCTCCATGTTTACCACCAATTTTTTAGTTTGGTAGTATTCTGTAAACATGTTTAATTTCCTTTGTAGCCCAATCTCCGTCTGGTCCATGATTACCAGATCATCTGCATATAATAAACAGGAGATATGGTTTCCTCCTAATTTCGGGCTAGCCCCTCTAACCTCTCTAAGTTCAACTAGTCACTGACCCACTCACACACCCATACAACCACTCACATACCCACACAACTACTCAGACACCTACTCTCAAACCCATACAACCACTCACACTCCCATGCCACCACTCACACCCACTCACACACCCATACAACCACTCACACACCTATATAACCACTCACACACCCATTCAACCACTCACACAGCCAATGATACACCCGGAAAACCAGTCACAAACGCATTCACAGACCCATAAAGCCACTCACAAACCCATTGAAACCCCTATGCAGCCATTCACACGCCCAGTGGTAGATCCATGCAGCCACTCACATACTCACCCATAGTCACTCAGATACCCACTCACACGGTAAATAGACATAATATGGAGTTTTTATTTTTGAGGTGCAAAAATATCGAGTTGGAGATATCGAAGGGACAGAATATCGACATCAAGAATATCGATGACCAGAATATCGACATCAAGGTAAGAAATATTGTTTTTTTTAATATCGAAGTCAGTAATATCGTTTTTCATAATATCATTGTTAATAATATCGATATTTATAATAGTGTTCTGTATTTTAGTATGTATCTTAATAGTATGCGATCTAATGTTTTTTGTATAAGTATATCTTTTTTTTAATGTATTTGTGTAATTTTTAGAAGTTATTTATTTTATGTAAATTAAATTTTGCGTATTTTAGTTCTGTAGCAGGTTGTGGGTTTATAGGGAAATAGGGTGGGAAGTAATTGAATTTTAATAAAGTAATCAATAATTTGTATTGATTATTATTTATAATTATTTTTTTATTAATTAATTATTAAATTTGATTAATTGATTAGTTAATTAATTTATTATATTGTGTTATTTTTTTAGGAGTGGGTTGTGGATTTATAGGGAATAGTGTGGGAAGTATTTTAATTATATTTAATTAATAAATAATTTTGATTAATTATTATTTATGTATTTAATATTTTATATTGTTAATTGTGGTAATTAATTAATTATTAATTAGTTACTAATTGGTTGTTAATTATTAATAATTAATTGGTAAATATCCTTTTTTTTTTTTTTAGGAGCGGGTTGTGGATTTATAGGGGAATAGGGTGGGAAGTAATTTAATTGTAATTAATTAATTACATTTTTTAATTAATTATCCATGTATTTGATATTTTATATTGTTCATTGTTGTAATTAATTTGATATTAATAAGTTATTAATTTGTTGTTAATTAATTGGCAAATATTTTTATTGTGTTATTTTTTTAGGAGCGGGTTGTGGGTTGATAAGGGAGTAGGCTGGGAAGTAATTTAATTTTAATATATTTTTTTAATTGTTTATTATAATATTTTTTTAAACTTTTTTATAGTGTTAATCGTGTGAATTAATTTATTCTTGATTGTTTTTAATATGTTTGTTTATTTTAATTAATTAATTAATTAATCATAAATTAATTATGTTAATAGTGTTATGTTTTATAATATTGGTGGGGTCATTTATAGGGGAATATGGTGGGAGGTAAATTTTTTATAATTAATTAAAATTTTGTTAATTAATTTTAATTATTTTGCTTGAGTGGGAATAGTTAATTATTCCCCTCTGCTATCCAACACTTTCCCTATTGTTTCACTCGCTGGAGTGGGAATAGTAATTGTTACCCCTCCGCTATCCAACACTTTCCCTACTATTACACTCGCTGGAGTAGGAATAGTAATTTTATCCACTCCGCTATCCAACACTTTCCCTACTGTTGCACTCTCTGGAGTGGTAATAGTAATTTTTACATGTACGCTATCCAACACTTTCTTTAATGTTGCACTCCCTGAAGTGGGAATAGTAAATTATTCCCCTCCACTATCCAATACTTTCCCTACTGTTGTACTTGCTGGAGTGGGAATAGTAAATTATTCCCCTCCACTATCCAACACTTTCCCTACTGTTGCACTCGCTGGAGTGGGAATAGTAATTTTATCCACTCCGCTATCCAACACTTTCCCTACTGTTGCACTCCCTGGAGTGGGAATAGTAATTTTTACCCCTCCGCTATCCAACACTTTCCCTACTGTTGTACTTGCTGGAGTGGAAATAGTAAATTATTCCCCTCCGCTATCCAACACTTTCCCTACTATTGCACTTGCTGGAGTGGGAATACTAATTTTATCCACTCTGCTATCCAACACTTTCTTTACTGTTGCACTCCCTGGAGTGGGAATAGTAAATTATTCCCCTCCGCTATCCAATACTTTCCCTACTGTTGTACTTGCTGGAGTGGGAATAATAAATTATTCCCCTCCGCTATCCAACACTTTCCCTACTGTTGCACTCGCTGGAGTGGGAATAGTAATTTTATCCACTCCGCTATCCAACACTTTCCCTAGTGTTGCACTCTTTGGAGTGGGAATAGTAAATTATTTACATACGCTGTCCAACACCTTCCCTACTGTTGTACTTGCTGGAGTGGGAATAGTAAATTATTCCCCTCCGCTATCCAACACTTTCCCTACTGTTGCACTTGCTGGAGTGGGAATAGTCATTTTATCCACTCCGCTATTCAACACTTTCCCTATTGTTGCACTTTCTGGAGTGGGAATAGTAATTTTTACACCTACGCTATCCAACTCTCTATTTAATGTTGAACTCCCTAGAGTTGGAAATGTAAATTATTTCCCTCCGCTATCCAACACTTTCCCTACTGTTGCGCTCCCTGGAGTGGGAATAGTAATTTTTATCCCTCCGCTATCCAACACTTTTCTTAATGTTTCACTCCCTGAAGTGGGAATAGTAAATTATTCACATATGCTATCCAACACTTTCCCTACTGTTTTATTTGCTGGAGTGGGAATAGTAAATTATTCCCCTCCACTATCCAACACTTTCCTTACTGTTGCATTTTCTGGAGTTGGAATAGTAAATTATTCCCATCCGCTATCCAACACTTTCCCTACTGTTGCACTCCCTGGAGTGGGAATAGTAATTTTATCCACTCCGCTATCCAACACTTTCCCTAGTGTTGCACTCTTTGGAGTGTGAATAGTAATTTTTATCCCTCCGCTATCCAACACTTTTCTTAATGTTTCACTCCCTGAAGTGGGAATAGTAAATTATTCACATATGCTATCCAACACTTTCCCTACTGTTTTATTTGCTGGAGTGGGAATAGTAAATTATTCCCCTCCACTATCCAACACTTTCCTTACTGTTGCATTTTCTGGAGTTGGAATAGTAAATTATTCCCATCCGCTACCCAACACTTTCCCTACTGTTGCACTCCCTGGAGTGGGAATAGTAATTTTATCCTCTCCGCTATCCAATTTTTTCTCTACTGTTCCTGTTAATGTAGTGTGAAATGTAATTGTAAAAGATTAAAAATATTTAAATTTTTTTAATTATTATATAAATATTGTATTTTTATTTTATATTTACTGGCATATGTATATATATGTATTTATAATTGTTAATATGTTTCTAACATTTTATAATTTATTATAATATTTTTTTTATATAAATTAGATTTATATATTATATTTTATATATATGTATGTTTAATTTTTATTAAAATTATATTTATTATTTATAATTTTAAACATTTTCTAATAATTCTAACTATGTTTTTTAATTAGATGTATTATTTACTTTATTTTACATTATTTTTTAGACATTTAAAAAAAACAATATTTTTAACAACGATATTTTTTATAACGATATTTTTGTTTCGATATTTTTGTACTTACCATAATGTAGCTAGGACTTCGATATTCTGCACATCGATATTTCGGCTCCGATATTTTTGTCGTCGATATTTCTGTAGTCGATATTCTGTAAGTGATTCCACTCACACACTGATACAGACACAGCCACTTCAATTACATGTGTTAGAAGCAGTAGCACTCATTAGTAGTACAGAAAGAATAGTAATTTAACTTATGCAGTAGATTAGTATATATTTTTAAGTCTCAGAAATGTTGACAAAACACTTACACTCATTGCATGATGTCATCAGTGATGAAGCTAACAGATTCACTTGTCCACCGCTCAAATTAACAACCTATATTTGCCTATGCTAATCCACCACTAATCCTTTAGATTCCAGAGTCGCATGCTACTTGCCGAAAATCACTTCAATGTCTTGTCAGGGGTAGTAAGTGCTATAAAATACAATTACAATCACAATTTACCTGGCTGTACAGAACCACTAGCAATTATAATTAAACGCTTCATATAAAACTTGCTGCAGCCATATTTTAAAATTGTAACACTGCATATGTCAGGTTCTATTATTGTAATGGAATTTACTTTATGAACATCCATGGCAAAAGGCAGATTTACCAATGCTGGTAAATACAGAGCCAGGGTGCTCTCCGGGGATGAGTTTTGCGCTCTACACATAACATATGCAGAAGATGATTTAATAGCCAAAATGAGATTAGTAACCACCAGATGGCAATTCACTCACTAAGTGATTCTCTGAGGACTCTAGTAGGCCCAATAGCGGGAGAAGAAAACCAGAAGAAAAGACAAAGCAAAAGACAGGCAGCTATGAAAGCCTGCTACATATGGGAAAGAACCTCCAATAACACCCTCAAAATGTTTTTTTCAGTGCTGTACGGCTTTCAAGCAAACTGGCTCTAGCTGTCTCCTGTTGGCCTCCTATTCTCAATGAATAACTAATGCAGTGTACTACCCTGATACCTCTTTGTCTACTTCTACCTCTTTTGCCATATTTTACCTGCAGTCTTCTCCCTTCGCCTGTTTCATCCCTCAACACTTGTATGTTATAGCACAACACTCTGGGCCCGATTCACAAAGGTAAACTAAGATGAAAGTCTAACTTTACGACTTTCGGTATTCACAAAGGGCAGTTACGAGTAGTAAAGTTAGACCTTTGTCTCAGCTTTGGTCTCAGTTAAACTTAAGACCAAAACTTAAGTTTAACTGAGTCAAAAGTCTAGCTTTACTACTCGTAAATGCCCTTTGTGAATACCGAAAGTCATAAAGTTAGACTTTCGTCTCAGTTTACCTCTGTGAAACGGGCCCTCTGACTTTAAATCATGCATGTTATATCAAGTGTCAGCTGCAACAGCTGACCAGCATAACTTCTTGCATCTACATCATTTGGGATTTTTGGGGAAAACTCATCTATTGCTGTGGGTGTTACCATTGGTCCAATGTACCTTTGCAACTGCATGGCCTGCATGCAAAGACAATGGATTTCATTTAAAACATATTCAATATGTCAGTATGCGGTCTCAGCCACTGGGTATGTGCCAAACACGCTTTATGCCAGTCAGATAAGATAGCCCTAGGGACACTGTGTTTCCAAAGTGGATACCACTCTCAAGGTCCCTACAACTATGCCTTTTTCCTTTCATCTCATCTTAAGAGACATATTTACTTCAGACTCTGTTGTCACAATGCATGGAATGGGCATAAAATGCCTGCCAGGTAAGGGTCCATTGGCACAAATGACAAGCTCACTTTAGAAACTCTATTCCAATATAGAGTTTAGATCCTTGTCTATGAACAGAGGCCACTAGCCACTTCTTGACCAATGTGTTGATCTCTACATCACAGCCTACATTTTGTGCACTGAGAGTTTAAGCAAATATCCCTAAAACTGTGCTGGTCAGGACAGCAACACTTTATTTACCCTGGAGGCTTACATCAGAAATGTGTTCTCAGTTTCTAATGTGATTGGATGAGGAAGGATAATATCCTGCCTCCTTCTCCAACATGAAGTTGGCAGTTAGAAGTAGAGAATGAGAGTCTTGTCTCAATAAGTATTCAATCAAAAGAAAAGAATCACACTATCATTCTCCTTAAAGCAGAGGAAGCTCAAGACAAAACAACCCTGCTGAACTAGTCTCACCAGTCACCAAACCACAGCAATCTTTTTAAGCAGTCGCCCTAACGCTGGAGGCATGCTGCAGCAAGAAGTATGCAATCCAGACATCCTCTTTCTGTCGTCCAATCCTGAGTAAGCAGACGTTGCCACTCACCTATCAAGGGGCCATAGCAGTCTGAGGAAAAGAAAAGGCAAACTCCTGAGTAATAAGACCACATTGGACACTTCACCTGGCTGTGCCTTGGCTGTCTGCTATCACACATGGTTGTTTCCATGACATCTAGATCAGATGTATGTATGCCATTTGCTTGAAATGATCCAGACCAAGAGTGGCCAAATGTTTCCCATCTCTCCTTGTACCAGAGCACAGATGTTGCCTCTATGATGTCCTCAGTTTGCTTCTTTCTTGGAAGAGCTGAATGTCAAACTAAATCCCCCATCTCTTAACCTAAAGACCCAGTGTATCTCCTTCCATCCCCAGGGCAACTCCAAAGGACTGGCCCCAGTCAACAATCTTCCTGGTTCCAGCTTCCCCAGCTGATGGTTTTCTTTTGATTAGTATCCCACACCAGATCTCTGCAAGAAGGCTCATTTGCTGAAGCTGATACTTAGTCAGAGGTTGTTCCAGGCAACCATGAGGACCTGCTTCTAATCTGATTCTTTCATGGTGTCACTGTGTACTGTATATTGTTGTACAGTACAGGAGTGGCACATGTGTTCAGGTGGCAGCCAAAACTCCTTCAACACCATAGCCTGTGCTAGCGGCTGAGCCAGAAGTCCTCACATAGGCTCTAGAGAATTAGGGAAAATATTTCTCTGAGCTTGTAATATCAAATGCTGTGGGCAATGACTACCAGACTCCCAAAAACAGTTCAGCCTTTGTATCATAGAACTGCTAAGCTCATCTCTTGTGATAACAGCAACCTCCTTTACGGGTCAAGCTATATGCTCCCATTTGGACAAAGGGGCCAGGTGTCTGTTGTTGTATCAAGGAAAGATGGCAGTCTGGTGGTCTCTCCTTAAGAAAGGCTACTGCCAGTATCATAGTGGTCAGCTAAGAACTACACATGTATCACAATTTTTACTTGCACACCATGTGCTTTATTGGGTACAGCAGGGACCCCAAATGGCATCTTGGAGCTAATGAAGCATGCAAATTACAGAGATGAGAGCTTGAGTCTAAAATAAATCAATAAAGGAAAGAAGGCCAAAAGGTTGGCTAAACAACCACATTTCCAGCAGCTTTGAAAACTTTGATTGAAGAACTCCTGTGGGCAACAGAACCAACATTTAACTGTGCAAACACCTTGTCACCAAAATGTGTTTTCCGGGTTTTGATGGGTTAAAGAGAAGCAATGTCTTGGATCTCAGATTTTGGGCAGGAATGTACTTTTTTATTTATTTTTCAGGAAAATCAGACCAAATCCATAGCATGCATGATGGGCCATGCTGATACATTTAAATATCACATGCTTCTGGATAGAGAGCCAGTCAAATTTGACTCAACTGTATCCTTTCTGTTAAGACCTAACATTGGTGTGGTTGCCATATTCTGAAGTGGTTGCTAGTAAATGTTTTATAAGCCCAACAAAAGGTAATTCCTTTAATACAAACAAGACATAATTGCACCCTGACCTACTCTTTTTTTGGAGAACATTTTGTAAAATCCAATCTGCCATTGCTGACATACATCTTTAAAAGTTACAATGAGTGAGGTTGACATCTCCTTCTATCCTGACCACCAGTTGAGTATCATCAGTTTAGCAATAGAACATGAAACTAAAAAAGTGATTCAGAAGTAAGAGGGCTCGTGTGTATATTAAATAAGCTAGGAGCCCCCTGGGACCTCGTAGGACATCTTTTTACTTGTTGATTTAAAAATCTTCAAGCAGTACAAACTGTGGTCTATCCTGCAGAAAGGAACTAAACCAGCTTATGACAGTGTCACTGGATAATTCATATCCAAGCAAAATTACATTAATATATGCAATTTTAGACTTTTTAAAATTAATTACATACCATGTCAGGCTAACAATGTCACTTTCCTGACCCCCAAAGCAATAGGTTCAGTCAAGTCATCATCTGTAATATCGATGTCATCAATATATTATAGCGACCAAGGCTCTTCTTGCAAGATCTCTATAATGTTTACAGCAAAGAGCCACCCGCTATCCTTCTACCCTTTGAGCAATGTTATTGTTCTAAACATGCATTGAAAACAGCAGAATGAAAAAGTGGTTTGAATCTGGGTTTCAGTATTAAAACCATTAAAGTATTAGACCATTAAAAATGCCTAAAGTGGTTTTGTATTTGTTTGACACAATTCTTCATTATTCCATTACGATGAGCCTTTTTGTTACAGCATGTGTGTGTGAGTGTGTGCATTCAAATTTCTATCAGCTAAAGTTATTACGCATAAACCATGACGTTTTAAAACCAGAGAACGAGGAGAGTGTTCATGGGTGAATGGCAAGGCAGTATTATACCTTGATATTATAGCTGATCTAAAACAGCTTTTATAATTTGCTTAACATATGGCTTTAGGAGGTATTGAGCAGAGCCTGTATGTGGGCATCACTCCTTAAGGGTGTCACATTTGGAACAGATTCCATGTCCCACCCCACTTGATTTCTATACAATGCAGGAGCCTGCTTCAAAGTCCATTCTTGTGCATCTTTTTCCCTGTATTCTTCAAGTCCTAAGGAGGAAAATGCTTGCATTTTTACTTCCTCTATTCTTCAGGTACTAAGGAGGAAAATGCTTGCATTTTCACTTCCTCACCTCAGGGTGCATCCCTTGCAAAAGCGGCCAGACATCCCTTGCAACGATGATATCAAAAGCATCCAATAAATTAGGCCATGATATAGCTTTAATCCTATTGAATATATATCTCCTTGAATCTGTATTTCTACATTATAAAACCTGTCTGGAGGCTTTACATGGCCATCTCAGCCTATATGTATTCTTTAGTTAGAGTCACCACCAAATGCTCTTTGTGAGTCTGGTGAATTTCTGCTGTGCTGTCCAGAAGCACTACTTCCCAAGTTCCGTTCTGCAGAAGTATCAGTAGCTTATAACCATGATTTTTTCCTAAACCTGTTACTTTCTGTTTTTTAAAACAAGTCTTGGAGAGCAAATCTTTCTATTCCTTCTTTAAATTAATTTCAACTTTATGCGCTGGTTCACCGCTCTGCTTGGAATCCTCGTCCTTCCTGCTATACTCAGTCTATCCACTCCTTTCTGTCCTTTCACTGTCAACAGAGTTCTGTAAAGGATGAGATGAACAGCTGCCAGGGTACTGATAATTCTCTATCTTTTGAATTTTATCACTTTTCCTCAAACTACATCCACACCTACTGGACTCCTGCATAGGAGGAGATCCAGGGGCATATTAGCAAGGCGATTATCGCCACTTTAGCGGGACTTTTTCCCGCTAAAGCGGCGATAATATTATCGCCTTATCAACAAGCTGTCGCTAACTGCTGTTAGCGACAGCTTGTAGGCGATAGCGACCGGGTTGGGTGCCGCTTTGCATGCCAGCGATATTTATCGCTAATGGCATGCAAAGTAGGCGTTCCCACCTAACAGCGACTGGAAACAGTCGCTGAGGTCGCTAACGCCTATCAGCGAGGCAGGGGCGGTGATTAGCGAACCAGCGCTAAACACGTTTAGCGCTGGTTTGCTAACACCTGGTCCCACCCTGACTTAGCCATGTAATCCAATGAGAGGTGGATTACATGGCTAAGTCCCCCTCGCACTATCAGCAAGCAGAACTGGGGAACAGTGTGGCGATATTCACACTGTTCTCCAAGGTTTCTATCGCTTTGGAGATTAGCATTGCTGATTGCACGCTAACTCCGCGATAGAAACCGGCGATGCCTGACGATAATTATCCAAGCGCTAATTGCACATTGCGATAATTATCGCCATGCATTGCTAATATGCCCCCCAGTTTTAGTTTTCTGTTCCACCTTCTGCTTTTCTTAATCTTCAGTGCGGCTTTCTACTTACTGGGTCCTTTGTTGTCAATTTTTGCTTTGAGATTCAGTTTTACACTTCGACAATCTAAAATAGCATTGCTCACAGATTTGCAAACTTCTAAAATAATATTTGGAAGGTCACATTTGCGATCTTGAAGGAGAACCACTGCCAGCAGCTGAGTACTGCCATATTAAATTAAACTCAAATAATTTTTCTGAAGTTTAAATTAAAAAATTAGTTCCCATTACACCCTAAGTAAAAAAGTAAAATATGTTTTATTATGCAATGAGAATTATTGGAAGTCATGTATAGAATTCACTAAAAGTAATTTAATTATATGTATATAATTAAAATTTAATTTTTACATTAATTTTTATGTTTGGCAAAAGTTGTTAAAATATTTTATCATTATTAAATACCTATGTTTTATTTTTATGTCTTTTTAACCATAGATTACATGTATTAACCTTACATTATATGTATTTACATTTCTAACTGCATTAAATATTTAAATTTAATTTATAAATATTTCTTATTGGGTTAATTAAAAGTCACTTTCTCCATTATTTTCTACGGGGTGCGCTGCAATATCAGTGGTTTTCAATGTATGGTGCTGGTGTTTCTTTTTTGCAGTAGTAATTTACGCTCGTACATTTGGCTTAATCTCCTTTTTCAGGGGGTGGGGTTTTTCATTCATATGTTTGAGTTACTTTACACTCTGATTCTATGACTAGCCAAAACTAGTAAAGTTAGTCAAGTGTAGGAGTAAATGTACACATGTATAAGTTAACTTTGTGGATAGCCCAGAATATTTACAATCTTAGGTTTGGCAAACTTGCAGCAGATCTCAACACTGTGAACTCTGGAACCCACAGGCTTGTAATGAAGTCAAAAGAACTACATTCTGCAAATTACAGACACAGTGATGCCTTTTTCCTCACTTGGGATATCATCCAAAACTGCAGGTTATTCTTACCCACGTAATATCACAGGTTAATCACATCAAACTAATTGTACATAGATGCTCCTATTACAAAAACTAGTAGGAACCAAAGTATTTCAGAAAAACTATTACTGCACCTCTGTTCAAGAAACATGTGACGCCAGTGCTTCAAGCATTGGATTAGCTGCTAAGGGAAAATGCTCTCTGCTTTTAAGACACTTTGCACCATTTAATGTGCCATTAAAAGGAAAGACCAATGGTTCTTACGAGCAACATACCAACAATACTCTCTTAACAAAACACTTTGCCCAGGATAAACACCTCAACTCGTCGTTCTGTCCTATAAGAAAAATACTATCTGCAAAGCCAGATTCTTTCAACAGGCAGCAAAAGCTTCACTGTCCTTGCCTACCAAGATAAGAAATATCCGAACATCCTGACGTTTAGGAAGAAAAAAACTAGCTCTTCCGCTACAGAAATATAGAACTTTTCTAGTGACCGACATTCAAGGTCAGACAACATATTTTGCTCTAGAGTGCCCAAAGGAACATGGCGATTGACTCCACCCTAGCCGGCTGTACAGGCTATGCGCCACTTTATATCCTTTCAGTGGTCCCAATATAACATGTCTACAACGTCTGGCTGCTGCAAGAAACAATGGAGATTTTGCTCCTTAATCCACGGTTGGATCTTCAGAAGTAATTTTAACAAGTTTCACTTTAAATTTACAGAACACGCCTGTAAGGTGAAGAAACCATCATAAATACAGTAAAATCAAAACACTCCATGTCAAGGAGAGCTGGTATCAGATGTTCAATGGCTGGCACCCTGGAAGTCTTTAATATAGTCCATGCTGCATATGCCTCTCTTGCCCCTCACCATGATCAAAGCTTGGCACCCTATAGCAACCTCTTTAAGCACCACCGCATCTCAAATAAGGGATGGCTGTAATGTGGACCATTCATGAACTTCACAGTTCACACTTCCTTTTCGCACCCAAAATTTACAAAATGGATGCCAACGTTTCTGTCTGCGGAACAGGAAGTAAATTGAACGTTTTTATTAATTATGAACATACACTCAACATGGGACTGGAGCGTATACGCCCGTCAGCTAATATAATCCGAGCGCACCCCACCGCTCAATCACGGTTTTATCATCATACTACTAGCTTCAGTGGCCAGAGACAAAATAAGAGCCCCACTCCAGTCACTCAAGCACATCACGAAAACGCTTCCAAGTTCAATATCCCACCAACAAATCACTTCTTGTTGTATAGCAATACAAAAGGATGTCAAATCGATGACCTGATTGCATTATTTAAACACCAGCTACTTTCTGTGCAGATTAATTTAAAATATAATAACAAAACCGTGGTGCAATATCGGTTTAGTCAACAAAAAAAAGATGTGCTCTTGACAAAAAATCTCTGAATGAAACGAGATGTCTGCAATATTTATTCTGACAGAATTATTATCTTTCGAAATGCTTTTTTAAATTATTCATGAAGGAACTGATTTGTTTTTGTAATTCAAATACATATTTTACATGGAACTCACCAGACGTTTGCAGCCATAAGCCTACAACAAAAGAAGCAAACGATCCACATAATTCGGAAGCCATGTTTGTATATGTTTGTAAAAGCCGTCCTGTTTTTCTTGAAGTCTAGAAACAGTTAAGGGGTAGTGACTTTCTATTAAAACTTGTTTTTGTTAATTAAATAAAATGTCAAAATATTTCTATTCAGTTCTAAAGACATCATCCGTCTTGGTTAGACATTTACATTAAAATATAGCACCTCTATGCCAACTGACGGATATTCAATGCTAGTCCTCTAATTAGCTCGAAAAAAATTATACACAGCACAGTAAATGTGATAATTGTTTCTGCAACTAGAGCCAAGTTAAATATAAGGTATACAAAAAATAAAATATGTATCCAGTGAAAAAAATAAGGGCGAGCTTCCCAACATTAAATTATCAAATGATGATTGAGGTGCAGTATTATTTATGTTCACAAACAAATGACTAAAAGGTGAAAAAGGAGAAAGCCCAACATAGCATGCTCGGTTACTGAAGGAGGCATATTTTAGGTAGTACTGATAAAGGGTTGTAATACACAGGAGAAATTAAGTTTGACAAACTAATTTTTTTTTAATCTGATTCATAAAGCGCTAGTCTATAAAATCAAAAATTTGCCCCAGGAGTAACCCCAAAAATGTTTGCCAGTCATAGATAGCAGTATTCACATTTGTACAATTCTAATCCTAATCGATAGAAAGATAGGGGAACATTTGCTAATATTTCATGCAACGCAGCTCGGCAACCAAAGTTGCTGCACTGCTTTGTGTGAAAGGTAGAGAGCAGGCCAGCACCATAGCTGCTACGATCACTGATGTTCTCTTCCCAGGTGCTAGTGCACAAACAATCTGCCTAGTGCAAAAATATTTATGTGAGCCTAGAATAGGTTTTGAACTGGAAGGATACCATTCCAGTACAAAACACTGTGCTTAGACAACGTTTAAACTATTCTATATACACAAAGTTCTAAATGTTTGGAGAAGTAAAAACATTTCTCCTACTTAACACCATATTAATGGGCACGTCACTCAGTACAGCGCAGCAAGTCACCTTGCTGCGCTGCACTGCGTGCCAGGGAAACGGCAGGAATGCGCCGTATTTAAGTCAATACGGTGCATTCCTGTCTTTTCCCCCGTGCTAGCGTTCTTTTGGCTGCCTAGCTCCAATTCAGGCACCCTTACACCATGGTGCAAGGGTGCCTGCTTTGTAAAGATGATTTTTTTGTGCAGAAAGGGGCACCTTCCTGCACAAAAACAATCCCCTAAGGCTTTTTCCTCTTTCTATGCATGCTGCAGAATGCTGCACATATAGAAAGAGGAACAAAGAGTAGAAATAAACATATTTCTCCTTGTTACGCCTCACCTGGGGAAGCATATGTTTTTGGAGTACTCCCAGGTCTACCACTTGTGGTAAATCTAGGAATGCGTCAAAATTCATGGTAACACCCATGCAATACCTATTGAAACACCTCCTTGGTGCAGAGTAATGCATTACAGTGATTTGCGCTGCATTGCATTAGTCGAGATTTATGAACTCACTCAGAACCATGCAAGGTAGCCTTGCGTGGCTTCATTAATTTCAATTTTAATTTGTGTTGCTCTTGCACCACATTGCATGGTGCCAGAGCGAAGAAAAGGGGCTCATTAATATGTCCTCAGTGTCTGCTGTGAGAGGGAGTAACTTTTGAAGCATGGCACTGTTTACCATTGTTAATAAATATAGCTTTTTGCCACAAAACTTGGGTCGTACTATGGGAATTCCCATATAATGTCCATGGGATGCCACTTGATGCAAAGCAATGCAAAATAACAAATGGTGCTACCTTTTAGGCAACCTTCCAGCACAAAACAATTTTTGGCCTGGAAAGTAAATAGCAGATGAAAACTTTGTATCACATTTGGGGTTTTTGCATTAGCACAAATAAATAGATCAAATCTAGCCTATAGCCTTAATAAATTTGCCGCAATTCATTTATTGCTGTCTGTGATAACTGTGCTTTTGATGTGATTCCACTCTACATAACACTCTGCAAAATGTGTACAAGAGTTTTCACATATCTACAAATTAAACAGATTGTGGGGGTACATCTACGTTGGAAGGTAGACTCACCAAGGAATGCTCAAAAGTCTGCCCTTATCTGTAAATTTCGAGTGCACAAATGGGAGTATTCTCACATAATGTACACATTCTACTGTGCCTATGATACAAACCAGGAATATCAATCTTCCCAGCCAAATGCCTATTTTTTCAATCTTAATTGAATTTATATGTGTAAAGTACTCTGACAATATGACCCAAAATAGGCAAAAGCTCCCAACCTACTACAATGGTCTTATTCTCTCGGTGAATGTATTTTATGTTAGAATGTTACTACCCCAGCTTAAATTTCCATTTGCCCGTTCCATACAGTAGCAATTGTTCCTATTTTCCTACCACCCACTATTGTCCCTTTCTCGTTTACAACTAAATTCTGTACCTTACCTGTATGGAGATCTTTACCCTCACGGCAAACATTGCTGCACAGAGAAGATAGGAGAAGCAAAGGTAGAGAAATCCCTGCAGGTTTGTAAATTACATTTTCTAGCATGTTAAGTAGTACTAGTGGAGTATACTATTATAAATACGCCAAAATGCCTTTTGTGAATCTGGCTCATCTAGAGCTTAATACATTTAGATACCAAGTAAGAGAACCCTCCAATGTGTTATAAAGTCCTACATGCCCTCACTTTGCAAGTATTTTGAAAGACTGTGATGATTTAAAGCTAAGTTGCCATTATAAAAATAATCATCCTTGCCTAAACAAAACTGTTAAAAGAGCATTCACATATAATTCCCTGATCTTTGAGGTCATTGAAATGAGACAATAAACTCACAGATTGTTATGAGTGGTCTAGAGTCATAATACAGACTCCTAAATGTTCTATGGCCATTATATTGTGTACAAAATATTCTGACTTCAAAAATTAAACAAATACTGATCTCAAGTATCTTATAGTAAAGTAACTAAGTACATGTGGCTCTAGTAGTCCAGTAAGGCAGAATTTAACAATGTGGTACCAACAAGATAGCAAGCTTCCACCCTTCTGCTGAGCTCAAAGGAGTCGTCCCAACCTTTTCCTGTTAAACTGTCAGTCACATTGGTCTATTGTGTAGTCCCTGAGAGGAATTTCACACGTCATTCAGGCCAAGTTCAGGCTGGGAGTTGCTGGAGAAGTAATGCATATTGGACTCCAGAAACTGCAGACAGGGAAAAGGTAAGTTTTTAAAAGCTACTTTTTCTTGATATTTATTTTAAATCTGATATCACCATTGAGCTGGATGTTAAATAACTACTAAAAAAGTTGTTTAATTATTTTTTTCAGCTTGTTCAATTTCTGAAATATAGCATTAGTATATTAATCTATACTCAGATTTTCTACATAGGGCAGCTAGTCCTGCCCCAGACGAAACAGATTTTCGGGCTGTGACACTGTAGGGATATGGTAACACTATTTTCGTACATGTGACACTTTTAAATACAATGCACCATACCTTGTGGGCTACAAAGCCTACATAAGGGTGCCTTAATTAAATTTAAACAGGAGGTTTTTACCTGTTGGGTCGCACTGCAGGTTTCACCCACCAGCAGTCAGGCTACAATGGTAGGTCTGAAGCTATGCTGTCCATGTCACACTAGAGGATGGCACAATAAGGGCTCGGGTCCACAAATGACATTTTAACTTTCTATGCCATAGGTGTATTTTTTACATGGAAAACCCTGGCCTTAAAAGAAATGTAGATAAGCCAATTAAGAATTAACCAATTTCTACATGTTTTAGGGGTCAGAATACATACACCGGTCACTGAACCAGAGTGCCCAAGTGTGTAGAGTCTAAATCCAGAAATACAGTTCAGCAACAAAATGGAGGTGACCACATAAAAAAGTGCATTTTTTCACAAAGAAGTTGAAAGATTTCTCATACAGATATGACATTATGAGAAGACAACTGCAGAAAAGAAAAAGACACAGAAATGCCACATTTCCTGATCCTTCAATGTATATGAGGAGATAGGACCGTGGTCAGTCTGAGAAGGTAATTTTTCTTTAGCATTAGATCTCATTATTAGTTGGCCAGGTAGTGCGCCCAGGTGCTTTTCCTCCCGACTCAATTAAAAGTATTTCTGTGATTGGACACTCAGATTTAACAGGTGCATGAATACCAGTGCTGTTTTTACCAGGTGCATTTCTACACCCAATAAACCACATGCTGTTTTGTGGACATTTTCCATCTGCAAAGATCAGGTGTATACTGTCAGTGTAAAAGGCTGGAATTTGTAATTCACATTCTGAAATAACCCAGTGTTCCAGGTCTGCAAGTGAATTCACCATTAACAGAACCTCATGCTTGTAATGCTAGGATTCAGCGGTCAAGATATGACTCAGAATTGTTCAGCAGGCCAATTAATTTGCCCTTACCCGTGTTCCTTTTGGGACCCAGTCAGGCGGGCCGGACGCATGTGTGGTATTATTTGGAAAATTGTCAATCACGGGATTTAATTTTTCATTCATGTCTTGCATTTACTAATAGAGAATTATTATTATTTGCGTTCTGATGGGAGGACAGGATCTTGTCCTTGGTCACCCTTATATTATAGTTTCTTGATGACGTTTGTCTTTGGCTGATTTATTTGGAAAATTACTTCCTCTTTAGGTTCTGTAGTTAGCTGTGATCACTCTCATTTGCCCACACAGGATATTATTGGATATTGGAGCTGATACCTTGGTTTACCTGGCCATATATAAGGAAATGCTACGGTCTACTCTACCTCAGGTTATTATTTTCCTTCTCTCTATCTTCTCTACTGCTTTTTGACACTCTCCTTATAAGCACAGGGGAATGGCAGGCACATTTAACTGGACTAACTGTAGGCATGTTGCTCTTCTTATAACTATATTTCAAAGAAACAAGAGTGACCCATACGTCCTTGTGAACTGGGTGTGCACTTATGCAAAAAAACAACGTTCACAAGGAACTCAATTATCAAAAGAATCTACTATATGCAAGCTCAAGTTTACTTGCTCAGAATTAATCTTCAACCAACATTTTCAATTATGACCTTTCTACTAGGGTTATAATAAAGACACCTAGGAATATCTGTACACACACTTTGAGTGAATACTAAAAAAGCTAAAACAGCCCAACACAACCATTTACACTTACTTCAGCCGAAGTAAGTAGAATTTTATTATACAACCACAATTTAATCATATATATATATACATTAGTGACACTTTATAAGTGAAAAGTGAACCCCAGTGAAGTGTCCATAACCTATCTTGGTGAAAACTAAGTGAAAATATGTGATAGAACAAGGAAAATTGGTTATTGGTAAATATCCAAAGGGCGAGCTGTATACAATGAAACAATGTTTTATTCAGGCTCTTTCCTTTGTCAATGTCGACGGCGTTTCAACCCTCTCTAGATTCGGGGTCTCATCAGGACAGCATTTCTGGGGACAATACAGCACATGACATCTGTATCGTAGTTTGAATAAAAATGGAAGAAGAATTCCGGATTTACAATCTGTTCGCATGTAGGGACAATTTCTAGGCTTACCGATGAAAGCCTTTTAAATTGTCCCTACATGCGAACAGATTGTAAATCCTAAAGAGAACTGATCAACAGTCATACAGACTTGCTGATCCGGAATTCTTCTTCCAGACGGGAGAGGTATCTTTGGAAAGGGGAGAATCTCCCCTTTCCAATGGTACCCCTCCCCAGTGGATCCCTGCTTGGGGATTGCCCCAGGAGGGCGATCCCCAAGCAGGGATCCACCCACTAGACACCAGGGAGGGGGGAGCGGCCCCTTGGGCAAGGGCCTTCGCTCCCCCCATAAAATAATTGGCATAATTCATCTTTCTGCCCCCCAGGGGGGCAGAAAGCCCACAAAGCACCAGGGATTTTTTTTTGTGCAATTTGTTTTAGGGTGGGGGCTGCCCAAAACGGGCACGCCAATTCCCCCACCCCCGCCACCATTACAGCCTTTCTGCCCCCCCGGGGGGGCAGAAAGCCCACTTGACGCCAGGGATTTTTCGTTGCCATATATAATTAGGGTGGGGCTGCCCAAAACAGGCATGCCAATGCCCCCACCCCCCGGCCACCATTACAGCCTTTCTGCCCCCCCCTGGGGGGGCAGATGGGGCAGTAGCCCGCAATCTGCCCACCCGGGGGGGCAGAAAGCCCACTAAATGCCAGGGATATTTGTTTTTAGGGTGGGGGCTGCCCGAAATGGGCATGCAAATACCCCCACCCCCGCTATCATTACAGCCTTTCTGCCCCTCTGGGGCAGATGGGGGCAGAAGCCCCCAATCTGCCCCGCCGGGTGGCAGAAAGCCCACTTGACGCCAGGGATTTTTCGTTGCCATATATAATTAGGGTGGGGCTGCCCAAAATGGGCATGCCAATGCCTCCACCCCCCGCCACCATTACAGCCTTTCTGCCCCCCCCGGGGGGGCAGAAAGCCCACTAAATGCCAGGGATTTCTTTTTGCGCATTTGTTTTTAGGGTGGGGGCTGCCCGAAACGGGCATGCCAATGCCCCCACCCCCGCCCCCATTACAGCCTTTCTGCCCCCCCTGAGGGGGTAGTAGCCCCAAATCTGCCCCCCGGGGGGGCAGAAAGCCCACTAAATGCCAGGGATTTTTTTTAGCGCATTCGTTTTTAGGGTGGGGGCTGCCCAAAACGGGCACGCCAATGCCCCTAGCCCCCGCCACCATATAGCCTTTCTGCCCCCACTGGGGGGCAGATGGGGCAGTAGCCCCCAATCTGCCCCCCGGGGGGGCAGAAAGCCCACTTGACGCCAGGGATTTTTCGTTGCCTTATGTACTTAGGGTGGGGGCTGCCCAAAATGGGCATGCCAATGCCCCCACCCCCTACCACCATTACAGCCTTTCTGCCCCCACTGGGGGGAAGATGGGGGCAGTAGCCCGCAAACTGCCCCCCCGGGGGGGCAGAAAGCCCACTTGACACCTGGGATTTTTTTGTTGCCATATGTAATTAGGGTGGGGCTGCCCAAAACGGGCATGCCAATACCCCTGCCACAATTACAGCCTTTCTGCCCCCCCTGGGGGGCATATGGGGGCAATAGCCCTCAATCTGCCCCCCCGGGGGCAGAAAGTCCACTAGTCGCCAGGGATTTTTTTGGGGCAATTTTAATTAGAATGGGGGCTGCCCAAAATGGGCATGCCAATTCCCCCAACCCCCACCAAAACTACAGACTTTCTGCCCCCCCTGGGGGCAGATGGGGCAGTAGCCCCCAATCTGCCACCCCGGGGGGGGTGCAAAAAGCCCACTAGATGCCAGGGATTTTTCTTTGGGCAATTTGAATTAGGGTGGGGGCTGCCCAAAATGGGCATGCCAAAGCCCCCACCCCCCCCCAAAAAATGACAGTCTTTCTGTCCCCCCGGGAGGCAGATGTGAGCTGTAGCCCCCAATCTGCCCCCCCCGGGGGGGCAGAAAGCCCACTAGAAACCAGGGGTTTTTTTTTATTCGTGTAGTGGTAGGGGCTGCCCAAAATGGGCATGACAATACCCCCACACCACCCCCAGAGAAATTCCAGTCTTTCTGCCCCCCGGGAGGGCAGATGGGGGCAGTGGCCCCTGATCTGCCCCCTGGAGGGGCAGAAAGCCCACTAGGCGCCAGCGATTACGCTGGCTTTTTTATGCGTGGGGGTGGGGGCTGCCCAAAATGGTCATACCAATGCCCCCACCCCCACAAAAAATAGCCACAGTCTTTCTGCCCCCCCTTGGGGGCAAACCCCCCTCCCCCGATTCCCCCAGGGCGGCAGAAAGCCCACTAGGGTCTGACATTTTTTTAGCAATGTGCCTACCTGTGGATGTGTGGAAAAATTTGTTCAGCTGAATTTGAGGTTTGCAGGGGATTCTGGGTAAGAAAACGTTGGTGGATCCACGCAAGCCATACCTCCCTGGAATACCCCGGGTGTCTAATTTTCAGAAATGTGTGTGTTTGGTAGGTTTCCCTAGGTGGCCGCCGAGCACAGTGCCAAAAATCCAGGTGACCCCCCTTGCAAAACCAGGTCGTTTTGTGATAGGCAATTTTGATGTCACCTCAATACGTTTTGGGCCCTTGCCTGTCGCGGGTACTTGGGCCCCCCACACGAGTGATGCAAAAGAAACAATTGATGGACGGAATGCTGGACAATGCAAACATTCACCCCCAGTCACAAGGATCTGGGTTAAATCCATCATTCTTTTGCTCACCACACCACCCCAGTTTGGACCCAGCCATATGCAAATCAGTCTTGACCCTGTTCCTTGTGGGAACAGTCCAGCCCGAACTGCCAAGCCAGGTCCTCCCTGGACCGGAAACAAGCATCCTGGGACCGGTTTCAGGGCATCACCCTTCTTCAGCCAGGCTAGCTTGAATCCAGTGGTGTAGTGAGCACGGGACCCACGTCTGGGCATACCCTTCCCACTTAGGGCGACAAATGCAAAAGAAACAATTGATGGACGGAATGCTGGACAATGCAAACATTCCCCCAGTCACAAGGATCTGGGTTAAATCCATCATTCTTTTGCTCACCACACCACCCCAGTTTGGACCCAGCCATATGCAAATCAGTCTTGACCCTGTTCCTTGTGGGAACAGTCCAGCCCGAACTGCCAAGCCAGGTCCTCCCTGGACCGGAAACAAGCATCCTGGGACCGGTTTCAGGGCATCACCCTTCTTCAGCCAGGCTAGCTTGAATCCAGTGGTGTAGTGAGCACGGGACCCACGTCTGGGCATACCCTTCCCACTTAGGGCCTCAAATGCAAAAGAAACAATTGATGGACGGAATGCTGGACAATGCAAACATTCACCCCCAGTCACAAGGATCTGGGTTAAATCCATCATTCTTTTGCTCACCACACCACCCCAGTTTGGACCCAGCCATATGCAAATCAGTCTTGACCCTGTTCCTTGTGGGAACAGTCCAGCCCGAACTGCCAAGCCAGGTCCTCCCTGGACCGGAAACAAGCATCCTGGGACCGGTTTCAGGGCATCACCCTTCTTCAGCCAGGCTAGCTTGAATCCAGTGGTGTAGTGAGCACGGGACCCACGTCTGGGCATACCCTTCCCACTTAGGGCGACAAATGCAAAAGAAACAATTGATGGACGGAATGCTGGACAATGCAAACATTCACCCCCAGTCACAAGGATCTGGGTTAAATCCATCATTCTTTTGCTCACCACACCACCCCAGTTTGGACCCAGCCATATGCAAATCAGTCTTGACCCTGTTCCTTGTGGGAACAGTCCAGCCCGAACTGCCAAGCCAGGTCCTCCCTGGACCGGAAACAAGCATCCTGGGACCGGTTTCAGGGCATCACCCTTCTTCAGCCAGGCTAGCTTGAATCCAGTGGTGTAGTGAGCACGGGACCCACGCCTGGGCATACCCTTCCCACTTAGGGCGACAAATGCAAAAGAAACAATTGATGGACGGAATGCTGGACAATGCAAACATTCACCCCCAGTCACAAGGATCTGGGTTAAATCCATCATTCTTTTGCTCACCACACCACCCCAGTTTGAACCCAGCCATATGCAAATCAGTCTTGACCCTGTTCCTTGTGGGAACAGTCCAGCCCGAACTGCCAAGCCAGGTCCTCCCTGGACCGGAAACAAGCATCCTGGGACCGGTTTCAGGGCATCACCCTTCTTCAGCCAGGCTAGCTTGAATCCAGTGGTGTAGTGAGCACGGGACCCACGTCTGGGCATACCCTTCCCACTTAGGGCGACAAATGCAAAAGAAACAATTGATGGACGGAATGCTGGACAATGCAAACATTCACCCCCAGTCACAAGGATCTGGGTTAAATCCATCATTCTTTTGCTCACCACACCACCCCAGTTTGGACCCAGCCATATGCAAATCAGTCTTGACCCTGTTCCTTGTGGGAACAGTCCAGCCCGAACTGCCAAGCCAGGTCCTCCCTGGACCGGAAACAAGCATCCTGGGACCGGTTTCAGGGCATCACCCTTCTTCAGCCAGGCTAGCTTGAATCCAGTGGTGTAGTGAGCACGGGACCCACGTCTGGGCATACCCTACCCACTTAGGGCGACAAATGCAAAAGAAACAATTGATGGACGGAATGCTGGACAATGCAAACATTCACCCCCAGTCACAAGGATCTGGGTTAAATCCATCATTCTTTGCTCACCACACCACCCCAGTTTGGACCCAGCCATATGCAAATCAGTCTTGACCCTGTTCCTTGTGGGAACAGTCCAGCCCGAACTGCCAAGCCAGGTCCTCCCTGGACCGGAAACAAGCATCCTGGGACCGGTTTCAGGGCATCAGCCCACTAGGGTCCGACATTTTTTTAGCAATGTGCCTACCTGTGGATGTGTGGAAAAATTTGTTCAGCTGAATTTGAGGTTTGCAGGGGATTCTGGGTAAGAAAACGTTGGTGGATCCACGCAAGCCATACCTCCCTGGAATACCCCGGGTGTCTAATTTTCAGAAATGTGTGGGTTTGGTAGGTTTCCCTATGTGGCCGCCGAGCACAGTGCCAAAAATCCAGGTGACCCCCCTTGCAAAACCAGGTCGTTTTGTGATAGGCAATTTTGATGTCACCTCAATACGTTTTGGGCCCTTGCCTGTCGCGGGTACTTGGGCCTCCCACACGAGTGAGGCACTATTTTTATCGGGAGATCTGGGGGAACACTGGGTGGTAGGAAATTTGTGTCAGCCCGGTGATGTCACAACTTTCCCACACAAAAATGTGTGGAAAAAGTGATTTTTTTAGCTAAATTTGAGGTTTGTAGGGGATTCTGGGTAAGAAAACGTTGGGGGATCCATGCAAGCCATACCTCCCTGGAATCCCCCGGGTGTCTAGTTTTCAGAAAAGTGTGGGTTTGGTAGGTTTCCTTAGGTGGCCGCTGAGCACTGGGCCAAAAACCCAGGTGACCCCCCTTGCAAAACCAGGTCATTTTGTGATAGGCAATTTTGATGTCGCCTCAATACGTTTTGGGCCCTTGCCTGTGGTTGGTACTTGGGCATCCCACACGAGTGAGGCACCATTTTTATCCGGAGACCTGGGGGCATGCTGGGTGGTAGGAAATTTGTGTCAGCCCGAAGATGCCACAACTTTCCCACACAAAAATGTGTGGGAAAAGTGATTTTTTCAGCTAAATTTGAGGTTTGTAGGGGATTCTGGGTAAGAAAACGTTGGGGGATCCACACAAGCCATACCTCCCTGGAATCTCCCGGGTGTCTAGTTTTCAGAAATGTGTGGGTTTGGTAGGTTTCCCTAGCTGGCCGCCGAGCACGGTGCGAAAAACCCAGGTGACCCCCCTTTCAAAACCAGGTCGTTTTGTGATAGGCAATTTTGATGTCGCCTCAATACGTTTTGGGCCCTTGCCTGCCGCGGGTACTTGGGCCTCCCACATGAGTGATGCACCATTTTTATCAAGAGACCCGGGGGAATTCTGTGTGGTAGGAAATTTGTGTCAGCCCGGTGATGCCACAACTTTCCCACACAAAAATGTGTGGAAAAAGTGATTTTTTTCAGCAAAATTTGAGGTTTGCAGGGGATTCTGGGTAAGAAAACGGTAGGGGATCCATGCAAGCCATACCTTCCTGGAATTCCTCGGGTGTCTAGTTTTCAGAAATGTGTGGGTTTGGTAGGTTTCCCTAGCTGGCCGCCGAGCACGGGGCCAAAACCCCAGGTGACCCCCCTTGCAAAACCAGGTCGTTTTGTGATAGGCAATTTTGATGTCGCCTCAATAAGTTTTGGGCCCTTGCCTGCCGAGGGTACTTGGGCCTCCCACATGAGTGATGCACCATTATTATCAGGAGACCCGGGGAATGCTGGGTGGTAGGAAATTTGTGTCAGCCCGGTGATGCCACAACTTTTCCACACAAAAATGTGTGGAAAAAGTGATTTTTTCAGCTAAATTTGAGGTCTGGGTAAGAAAACGTTGGGGGATGCATGCAAGCCAAACCTCCCTAGCATCCCCCGGGTGTCTAGTTTTCAAAAATATATAAGTTTGCTAGGTTTCCTTAGGTGCCGGCAGAGCTAGGGTTCAAAAACTACAGCTAGGCACTTTGCAAAAAAAGGGTCATTTTTCACTGTAAAAATGTGGTGTGTCCACCTTGCGTTTTGGGCTGTGTCCTGTCGCGGGCACTAGGCCTACCCACACAAGTGAGGTACCATTTTTCTCGGAAGACTTTGGGGAACGCGGGGTGGGTGGAATTTTGTGGATCCACACAGATTCCAGAACTTTCCACCACAGAAATGTGAGGAAAATGTGTTTTTTTTAAAAATGTTTCAGGTTTGCAAGGGATTCTGGGTAACAGAACCTGGTGAGAGCCAGTCAAGTCACCCCATCCTTGATTCCCCTGGCTATGTAGTTTTCAAAAATGTATAGGTTTGCTAGGTTTCCCTAGGTGCCGGCAGAGCTAGGGTTAAAAAACTACAGCTAGGCACTTTGCAAAAAAAGGGACATTTTTCGCAGTGAAAATGTGGTGTGTCCACCTTGCGTTTTGGGCCATTTCCTGTCACGGGCACTAGGCCTACCCACACAAGTGAGGTACCATTTTTCTCAGAAGACTTTGGGGAACGCGGGGTGGGTGGAATTTTGTGGATCTACGCAGATTCCAGAACTTTCCACCACAGAAATGTGAGGACATTTTCTTTTTTTTGACAATTGTTTAGGTTTGCAAGGGATTCTGGGTAACAGAACCTGGTGAGATCCAGTCAAGTCACCCCATCCTGGATTCCCCTGGGTGTCTAGTTTTCAAAAATGTATAGGTTTGCTAGGTTTCCCTAGGTGCCGGCAGAGCTAGGGTTCAAAAACTATGGCTAGACACTTTGTAAAAAAAGGGTAATTTTTCGCAGTGAAAATGTGGTGTGTCCACCTTGTGTTTTGGGCCGTTTCCTGTCGCGGGCACTAGGCCTACCCACACAAGTGAGGTACCATTTTTCTCGGAAGACTTGGGGGGACGCTGGGTGGGTGGAATTTTGTGGATCCACGCAGATTCCAGAACTTTCCACCACAGAAATGTGAGGAGAATGTGGTTTTTTGGACAATTTTACAGGTTTGCAAGGGATTCTGGGTAACAGAACCTGGTGAGAGCCAGTCAAGTCACCCCATCCTGGATTCCCCTGGGTGTCTAGTTTTCAAAAATGTATAGGTTTGCTAGGTTTCCCAAGGTGCCGGCAGAGCTAGGGTTCAAAAACTACAGCTAGGCACTTTACAAAAAAGGGGTCATTTTACACTCTGAAAATGTGGTGTGTCCACCTTGCGTTTTGGGCCGTTTCCTGTCGCGGGCACTAGGCCTACCCACACAAGTGAGGCACCATTTTTCTTGTAAGACTTTGGGGAATGCGGGGTGGGTGGAATTTTGTGGATCCACGCAGATTCAAGAACTTTCCACCACAGAAATGTGAGGGAAATGTGTTTTTTTGGACAATTTTTTAGGTTTGCAAGGGATTCTGGGTAACAGAACCTGGTGAGAGCCAGTCAAGTCACCCCATCCTGGATTCCCCTGGGTGTCTAGTTTTCAAAAATGTATAGGTTTTCTAGATTTCCCTAGGTGCCGGCAGAGCTAGGTTTCAAAAACTATAGCTAGGCACTTTGTAAAAAATGGGTCATTTTTCACTCTGAAAATGTGGTGTGTCCACCTTGCGTTTTGGGCCGTTTCCTGTCACGGGCACTAGGCCTACCCACACAAGTGAGGTACCATTTTTCTCGGAAGACTTTGGGGAACGCAGGGTGGGTGGAAT
This sequence comes from Calotriton arnoldi, assembly GCA_963921515.1. Lineage (NCBI taxonomy): Eukaryota > Metazoa > Chordata > Amphibia > Caudata > Salamandridae > Calotriton > Calotriton arnoldi. The sequence goes on along the minus strand of CAWUFW010007495.1, from coordinate 309,541 downwards.
TTTTTGGATCTATGCAGATTCCAGAACTTTCCACCACAGAAATGTGAGGAAAATGTGTTTGTTTTGACAATTGCTTAGGTTTGCAAGGGATTCTGGGTAACAGAACCTGGTGAGAGCCAGTCAAGTCACCCCATCCTGGATTCCCCTGGGTGTCTAGTTTTCAAAAATGTATAGGTTTGCTAGGTTTCCCTAGGTGCCGGGAGAGCTAGGGTAATGCGGGGTGGGTGGAATTTTGTGGATCCACGCAGATTCCAGAACTTTCCACCACAGAAATGTGAGGAAATGTGGTTTTTTTTACAGTTTTTCAGGTTTGCAAGGGATTCTGGGGAACAGAACCTTGTGGGAGCCAGTCAAGTAACCCCATCCTATATTCCCCTGGGTGTCTAGTTTTTAAAAATGTAAAGGTTTGCTAGGTTTCCCTAGGTGCCGGCAGAGCTAGGGTTAAAAAACTGCAGCTAGGCACTTTGTAAAAAAAGGGTCATTTTTCACTCTGAAAATGTGGAGTGTCCCCCTTGCGTTTTGGGCCGTTTCCTGTCGCGGGCACTAGGCCTACCCACACAAGTGAGGTACCATTTTTCTCGTAAGACTTTGGGGAACGCGGGGTGGGTGGAATTTTGTGGATCCATGCAGATTCAAGAACTTTCCACCACAGAAATGTGAGGAAATGTGTTTTTTTGGACAATTTTTTACGTTTGCAAGGGAGTCTGGGTAACAGAACCTGGTGAGAGCCAGTCAAGTCACCCCATCCTGGATTCCCCTGGGTGTCTAGTTTTCAAAAATGTATTGGTTTGCTAGGTTTCCCTACGTGCCGGCAGAGCTAGGTTTCAAAAACTACAGCTAGGCACTTTGTAAAAAATGGGTCATTTTTCACTCTGAAAATGTGGTGTGTCCCTCTTGCGTTTTGGGCCGTTTCCTGTCGCGGGCCCTAGGCCTACCCACACAAGTGAGGTACCATTTTTCTCGTAAGACTTTGCGGAAGGCGGGGTCGGTAGAATGGTTTGGATCCACGCAGATTCCAGAACTTTCCACCACAGAAATGGGAGGAAAATGTGTTTGTTTTGACAATTGTTTAGGTTTGCAAGGGATTCTGGGTAACAGAACCTGGTGAGAGCCAGTCAAGTCACCCCATCCTGGATTCCCCTGGGTGTCTAGCTTTAAAAATTGTATAGGTTTGCTAGGTTTCCCTAGGTCCCGGCAGAGCTAGGGTTCAAAAACTACAGCTAGGCACTTTGCAAAAAAAGGGTCATTTTTCACTCTGAAAATGTGGTGTGTCCACCTTGCGTTTTGGGCCGTTTCCTGTCGTGGGCACTAGGCCTATCCACACAAGTGAGGCACCATTTTTCTTGTAAGACTTTGGGGAATGCGGGGTGGGTGGAATTTTGTGGATCCACGCAGATTCCAGAACTTTCCACCACAGAAATGTGAGGAAAATGTGTTTTTTTTTACAGTTTTTCAGGTTTGCAGGGGATTCTGGGGAACAGAACCTGGTGAGAGCCAGTCAAGTAACCCCATCCTAGATTCCCCTGGGTGTCTAGTTTTCAAAAATGTATAGGTTTGCTAGGTTTCCCTAGGTGCCGGCAGAGCTAGGGTACAAAAGCTACAGCTAGGCACTTTGTAAAAAAAGCGTCATTTTCTCAGCCCAGGAGGTGCCCCTTCTCCTTGTGCTCGGAGACGGGAGAAAAATGGCGGCTGGCTAGAGGGCTGGTCGCGAGCTCCCGAGGCTCGCAGGCATACAATGAAGGCAGCGATATTATCGGGCGGAAAAGAAAAGAAAAAATGAATTAGAGGACTCACGCAGAACAAACAGCGGTTGCGGTATGCCCCCTGGGTCGGAGCAGAGAGAGGGGATCGACGTGGTGAGGCCGGTACCAACTCTTGGCAGCGGAAAACAGTCTGGCTCGGTGTGGGCACAAGCGGGGCTGGTGCTGCGCTCTAGCAGGAGAGCAGCCTCCAAGGTTTCCTTCCGGGGGAGAGCTCGGGTCAGCCCCGGCAGCGCCAGTACCTGCAAAGACACCGCGACATACAGGGAGGCAGACAGAGAGGTTTTGGGAAACGGCTCAGCAACGGCGCCCAGGAGGGAGAAGGTTGCAAGCAAAGGGCTGGACGGTAATCTGGAGAGCAGAAGGCAGCGAACGAGGGTAAGTGTGCAGGCTGAAGGGGAGGTGTCTTCCTCCAAACAGAGCAGAAAGGGGGGAAAGCCAGGACCAGGTCATTTTCATCTGGAGACCCAAAATAGGCAGACGCAGGATCTCACAGTGAATAGGGGGTTGAGATACTGCCTCAGGAGTAGGGGACTGGCAGCAAGTTTAATAACTGCCCCAGAATTAGTTAGTAATACTGTTATTGCCGTAACTGCCTTTAAAAAACAAAATAGTGGTAAAAGCGTAAAGCTGGCTACTCCTCCTCAAGCCCCGGTTACTGCCCCAGTTACTGCCCCCACCTCAGTCTCAGCAAAGACAAGAACAGCAGGTTCAAAAGTAAAGATAACGCCCTCTCTCCGATCATATTTTAAAGTGAAGCAAACACTCCCAAGTGAGACAGCAGTTATAGAAAGAGAGCCAAAAGAAGGGAAACCAGCAATGACAGAGATCAGCCCTGTGATTGACTCAGCGATGGAGACCAGTCCTGTGGACGATTTTCCGACAAGCAAGAACAGATTTGAGGTCCTTGAGGTGGTTGAAACCACAAGGGGGGGAACCTATATTGGGCTCCTTGGAGAAAGGTGGTCAACTCAATTCAAAGGGGGATCAAACAAGGGGTACAGATATATTAATTGAGACACTGATCACAGAAATGAGAGAGAACTTTGCGACCTCAGAAAAAAATCAACAAAGGATTCAGGGAGCCTGCGAAGCAATGGAAACCAAAATTAACTCTATAATGGAACGCATCATCGTAGTGGAATCCACAGTGGAAGAAATGGGCAAAAGTGTGGAATCGAACAAGGTGGAAATACAGGCACTGAAAGAAAGTGAAAAGGAACTCAGGGGTAAAATTGAGATAATGGAAAATCAGGCAAGACGAAATAACCTAAGAGTCCTAAATATTCCGGAAGGACAAGAGGGCAATGATATTAAAGGTTATATGATAACACTTCTAAAGGAGTTTTTTCCATGGATTGAAACAAAAGAGCTGGCGGAGGACATACAGAGGGTACATAGGGACCCGTTTGGCAAAGGTAAACCTAGGAAAAACCCGAGAAAGATTTTTGATCAATTTTAGAACATATACCTTGAAAGAGAGAATACTGAGTGAGGGAATAAGAGCTGGAGCTCACAAAAAAAATGATTGGGCCTTCAAAATAAGATCAGATATCTCTAAAGCAACGCTGGATAGACAGTGGGAGTTAGGGCAATTCGTGCAGGAGTTAAGATCCCTGGGGGCAACAGTGCAGTTGAAATTTCCAGCATCCCTGAGAATAATGTGGGGCAACCAGATGTTTAACTTGAAAGAATCAAAGGAAGTAGAGTCCTTAATAGTCAGAATCAAAGCCCAGAGAGTATAAAGAATAGCCTGTAGAGCCCGGGGTTCAAATAGGCGAGATATATCGCCAAAGAGATAGAGGGAGGTTTCTCCATGGGAGGGTGAGGGGTGAAGGTGGGGAAGGGGGGAAGGGATCACAGTTATAGAAATAAGTTCACAGAAGGTGTGGGAGCATATAGGGAAAAATTCAAAAAAATGGTCCGACTTGTGCAAGAATAGGTGATACAAAAAAGAACAAAGTTGTAGGTCATGGGGGTTAACATCCTAACATGGAATGTAAATGGATTGAGGGTCAGAGGTAGAAGGTATAGAATATTGGAGTATCTAAAAATATAAAAAGTGATATAATAATTTTACAAGAAACACATCTATTGAAAAAGGAGTGGGTAGAAATTTTGAAGAATCAAAAGTGGGTGGATAATTATACATGTACAGATCAGGCCTGCTGTGTCAAGGAGTGTGTATCATTTTTAAAAGTTCGGCGAGGGCGATAATAGAATCATCTCATAGTGATTTGAAAGGAAGATGGGCCGTAGCAAAAGTTCGCCTGAGCGGGGTTAGCTGTATAATTGCTGGATACTATGGCCCAAATTTGGACGACCCAACAGCAATGCAGGAATTATATACATATCTTTTGGATACTTCATCACAAATTATAATTGGAGGGATTTTAACTTGGTCATAGATCCCAGGAAAGATAGGCTGCCAATAAGGAACACCATAACCCTGCCAAGAATGAGAAGTTGCTTAAAGCTTTATTTAGAAGATTTGGGCTTGATAGACATCTGGCGAGAAAAAGGGATAAAATCTCACAAGTTTACTTTTAAGAATAGGAAATTGGGCCACTCATCAAGAATTGATTACTTCCTAGTAGATAAGACTCTATGTAATAAAGTAAAGTGGGTTGAACACCTCCCGGCGCACCTATCAGACCACTCAGCAGTACAGATGGAGGTGTGCCTGCAGAATACACAAGATACTCCTAGGTGGACGTTAGATAGAACGCTGCTCCTTGACCCAGAGATAGTAGACAATTTGAAGGTGGAAACAAAGATCTTTTTTACAATAAATACAAAGGAGACATCGAATCAGGTGCGGTGGGATGCATACAAGGCCACAATAAGAGGGATTTTAACAAGTAAAGGTGCATACAAACATAAGAAGTTTAAGAATAAGATAAATGAGATAGAAAGGGGTATTATGATCTTAGACAGGAGAATGGGTGAGGAGAATAATACACATAAAATTGAAGAACTAGAAGGGGAAAGGAATATGCTAAGGGACGAGCTCAATGACATTCTTGAAATTAGAATCAAAGATAAATGGGAGGCTAGTAAACTTGCCCACTATCATTATGGTGAGGGCTGTGGCAAAATCTTGGCCTGGAAAACCAAGACAGAACAAAGCCGTAACAAAATTTTTAGAATACAGGAGGATAATCAAATGGCTCTGAGTACAGACGAAACAGAGATCAGGAGGGCGTTCAGTAGTTTTTTCGAGAACTTATACACTGAGGACACAAGGGCCGATGAACAACAGATTGAAGAGTACATTAAGAACTGGATAAAGCAAGAGCTACCAGAACATTGCAGGGTCAGACTTAACGCTAAAGTAACAGAAGGAGAAGTAATGGAGATAGTAAAAGAATTAAAAATGCGAAAGCAGCAGGGCCAGATGCGCTGCCAAATGAGTTTTATAAATCCTTAAAAGAAGAGCTAGCCCCACAGTTGACGGAATTATTTAATGAGTTACTCATAGAAGGACAGGAACTGCCTAAATCATGGGAAGAAGCAACAATATGTATTTTATTGAAACCAGGGAAGGACCCAAAAGGTTCGAGTCTTATAGGCCACTGTCTTTATTAAACAGTGATTATAAGATATACACTCAAATACTCGCAAAAAGATTGGGTCAGGTAGTCGGTACCTTAATACATGAGGATCAAAAAGGATTTATAAGGGGCAGACATATACATGAAGTAACACACGAGTTGGTGGGGGCAATAGATGTGGCCAACAAGGAAAGATCTCCGCTATCTATAATCACATTCGATGCTGCCAAAGCCTTCGATAGGGTTAGTTGGCCCTATTTGCACAAAGTATTAGAAAAATACAATCTGGGAAGCAGTTATATAGGGGCTGTAAAGACTCTATATAGGAACCCTACAGCACGTGTATTAGTAAATGGTACACTCACGAACAAAATAAATATTAGGAGGGGAACAAGACAGGATGCCCCTCTCCCCACTACTGTTTGACTTGTATATAGAGCCCCTAGCAAATGCATTGAGGCTAAATCAGTTGATAACCCCATTTAGGTAGAAAACATGGATTAAGAAGGTCGCACTGTATGCAGATGACCTAATGATATTCACGGACAACTTGGAAGAAACATTGCCGAACACAATAGAGGTGCTTGAAGCATTTGGGAAAATATCTGGATATCAGATAAATCAACAGAAAACAGAGGTCATGCAGTGGAACGCCCAGAGTGATATCCCACTAGTGAAGCAACAGATAAGGTACCTAGGGATCCAGGTAGTAGGCAAGATTGGGAAAATCGCTCAAGTAAATTTCAACAGAGTCCTGGCAGAATCTAAGAAGCTGTTGAATGCATGGAAAAAGTTTACCATTGTCCTTCCTGGGTCGCTCCAACTTAATAAAGATGATGATACTTCCCAAGTTTACATACATATTTAACACCATACCTCTGGAATTTAGGAGAGAGTGGTTCAATAAGATACAGGGAGATATCAGTAGCTTTATCTGGGCATCAAGAGGAGTAAGAATAGCTTGGAAAAAGATTAGGAGAAGGAAAGAACACGGTGGGATTGCTAGTCCAGACATTTACCAGTACTATAGGGCCTTTCACTTTAAGAATATCAGAGTGTTGTTTAAAGAACAACAACAATATCCAACCTATTTGCAAGCCATGACAATGTCGGAAGGAAGTCATTTTCTATATAAATTTGGTAACCCAAAATTCTTTAAAAAAATTAAACTAAAGACACAAGAGGCAGCTGCTAAACTATGGTATCAGGCCAGACGTACATGGAAAATCCCGTACTATAGTGACAATGCCCCAATTTGGGACTCACCTGGAACACCAGAATGTTTAAGAGACACGTTATCGACACCGCTGAGATCAGGGGGAGTAGAGAAATGGGGTCAAATAATAACAGGGAAATCATTAGTTGGATGGAACGAATTATCACAGCTGACCAATGGGACAATTTATAAATTTAAATTTTACCAACTATCAAGCTGGATAAAGACTCTAGGGAAGGACGATACAGGAAATTCGGAAATAGAAACAAAAATCCAAGGGGGAGCAATGAAGAAAGAAGTAGCACATTGGTATTGGTCTTTCATTTCAACAGGAGAAGAAGATTTCGGCCTATCCATAGAGATATGGGGGAAGGACCTGCCTACGCTGGATATACAGAATTTATGGCAAGTATCAATGTCTGCATGCTGGCATATAGTCAAATCTGCTTCCCTAAAAAGGAATCATTTATTTACATTACATAGAGTCTATTGGACACCGAAGAAGTTGTCCAAGCTGTCGAGGGCGAGATAAAAAGTGTCCCAAGTGTGGTGAGGAGAGAGCGGACGATGTTCATATGTTCTGGAGATGCCCCAAACTACAAGTCTTCTGGGAAGAAGTGGTTAAAACTCTCTCAGAAGTACTACAGCAGAACATAGAGGTAAGCCTGGGGCTAATCATGTTTGGGGTTAGGAATACGAACGGTAAAGGTAATAGGGAAGGATTTAGTCTAAACAAAAACAAAATAGCTTATTATTCCTTTTAATATTATTAGCAAAGCGGGAGATATGCATAAAATGGATATACCAGGACCCGCCATCACTAGCAGAATGGGTGGGATCAGTGATTAGGACAAATAAAATTGAACGGGCATGTACACGTAGTAAGAGGTTAGAATTTTGGGATATCTGGGAAAGACATAGAGGTAGTCTGATATGCTGATATAAAGTGATGTAAAAATATGGTCCAATGATTAAGTAAAACAGCAATAAGAGTGACCTGGAAATTGTTGGCGCAGATATCACTCTCAGAGAAGGAAGTATGGGAAGAGGTGTGGAAGAGGGGCCCAAGGGGCATTTGGGATACCCACATGCACTAAACCACTGGGTGGAAAGTGTATGTTGGGGAAAGAGATCGGCCGATGTGGAACGAAAGCCAGGGCCCCTCGACCATGGAAAATCCTGCTCTCTCAACTAATCCTGTTTTATTGCACAATGAGGACTAAAAAAAAACAAAAAAAAAAAAAAAGGGTCATTTTTCACTCTGAAAATGTGGTGTGTCCCCCTTGCATTTTGGGCCGTTTCCTGTCGCTGGCACTAGGCCTACCCACACAAGTGAGGTACCATTTTTCTCAGAAGACTTTGGGGAACGCGGGGTGGGTGGAATTTTGTGGATCCACACAGATTCCAGAACTTAACACAACAGAAATTTGAGGAAAATGTGTTATTTTTGACAGTTTTTCAGGTCTGCAGGGGATTCTGGGGAACAGAACCTGGTGAGAGCCAGTCAAGTCACCCCATCCTAGATTCCCCTGGGTGTCTAGGTTTCAAAAATGTATAGGTTTGCTAGGTTTCCCTAAGTGCCGGCAGAGCTAGGGTTAAAAAACTGCAGCTAGGCACTTTGTAAAAAAAGGGTCATTTTTCACTCTGAAAATGTGGTGTGTCCCCCTTGCGTTTTGGGCCGTTTCCTGTCACGGGCACTAGGCCTACCCACACAAGTAAGGTACCATTTTTCTCGTAAGACTTTGGGGAACGCGGGGTGGGTGGAATTTTGTGGATCCACGCAGATTCCAGAACTTTCCACCACAGAAATGTGAGGAGAATGTGTTTTTTTGGACAATTTTTCAGGTTTGCAAGGGATTCTGGGTAACAGAACCTGGTGAAATCCAGTCAAGTCACCCCATAATGAATTCTCCTGGGTGTCTAGTTTTCAAAAATGTATAGGTTTGCTAAGTTTCCCTAGGTACCGGCAGAGCTAGGGTTAAAAAACTACAGCTAGGCACTTTGCAAAAAAAGGGTCATTTTTCGCTGTGAAAATGTGGTGTGTCCACCTTGCATTTTGGGCCGTTTCCTGTTGTGGGCACTAGGCCTACCCACACAACTGGGGTACCATTTTTCTCGGAACACTTTGGGGAACGCAGGGTGGGTGGAATTTTTTGGATCCACGCAGATTCCTGAACTTTCCACCACAGAAATATGAGGGAAATGTGTTTTTTTGGACAATTTATTAGGTTTGCAAGGGATTCTGGGTAACAGAACCTGGTGAGAGCCAGTCAAGTCACCCCATCCAGGATTCCCCTGGGTGTCTAGTTTTCAAAAATGTATAGGTTTGCTAGGTTTCCCTAAGTGCCGGCAGAGCTAGGGTTAAAAAACTGCAGCTAGGCACTTTGTAAAAAAAGGGTCATTTTTCACTCTGAAAATGTGGTGTGTCCCCCTTGCGTTTTGGGCCGTTTCCTGTCACGGGCACTAGGCCTACCCACACAAGTAAGGTACCATTTTTCTCGTAAGACTTTGGGGAACGCGGGGTGGGTGGAATTTTGTGGATCCACGCAGATTCAAGAACTTTCCACCACAGAAATGTGAGGAAAATGTGATTTTTTGGACAATTTTTTAGGTTTGCAAGGGATTCTGGGTAACAGAACCTGGTGAGAACCAGTCAAGTCACCCCATCCTGGATTCCCCTGGGTGTCTAGTTTTCAAAAATGTATAGGTTTGCTAGGTTTCCTAGGTGCCGGCAGAGCTAGGGTTCAAAACTACAGCTAGGCACTTTGCAATAAAAGGGTAATTTTTCGCATCTGAAAATGTGGTGTGTCCACCTTGCGTTTTGGGCCGTTTCCTGTCGCGGGCACTAGGCCTACCCACACAAGTGAGGTACCATTTTTCTCGGAAGGCTTTGGGGGACGCTGGGTGCATGGAATTTTGTGGATCCACGCAGATTCCAGAACTTTCCACCACAGAAATGTGAGGAGAATGTGTTTTTTTGGACAATTTTTCAGGTTTGCAAGGGATTCTGGGTAACAGAACCTGGTGAAATCCAGTCAAGTCACCCCATAATGAATTCTCCTGGGTGTCTAGTTTTCAAAAATGTATAGGTTTGCTAAGTTTCCCTAGGTACCGGCAGAGCTAGGGTTAAAAAACTACAGCTAGGCACTTTGCAAAAAAAGGGTCATTTTTCGCTGTGAAAATGTGGTGTGTCCACCTTGCATTTTGGGCCGTTTCCTGTTGTGGGCACTAGGCCTACCCACACAACTGGGGTACCATTTTTCTCGGAACACTTTGGGGAACGCAGGGTGGGTGGAATTTTTTGGATCCACGCAGATTCCAGAGCTTTCCACCACAGAAATGTGAGGAAAATGTGTTTTTTTGGACAATTTATTAGGTTTGCAAGGGATTCTGGGTAACAGAACCTGGTGAGAGCCAGTCAAGTCACCCCATCCTGGATTCCCCTGGGTGTCTAGTTTTCAAAAATGTATAGGTTTGCTAGGTTTCCCTAGGTGCCGGCAGAGCTAGGGTTCAAAAACTACAGCTAGGCACTTTGCAAAAAATGGGTCATTTTTCACTCTGAAAATGTGGCGTGTCCCCCTTGCGTTTTGGGCCGTTTCCTGTCGCGGGCACTAGGCCTACCCACACAAGTGGCGTACCATTTTTCTCGGAAGACTTTTGGGAACGCAGGGTGGGTGGAATTTTTGGGATCCACGCAGATTCCAGAACTTTCCACCACAGAAATGTGAGGAAAATGTGTTTGTTTTGACAATTGTTTAGGTTTGCAAGGGTTTCTGGGTAACAGAACCTGGTGAGAGCCAGTCAAGTCACCCCATCCTGGATTCCCCTGGGTGTCTAGTTTTCAAAAATGTATAGGTTTGCTAGGTTTCCCTAGTTGCCGGCAGAGCTAGGGTTCAAAAACTACAGCTAGGCACTTTGCAAAAAAAGGGTCCTTTTTCACTCTGAAAATGTGGTGTGTCCACCTTGCGTTTTGGGCCGTTTCCTGTCGCGGGAACTAGGCCTACCCACACAAGTGAGGCACCATTTTTCTCGTAAGACTTTGGGGAATGCGGGGTGGGTGGAATTTTGTGGATCCACGCAGATTCCAGAACTTTCCATCACAGAAATGTGAGGAAAATGTGTTTTTTTTACAGTTTTTCAGGTTTGCAAGGGATTCTGGGGAACAGAACCTGGTGAGAGCCAGTCAAGTAACCCCATCCTAGATTCCCATGGGTGTATAGTTTTAAAAAATGTATAGGTTTGCTAGGTTTCCCTAGGTGCCGGCAGAGCTAGGGTTCAAAAACTACAGCTAGGCACTTTGCAAAAAAAGGGTAATTTTTCGCAGTGAAAATGTGGTGTGTCCACCTTGCGTTTTGGGCCGTTTCCTGTCACGGGAACTAGGCCTACCCACACAAGTGAGGCACCATTGTTCTCGTAAGACTTTGGGGAAAGCGGGGTGTGTGGAATTTTGTGGATCCACGCAGATTCCAGATCTTTCCACTACAGAAATGTGAGGAAAATGTGGTTTTTTGACAGTTTTTCAGGTTTGCAAGGGATTCTGGGAACAGAACCTGGTGAGAGCCAGTCAAGTCACCCCATCCTAGATTCCCCTGGCTGTCTAGTTTTCAAAAATGTATAGGTTTGCTAGGTTTCCTAGGTGCCGGCAGAGCTAGGGTTCAAAAACTGCAGCTAGGCACTTTGCATAAAAAGGGTCATTTTTCACTCTGAAAATGTGGTGTGTCTCCCTTGCATTTTGGGCCGTTTCCTGTCGCGGGCACTAGGCCTACCCACACAAGTGAGGTACCATTTTTCTCGTAAGACTTTGGGGAACGCGGGGTGGGTGGAATTTTGTGGATCCACGCAGATTCAAGAACTTTCCACCACAGAAATGTGAGGAAAATGTGTTTTTTGGACAATTTTTCAGGTTTGCAAGGGATTCTGGGTAACAGAACCTGGTGAGAGCCAGTCAAGTCACCCCATCCTGGATTCCCCTGGGTGTCTAGTTTTCAAAAATGTATAGGTTTGCTAGTTTTCCCTAGGTGCCGGCAGATCTAGGTTTCAAAAACTACAGCTAGGCACTTTGTAAAAAATGGGTCATTTTTCACTCTGAAAATTTGGTGTGTCCACCTTGCGTTTTGGGCCGTTTCCTGTCGCGGGCACTAAGCCTACCCAACAAGTGGGGTACCATTGTTTTCGGAAGACTTTGGGGAACGCAGGGTGGGTGGAATTTTTTGGATCTTCCAGATTCCAGAACTTTCCACCACAGAAATGTGAGGAAAATGTGTTTGTTTTGACAATGTTTTAGGTTTGCAAGGGATTCTGGGTAACAGAACCTGGTGAGAGCCAGTCACGTCACCCCATCCTGGATTCCCCTGGGTGTCTAGTTTTCAAATATGTATAGGTTTGCTAGGTTTCCCTAGGTGCCAGCAGAGCTAGGGTTCAAAAACTACAGCTAGGCACTTTGCAAAAAAAGGGTAATTTTTCGCAGTGAAAATGTGGTGTGTCCACCTTGCGTTTTGGGCCGTTTCCTGTCGCGGGCAATAGACCTACCCACACAAGTGAGGTACCATTTTTCTCGGAAGGCTTTGGGAGACGCTGGGTGGGTGGAATTTTGTGGATCCACGCAGATTCCAGAACTTTCCACCACAGAAATGTGAGGAGAATGTGTTTTGTTTGAAGATTTTTCAGGTTTGCAAGGGATTCTGGGTAACAGAACCTGGTGAAAGCCAGTCAAGTCACCCCATAATGAATTCTCCTGGGTGTCTAGTTTTCAAAAATGTATAGGTTTGCTAAGTTTTCCTAGGTACCGGCAGAGCTAGGGTTCAAAAACTACAGCTAGGCACTTTGCAATAAAAGGGTCATTTTTCGCTGTGAAAATGTGGTGTGTCCACCTTGCATTTTGGGCCGTTTCCTGTCACGGGCACTAGGCCTACCCACACAACTGAGGCACCATTTTTCTCGTAAGACTTTGGGGAATGCGGGGTGGGTGGAATTTTGTGGATCCACGCAGATTCCAGAACTTTCCACCACAGAAATGTGAGGAAAATGTGTTTTTTTTACAGTTTTTCAAGTTTGCAGGGGATTCTGGGGAACAGAACCTGGTGAGAGCCAGTCAAGTCACCCCATCCTGGATTCCCCTGGGTGTCTAGTTTTCAAAAATGTATAGGTTTGCTAGGTTTCCCTAGGTGCCGGCAGAGCTAGGGTTCAAAAACTACAGCTAGGCACTTTGCAAAAAAAGGGTCATTTTTCACTCTGAAAATGTGGTGTGTCCACCTTGCGTTTTGGGCCGTTTCCTGTCGCGGGCACTAGGCCTACCCACACAAGTGAGGCACCATTTTTCTCGTAAGACTTTGGGGAATGCGGGGTGGGTGGAATTTTGTGGATCCACGCAGATTCCAGAACTTTCCACCACAGAAATGTGAGGAAAATGTAGTTTTTTTTACAGTTTTTCAGGTTTGCAGGGGATTCTGGGGAACAGAACCTGGTGAGAGCCAGTCAAGTAACCCCATCCTAGATTCCCCTGGGTGTCTAGTTTTCAAAAATGTATAGGTTTGCTAGGTTTCCCTAGGTGCCGGCAGAGCTAGGGTACAAAAGCTACAGCTAGGCACTTTGCAAAAAAAGTGTAATTTTTCGCAGTGAAAATGTGGTGTGTCCACCTTGCGTTTTGGGCCGGTTCCTGTCGCGGGCACTAGGCCTACCCACACAAGTGAGGCACCATTTTTCTCGTAAGACTTTGGGGAATGTGGGGTGGGTGGAATTTTGTGGATCCACGCTGATTCCAGAACTTTCCACCACAGAAATGTGAGGAAAATTTGTTTTTTTGACAGTTTTTCAGGTTTGCAGGGGATTCTGGGGAACAGAACCTGGTGAGAGCCAGTCAAGTCACCGCATCCTAGATTCCCCTGGGTGTCTAGTTTTCAAAAATGTATAGGTTTGCTAGGTTTCCCTAGGTGCCGGCAGAGTTAGGGTTAAAAATAGGTGCCGGCAGAGTTAGAGTTAAAAAACTGCAGCTAGGCATTTTGTAAAAAAAGGGTCCTTTTTCACTCTAAAAATGTGGTGTGTCCCCCTTGCGTTTTGGGCCGTTTCCTGTCGCGGGCACTAGGCCTACCCACACAAGTGAGGTACCATTTTTCTCGTAAGACTTTGGGGAACGCGGGGTTGGTGGAATTTTGTGGATCCACGCAGATTCAAGAAATTTCCACCACAGAAATGTGAGGAAAATGTGTTTTTTTGGACAATTCTTTAGGTTTGCAAGGGATTCTGGGTAACAGAACCTGGTGAGAGCCAGTCAAGTCACCCCATCCTGGATTCCCCTGGGTGTCTGGATTTCAAAAAGGTATAGGTTTGCTAGGTTTCCCTAGGTGCCGGCAGAGCTAGGTTTCAAAAACTACAGCTAGGCACTTTGTAAAAAATGGGTCATTTTTCACTCTGAAAATGTGGTGTGTCCACCTTGCGTTTTGGGCCGTTTCCTGTCGCGGGCACTAGGCCTACCCACACAAGTGAGGTACCATTTTTCTCGGAAGACTTTGGGGAACGCAGGGTGGGTGGAATTTTGTGGATCCACGCAGATTCCAGAACATTCCACCACAGAAATGTGAGGAAAATGTGTTTGTTTTGACAATTGTTTAGGTTTGCAAGGGATTCTGGGTAACAGAACCTGGTGAGAGCCAGTCAAGTCACCCCATCCTGGATTCCCCAGGGTGTCTAGTTTTCAAAAATGTATAGGTTTGATAGGTTTCCCTAGGTGCCAGCAGAGCTAGGGTTCAAAAACTACAGCTAGGCACTTTGCAAAAAAAGGGTAATTTTTCGCAGTGAAAATGTGGTGTGTCCACCTTGCGTTTTGGGCCGTTTTCTGTCGCGGGCACTAGGCCTACCCACACAAGTGAGGTACCATTTTTCTCGTAAGACTTTGGGGAACGCGGGGTTTCGTGGAATTTTGTGGATCCACGCAGATTCAAGAACTTTCCACCACAGAAATGTGAGAAAATTGTGTTTTTTTGGACAATTTGTTAGGTTTGCAAGGGATTCTGGGTAACAGAACCTGGTGAGAGCCAGTCAAGTCACCCCATCCTGGATTCCCCTGGGTGTCTAGTTTTCAAAAATGTATAGGTTTGCTAGGTTTCCCTAGGTGCCGGCAGAGCTAGGGTTCAAAAACTACAGCTAGGCACTTTGCAAAAAAAGGGTAATTTTTCGCAGTGAAAATGTGGTGTGTCCACCTTGCGTTTTGGGCCGTTTCCTGTCACGGGCCCTAGGCCTACCCACACAAGTGAGGCACCATTTTTCTCGTAAGACTTTGGGGAATGCGGGGTGTGTGGAATTTTGTGGATCCACGCAGATTCCAGAACTTTCCACCACAGAAATGTGAGGAAAATGTGGTTTTTTTGACAGTTTTTCAGGTTTGCAAGGGATTCTGGGTAACAGAACCTGGTGAGAGCCAGTCAAGTCACCCCATCCTGGATTCCCCTGGGTGTCTAGTTTTCAAAAATGTATAGGTTTGCTAGGTTTCCCTAGGTGCCGGCAGAGCTAGGGTTAAAAACTGCAGCTAGGCACTTTGTATAAAAAGGGTCATTTTTCACTCTGAAAATGTGGTGTGTCCCCCTTGCGTTTTGGGCCGTTTCCTGTCGCGGGCACTAGGCCTACCCACACAAGTGAGGTACCATTTTTCTCGTAAGACTTTGGGGAACGCGGGGTGGGTGGAATTTTGTGGATCCACGCAGATTCAAGAACTTTCCACCACAGAAATGTGAGGAAAATGTGTTTTTTTGGACAATTTTTTAGGTTTGCAAGGGATTCTGGGTAACAGAACCTGGTGAGAGCCAGTCAAGTCACCCCATCCTGGATTCCCCTGGGTGTCTAGTTTTCAAAAATGTATAGGTTTGCTAGGTTTCCCTAGGTGCCGGCAGAGCTAGGTTTCAAAAACTACAGCTAGGCACTTTGTAAAAAATGGGTCATTTTTCACTCTGAAAATGTGGTGTGTCCACCTTGCGTTTTGGGCCGTTTCCTGTCGCGGGCACTAAGCCTACCCAACAAGTGGGGTACCATTGTTTTCGGAAGACTTTGGGGAACGCAGGGTGGGTGGAATTTTTGGATCTACGCAGATTCCAGAACTTTCCACCACAGAAATGTGAGGAAAATGTGTTTGTTTTGACAATGTTTTAGGTTTGCAAGGGATTCTGGGTAACAGAACCTGGTGAGAGCCAGTCAAGTCACCCCATCCTGGATTCCCCTGGGTGTCTAGTTTTCAAAAATGTATAGGTTTGCTAGGTTTCCCTAGGTGCCAGCAGAGCTAGGGTTCAAAAACTACAGCTAGGCACTTTGCAAAAAAAGGGTCATTTTTCGCAGTGAAAATGTGGTGTGTCCACCTTGCGTTTTGGGCCGTTTCCTGTCGCGGGCACTAGGCCTACCCACACAAGTGAGGTACCATTTTTCTCGGAAGGCTTTGGGAGACGCTGGGTGGGTGGAATTTTGTGGATCCACGCAGATTCCAGAACTTTCCACCACAGAAATGTGAGGAGAATGTGTTTTGTTTGACAGATTTTTCAGGTTTGCAAGGGATTCTGGGTAACAGAACCTGGTGAAAGCCAGTCAAGTCACCCCATACTGAATTCTCCTGGGTGTCTAGTTTTCAAAAATGTATAGGTTTGCTAAGTTTTCCTAGGTACCGGCAGAGCTAGGGTTCAAAAACTACAGCTAGGCACTTTGCAATAAAAGGGTCATTTTTCACTGTGAAAATGTGGTGTGTCCACCTTGCATTTTGGGCCGTTTCCTGTCACGGGCACTAGGCCTACCCACACAAGTGAGGCACCATTTTTCTCGTAAGACTTTGGGGAATGCGGGGTGGGTGGAATTTTGTGGATCCACGCAGATTCCAGAACTTTCCACCACAGAAATGTGAGGAAAATGTGTTTTTTTTACAGTTTTTCAGGTTTGCAAGGGATTCTGGGGAACAGAACCTGGTGAGAGCCAGTCAAGTCACCCCATCCTGGATTCCCCTGGGTGTCTAGTTTTCAAAAATGTATAGGTTTGCTAGGTTTCCCTAGGTGCCGGCAGAGCTAGGGTTCAAAAACTACAGCTAGGCACTTTGCAAAAAAAGGGTCATTTTTCACTCTGAAAATGTGGTGTGTCCACCTTGCGTTTTGGGCCGTTTCCTGTCGCGGGCACTAGGCCTACCCACACAAGTGAGGTACCATTATTCTCGTAAGACTTTGGGGAATGCGGGGTGGGTGGAATTTTGTGGATCCACGCAGATTCCAGAACTTTCCACCACAGAAATGTGAGGAAAATGTGTTTTTTGACAATTTTTTAGGTTTGCAAGGGATTCTGGGTAACAGAACCTGGTGAGAGCCAGTCAAGTCACCCCATCCTGGATTCCCCTGGGTGTCTAGTTTTCAAAAATGTATAGGTTTGCTAGGTTTCCCTAGGTGCCGGCAGAGCTAGGGTTCAAAAACTACAGCTAGGCACTTTGCAAAAAAGGGTCATTTTTCACTCGTGAAAATGTGGTGTGTCCACCTTGCGTTTTGGGCCGTTTCCTGTCGCGGGCACTAGGCCTACCCACACAAGTGAGGCACCATTTTTCTCGTAAGACTTTGGGGAATGCGGGGTGGGTGGAATTTTGTGGATCCACGCAGATTCCAGAACTTTCCACCACAGAAATGTGAGGAAAATGTGTGTTTTTTGACAGTTTTTCAGGTTTGCAAGGGATTCTGGGTAACAGAACCTGGTGAGAGCCAGTCAAGTCACCCCATCCTAGATTCCCCTGGCTGTCTAGTTTTCAAAAATGTATAGGTTTGCTAGGTTTCCCTAGGTGCCGGCAGAGCTAGGGTTAAAAAACTGCAGCTAGGCACTTTGTAAAAAAAGGGTCATTTTTCACTCTGAAAATGTGGTGTGTCCCCCTTGCGTTTTGGGCCGTTTCCTGTCGCGGGCACTAGGCCTACCCACACAAGTGAGGTACCATTTTTCTCGTAAGACTTTGGGGAACGCGGGGTGGGTGGAATTTTGTGGATCCACGTAGATTCAAGAACTTTCCACCACAGAAATGTGAGGAAAATGTGTTTTTTGGACAATTTTTAGGTTTGCAAGGGATTCTGGGTAACAGAACCTGGTGAGAGCCAGTCAAGTCACCCCATCCTGGATTCCCCTGGGTGTCTAGTTTTCAAAAATGTATAGGTTTGCTAGGTTTCCCTAGGTGCCGGCAGAGCTAGGTTTCAAAAACTACAGCTAGGCACTTTGTAAAAAATGGGTCATTTTTCACTCTGAAAATGTGGTGTGTCCACCTTGCGTTTTGGGCCGTTTCCTGTTGCGGGCACTAGGCCTACCCAACAAGTGGGGTACTATTTTTCTCGGAAGACTTTGGGGAACGCAGGGTGGGTGGAATTTTTTGGATCACGCAGATTCCAGAACATTCCACCACAGAAATGTGAGGAAAATGTGTTTGTTTTGACAATTGTTTAGGTTTGCAAGGGATTCTGGGTAACAGAACCTGGTGAGAGCCAGTCAAGTCACCCCATCCTGGATTCCCCAGGGTGTCTAGTTTTCAAAAATGTATAGGTTTGCTAGGTTTCCCTAGGTGCCAGCAGAGCTAGGGTTCAAAAACTACAGCTAGGCACTTTGCAAAAAAAGGGTCATTTTTCGCAGTGAAAATGTGGTGTGTCCACCTTGCGTTTTGGGCCGTTTCCTGTCGCGGGCACTAGGCCTACCCACACAAGTGAGGTACCATTTTTCTCGGAAGACTTTGGGGAACGCTGGGTGGGTGGAATTTTGTGGATCCACGCAGATTCCAGAACTTTCCACCACAGAAATGTGAGGAAAATGTGTTTTGTTTGACAATTTTTCAGGTTTGCAAGGGATTCTGGGTAACAGAACCTGGTGAGAGCCAGTCAAGTCACCCCATCCTGGATTCCCCTGGGTGTCTAGTTTTCAAAAATGTATAGGTTTGCTAGGTTTCCCTAGGTGCCGGCAGAGCTAGGGTTCAAAAACTACAGCTAGGCACTTTGCAAAAAAAGGGTCATTTTTCACTCTGAAAATGTGGTGTGTCCACCTTGCGTTTTGGGCCGTTTCCTGTCGCGGGCACTAGGCCTACCCACACAAGTGAGGCACCATTTTTCTCGTAAGACTTTGGGGAATGCGGGGTGGGTGGAATTTTGTGGATCCACGCAGATTCCAGAACTTTCCACCACAGAAATGTGAGGAAAATGTGTTTTTTTTTACAGTTTTTCAAGTTTGCAAGGGATTCTGGGTAACAGAACCTGGTGAGAGCCAGTCAAGTCACCCCATCCTGGATTCCCCTGGTTGTCTAGTTTTCAAAAATGTATAGGTTTGCTAGGTTTCCCTAGGTGCCGGCAGAGCTAGGGTTCAAAAACTACAGCTAGGCACTTTGCAAAAAAGGGTCATTTTTCACTCTGAAAATGTGGTGTGTCCACCTTGCGTTTTGGGCCGTTTCCTGTCGCGGGCACTAGGCCTACCCACACAAGTGAGGCACCATTTTTCTCGTAAGACTTTGGGGAATGCGGGGTGGGTGGAATTTTGTGGATCCACGCAGATTCCAGAACTTTCCACCACAGAAATGTGAGGAAAATGTGGTTTTTTTACAGTTTTTCAGGTTTGCAAGGGATTCTGGGTAACAGAACCTGGTGAGAGCCAGTCAAGTCACCCCATCCTAGATTCCCCTGGGTGTCTAGTTTTCAAAAATGTATAGGTTTGCTAGGTTTCCCTAGGTGCCGGCAGAGCTAGGGTTCAAAAGCTACAGCTAGGCACTTTGCAAAAAAGGGTCATTTTTCACTGTGAAAATGTGGTGTGTCCACCTTGCGTTTTGGGCCGTTTCCTGTCGCGGGCACTAGGCCTACCCACACAAGTGAGGCACCATTTTTCTCGTAAGACTTTGGGGAATGCGGGGTGGGTGGAATTTTGTGGATCCACGCAGATTCCAGAACTTTCCACCACAGAAATGTGAGGAAAATGTGTTTTTTTGACAATTTTTCAGGTTTGCAAGGGATTCTGGGTAACAGAACCTGGTGAGAGCCAGTCAAGTCACCCCATCCTAGATTCCCCTGGGTGTCTAGTTTTCAAAAATGTATAGGTTTGCTAGGTTTCCCTAGGTGCCGGCAGAGCTAGGGTTAACAAACTGCAGCTAGGCACTTTGTAAAAAAGGGTCATTTTTCACTCTGAAAATGTGGTGTGTCCCCCTTGCGTTTTGGGCCGTTTCCTGTCGCGGGCACTAGGCCTACCCACACAAGTGAGGTACCATTTTTCTCGTAAGACTTTGGGGAACGCGGGTGCGTGGAATTTTGTGGATCCACGCAGATTCAAGAACTTTCCACCACAGAAATGTGAGGAAAATGTGTTTTTTGGACAATTTTTTAGGTTTGCAAGGGATTCTGGGTAACAGAACCTGGTGAGAGCCAGTCAAGTCACCCCATCCTGGATTCCCCTGGGTGTCTAGTTTTCAAAAATGTATAGGTTTGCTAGGTTTCCCTAGGTGCCGGCAGAGCTAGGTTTCAAAAACTACAGCTAGGCACTTTGTAAAAAATGGGTCATTTTTCACTCTGAAAATGTGGTGTGTCCACCTTGCGTTTTGGGCCGTTTCCTGTCGCGGGCACTAGGCCTACCCACACAAGTGAGGTACCATTTTTCTCGGAAGACTTTGGGGAACGCAGGGTGGGTGGAATTTTGTGGATCCACGCAGATTCCAGAACTTTCCACCACAGAAATGTGAGGAAAATGTGTTTGTTTTGACAATTGTTTAGGTTTGCAAGGGATTCTGGGTAACAGAACCTGGTGAGAGCCAGTCAAGTCACCCCATCCTGGATTCCCCTGGGTGTCTAGTTTTCAAAAATGTATAGGTTTGCTAGGTTTCCTAGGTGCCGGCAGAGCTAGGGTTCAAAAACTACAGCTAGGCACTTTGCAAAAAAAGGGTCATTTTTCACTCTGAAAATGTGGTGTGTCCACCTTGCGTTTTGGGCCGTTTCCTGTCGCGGGCACTAGGCCTACCCACACAAGTGAGGTACCATTTTTCTCGTAAGACTTTGGGGAACGCGGGGTTTTGTGGAATTTTGTGGATCCACGCAGATTCAAGAACTTTCCACCACAGAAATGTGAGGAAAATGTGTTTTTTTGGACAATTTGTTAGGTTTGCAAGGGATTCTGGGTAACAGAACCTGGTGAGAGCCAGTCAAGTCACCCCATCCTGGATTCCCTGGGTGTCTAGTTTTCAAAAATGTATAGGTTTGCTAGGTTTCCCTAGGTGCCGGCAGAGCTAGGGTTCAAAAACTACAGCTAGGCACTTTGCAAAAAAAGGGTCATTTTTCACTCTGAAAATGTGGTGTGTCCACCTTGCGTTTTGGGCCGTTTCCTGTCGCGGGCACTAGGCCTACCCACACAAGTGAGGTACCATTTTTCTCGGAAGGCTTTGGGGAACGCGGGGTGTGTGGAATTTTGTGGATCCACGCAGATTCCAGAACTTTCCACCACAGAAATGTGAGGAAAATGTGTTTTTTTGACAATTTTTAGGTTTGCAAGGGATTCTGGGTAACAGAACCTGGTGAGAGCCAGTCAAGTCACCCCATCCTGGATTCCCCTGGGTGTCTAGTTTTCAAAAATGTATAGGTTTGCTAGGTTTCCCTAGGTGCCGGCAGAGCTAGGGTTCAAAAACTACAGCTAGGCACTTTGCAAAAAAAGGGTCATTTTTAACTCTGAAAATGTGGTGTGTCCACCTTGCGTTTTGGGCCGTTTCCTGTCGCGGGCACTAGGCCTACCCACACAAGTGAGGTACCATTGTTCTCGGAAGACTTTGGGGAACGCGGGGTGTGTGGAATTTTGTGGATCCACGCAGATTCCAGAACTTTCCACCACAGAAATGTGAGGAAAATGTGTTTTTTTTTACAATGTTTTCAGGTTTGCAAGGGATTCTGGGTAACAGAACCTGGTGAGAGCCAGTCAAGTCACCCCATCCTAGATTCCCCTGGGTGTCTAGTTTTCAAAAATGTATAGGTTTGCTAGGTTTCCCTAGGTGCCGGCAGAGCTAGGGTTCAAAAACTGCAGCTAGGCACTTTGTAAAAAAAGGGTCATTTTTCACTCTGAAAATGTGGTGTGTCCCCCTTGCGTTTTGGGCCGTTTCCTGTCGCGGGCACTAGGCCTACCCACACAAGTGAGGTACCATTTTTCTCGTAAGACTTTGGGGAACGCGGGGTGGGTGGAATTTTGTGGATCCACGCAGATTCAAGAACTTTCCACCACAGAAATGTGAGGAAAATGTGTTTTTTTTGACAATTTTTAGGTTTGCAAGGGATTCTGGGTAACAGAACCTGGTGAGAGCCAGTCAAGTCACCCCATCCTGGATTCCCCTGGGTGTCTAGTTTTCAAAAATGTATAGGTTTGCTAGGTTTCCCTAGGTACCGGCAGAGCTAGGTTTCAAAAACTACAGCTAGGCACTTTGTAAAAAATGGGTCATTTTTCACTCTGAAAATGTGGCGTGTCCCCCTTGCGTTTTGGGCCGTTTCCTGTCGCGGGCACTAGGCCTACCCACACAAGTGGCGTACCATTTTTCTCGGAAGACTTTGGGGAACGCAGGGTGGGTGGAATTTTTTGGATCCACGCAGATTCCAGAACTTTCCACCACAGAAATGTGAGGAAAATGTGTTTGTTTTGACAATTGTTTAGGTTTGCAAGGGATTCTGGGTAACAGAACCTGGTGAGAGTCAGTCAAGTCACCCCATCCTGGATTCCCTGCGTGTCTAGTTTTCAAAAATGTATAGGTTTGCTAGGTTTCCTAGGTGCCGGCAGAGCTAGGGTTCAAAAACTACAGCTAGGCACTTTGCAAAAAAAGGGTAATTTTTCGCAGTGAAAATGTGGTGTGTCCACCTTGCGTTTTGGGCCGTTTCATGTTGTGGGCACTAGGCCTACCCACACAAGTGAGGCACCATTTTTCTCGTAAGACTTTGGGGAATGCGGGGAGGGTAGAATTTTGTGGATCCACACAGATTCCAGATCTTTCCACCACAGAAATGTGAGGAAAATGTGTTTTTTTTGACAGTTTTTCAGGTTTGCAGGGGATTCTGGGGAACAGAACCTGGTGAGAGCCAGTCAAGTCACCCCATCCTAGATTCCCCTGGGTGTCTAGTTTTCAAAAATGTATAGGTTTGCTAGGTTTCCCTAGGTGCCGGCAGAGCTAGGGTTCAAAAACTGCAGCTAGGCACTTTGTAAAAAATGGGTCATTTTTCACTCTGAAAATGTGGTGTGTCCACCTTGCGTTTAGGGCCGTTTCCTGTCGAGGCACTAGGCCTACCCACACAAGTAAGGTACCATTATTCTCAGAAGACTTTGGGGAACGTGGGGTGGGTGGAATTTTGTGGATCCACGCAGATTCCAGAACTTTCCACCACAGAAATGTGAGGAAAATGTTATTTTTTTGACAATTGTTTAGGTTTGCAAGGGATTCTGGGTAACAGAACCTGGTGAGAGCCAGTCAAGTCACCCCATCCTGGATTCCCTGGGTGTCTAGTTTTCAAAAATGTATAGGTTTGCTAGGTTTCCTAGGTGCCGGCAGAGCTAGGGTTCAAAAACTACAGCTAGGCACTTTGCAAAAAAAGGGTAATTTTTCGCTGTGAAAATGTGGTGTGTCCACCTTGCGTTTTGGGCCGTTTCCTGTCACGGGCACTAGGCCTACCCACACAAGTGTTATGTTATATAAACTTCTAACGTGCACAGATACTCCAAGGAGTGTCCCGGCGCGAGCCTGAAAAGGGTCGGAATCAAAAGACAGAGCTAGAAAAGAAAAGTTTTCAGCTTTTTCTTAAAGATCATCGGATCTTTGATGCCCCGTAAGGGCAGTGGCAGAGCATTCCATGCCAGCGCAGCTATCCGGGTAAAGGAGCTCCCACCAAGCCTCTGGCGATTGAACCACGGGGTCTGTGCCAAAAGTTGGGAGGAAGAACGCAACTGTCTCACCGGAGAATAGAAAGCAATCCTCTTCTGTAGATAGATGGGTCCCATACCGTGGAGGGCTTTATGAGCAATAGATAAAATTTAAAATTTTATTCGCACCTCCACTGGGAGCCAATGCAGGGAACGCAAATGAGAACGCACACTGCACCTGCTGGAGAGACCCAACAGGAGTCTAGCGACCGAGTTTTGAATCACCTGTAACTTATTCAAAAGGTAACCTGGAATGCCCGCATACAGTGCATTGCCGTAGTCCAAGCGGGAAAGAATTAGAGCACGGACAACAGTTTCCTTTGCAGAATTAGGCAAAAGAGTAAGAAACTTCCTCAAGGTCTTCAAAATGCCAAAGCAAGTGCCGGCCAACTTCTTGACCTGCGAAGAGAAAAGCAAGTTCTCATTGAACCAGACCCTCAGATTCTTGACAGAGTCTCCTTAAAACTAGGTAGGAGAAACCTGGGGGCCATAGCTTCTCTCTGAAGTCGACAGGAAATGTGCCGTACAAAAGGATCTCTGATTTTTCCTCATTGCACTTAAGCTGTGCCTGAGAAAGCCAGTGAAAAACCGAAGATAGGCAATGTTGAGCAGGGGCAACTGCGTCCTCATCCTGACCCCAGGAGAACAGCAGCTGGGTGTCATCAGCATAGGCCATCACCTTAGCCCCTAAAGCCTCCGCGAGGTAAACCAGCAGGGTAACATAGATGTTAAAGAGAAGAGGGCTAAGGGATGACCCCTGTGGAACACCCGTGGACCACTGGTTGAGGGACTGAGGCACACGGTGGAAGCCAGACCTGCTGCGAGCGAACCCTCCAAGAAAGACCTAATCCAGCCCCAAACGGACCCGGATACGCCGATCTCCAGGAGGCTGATCAAGGAGCAAGACATGAGGCACTGTATCGAATGCCGCCGAGAGGTCCAGCATAACCAAAGCTGCCCTCCCGCCGGCATCCAGGCACTCACGAATCGCCTCAGACACCTCCAATAATGCTGACTCAGTGCTATATGCAGCCCGGAAACCCGATTGGGCCGGATGGAGCAGGCCATAGGTTTCAACATACTCAGTGAGTTGGTTTGTGACCACCTTTGAGGCACCATTTTTCTCGTAAGACTTTGGGGAATGCGGGGTGGGTGGAATTTTGTGGATCCACGCAGATTCCAGAACTTTCCACCACAGAAATGTGAAGAAAATGTGGTTTTTTGGATAGTTTTTCAGGTTTGCAGGGGATTCTGGGGAACAGAACCTGGTGAGAGCCAGTCAAGTCACCCCATCCTAGATTCCCCTGGGTGTCTAGTTTTAAAAAATGTATAGGTTTGCTAGGTTTCCCTAGGTGCCGGCAGAGCTAGGGTTAAAAAACTGCAGCTAGGCACTTTGTAAAAAAAGGGTCATTTTTCACTCTGAAAATGTGGTGTGTCCCCCTTGCGTTTTGGGCCATTTCCTGTCGCGGGCACTAGGCCTACCCAAACAAGTGAGGTACCATTTTTCTCAGACGACTTTGGGGAACGCAGGGTGGGTGGAATTTTGTGGATGCACGCAGATTCCAGAACTTACCACCACAGAAATGTGAGGAAAATTATTTTTTTTTGACAATTGTTTAGGTTTGCAGGGGATTCTGGGTAACAGAACCTGGTGAGATCCAGTCAAGTCACCCCATCCTGGATTTCCCTGGGTGTCTAGTTTTCAAAAATGTATAGGTTTGCTAGGTTTCCCTAGGTGCCGGCAGAGCTAGGGTTCAAAACTACAGCTAGGCACTTTGCAAAAAGGGTCATTTTTCGCTGTGAAAATGTGGTGTGTCCACCTTGCGTTTTGGGCCGTTTCCTGTCACGGGCACTAGGCCTACCCACACAAGTGAGGTACCATTGTTCTCGGAAGACTTTGGGGAATGCGGGGTGGGTGGAATTTTGTGGATCCACGCAGATTCCAGAACTTTCCACCACAGAAATGTGAGGAAAATGTGTTTTTTTTTTACAATGTTTTCAGGTTTGCAAGGGATTCTGGGGAACAGAACCTGGTGAGAGCCAGTCAAGTCACCCCATCCTAGATTCCCTGGCGTGTCTAGTTTTCAAAAATGTATAGGTTTGCTAGGTTTCCCTAGGTGCCGGCAGAGCTAGGGTTAAACAACTGCAGCTAGGCACTTTGTAAAAAAGGGTCATTTTTCACTCTGAAAATGTGGTGTGTCCCCCTTGCGTTTTGGGCCGTTTCCTGTCGCGGGCACTAGGCCTACCCACACAAGTGAGGTACCATTTTTCTCGTAAGACTTTGGGGAACGCGGGGTGGGTGGAATTTTGTGGATCCACGCAGATTCAAGAACTTTCCACCACAGAAATGTGAGGAAAATGTGTTTTTTTGGACAATGTTTTAGGTTTGCAAGGGATTCTGGGTAACAGAACCTGGTGAGAGCCAGTCAAGTCACCCCATCCTGGATTCCCTGGGAGTCTAGTTTTCAAAAATGTATAGGTTTGCTAGGTTTCCTAGGTGCCGGCAGAGCTAGGTTTCAAAAACTACAGCTAGGCACTTTGTAAAAAATGGGTCATTTTTCACTCTGAAAATGTGGCGTGTCCCCCTTGCGTTTTGGGCCGTTTCCTGTCGCGGGCACTAGGCCTACCCACACAAGTGGCGTACCATTTTTCTCGGAAGACTTTTGGGAACGCAGGGTGGGTGGAATTTTGTGGATCCACGCAGATTCCAGAACTTTCCACCACAGAAATGTGAGGAAAATGTGTTTTTTTGGACAATGTTATTAGGTTTGCAAGGGATTCTGGGTAACAGAACCTGGTGAGAGCCAGTCAAGTCACCCCATCCTGGATTCCCCTGGGTGTCTAGTTTTCAAAAATGTATAGGTTTGCTAGGTTTCCCTAGGTGCCGGCAGAGCTAGGGTTCAAAAACTACAGCTAGGCACTTTGCAAAAAAGGGTCATTTTTCACTGTGAAAATGTGGTGTGTCCACCTTGCGTTTTGGGCCGTTTCCTGTCGCGGGCCTTAGGCCTACCCACACAAGTGAGGTACCATTTTTCTCGGAAGACTTTGGGGAATGCGGGGTGGGTGGAATTTTGTGGATCCACGCAGATTCCAGAACTTTCCACCACAGAAATGTGAGGAAAATGTGTTTTTTTTACAATGTTTTCAGGTTTGCAAGGGATTCTGGGGAACAGAACCTGGTGAGAGCCAGTCAAGTCACCCCATCCTAGATTCCCCTGTGTGTCTAGTTTTCAAAAATGTATAGGTTTGCTAGGTTTCCTTAGGTGCCGGCAGAGCTAGGGTTAAAAAACTGCAGCTAGGCACTTTGTAAAAAATGGGTCATTTTTCACTCTGAAAATGTGGTGTGTCCCCCTTGCGTTTAGGGCCGTTTCCTGTCGAGGCACTAGGCCTACCCACACAAGTAAGGTACCATTATTCTCAGAAGACTTTGGGGAACGTGGGGTGGGTAGAATTTTGAGGCTGCACGCAGATTACAGAACTTACCACCACAGAAATGTGAGGAAAATTTATTTTTTGGACAATTGTTTTAGGTTTGCAAGGGATTCTGGGTAACAGAACCTGGTGAGAGCCAGTCAAGTCACCCCATCCTGGATTCCCCTGGGTGTCTAGTTTTCAAAAATGTATAGGTTTGCTAGGTTTCCCTAGGTGCCGGCAGAGCTAGGGTTCAAAACTACAGCTAGGCACTTTGCAAAAAAGGGTCATTTTTCACTCTGAAAATGTGGTGTGTCCACCTTGCGTTTTGGGCCGTTTCCTGTCACGGGCACTAGGCCTACCCACACAAGTGTTATGTTATATAAACTTCTAACGTGCACAGATACTCCAAGGAGTGTCCCGGCGCGAGCCTGAAAAGGGTCGGAATCAAAAGACAGAGCTAGAAAAGAAAAGTTTTCAGCTTTTTCTTAAAGATCATCGGATCTTTGATGCCCCGTAAGGGCAGTGGCAGAGCATTCCATGCCAGCGCAGCTATCCGGGTAAAGGAGCTCCCACCAAGCCTCTGGCGATTGAACCACGGGTCTGTGCCAAAAGTTGGGAGGAAGAACGCAACTGTCTCACCGGAGAATAGAAAGCAATCCTTCTGTAGATAGATGGGTCCCATACCGTGGAGGGCTTTATGAGCAATAGATAAAATTTTAAATTTTATTCGCACCTCCACCGGGAGCCAATGCAGGGAACGCAAATGAGAACGCACACTGCACCTGCTGGAGAGACCCAACAGGAGTCTAGCGACCGAGTTTTGAATCACCTGTAACTTATTCAAAAGGTAACCTGGAATGCCCGCATACAGTGCATTGCCGTAGTCCAAGCGGAAAGAATTAGAGCACGGACAACAGTTTCCTTTGCAGAATTAGGCAAAAGAGTAAGAAACTTCCTCAAGGTCTTCAAAATGCCAAAGCAAGTGCCGGCCAACTTTTGACCTGCGAAGAGAAAAGCAAGTTCTCATTGAACCAGACCCCCAGATTCTTGACAGAGTCTCCTTCAAAACTAGGTAGGGAGAAACCTGGGGGCCATAGCTTCTCTCTGAAGTCGACAGGAAATGTGCCGTACAAAAGGATCTCTGATTTTTCCTCATTGCACTTAAGCTGTGCCTGAGAAAGCCAGTGAAAAACTGAAGATAGGCAATGTTGAGCAGGGGCAACTGCGTCCTCATCCTGACCCCAGGAGAACAGCAGCTGGGTGTCATCAGCATAGGCCATCACCTTAGCCCCTAAAGCCTCCGCGAGGTAAACCAGCAGGGTAACATAGATGTTAAAGAGAAGAGGGCTAAGGGATGACCCCTGTGGAACACCCGTGGCCACTGGTTGAGGGACTGAGGCACACGGTGGAAGCCAGACCTGCTGCGAGCGACCCTCCAAGAAAGACCTAATCCAGCCCCAAACGGACCCTGGATACGCCGATCTCCAGGAGGCGATCAAGGAGCAAGACATGAGGCATCTGTATCGAATGCCGCCGAGAGGTCCAGCATAACCAAAGCTGCCCTCCCGCCGGCATCCAGGCACTCACGAATCGCCTCAGACACCTCCAATAATGCTGACTCAGTGCTATATGCAGCCCTGAAACTCCGACAATGCGGATGGAGCAGGCCATAGGTTTCAACATACTCAGTGCAGTTGGTTTGCGACCACACTGTGAGGCACCATTTTTCTCGTAAGACTTTGGGGAATGCGGGGTGGGTGGAATTTTGTGGATCCACGCAGATTCCAGAACTTTCCACCACAGAAATGTGAGGAAAATGTGTTTTTTGGACAGTTTTTCAGGTTTGCAAGGGATTCTGGGTAACAGAACCTGGTGAGAGCCAGTCAAGTCACCCCATCCTAGATTCCCCTGGGTGTCTAGTTTTAAAAAATGTATAGGTTTGCTAGGTTTCCCTAGGTGCCGGCAGAGCTAGGGTTCAAAAACTGCAGCTAGGCACTTTGTAAATAAAGGGTCATTTTTCACTCTGAAAATGTGGTGTGTCCTCCTTGCGTTTTGGGCCGTTTCCTGTCGCGGGCACTAGGCCTACCCACACAAGTGAGGTACCATTTTTCTCAGAAGACTTTGGGGAACGCGGGGTGGGTGGAATTTTGTGGATGCACGCAGATTCCAGAACTTACCACCACAGAAATGTGAGGAAAATTATTTTTTTTTGACAATTGTTTAGGTTTGCAGGGGATTCTGGGTAACAGAACCTGGGGAGAGTCAGTCAAGTCACCCCATCCTGGATTCCCCTGGGTGTCTAGTTTTCAAAAATGTATAGGTTTGCTAGGTTTCCCTAGGTGCCGGCAGAGCTAGGGTTCAAAAACTACAGCTAGGCACTTTGCAAAAAAAGGGTAATTTTTCACTCTGAAAATGTGGTGTGTCCACCTTGCGTTTTGGGCCGTTTCCTGTCGTGGGCACTAGGCCTACCCACACAAGTGAGGCACCATTTTTCTCGTAAGACTTTGGGGAATGCGGGGTGGGTGGAATTTTGTGGATCCACGCAGATTCCAGATCTTTCCACCACAGAAATGTGAGGAAAATGTGTTTTTTTTTACAGTTTTTCAGGTTTGCAGGGGATTCTGGGGAACAGAACCTGGTGAGAGCCAGTCAAGTCACCCCATCCTAGATTCCCCTGGGTGTCTAGTTTTCAAAAATGTATAGGTTTGCTAGGTTTCCCTAGGTGCCGGAAGAGCTAGGGTTAAAAAACTGCAGCTAGGGACTTTGTAAAAAAAGGGTCATTTTTCACTCTGAAAATGTGGTGTGTCCCCCTTGCGTTTTGGGCCGTTTCCTGTCGCGGGCACTAGGCCTACCCACACAAGTGAGGTACCATTTTTCTCAGTAAGACTTTGGGGAACGCGGGGTGGGTGGAATTTTGTGGATCCACGTAGATTCCAGAACTTTCCACCACAGAAATGTGAGGAAAATGTGTTTTTTTGACAATTGTTTAGGTTTGCAAGGGATTCTGGGTAACAGAACCTGGTGAGAGCCAGTCAAGTCACCCCATCCTGGATTCCCCTGGGTGTCTAGTTTTCAAAAATGTATAGGTTTGCTAGGTTTCCCTAGGTGCCGGCAGAGCTAGGTTTCAAAAACTACAGCTAGGCACTTTGTAAAAAATGGGTCATTTTTCACTGTGAAAATGTGGTGTGTCCACCTTGCGTTTTGGGCCGCTTCCTGTCGCGGGCACTAGGCCTACCCACACAAGTGAGGTACCATTTTTCTCGGAAGACTTTGGGGAACGCAGGGTGGGTGGAATTTTGTGGATCCACGCAGATTCCAGAACTTTCCACCACAGAAATGTGAGGAAAATGTGTTTTTTTTGACAATATTTAGGTTTGCAAGGGATTCTGGGTAACAGAACCTGGTGAGAGCCAGTCAAGTCACCCCATCCTGGATTCCCCTGGGTGTCTAGTTTTCAAAAATGTATAGGTTTGCTAGGTTTCCCTAGGTGCCGGCAGAGCTAGGGTTCAAAAACTACAGCTAGGCACTTTGCAAAAAAGGGTCATTTTTCGCAGTGAAAATGTGGTGTGTCCACCTTGCGTTTTGGGCCGGTTCCTGTCGCGGGCACTAGGCCTACCCACACAAGTGAGGCACCATTTTTCTCGTAAGACTTTGGGGAATGTGGGGTGGGTGGAATTTTGTGGATCCATGCTGATTCCAGAACTTTCCACCACAGAAATGTGAGGAAAATTTGTTTTTTTGACAGTTTTTCAGGTTTGCAGGGGATTCTGGGGAACAGAACCTGGTGAGAGCCAGTCAAGTCACCGCATCCTAGATTCCCCTGGGTGTCTAGTTTTCAAAAATGTATAGGTTTGCTAGGTTTCCCTAGGTGCCGGCAGAGCTAGGGTTAAAAACTGCAGCTAGGCACTTTGTAAAAAAGGGTCATTTTTCACTCTGAAAATGTGGTGTGTCCCCTTGCGTTTTGGGCCGTTTCCTGTCGCGGGCACTAGGCCTACCCACACAAGTGAGGTACCATTTTTCTCGTAAGACTTTGGGGAACGCGGGATGGGTGGAATTTTGTGGATCCACACAGATTCAAGAACTTTCCACTACAGAAATGTGAGGAAAATGTGTTTTTTTGGACAATGTTTTAGGTTTGCAAGGGATTCTGGGTAACAGAACCTGGTGAGAGCCAGTCAAGTCACCCCATCCTGGATTCCCCTGGGTGTCTAGTTTTCAAAAATGTATAGGTTTGCTAGGTTTCCCTAGGTGCCGGCAGAGCTAGGTTTCAAAAACTGCAGCTAGGCACTTTGTAAAAAATGGGTCATTTTTCACTCTGAAAATGTGGTGTGTCCACCTTGCGTTTTGGGCCGTTTCCTGTCGCGGGCACTAGGCCTACCCACACAAGTGAGGTACCATTTTTCTCAGAAGACTTTGGGGAACGCGGGTGGGTGGAATTTTGTGGATCCACGCAGATTCCAGAACTTACCACCACAGAAATGTGAGGAAAATTGTGTTTTTTTTACAATTGTTTAGGTTTGCAAGGGATTCTGGGTAACAGAACCTGGTGAGATCCAGTCAAGTCACCCCATCCTGGATTCCCTGGGTGTCTAGTTTTCAAAAATGTATAGGTTTGCTAGGTTTCCCTAGGTGCCGGCAGAGCTAGGGTTCAAAAACTACAGCTAGGCACTTTGCAAAAAAAGGGTAATATTTGGCAGTGAAAATGTGGTGTGTCCACCTTGCGTTTTGGGCCGTTTCCTGTTGCGGGCACTAGGCCTACCCACACAAGTGAGGTACCATTTTTCTCAGAAGACTTTGGGGAACGCGGGGTGGGTGGAATTTCGTGGATCCACGCAGATTCCAGAACTTACCACCACAGAAATATGAGGAAATTTGTTTTTTTTGACAATTGTTTAGGTTTGCAAGGGATTCTGGGTAACAGAACCTGGTGAGATCCAGTCAAGTCACCCCGTCCTTGATTCCCCTGGGTGTCAAGTTTTCAAAAATGTATAGGTTTGCTAGGTTTCCTTAGGTGCCGGCAGAGCTAGGGTTCAAAAACTGCAGCTAGGCACTTTGTAAAAAAAGGGTCATTTTTCACTCTGAAAATGTGGTGTGTCCACCTTGCGTTTTGGGCCGTTTCCTGTCGCGGGCACTAGGCCTACCCACACAAGTGAGGTACCATTTTTCTCGTAAGACTTTGGGGAACGTGGGGTGGGTGGAATTTTGTGGATCCACGCAGATTCCAGAACTTTCCACCACAGAAATGTGAGGAAAATGTGTTTTTTTTGACAGTTTTTCAGGTTTGCAGGGGATTCTGGGGAACAGAACCTGGTGAGAGCCAGTCAAGTCACCCCATCCTAGATTCCCTGGGTGTCTAGTTTTCAAAAATGTATAGGTTTGCTAGGTTTCCCTAGGTGCCGGCAGAGCTAGGGTTAAAAACTGCAGCTAGGCACTTTGTAAAAAAGGGTCATTTTTCACTCTGAAAATGTGGTGTGTCCCCCTTGCGTTTTGGGCCGTTTCCTGTCGCGGGCACTAGGCCTACCCACACAAGTGAGGTACCATTTTTCTTGTAAGACTTTGGGGAACGTGGGGTGGGTGGAATTTTGTGGATCCACGCAGATTCAAGAACTTTCCACCACAGAAATGTGAGGAAAATGTGTTTTTTTGGACAATTTCTTAGGTTTGCAAGGGATTCTGGGTAACAGAACCTGGTGAGAGCCAGTCAAGTCACCCCATTCTGGATTCACCTGGGTGTCTAGTTTTCAAAAATGTATAGGTTTGCTAGGTTTCCTAGGTGCCGGCAGAGCTAGGTTTCAAAAACTGCAGCTAGGCACTTTGTAAATAATGGGTCATTTTTCACTCTGAAAATGTGGTGTTTCCACCTTGCGTTTTGGGCCGTTTCCTGTCGTGGGCACTAGGCCTACCCACACAAGTGAGGTACCATTTTTCTCGGAAGACTTTGGGGAACGCGGGGTGGGTGGAATTTTTGGATCCACGCAGATTCCAGAACTTTCCACCACAGAAATGTGAGGAAAATGTGTTTTTTTGACAATGTTTTAGGTTTGCAAGGGATTCTGGGTAACAGAACCTGGTGAGAGCCAGTCAAGTCACCCCATCCTGGATTCCCCTGGGTGTCTAGTTTTCAAAAATGTATAGGTATGCTAGGTTTCCCTAGGTGCCGGCAGAGCTAGGGTTCAAAAACTACAGCTAGGCACTTTGCAAAAAAAGGGTCATTTTTCACTCTGAAAATGTGGTGTGTTCACCTTGCGTTTTGGGCCGTTTCCTGTCGCGGGCACTAGGCCTACCCACACAAGTGAGGTACCATTTTTCTCGGAAGACTTTGGGGAACGCGGGGTGGATGGAATTTTGTGGATCCACGCAGATTCCAGAACTTTGATCCACAGAAATGTGAGGAAAATGTGTTTTTTTACAATGTTTTAGGTTTGCAAGGGATTCTGGGTAACAGAACCTGGTGAGAGCCAGTCAAGTCACCCCATCCTAGATTCCCCTGGGTGTCTAGTTTTCAAAAATGTATAGGTTTGCTAGGTTTCCCTAGGTGCCGGCAGAGCTAGGGTTAAAAACTGCAGCTAGGCACTTTGTAAAAAAGGGTCATTTTTCACTCTGAAAATGTGGTGTGTCCCCTCTTGCGTTTTGGGCCGTTTCCTGTCGCGGGCACTAGGCCTACCCACACAAGTGAGGTACCATTTTTCTCATAAGACTTTGGGGAACGCGGGGTGGGTGGAATTTTGTGGATCCACGCAGATTCAAGAACTTTCCACCACAGAAATGTGAGGAAAATGTGTTTTTTTGGACAATTTTTTAGGTTTGCAAGGGATTCTGGGTAACAGAACCTGGTGAGAGCCAGTCAAGTCACCCCATCCTGGATTCCCCTGGGTGTCTAGTTTTCAAAAATGTATAGGTTTGCTAGGTTTCCTAGGTGCCGGCAGAGCTAGGTTCAAAAACTACAGCTAGGCACTTTGCAAAAAAGGGTCATTTTTCACTCTGAAAATGTGGTGTGTCCACCTTGCGTTTTGGGCCGTTTCCTGTCGCGGGCACTAGGCCTACCCACACAAGTGAGGTACCATTTTTTTAAAAGACTTTGGGGAACGCGGGGTGGGTGGAATTTTGTGGATCCACGCAGATTCCAGAACTTTCCACCACAGAAATGTGAGGAAAATGTGTTTTTTTTGACAATTTTTTAGGTTTGCAAGGGATTCTGGGTAACAGAACCTGGTGAGAGCCAGTCAAGTCACCCCATCCTGGATTCCCCTGGGTGTCTAGTTTTCAAAAATGTATAGGTTTGCTAGGTTTCCCTAGGTGCCGGCAGAGCTAGGTTTCAAAAATTACAGCTAGGCACTTTGTAAAAAATGGGTCATTTTTCACTCTGAAAATGTGGTGTGTCCCCCTTGCGTTTTGGGCCGTTTCCTGTTGCGGGCACTAGGCCTACCCACACAAGTGAGGTACCATTTTTCTCAGAAGACTTTGGGGAACACGGGGTGGGTGGAATTTCGTGGCTCCACGCAGATTCCAGATCTTACCACCACAGAAATATGAGGAAATTTGTTTTTTTTGACAATTGTTTAGGTTTGCAAGGGATTCTGGGTAACAGAACCTGGTGAGATCCAGTCAAGTTACCCCATCCTGGATTCCCCTGGGTGTCTAGTTTTCAAAAATGTATAGGTTTGCTAGGTTTCCCTAGGTGCCGGCAGAGCTAGGGTTCAAAAACTACAGCTAGGCACTTTGCAAAAAAAGGGTAATTTTTCGCAGTGAAAATGTGGTGTGTCCACCTTGCGTTTTGGGCCGTTTCATGTCGTGGGCACTAGGCCTACCCACACAAGTGAGGTACCATTTTTCTCGGAAGACTTTGGGGAACGCGGGTGGGTGGAATTTTGTGGATCCACGCAGATTCCAGAACTTTCCACCACAGAAATGTGAGGAAAATGTGTTTTTTTTGACAATTGTTTCAGGTTTGCAAGGGATTCTGGGTAACAGAACCTGGTGAGAGCCAGTCAAGTCACCCCATCCTAGATTCCCCTGGGTGTCTAGTTTTCAAAAATGTATAGGTTTGCTAGGTTTCCTTAGGTGCCGGCAGAGCTAGGGTTAAAAACTGCAGCTAGGCACTTTGTAAAAAAGGGTCATTTTTCACTCTGAAAATGTGGTGTGTCCCCCTTGCGTTTTGGGCCGTTTCCTGTCGCGGGCACTAGGCCTACCCACACAAGTGAGGTGACCATTTTTCTCGTAAGACTTTGGGGAACGCGGGGTGCGTTGAATTTTGTGGATCCACGCAGATTCAAGAACTTTCCACCACAGAAATGTGAGGAAAATGTGGTTTTTTTGACAGTTTTTCAGGTTTGCAAGGGATTCTGGGTAACAGAACCTGGTGAGAGCCAGTCAAGTCACCCCATCCTGGATTCCCCTGGGTGTCTAGTTTTCAAAAATGTATAGGTTTGCTAGGTTTCCCTAGGTGCCGGCAGAGCTAGGTTTCAAAAACTGCAGCTAGGCACTTTGTAAATAATGGGTCATTTTTCACTCTGAAAATGTGGTGTGTCCCCCTTGCGTTTTGGGCTGTTTCCTGTCGCGAGCACTAGGCCTACCCACACAAGTGAGGTGCCATTTTTCTCAGTAAGACTTTGGGGAACGCGGGTGGGTGGAATTTTGTGGATCCACGCAGATTCCAGAACTTTCCACCACAGAAATGTGAGGAAAATGTGTTTTTTTTACAATTTTTTAGGTTTGCAAGGGATTCTGGGTAACAGAACCTGGTGAGAGCCAGTCAAGTCACCCCATCCTGGATTCCCCTGGGTGTCTAGTTTTCAAAAATGTATAGGTTTGCTAGGTTTCCCTAGGTGCCGGCAGAGCTAGGGTTCAAAAACTACAGCTAGGCACTTTGCAAAAAAGGGTCATTTTTCACTCTGAAAATGTGGTGTGTCCAACTTGCGTTTTGGGCCGTTTCCTGTCGCGGGCACTAGGCCTACCCACACAAGTGAGGTACCATTGTTCTCGGAAGACTTTGGGGAACGCGGGGTGGATGGAATTTTGTGGATCCACGCAGATTCCAGAACTTTCCACCACAGAAATGTGAGGAAAATGTGTTTTTTTGACAATGTTTTAGGTTTGCAAGGGATTCTGGGTAACAGAACCTGGTGAGAGCCAGTCAAGTCACCCCATCCTAGATTCCCCTGGGTGTCTAGTTTTCAAAAATGTATAGGTTTGCTAGGTTTCCTTAGGTGCCGGCAGAGCTAGGTTTCAAAAACTGCAGCTAGGCACTTTGTAAAAAAAGGGTCATTTTTCGCAGTGAAAATGTGGTGTGTCCACCTTGCGTTTTGGGCCGTTTCCTGTCGCGGTCACTAGGCCTACCCACATAAGTGAGGTACCATTTTTCTCGGAAGACTTTGGGGGACGCTGGGTGGGTGGAATTTTGTGGATCCACGCAGATTTCAGAACTTTCCACCACAGAAATGTGACGAGAATGTGTTTTTTTTGACAATTTCTTCAGGTTTGCAAGGGATTCTGGGTAACAGAACCTGGTGAAAGCCAGTCAAGTCACCCCATAATGGAGTCTCCTGGGTGTCTAGTTTTCAAAAATGTATAGGTTTGCTAGGTTTCCCTAGGTGCCGGCAGAGCTAGGGTTCAAAAACTACAGCTAGGCACCTTGCAAAAAAAGGGTCATTTTTCACTCTGAAAATGTGGTGTGTCCACCTTGCGTTTTGGGCCGTTTCCTGTTGCGGGCACTAGGCCTACCCACACAAGTGAAGTACCATTTTTCTCGGAAGACTTTGGGGAACGCGGGGTGGGTGGAATTTTGTGGATCCACGCAGATTCCAGAACTTTCCACCACAGAAATGTGAGGAAAATGTGTTTTTTTTGACAATTGTTTCAGGTTTGCAAGGGATTCTGGGTAACAGAACCTGGTGAGAGCCAGGTCAAGTCACCCCATCCTCGAATTCCCCTGGGTGTCTAGTTTTCAAAAATGTATAGGTTTGCTAGGTTTCCCTAGGTGCCGGCAGAGCTAGGGTTCAAAAACTACAGCTAGGCACTTTGCAAAAAAGGGTCATTTTTCACTCTGAAAATGTGGTGTGTCCAACTTGCGTTTTGGGCCGTTTCCTGTCGCGGGCACTAGGCCTACCCACACAAGTGAGGCACCATTTTTCTCGGAAGACTTTGGGGAATGCGGGGTGGGTGGAATTTTGTGGATCCACGCAGATTCCAGAACTTTCCATCCACAGAAATGTGAGGAAAATGTGTTTTTTTGACAATGTTTTAGGTTTGCAAGGGATTCTGGGTAACAGAACCTGGTGAGAGCCAGTCAAGTCACCCCATCCTAGATTCCCTGGGTGTCTAGTTTTCAAAAATGTATAGGTTTGCTAGGTTTCCCTAGGTGCCGGCAGAGCTAGGGTTAAACAACTGCAGCTAGGCACTTTGTAAAAAAGGGTCATTTTTCACTCTGAAAATGTGGTGTGTCCACCTTGCGTTTTGGGCCGTTTCACTGTCGCGGGCACTAGGCCTACCCACACAAGTGAGGTACCATTTTTTCGTAAGACTTTGGGGAACGCGGGGTGGGTGGAATTTTGTGGATCCACGCAGATTCAAGAACTTTCCACCACAGAAATGTGAGGAAAATGTGTTTTTTTGGACAATGTTTTAGGTTTGCAAGGGATTCTGGGTAACAGAACCTGGTGAGAGCCAGTCAAGTCACCCCATCTTGGATTCCCCTGGGTGTCTAGTTTTCAAAAATGTATAGGTTTGCTATGTTTCCCTAGGTGCCGGCAGAGCTAGGGTTCAAAAACTGCAGCTAGGCACTTTGTAAAAAATGGGTCATTTTTCACTCTGAAAATGTGGTGTGTCCACCTTGCGTTTTGGGCCGTTTCCTGTCGCGGGCACTAGGCCTACCCACACAAGTGAGGTACCATTTTTCTCGGAAGACTTTGGGGAACGCGGGGTGCGTGGAATTTTGTGGATCCACGCAGATTCCAGAACTTTCCACCACAGAATTGTGAGGAAAATGTGGTTTTTTTTTACCATTGTTTAGGTTTGCAAGGGATTCTGGGTAACAGAACCTGGTGAGAGCCAGTCAAGTCACCCCATCCTCGATTCCCCTGGGTGTCTAGTTTTCAAAAATGTATAGGTTTGCTAGGTTTCCCTAGGTGCCGGCAGAGCTAGGGTTCAAAAACTACAGCTAGGCACTTTGCAAAAAAAGGGTCATTTTTCACTCTGAAAATGTGGTGTGTCCAACTTGCGTTTTGGCCCGTTTCCTGTCGCGGGCACTAGGCCTACCCACACAAGTGAGGTACCATTTTTCTCGGAAGACTTTGGGGAACACGGGGTGGGTGGAATTTTGTGGATCCACGCAGATTCCAGAACTTTGATCCACAGAAATGTGAGGAAAATGTGTTTTTTTTACAATGTTTTAGGTTTGCAAGGGATTCTGGGTAACATAACCTGGTGAGAGCCAGTCAAGTCACCCCATCCTGGATTCCCCTGGGTGTCTAGCTTTCAAAAATGTATAGGTTTGCTAGGTTTACCTAGGTGCCGGCAGAGCTAGGGTTAAAAAACTACAGCTAGGCACTTTGTAAAAAAAGGGTCATTTTTCACTCTGAAAATATGGTGTGTTCAACTTGCGTTTTGGACCGTTTCCTGTCGCGGGCACTAGGCCTACCCACACAAGTGAGGTACCATTTTTCTCGGAAGACTTTGGGGAATGCGGGGTGGGTGGAATTTTGTGGATCCACGCAGATTCCAGAACTTTGATCCACAGAAATGTGAGGAAAATGTGTTTTTTTACAATGATTTTAGGTTTGCAAGGGATTCTGGGTAACAGAACCTGGTGAGAGCCAGTCAAGTCACCCCATCCTGGATTCCCTGGGTGTCTATTTTTCAAAAATGTATAGGTTTGCTAGGTTTTCCTTGGTGCCGGCAGAGCTAGGGTTGAAAAACTACAGCTAGGCACTTTGCAAAAAAAGGGTCATTTTTCACTCTGAAAATGTGGTGTGTCCACCTTGCGTTTTGGGCCGTTTCCTGTCGCGGGCACTAGGCCTACCCACACAAGTGAGGTACCATTTTTCTCACAAGACTTTGGGGAACGCGGGGTGGATGGAATTTTGTGGATCCACGCAGATTCCAGAACTTTCCACCACAGAAATGTGAGGAAAATGTGTTTTTTTTTACAATGTTTTAGGTTTGCAAGGGATTCTGGGTAACAGAACCTGGTGAGAGCCAGTCAAGTCACCCCATCCTAGATTCCCCTGGGTGTCTAGGTTTAAAAAATGTATAGGTTTGCTAGGTTTCCCTAGGTGCCGGCAGAGCTAGGGTTCAAAAACTGCAGCTAGGCACTTTGCAAAAAAAGGGTCATTTTTCACTCTGAAAATGTGGTGTGTCCACCTTGCGTTTTGGGCCGTTTCCTGTCGCGGGCACTAGGCCTACCCACACAAGTGAGGTACCATTTTTCTCGGGAGACTTAGTGTAACACAGAATTGTAGAGCAAATGTTATTACCTATTGACTTTCGATGCATTTCTGCCTTCCAAATGAAAGACAATGTGTAAAAAATAAGTCATTTTGAAAAATGACCTATAATTCTCATGCTAGTATGGGTACTCCCAATTTTGGAAATGTGCAAATATCTACTGTTTCTAAACTCTATATTTTGTTCCCATTTCAGAAATACATAGGTGTCTATCATACCAATTTTTCCATGTATACATTTTCCCAAAATAATTGCTATATACCCGGTACATAATAAAAACCATTGCAAGACGCTACTCAGTTATTGGCTCTGGGTTCGTTGCGGTTCTTGGTGAACCTACAAGTCCTATATATCCCCACAACCAGAAAGGTCCAGCAAATGTAACGGTATATTGCTTTCATACAGCTGTCATAATTAGAAGAAGTTACAGGTGAAATGGCTGTTTTTTTCAACTAATTTTCAATTTTTCCTACATTTAACTGTTAGTTTCTATGAAGAAACCTTGAAGGATCTACACAAATGACCCCTTGCTGAATTCAGAATTCTGCCTAGTTTTCTAAAAATGTAAAGCTCTCCAGGATCCATTATTGCTTTCATACCCATTTCTACCATTAACTGGAAGGAGGTTGAAAGCACAAAAATAGCAAAAATAGGCTATGTCCCAGAAAAACGCCAAAACTGTGTAAAACATGTTGGTTTTCTGACAAAAGTCTGCTTGTCCCTGAAAGCTGGGAAGATGGTGATTTCAGCACCACAACCCCTTTTTGATACCATTTGCAGGGAAAAACCAGACGCTTTCATCTAGAGCCCTTTTTCCCATTTTTCAAAAAAAAATTAGCTGTATTTTGACTAATTTCTGGGTCCCCTCCAGGGGAATCCACAAACCCTGGATACCTTTAGAATCCCCATG
The DNA here is from genome assembly GCA_963921515.1 of Calotriton arnoldi. Classification (NCBI taxonomy): domain Eukaryota; kingdom Metazoa; phylum Chordata; class Amphibia; order Caudata; family Salamandridae; genus Calotriton; species Calotriton arnoldi. Next base: position 269,359 of record CAWUFW010007495.1, on the reverse strand, counting down.
ATGTTGGAAAAAAGGACGCAAATTTGGCGTGGATACCTTATGTGGTCAAAAAGTTACAGGGGCCTAAGCGCGAACTACCCCAAATAGCCAAAAAAAGGCTTAGCACAGGGGGGGAAAAGGCCTAGCAGCGAAGGGGTTAAGGTTATAAATCTGTATCGCTGGCAGGATGGGACGATATTGTGAGCTGTGTGATAATTTTAAATACATCCCACTATTTTCTCCGTTTTTAATCGTCGCTGCATTGTGTGAGCTTGCCACCCCAGATGTTCAGTTACAGTGATGCCTAAATACACAAATGTGCACACACGTTCCAATAGGGGGGCCTGCTAAAGTGAGATGGGTCCTGGTCAAGAGCCCAGGATTCAGGACCATGTACTTTGTTTTGCTCACATTAATCTTCAATCCCCTCATTTGGCAGAAACATTCAAACTAGCTCAACAGCTTCTGGAGTCCCATAAGGGTTTTGGATAGCAGTAAAGTTTCATCAGCAAACATGAGGGCAGGAACCCTCATATTTGCTAATCTGGGTGCACTGTTGTCACACTGATCCAGGAATTTAACAAGGCAATTGATGTAGAGTGTAAACAGCGTGGGGGCCAACACGCACCCCTGTCTGACTCCTCTGGTTACAGGGAAGGAATCAGTTAGCTGACCTGCTCTACCATGCCTTACCTGTGCATAGTTATTAATATGCAGCCTAACTATAATGTCTAGCAAATGACTTGGCACACCCATCTCAGAAAGAACATGCCTAGCGTTGACTTTGGTACTAAATAAATGGCAGCGCACACGTCTACAAACATGACATAAAGTTGCCTCATCCCAATGTGACTGTCTTCCAGTACAGCATTTGTTAAATGGAACACTTGATCAATTGTATTTGTAGACTCTCTAAAGCCCACCTGGAGAAGTGTCAAGATCTAATTTTTGGATAGCCATTCCTGTAATCTACCCAGAATCACCTTACTGAAAAGCTTTTGCGTACTATCGATGAGATTTATTGGTCAATACTATGCAAGCAAGTCACTTGAGCCCTTTATAAAAATAGCGATTTTTTCTGCCCCTACCCAAGTGTGTGGAACAAAATACTCCCTTAAAAAAGGGTTTAAACAGCACTGCAAAATAAGCACCCCAAAGATTTTTCTCACTCAAGAATAGGTCACCAGGGATTTTATCTAAACATTGGGCTTTATTGGGGACTATTACCCTGATTGCCAAATGAATTTCCTCCACTGAAATGTCCTTGGGTGCCTCTTCTTGTGCATAGGTGGTGGAACCTGGAGAGACAATCTTAGCACTCGTGCCCACCTCACCTTGATTGCTATGCGGCTAACAAATGTCCCCAGAGCCCAACAATCTCCCCATATTATCTTGCTGATTTCCCTTCTGCATATATAAACTGGAGAAGTATGCCACCCAGTCTCTTGCTGCAATGTTATTTTCTATGATGCTGAACCCTTTACTGCTGCCTGTTGCTACCAGCTTCCAAAAGGAACGAAGATCTTTCAATTTGGCAGCATCTAGGAGGGCCTCACTTATACCCTGCTCCTGTTCATTTTTGTCCCTCGAAAGCGCTAACTTGTAACACCGTCTGGTTGCCTGACTTAACGGTCTATTACTCTGCCTGATCGCAAGGATCAGAGCAAATTTGGATTCCCTGCATGGTTTATTAAACCAACATTTAAGGCGCTTCCTCTCCACTAAGTGCACGTTTTCTTCTAAGAAAAAGATCATCAGATTCATGTACATCCGAGTGTGGGTCTCAATTATCTCGCCAAGTGAGTCAGGTGCATTCCCCGCACAAACCAGTGGTATCATGCCCTACATGCCAGCAAAACCACCCTAAGGAACTCACTGATAGACTCCTGAGAATGCTTTAATATACTCCATTTGACTCTAGAACTGTTACTAGTGACTCTCAGTCTTCTATCAAATGGTCCCCCTAGGGTGTTCTGTTTTCCACTAAGTGGCAAACTTTCCTTGAGAATCAGGGCATTATAGTCACCGTCCAATCATGATACGACTACCATATCCACCAAAAATGGAGAAAGCTTAATGTCCAACATTATACAATCAATTAAGCTAGCATAGTTCAGTCTTTTAAATGTGTGGTTGCCCATTTTATTGGAGACTGACCTGCCATTACAAGCGCGAAGCCCCAAATTTAATGTAAGAGCATTGATTTGAACTGCTAGAGGAGACCATTTCTTAATGGAGGGAATTCCCAACTCAGGTGTAGACCAAATAGATCCTCGTCTGCTATCAAGGCAAGGCTATCTATACTTAACTGTTCAAAATGACAATTAAAATCGAACCCCACAATTTTCCTTCCTGTAGGAGGAAGTGAAGCTAAGTGCTCATTCAGATGACCTACAACAATAAATTCCATAGTGTTCCTGGTGGGTCGGCAGTATACATTATATATGTAATATGTCACATCCAAGTTAGCAGCCAGGTTAAGGAATAAGATGTCTGGGGAGTCCACTGTAATCTCCCTCAACAGGCCTGAGATGGTGGTTCTCACCCACAACATAACACCCCCTAAAGGCCTGCCTGCCCCTAAAGATATGGCTGCCTGAAGTGGGGAGCACCTCGCAGTAAGAACAAGGACACGTAATAACCTTATAGGAAGTTGCTTTAATCCAGGTTACATCCATAGAAACCTCATCCTCCAGGTACAAGCTGCTACTGTCATAATATTTAAGCATCAACATTCCTAAGACAAGCAAATTCTATCATAGAACAGGAAACCTAGGTAACAAGGTAGGACATCATTAACACTGGAACACCACATCACCTCCCCCCTTACAAAACAACAAAAACAGCAACAAAATGAAAAAACAAAATGAAAGAACAAAAACCAATTAAGAAATACAATCCTGTAAGCGAAGAGGAATCCCCTTAGGTCTAATAGACTGTCTTCTCACAACTCGTGTGGCACAAGAAGATTCTTCACCCGCTTCTTCACTTAAACTTTGAGGTAGCCACTTTACAATCCTGTTGAGATTCCAAACTCTATGATCTTGAGTTTTGACAGCATTGCCCAAGTGTTTGATAACCTTTATGGGCTGTCCAAACTTTGACTTACCAACTCTTCTTTTGGGAAGTTTTACCCTAACCCAGTCACCAACTTCAACAACTGTTTTCTTCACAGCGTTCCTAACATCAAAACAAATTTTCCTCTTCTCCATCCTCTCCAACTCTCTGTCTTTCCACCCATCAGTACAGTCCACCACACCACCTGCCTCCTTTCTCCTAGAAGTAACCCAGAGAGGAGTGACTTGAGTATTTGCCAGTCTCCCTTTAAACAATCTAAAGGGTGAAACTCCAGTAGAAGAATGTGGAGTGAACCTGTACTCACGTACCTTTTACTTTATTGCATCCTCCCAGTCACCACCAGAGACAACGGCTAATTGAATAGCTTCCTTCAGCACTTTCACAAATCTTTCTACTACACCATTGCACTCGGGATGATAAAGTGCAGCCTGCTTATGATTAATACCCCTCTCACTCAGAAACCTTTCCACAACCATGGAGGTAAATTTGACTCCGTTGTCAGACAAGACAGAAGCTGGCAAGCCTTCTCTCTCAAAATGTTCCTCCAGAAAATTAACAAATTGTTAACAGAGTTAACAATCTTAACCTCTGGCCACCTGGAAAACATGTCAACACAGACAAGAACATAACGATCCTGTGTCCTTATCTTCACAGGACCCAAAATGTCCAAAGCAATGTCAACCCAAGGACCACTCGCTTGTTTCCTGATCATCATGGGTTGTGTCCTACACTTGAGTATTTTATCACTGCTCGCACACTGAGAGCAGTTGCGTACAATCCTTTCTATGTGTACATCCATGGCAGGCCACCAATAGGCCTCCCTAATCCTCTCCTTAGTCTTTGCAATACCCATATGACTTGCATGGGCATTAGCCACTAACTTGTCACGTAGATTCTCGGGCACTACCAGTCTGCTTCCCCTCAAGAGTATACCACTCAAAATTGATAACTCATCCTTTACACACCAAAACCCCTTAAGTTGGTCAGAACAATCACGTTTCTCACACCATCCACCACATATATTGGCCATGACTTGTTGCAACGTGGAATCAGCATTAAGACAATCCAACCACTCAGCCTCAGTTAAGAAACCTTTGCTAACCAAACAAACCTTCAAATCTTCCTCAACATCCTCACCAGCAAAATAATCATCATTATCAAGGAAATCCAGAGTCTCAGAAGAACCACCAAGCCTAGACAGACAATCTGCTAAAATGTTACTTGACCCTGGTAAATACTCGATATCAAACTCAAATTCCTGTAGCGCAACCATCCACTTCCTTATTCTGTGAGAGACACAATCAACACCTTTTTTCCCAAACACCTCTTTCAAATGTTTGTGGTCAGAAACAACAGAAAAATGTTTGCCCCACAGAAACTACTTCAGTTTGCGAACTGCCCAGTAGACACCCAAAGCTTCTTTTTCAACAACTGAGTAATTGCACTCAGCTCCCCTAAGAGGTCTTGATATGAACAAAATGGTGTTTGTCTGACTCTTCTCCAGTTTGTAGCAAAACAGCGCCTAAGCCTTTAGAACTAGCATCAGTCATGATGTATGAATCTTTGGAAGGATCAAAACTTGACAAATTGGGAGCCTCATTCAAGCGCTTCTTAATCAAGTCAAACTCTTCACAACGAGCTTGACACCACACAAACTCACGTCCTTTCCTCAAAAGCCCTCTCATGCATTCAGTCTTCTGTGAAAAACCAGGCACAAATTTATTATAAAACTCTGCCATGCCTAAGAATTTCAGAAGTTCGTCTTTGTTTTCTGGATAGTTAAATTGAGAAATAGTGTCTACTAAGGAGGGTTTCAGCCTAATACCTGACCTTGAGACCAAATGTCCCAAATACTCTATTTCTCTCACCTCAAACTTGCATTTGTCTAATCTCACAGTTAGACCTGCCTCCTGCAGCTTGCGTAACACTTCAGTTAATCTTTTGTCATGTTCCTGCAAGTCTACCCCATGAACCAGAACATCATCTTGGTAGATCTTAATCCAATCAATGCCTCTCAGGACATTCTCCATCACTCTTTGAAATACCGAGGCTGAGGAAATTAAACCAAACGGCATCCTGAGAAATGTATAAGTTCCAAATGGGGTAATGAAAGCCGTGAGATCTTGACAGGAGGGATGAAGTCTGACTTGATGATAAGCCGAGGAGAGATCCAATGTCGAAAAATGTGTGGCACCACCGAGAGAAGATAGCATCTCCGAAATATTGGGAAGAGGGTAATGATCCACAACAACGGCTTTGTTCAGTTCCCTCAAGTCAATGCATAATCTGGCCTCCCCATTGGCCTTGTGAGCCATAACCACTGGAGAAACCCATTCAGTGGCTTCGACTTCTTGAATGATCCCATTCTTCAATAACTTGTCCAGTTCCGTTCTCATGTTCCCCTTGACCATCAATGGGACATTCCTAACTTTCGCTACCCTTGGGGTGACATCAGATTTTAACTTTATTAGGTGTACGTAGGGGCATATTATCAAGCGGCAGCGATAATTATCGCTGGCAGCGCTTAGCGTGAGATTTGTTATCGCCGGCTATCGCTGGAAATTATCGCCATGCTAGCGCTGTATTAACAATGCTTAGCGCAATGGCGATAATAATTCCAGCGATAGTGGTGTTTTCCATGGAACATCGCTGGTTTTCCAGCAATGTTCCATGGAAAACGGCGATATTTTTGATGATAGGGCCTGTGGTCTTAGCCACACAATCCACCCCCATGTTAGGTATGCTCTTAGTCTGGAATTTAACAGACCTTAAATTCCAGCGTTAAGGCATAGTTAACGCGATTTCAAATATCGTTAACCCTCCTTGATGATATCGCGAAGCTGGGTTAGCGATATTTTCCCATGGAGTATTGTCAGGCACGCCTCCTTTGCATCTCATTAACGATGCGATGCGAGGCGTGCTGACAACGGGCGCTAAGGCAAGGAAACACGCGCTAGCGTGTCCTTGTTAATAAAGCGATAATATTATCGCCGCTTTTCGCCCGAAAATGGACGCTAAAGCGGCGATAATGTTATTGCCAGCCCTTGGTAATATGCCCCATAGTTTTTAAGACAACCTAACTTATTATGAAAAACATTCGGAAATTTTGTAACCCAAGTTCAACCAGAAGTTACAGTCTCAATAACAGGCAACTCTCTCAAGCACACAGAGGGAGATTCATTTGGAACTAAGTAAACATGTAAGTCCCGCTGGTGACTCCAGCTAATGAGAGAGTCACCTTTCATCGAGACAGATATTTCTTCTAAACAGAGCTGTGCTCTCTCTGGGTGAGCTGGGGACATGGTTTATGTAAAGCACTTGCAATGATAGAATCCACATCACTACCTACATTCCACTTCGTAACCTATAAAGTTATCACCTGACGCATTCAAAGCACCAAAATACAATGTGAACCATCAAGATTTTTCCTTTGAAATTCACTCACTCTAGTCATATGGATAAATGCAGTATTTGGGTCAAAGCTTAGTCAGTTCCCAGGGAAACATACTAACCTCAGACATTTCTAAACACTATACATCCAGTGGAGTCAAGTGTGGTATGACCTGCACTGATCCCACTATGTTTTCTAATCCAACATGACTTAAAAATGTCACACTTTGGTTAACCTCACACATTTTGATCATATTTATGTGAAGGCAAGTTCTGGAATTATTGGGCATTGACAAAATTGGCAACACTCAACATTCTCAAACTTCTCTTTATAAAAATGGTACCTGACTTTTGTTGGTGGGCCTCTTACCCACAACATTAAGTGGGCAACACTTTGACCATGTGAAGCCAATTTGGTCTTCATGTGGTTACAATTTTGGTATGTATCTATGAGTTTTGTTAGGTCCACCCACACATGGGAATCTTTGTTTCAATCAGAAGTAGTATGGGATTTCTGGGTATGGGAAAGCAGTATCTACCCCATGGCTTGCCAAGCAGAGGAGGCAGAATGAGGGGTTAGCCCCCAATCTGCCACCTCATATGTCAAAACTGCACCTAAAATAATTTAAATTTGCCCATTTTTTTTATAAACTTATCCTTGGCGTCCATTTGGCTTTCTATCCCCTTCTGTGGTGACACTGTCAGGGCAAACCCACCAAAGTGCCCCATCTGGAGGGGGCAGGAATAATGTTTGGACTTTATGGGTGGGAGTAGGGCCTGATGCCTGTGTGGGCATAAATAAAAACAACTCTGCAATCCAGATTGGAGGTATATCCCCATATCAGTCCCTTGAGGTGCAGAAAGACTGTTTAAGTTGGGGAGTACAGCTTGACGCCTTACCGGCTGGACCCCATGCCAATGTTTTACATAAATGAAAACAGCCATAGTGTATAAATCCTACAATTTGCATCCCAGGTGGGGCAGAAAGGCTTTTAGAACTTTACATGTGGTGGTACGAACTGATGACAGAATGGGCAAGCCTCCACCCCATTCCATTTAATTAAAAAAATAAACACTTGTGTCTGGTGAACCTTTCTGCTCTTATAGGGGGCAGATATAGGTAAATCTCCCAATCACCATCATCAGAGTGGGTAGGAAAGTCTGTAAATCCTCTTAGGGTTGGGGAGCATTTGGCCATTCTTGAGGGGCTGCTGCCACACATTGAAGCCAGCCCTGGTAGGTATTGGGTGGATTCTATCTTCTGGATTACCCTTGAAGAAGTCCTCAAGTAGATATACACTAGGAAGGAGTCCCATCAGAAAGGGGATACTCACTACTTTCCAATATTAGCTCTCACCCGCTCCTTTGCTGGTCAGTTTATTGGGAGGGGGGCTAATATATACTCATGAACACAGATCACAGTGAAAACAGGTGAAGCCTTATGCTTACGGGTGCTTTCACTTTTCACTGTCAGATTCAGTGATGTCAGTGAACATAGTGCACTGCTTGTCACTGTTATTAAAAAACCTTTACTTAGACTGCGAGGGAAGCTCTTCAACCTCACTTGAGCTAAGGATATCACTTTGGTGTGAGCACAAGAGGGGTTGCCTCCCGTAAGTAGGAGGACATTATGTTCATGTTGTTAGAAATGGGATCTCTGGTTGGTTAGGGTATGCGCCTAAGCCAGGCAGAAACCACCACTCTAGTCAGGGCAAGGGAGCTACACACTGAAGTTAACCCCTGCTCACCCCCTTGGTAGCTTGGCACGAGCAGTCAGGCCTATCCCAGAGGCAATGTGTAAAGCGTTTCTGCAACACACTCACACAGCAGCGACACACTAGGCACACCACAAAAGATACTCCACACAAGGTTATATAAAAATAGACTTTGTATTATCCATAAAACACATCAGAGCATAATCCCATATATACACTGTGCCACCTGGCACTACGTATTACTTTACAGGGGATTATATACATTACAGGGCCAATCGGGCCACTGTCATCACCATTAGAACACACAAGTAGTGAAAACCATTACCAGTAACTACTGGTAACGTTGCAGGTAGCATAAACACATTCTGCATAACATCCTAGGCATACCGCCTCAATTACCAGTGCACCACAGTAAAGCAACCAGTAACTACTGGTCAAACATTGTACTTAGCATCACACCTTAGACATAAGCATATTAGGCAAAACATCCTAAATTAGCAGTGTACCACAGTAACACTCCTGCGGTGTACACATCACCTTGGGGCCTTACGCCCCACCAAAACACGGGACGAACCCCAGGCTGACTTGCCTTCCTCGGGGGCCCGTCTTGGGCTGTCCCAAATTCCCTTTGTCCAAACGTCAGGGCTCTCTGAGCACGTGGCTGTTGTCTGCCACCAGGCTGCCAATGCAGCAGGGTACTGGCCCCAACAGGCCGGTACCAATAATGGGGGCGAGGGTGCAGCTCACCCATATCTCCTGCCGACACCAAAATGCCCCCCCACATTGCAGCTGCCGCGATCCGGCGGTGCAGCTGTGAAAATAGCCACCGGCACCAACAGTGCATTGGGAGCCCCCTTCACCGGGCCTCCCTGGGGCAACTAGCAGGCACCAACTGTGTGCCCCCTCAGCCCCACTCACTGGTGTTTCTCTCGTTGGCAGGGAGAAATCGAGAATGAAGTCTCCTTTAGGTCGGGGGGAAGCACTGACTCTGTCTCCCTTCCGCGTGGGAAACCAGGGCCCCTCCCAGGCCCTACTCCCGGGACCTTGCACTTGCCTGGGATGCCTCCGCTTGTCTGCGCTAGGAGCCCACGAAGCTCCGGTCCGTCTTCCAGCTACCGGCCCTGCTTACCAGCAGGCTCAGGCATCATGGACATGGGAGCCCTGCCTGGGATCAGGCACAGGGTTGCCTAGCTTCCCCTCTGGCGCTACTTCCTCTGGTCGGGAGCGCACATGGAGCAAACCCTCCATCGATTCTTGCTCCTCTTGGCATTGTGGGCCGCGCCCACAATCAGGGGTGAACTTGCCTGACTTCCGGCCTCTGGAGCGAAGTCTTCACTGGATTGGCTCCTTCACTCAGGACGACGGCCGCGCCCACAGTCAGGTCGAGCCGCCTGGCTTCCTGGTCGCGTTACAATCGGAGCCCCCATCTCGGGCTCGAGTTAGAGGGTTCACCCTGCGCTGTCTGTCCAGCCACCAGAAGGCTCTGCACGCTCTTTCCCCCCAATAAAAAGACGGTCAGTAGGGGGAAGAGCTCTCCATACCCTGAGCAGTGCTCCACATGCACTTGGGGAGAGCAGGGTGGATTTCCAGCGCTCACCCCACGCTGGATCCAGAAAGCACACAGCGCTTGGCACAGGCAGGTCAGCACACCGGGTCCCCCAGCAGAGGGGAAGTCCTGGAAGTTCCCCTCCCAGCAGACAGCAGGTCAATCCCCGGTGGCGGTACCTCCTGGCAGTCCAGCAGCCTACTGGCTGCAATTCCAAGTAAGCACTAAGCAGTATAACACATTCATGGGGTCACAGCCCCGGTACTTATACGATGTTAGTCTTTGTCCCCCCCCGGCACAGGGCTCTGTGCCCGGTCCAAACCAGTTTTGGGGGGCACTTAGGAACATTCTTTCAGTGCACAAAACACCCTCATTGTTAGTGTAGGCTCTGGCCCCAGACACACTGCAGGGGGGCGGAGCCAGCATTGTACAAGGCAGGCACAGACCTATTCAGGGTCAGGGGCTACTCCTCCCACTACTCCAAATGCAGATCAGGCCCATTCAGCCTAGTGCTAACTCACCCAGCCCCTCTGGAGCCACTGCACCTCCCCAGTCTCTGTCACTCCAGAGCCAGACATGCAATACACAACAGGCAGGCACACAGAAATGCCCACTTCTAAAAGTGGCATTTCTAAAATAGTGATAATAAATCTGCGAACACCGTTACGCAGCATTTATTACCACTATTCCAAACATACCAAACTTGATCACGCTACTTCTCTCATATCAGGAATTACCACTGACACACATATCAGGGAATCCCCAATGCATTCCTATGAGAGGGCAGCCTCACAGTAGTGAGAAATCAAAATGGCTGTTTTTCACTACCAGGACAGTTAAGGCACATGTCCTACCTTTTACCTACAGCGCACCCTGCCCATAGGGCTAGCTAGGGCCTACCTTAGGGGTGACTGATATGTAGTAAAAGGGGAGTCACAGACGTGGCAACCACTTTATGTGCCACTTCACAGCAGCAGTAAACTGCGCGCGCAGGCCCTGCAATGGCAGAGGCCTGACACAGGTTTGAAAGGCTACTTTGGTGGGTGGCGCAAGCAGCACTGCAAGCCTCACCAGTAGCATTTAATTTACTGGCCCTGGGTATCTGAGATACCACTTTACAAGGGACTGATAGGTAAATTAAATACGCCAAACAGGTGTAGACCAATCTTACCATGTTTTACCATAGAGACCACATGCACTTTGCACTGGACAGCAGTGATAAAGTGCCCAGAGTCCTAAAACCACCAACACCAGGTCAGAAAAAATACCAGGAGGAAGGCAAAAGTTCAAGGATGACCCTGCAAAAAGGGCCAAGTCCAACACATGTCTTCTGCCCTGCCTAGGTAGTAGGACATGAATGTTTTGCCCCTCACATGTAAATGGTTTATAGGACAAATTGGCCCAAGTAATGCAATTTCAGTCTCTATCCAAGGGTTTAGCTATCAGTGCTGCAGCCAGTATTGTCCCACTGTCTGGGAACAATACACAAATACTAATAGCTGAGCTATTTACAGCCATGTGACCCAGGACACTGGCAGAAAGCAAAAATGGTTAGGACAGGAAAACGCCAACTTTCCACAGGTAACTTTTTCAGAAATTTGACTTAAAATCCAACTTTGCCAACACAAAGGATTTTAAATTCCAATTTATTTGAGCCTAAACATGACATTTTTACCTGCTCACAATCAAATGTTATCACACATTAAATGTAATAAGGTAACCCAATGTTATGCAATAGGAGAGATAGGCCTTGCAGTAGTAGTAGTAGTTTTTCACTACCAGGACATGTAAAACTGAAATCCACATGTCTTAATTTTTAAATACAATACATCCTGCCCTGTGAGCAATTGGGACCTACCTACGGTATGAGCCAGGGGTGTGCTGGAAGGAAGGACCACTGTGTCAAGGCAGCTCTGGGGAGGGTAGAGTGTTGCAACGTGTCCAGAGTATATTGTGTTTTAAAAACTCATCATTATCCTCCTATACTGCACTGGAAAAGACTTTGCTCAGGGACACGAAGATACTGGATATAATTAGCCTCTCTATGAGCTTAGCTCATGGTTTTAGCCTGTTACAAATCATCTCTCTGACAATAAGATGGTAGCCTACTACATTGTTACTTTGATGTGGATCCTACAGAGGACTCAGCTATAAATTAGAGGGGCTCATCAAGATAACCAGATCTTGAAATCTGGGTATGGATTCCCACTGGATGTGCAAATATTCCTTGAATATTCAACCACAAAAACTATAGAGAGTGAACAAAACTGCAGACAATCACTCCCATATGGAGGAGGCTGAGGAACAACTATAAGCTGCATTGCTTAAGGCCACCCCAAAATACAAACTTTTAATGCTCAGCTCATAAGAGATTGTTTTGCAGTAAACGCTGCGCCACAACTTGTAGGACTTGCAGACAATGCGCCAAATAGACGCATTTGCTTACTGTAGCAAAAATGATCAGGATAGACCTATTGGCACAGACCAGATTTCATCTAGTAATGTTACAGTAACTACAGCACAAATTATGTATGTGACTGCTACTGGCCAATGTACACTTTCCAATTATGATACAGATTCAATCTTTGGCAGAGAATCCATAGCAGCCTCTGGAAGCTCACAAACTCGAGTAAATATCTCAAGCAATTCATTGGATAGATCAGACATATCATTGGAAACATGTCATTTGTATGGGTGGGAAATAAATTCTGCTCCACCAGCAGAGTTGGTGGAGGTTTGGCCACTCTGCATTAAACATGTAACGCATAGTTCGGCCAAATTCTGCCAACCGCCGTGTGGTGGAGTTTTCTCTCACTCGTGGCTTGTCAATGGTAAGTTGGCAAGTAAAAGCAAGATTTGGCATACCATAGAATGATTTTCAGTCTCTAAGAGGGCACCAGGAGAGATTTCTCAAACAAGTGGGATCGAGGGTGGTCGCAACCATCCGCAGTCAGAGAGCTGCTGCTAAAAAATGACAGCAAAATCAACTGGAGAAGCAGCACCCTCTGATGCACTGCGTAGTGTCGTTCGCTCAGATTTTTCAGCTTGGAACGAGCAACCAGTGCTGAAATGAAATGCAAACAGCATGATGTGCTAAATCCCACCTGTGCGTGGAACTCCGCAGAAACTCGTGGAATTTTAATGCAAAACTCAGCGAGTTCTGCCACCCCTAATAATTTTGTTGAACAAAGTGACTCAAATAAACCATGTCCAGCAAAGGAGATGTCGAATTTGTTTGAACTACAGGACATGAATACGCCACCCGCCTTCCCTGTTTTGGCAGCAAGGGGCACTCTCAGTAACACCTTGACAAAAATCTCGGTACCCTAATAAGTCAACCTGTTGTAATCAATGAGTTCTTAGAGACTTGGCAATCTGTGTCTAAATGGTAATTGAAAGTAATGGCCCTTTAAAACCATAGGGGCATCCTCAAAAGTGCTTGGATTTTCTTTTGGAGATTTACTGCAATTACTTCCAAATAAGATAGATGTTCATTTAACTCAAATGTAGAAAAAGGAAAATCTAAGTGGAAATGATGTCAGTAACGCTGCATCAAATAATGAAATAATGCATCTCACATCATAATGAGAATGGGTGATCCTACAGCATAAACCCCTTTAAAGTTAGTTGAGCGGGGCCCTAATACATTAAAGCTTTAAAATAATCCCCCAGAAATCAGTAAAGTGAACACTGAAGGATTGCTGGGGCCACCTACAAATGAAGCCGAAATAAATAAGGTTGAAAGATTCAAGGGATGGTCAGGATAACCAGATGTTTGAAAAATATTTAAGTAAGCGGAGGCCTAAAAAGTGGAGAAATCTAGATAAGAAAGCCAATTCAAAAAGTAAGCCAGTAACAAATAAGGGAATGTTAAAAGAAAGAGAATTTCTCTAATGAAAAGGGAGTTAAAGTCGTTATCCACGAAGACGATGCACCCCCTACAACTGGAATGAATGAGCCATAGTGAAAATGAGCCGATCATCCTGACCCCAAGAACTACCCAGAAAATAATTAGTGGTAAAACCCAACTCCCCAGGGAAATGGGACACAAAGAGTATTGGCACAATTATCAGAATCACCTACAGATTTGATCTTAAAATCACCCCTTAAGGCACAACATCTAAATTTACCACACCCGGGAACAACCTCTGACTGCATGGGTACTAACTATGAAGAAAGTCCATCCAATCCTATCTGTGGACTTGTGAAAATCAATTCAGATGTTTGCTGTGGTCAAGACATCAACGTGGGTAGCCAAAGTGACTTTTGTCCTAAATATCACTCCGAAGGCAAAGACGACATTTTGAATCGTTAAAATGTACTGAAATTGTTATCTGCCTTTGATGATTTGAAAGGAGTCATTTATTGGGAATTATTGAGCATGGAATTTATGCAAAATCTATGCTCTTTTTTGGCATTACACATACAACATGGAGATCTCGGGAGATTGTAAACCTGATCTGGTCGGAGTGAAATCATTTTGCTGACTGGGGTATCATACTCAACTCTGCAGGAAAAATATCTGTTCATCTTGAGAAACTCACATCTCCTTTGTAGTGCACTCACTCTAGAAGTAACATCTTTTGGAGAAACCCTGGAAAAAGAATCACATTTGGTCAATAATGCATTGAATGCTGTGGACAACTTAAAGATAAAAATAGATAATGGATGTCCATCTGCAAGAGAAGTTATCATTCCATATGGAGCTGTACCAATAAGTGCTTGGCCAACCTGGAAAACACTCCTATCAGCTCCAAGTCATCTTCCTAACAACCATACTTCACTCAAGTATATGGGTCCAAGAGAATTAAAAAGAGAATTAAAAATATGTTCATGGAATATGGCGATACCAAAGGGGAATATGGCCACTTGGAATAAGTGAGATGATCTTCTCAGTTTTTTTAATCAGTTCCATATAAATTGCCTACAGGAAACTTGGATAGACACTACATTATCCCTATCAAATTATTGTGTGCTTGATTGTCCAGCAGCCAAATCTACGAGAAGCAGGTCAAGCAGAGAACTTGCGACGATAGTCAGGAATGATTTAGAAGTTACCTAAAAGTTACCTATGTTTAAATTATTCTGGGATCAAAATTATTCGTGGCCACTTCTTTTAGAAGCAACAATAAAAATATCTTTACTTTAGTGAATATATATATATATATATATATATCCTAATTCTATTAAGGACAAGCATCACATTCAACAATTTATATCAGAATTGGAAGCAGTGATTGACGATTTTCCATCAGATTTCCTTCTTCGTACATGAGATTTCAATACAAATCTGTTTGCAGATACAAACCATACCGACTCTGTAGAACAAGATGATAATGATCATATTCCACAGCAGGTCTTTAGGAAAGCTAGAACCTTGTACGGTGGGAAATGTGACCATAGTGCACTATGGAACATGGGCTTTCAAAACTTGAATGCAAGATTTTGCACAGGCCAACCTGCAGACTTTACATTTAAATCTGCAGGTAAATCCACAGTTAATGATTACACTTTGTAATGAAAGTTTGGTCCAAAAATACAGTCAGTGAAGCAATGAGTGAGATTTTCTTTACATCTCAGCAAGATGAAAACTGGTGTGCCACACGGGATTTATTGGGATCCAACAGTTTTTCCTTTTAACTTAAACAGTCAAGTGTATAACAGGGGTTCATGCAATCACATTGACAGGCTGATTCTTAATGAAAAACTGATGTTTAGGAAAAGACTACAAGCCATGAAAACGATGAAGTCTACATATGAACATAAAAGACGATTAAAACAAGAGTAGAAAAGGAAAATCTACCAAATAAGAGTAAAACACCGGGCAGCAAATTCTGGTCATTATTAGCATCAGGCGTACAGCAATGCAGCTACAACTCTGAGTATCTTATACTTTGCAGTAAATGAGAATCCTTAATTGCATCGCTTTATGCGAGTACTCCAGATATATAGTTGATCTCACCTGGAGATAATGATTTTGAACTTTTCATGCTTTCTGTTAAAGATGTTGATTTACTTATTAGGAATAACTGATACTTCTGACCACTGGCCCTAATGGCATACCAATCACAGTTATTAAATCAGATCCTAAAATGTAGAGTTATGTCTTGGCTTTGCACCATTTTAAATGGTTGCGCTCCAGTGACTTGGAAAGCCTCTTACATTCAACCTATATATAAAAAAGGCCCAAGATCAGAGCCTAGAAATTATCGGTTTATTCCTCTTTAAGATGCTGATGGCAAGATATTCTCCAAGCACCTCCATTCACTTCTACTTGCTTGGGTCGAGGAAATGATTCCTCGTTTGGTCAATCAAACTACTTTTAGATTTAACTGTTCCACCACAGACAATTTATATGTTTAAAACTTAAGGAAACTTAAGGAAACTAAATTATTTGTCTGTTATGAGCATTTTCTACTGCTTTTAATAAGTTTGTAGGACATAGGTTATGGCATAAGATGTTTTAATGGGGAATAGACGGTGCTCTTTTACAATTATTATTTGGTCTCCATACAGACACCTGTGTCCAAGTTAAGCTAATTAGAGCCCAAGGCCCAACAGCATAGATTAAAACCTATAACGTTCTCAAACAAGGGTACATTTTGGCACATTTGCTATTTACACTTTATATCGCTGACATAATCCCAGTACTTAATCAGGACAGCGAGATCCTCCAAAATTTGGCAACAAGAAAATTCACATTAAATTTACATTGACGTTCTCATTTTAATCTCGATGACCCAGATAGGCCCCCAAAATAGCTAAAATGCCTGGGAGAGTATAGTGCCAAGAATGGTTGCTAACTAATTATAATAAAACAAAAATATTGTAATTTTGTAAACATAAGTCAAGATTCACCTGGTAACTGGATAAGGAAATTGAACAAGTCATGTAGTATATGTATTTAGGAGTACAACATGAGCTTAAACTCACATGGTTGTCACATTTGGAACGGATCAGGCACAATCTTAAAACTACTGCTATAGCCATTGCACGGTTTGTACATCTATATGCGGGGACTGCCATGGGTCCGACGTTAAATTATATATGGGGCAATAGTATTTATTAAACAAACCATGGAGGTTTTAAATACTGCTTTTTTCAAATTTTACGAAAAAAGGTAACTTCACATGCTATGATCAGCTTAGAATTCAGTCTCACTCAGTTTACTATTTTAAACAACTTAAATGTAGTTAGTTATTTATGTGACTGTCAAAATACATTTTCTAAATCTGCACAATCTAAAGGGGCTAATTGGAGAAGATCTGGAATTATACCCAGGAGTTCAACTGATTACAATGTATATAGAGTTAAAACTTCTACCAGGAAATCAGCAGCTTCCCACAATAAAAACCCAAAATGCAACTCCTAAGATGACCATAAACTACTAATCAAAAAGATGAAGGTGGTGTCATATGAAAGTGATTTACTTGCCTTAACAAAATTAAAGCATTCTAATTTTATATTTGCAACTTGCATCAACAAGAGGCAACTGTACTTAGACTCTAACTTAAATACATGGGATAAAAAAGTTTTACATTTCAGGCTTTTACATAATCCATTATTGCAATTTGAGGGGTCTTGGAACAAAGACCGAGGATAGCAATAGACAATGCCACTTACATAATTTATTTCCTGAAACAGTGGAACACATCCTTTGCTTATGCCCCTCAGTACTGGACTTGATAAATAAATTGCTGAAATCACTAATTCCTAAAAGTGAGCACAAGGTTGCGTAAAGATGTTACGTAGTTCTGTTTTACCAGGAGCTCCAATACATCAGTTAGGTGTTTAATTAAATGTATTTCATTGGTAGAGCTGCATACGAAGACTCAATTCAAATAACCTGCCTTTGGTGCTATGTATATAACATTATGAACATTGATTTTAATTATGATCGATGAATGATTGATAATTACTTTTATATTATTGGAATTATTAGACTGTTTTAGTATTCAAAATATTGTATTGATTTTTAATATAAATTATACAGTAACATCTTACCTACCTACCTACCTATCTACCTAAGGGATGACATATGTATTAAAAGGAAGATTTAGGCCTGGCAAAAGGTTTATTTTGCCAGGTTGAAATGGTAGTTTAAAACCTGCACTACAGGCTGAAATAGCAAGCCTGAGACAAATATTAGGGTGCTGTAGCGTCCTCTCCAGCCCAGGAGTATGTAATACACCACACCACACACAGAGCTCTGGTTTGCACGTCTTCAGCATGCAACTTTTAACTGAACACACTGTCATAAACTTTATTAACCACACCCACCAGATTATGTAATACTTGTAATGAGTCTGCCAAGGACCACTAGAGGCCTTGTATACAGGAACACAGGACAGAACATATTTGTTAAATAAAAAGTACAAACAAATATATACACATATACACATTATAAATCCTTAATAAGCCATTGAGGTGCTCGCACCAGCCTACCAGATCTAGTTGTAAGAGGTAGAGGAGTTGTGCCTTCATCTGGCATCTCTGGAGAACAGTTGGACGCCTGACTTGGGCACTCAGGTGGACTTGCCTCTCTCATGAGGTCTGGAGCTGGCAATTATCAAGGCAAATGCTTTAAGTGTGATGAGCCTCTGGTTATGGATTTTCCAGGTGGTTGGACATTTACCATATGTCCTTTGTGAGCCAAAACTCTTAGCGGGTCAGCAGCAAATGCAGCGCCAGTCTTGTATGTCCACTTTTGAATGATAAGAACTCGGTCTACTTTCTCATATACTGTGTCTCCAGCGCATCGGCGCTTATTGGAGTAAGCCTCCATTTTGCCTTTGTGACAGGTGTCAGTGACTCGAACCTCTTCAGGGTCTATTGACCGTATAGTGGTCCATTGTGGTATCTTTGTTCCAATAGTTCTCCCGAACAGCAAGGTGGCAGGACTTTCTCCTGTCTTGGAATGAGTAGTGGAATGGTAGGCACTAAGGGCTGGGCAAAAAGCTGACTTGAGGTCAATTCCTTCAAACACAGCATGCTGAACCAGCCTTTTCACAGTACTCATAAATTGTTCAACAACGCCATTTGCCTGTGGCCAAAGAGGTGTACTTTTCTGATGTTTGATGTTCAAATGATTAACAAAAGTCTTTGAACTCTCTGCTATTGGACGGTGGACCGTTGTCAGATTTGAGAATTGAAGGAACACCCCATGCTGCAAAAATGCTTATATAGCCTCTTGAAGTCTTTGTCATGTGTGGTTTATGATAAGTCTTCCACTAGAGGAAACATGAGTATTCACTTACAACTACCAATAAATGATGTCCATTTTTGAGGGGTTCAAAGAAATAAACTGCAATCCTCTCCCAGCCTTGCTTAGGGAGATCAGACATATTCAGCGGGTGCTAAGTCATTTTGGGAGACAGACAGTTATACAGATGACAAGCTTTCATTTCCCTTTCAACTTGTTTATCAAGGCGCGGGAACCACACTTGATCCATGAGGCCTGTTTTAATGTCAGCAATGCCATGATGTCCTTTGTGTATCAGTTCAATAACTTGTTGCCTCAGGCTTTCGGGGATACCGATTCTTGCCTCTCTTAGTATGACACCATCATGTGTTATAGAAATTTCTTTTTTTAATCGTTATTTATCATTTTACATACAGTCTTACATTAGAATACCTAATAGCACCACTTACAGCTTGAGTAAATAGTAAACATTTCCATATGGTGAGAGAGTACATATCCATTAGTTGGAACATGGAGTGAGAAGTAAAACGGGATTACACATGGAGCCATAACAGCACATACCTTGTTTTTAATCAATAGTCATGCCAGGTGAATTTTACTTTACACTGAACACTCTTCCTCACATAACAACAAACCATAAGTGTTAGACTCTTCGACATCATTTGGTGAAAGGCGATAGTTCTTTTATTAATTGGCTTTGCTTCAACCTTTTATTCCACATTTATAGTAACTGTCCCTTGTACTGGTTCGATTGCATTCTGATTGTTATCTGCATCTTCAATATTTGTCATATTGTTCAAGTACAATTGATATGGCCCCCATATGTCACGCGGTCTACATCGTATTGGCATGAGAGTATTGTAGGTGTCTGCCTGAGTATTACAATAGGTCATGTTGTTATACCATTCCTGTATCGTTGGCAGGGGGCCCTCATCCATCGCATAGCGATTCTTCTCCTTGCCATTAAAAGGCCTAAATTCACCAGGAGCCTATACGTTTTAGGCACGTCATAATCAAAGCCCAGTAAAGTCATTAACAGCGACTCTGGAAGTGACAACCCCAACACTTCCTGTCGCTAAGTCAATACTGTTACCCAGAAACTGCGGTTCCCCTGGAAAAACCAAGCCAGATGCCCAAATTCGGCCCCCTAAGCTCCGCATCTCAAACATTTATCGTCGCTTCTCAACCCATATTTATGTAAGTGTGCCAGGGAATAGTATGCCTGATTAAGGTATTTAAAATGCAACAGGCGGTGCCGCCCATTCTGTGATATAATTTTGGTTATTGAGCAGCAGTATATCCATTGTTTGTCTGTGATTGCTATACCCAGGTCCTCCTGCCATTCCTGTCAGGCCTTTGAGTTTGTTGGGCCAGTATATGGTCTCCGAAGCTTATATACTGTTGATATTCCCTGGCTGTCTGTAATAGATACGTCAGTGGAGCTATTTTATGCGGTTCTGATGTGTTGGGTCCTAGCAATGCGCGCAGTGATTGACGTGCCCTGTGGAAGTGATATCTAGCAACCGGCATTGTGTCAGGTGTTTTTGAGTGGATCTGTTCCCAAGTGTTGAGGACCCCGTCTACAAAGAAGTCTCCCATATTGCGTATTTTCAGGGCATGTAATGCCTGAATTGCAGCTCTGTCTGCACTCAAAGGGAACAACTCACACCATTCAATTGGCAATTTCGGTGAGTCTAGCAATTTAATCTGCAGTTCCTCTGCTGTTTTCCGCATCAGGTATCTTGTGACGCCTGTTGGGTCTATTGTGTGAAATCTGCGGCGAGTGGTACGGAGTAAGTATTGTGGGAGTGTTAGTGGATCGGCTTCCTTTCTCTCCAAATATAGGTGAGGGATATTTGGTGGTCAGTGCATCCATTGATGCACATGTATAGTCTGCGCTGCTCTGTAGTATACCTTGAGATCAGGTGCATCAAGTCCACCTGATGCGTAGGGTAGGGTCAATGTGGACCACTTGACATGTGGCTGTTTTCCAGCCCAAGCCAGGCATCAGCAAGTTCACATATTGCGGAACATTGACTTAGGCAGTAATATCAGTATATTAACAAACAAAAATAGAAAGCGCGGAAGAATAACCATTTTAATAATAGCTATATGGCCAATCAATGAAATGGGCAGCCACATCCATTTCTCTATGGCCTCTGTTAGGTGCTGCACAGCTCACCCATAGTTTTCACGTACTATCACTTCTGAATCGGTATTCATCTGAATCCCTAGCTAGCGTCCAGGTTCGTTGTTCCACAGCAGTGGAAATTCCAGCTGAGTGGGAATGGTATGTGTTGTAAGTGGGAATATGAGTGATTCATTCCAGTTTATGAGTAAACCCGAATGGCCCCCAAACGTCACCACCTTGTGCAATACTGGGGTCAGATTGCGTTCGGGGTCACGTACATACTGTAGCGTATCATCTGCATATGCCGAGATTATCAGATTATAATTTGGGATTCTGATGCCCCGATGAGCATGGTATTAGCGCAAAGCGCAAGCCAGCTTTTCCGCAACTAGGGCACATAACAGCGGCAAGAGTGGACATCCTTGCCTTTTTACCCTTGTCATTGACATTGGGGCAGATAGTGTCCAATTCATGTGCATACGAGCCATTGGTTTAGTGTACAGAACCTGAATTAGCTTAAGAAATACATCACCAACGCCCACCCGCCGCAGCACCGCCAGCATAAAGGACCACTCGCCTGAATCAAATCCTATTTCAGCGTCTAGGAATACTGCTGCAGCACAGACACAGGTCTATTCGGGAGATCGCACCAAAGAGAGTACGAAGATTACTAGATAGTGACCACCGGGGATGAACCCGGATTGTTCAGAACCTATAAGAATAGAAAGGAGGGGAGCCAATCTGTTTGCTAATATTTTGGCAAACAATTTCGTGTCAGTATTTAGTAGTGAAAAGGCCTTTATGATGAACACTGCTCTGGGGGCTTACACAACTTTGGTACGCTATCAGCAGCGCTTCCCGCATTGTTGGAGGCATAATGCCCTCTCGGGCCATCTCTTCAAAGAGGTTGACCAAGTGTGGAATAAGCTTGTCCTGGTAGGCCTTCTAAAAAGCAATAGTGAGACCGTCTGAACATGGTGACTTCTCACTGGGCATGTCTTTAAGTGCAGCTACTATCTCACTCAGGCAGAGAGGCCATCAGTCTCTCTCTGTGGGTGTTGGAGAGCCACTTCATAGTGATATAGGATAGATACTCAGGGGTGGTATCTTCATCTTGTGTTTGTCGTGAAGTATACAAGTCAGCATAATACTGGCAATATCTATCCACTACTTGAGCTGCTCCACGTATTGGCATTACCTGTGCATCATGCACCATGGGCACCTCATTTTCCCCTCTATAAGAACGGATTAAGGCTGTCAGAGTAGCGCTGGGTCGCTCTCCTTCGCCATTTATCCTAGCCATGGCATATTTCCCTTGGTGTGGCAGCTCAACTTGTGCTAACTCATTATATTCCATCAGCTTAGCCTTAGTCTGTGCTAGAATCTGTGGGCTGGATCCATTTCATGACGCATATTCCAATTTCTTTAGTTAATCTTCCAGCTTCTGTGGGCGATTCTGGATAGAGCGAAGCACCCCGGTGTGTTTTGCAATTGTAATAACTCCAATGTAGGCTTTTATAGCTTCTCAGATGGTGGCCATGCTGGACACACTGCCCAGGTTAATATGGAAGTATTCCTCGATCGCCTGAGCTAGCTCTTCTTGGAACACTATATCTAGGAGTGAGCATTGTGAAAAGCACCAAGTGAGGGCTTTTCATTTTATGTCTACAATTTTCAGAGTCAGCTTAACTGGCAAGTGATTGGAATAAGTTTGGGGCAGATGTTCACAACGGTCTATGCAAGACACCAAGCTGCGTGATACCAGCCAGTTATCGATATGTGTATGAATGTCGTGTACAGAAGAATAATGTGTGTATTCCCTGCCTTGGGGAAAGCTATATCGCCAAGCGTCTACCATTCCACTGGTTTCAGCTATCGTAATTATAGCTTGGGCAGATGCTGGGGGCTTCCGTGGGGGTCCCCTAGATCTGTCTAGTTCAGGGGGACAGCATGCAATTAAAATCTCCTCCCCAGATCTGTGGTATGTGCCTATGGTGCTCAATCTTGTTGTGTAGCGAGTGATAGAATAGCGGGTCGTCAAAGTTAGGCCCATTGACCCCTATTAAAAGTGCTTCAACATGCCCCACACTGCAAAGAGCAATCACATGTTGTATCCCTTTATCCACGCAAACCTCCCGCAATTTGATGCCGGATCCACGTCGGGTCCAGATCAGGACACCGTGAGCATGCGACATGAAACCAGCTGCCACGCATTCGCCCCTCATCCTGTGCTGGGAGAGATGCCCTGTTTGAGGTGTCAATTGCGTTTCCTGTAGAATAGCTACATCTATGGGGTGTCATTGCAAATACCACCTTACGTATCTTACGGTTGTCATTTAGCCCCTTACATTCCAAGTAAGAAAATTCAGTGTGGCCCATGTGCATATGTTGAAGCATTAGTACCATTTTCATCTCCCATTGCCCATTTTGTAACTATATATATCGGAGATCATACTCAACCAACCATCTCAGAACTTCGAGAAGCTGTGGCTCAAAAGCAGTGTAGAATTTAACAGTCTACCCTCCCCCACCCATATTGTGTACCTTAAAACTTGACACAGCTTGTCAGAGCCCTCCCTCATTATCTCCTAGCAAGAAACAGATACCCAATCAAACAAATGTGTATAGCACTTGAGGGCAGAGATCACCAGATCGTACTACATAATCGAACTGTGTGTCCGTGCCGTCAAGCAGTTATGTCTTCACTTCTGCAGTTAAACCATATCTATGCAACTTGAAAAGTCTTCTTGAGGATCTTGTTATTGTAGTCAATGTTTGCTCATGTTGTTCGGCATAGTACCTGACCTATCAATTCAAACCCCCTATTAAGCCCCACCCATCCCTTTAGTTTGCATCCTACCTCAAGAGCCAATCGCCCCAAAACAGCACCCGCCCGGACCAATTGTGGCGTCCATCTAACAGCACATGCATATTGATTCAGTCATCTATCCCTAGTGAGCATGTGCTTAAAGATCAAGGTAAACCAATATGCCTAACAATTAGTCTTGCTGGTCTAGTTCACTGGTGGTGTCGTGGCCAACTGGTGCATGCTCTTTCACTCGCTTGTTGGCCTTTGCTGCCCTCAGGTTCTTGAGTGTTTTTTGCAGGCTTGTGGGGTTAGAAAAAATCCTGGGTTTCCCTTTGACCAGCATGTGCAGTCGCGCTGGGTAGAGGATGGCGTATTCAACATTTAGTTCACAAAGCTTCTGTTTCACTGGTGCGAATTGCCTCCTGAACGTGTGGGGTGAGATCTGGGTACAGGGAAATTTTGGATCCCTCGTAGTGGAATGATTCCAGTTCTCTGGCATGAAATAGGGATGCATCTCTATCCTGGTAGTTGAGTAGTCGTGCTATTATGGGTCGAGATGGCGCACCCAGCGCTGGTTCGGCAGCCAGTGACCGGTGAGCCCGCTCCACTATGAACACTGCAGAGAAGGTGTCGTGCCTAGCAGAGTTATTAGTAGTTTCTCAATAAAAGTCTCCATTTTCCTTGCAACTGTAGACTCCACCAGGCCCACTATGCGCAGATTATTTCTTTGTGAGCGGGCCTCTAAGTCCTCCGCCTTACTCTGCAGCATTGTCAGTAGTTTCTCAATGTTCTTATTCGCCCCCAACGCTTCAACTTGTTGCTCTTCTGCCTCTGAGACACGTCTTTCAACCATGTCCAGTCTCTCTGAATGTTTATCAATCCATTCTGACATACGGTCCATGTGATAAGTGAGGGAATCAATCTTACCGTCAATAGTAGTTAAGCTCTGTTGCATAGTTACCAGCATCTGCCTTATGTCATCGCCCAGGTCCGGTCCTGCTGCGTTGGCGTCTTGTTCGTGCGATGCTTCGTCTTCATCGCAAGCCCTTGTTGATTTATGTTGTTCAAAGTTCAGCTTGGGCTGGCTTTTGTCTGGCTTGCCCATCACGACAGTCGAGTGCATATATCTTCGGCTCTGCCTCAGTTCTGCTAGTGCACCTAGCCCGTCCAGCACACACAGCCTCTATGTGTCCAGCAGCTCTTGGTGACTTCCACTTCTCTCTGCCTGCTCAATTCTATGGCGTTGTGTCTCAGCACTGTTATCAGGCAGTCTGGTACTGTTGGGTATTATTTACCACCGGTGGCGCACCTGCTGTCTATGCCAGACCCCAGCCAGTGCACCTACTTGTGGGTATGTGGGTCACCAGGGTCCAGAGGAGCCTACTGTATGCCTGGGGCCCGGGGGGACGCTGTGCTTGCACCCCCTTCTATAGCAGGTTGTCCAGCAGCTCAGCTCTCACAGTCTCCTATTGAGCTGCAAAAAGGCAGCAGCTCCACTCACCCTAGGGCCAGCCACAGTCAGGAGCACATTGGTAAATATGTCCCAGATCCACTGCACCCTGTAGTACTCTCTCGCTCCTCCCTTATGTATTGCTGCCCATGATAACGGGCATTGTGACTGCAGGCACAGACTTAGATGGAGGAGAACCAGAATGCTGTGTGTGCCCGCTGCGATCACCGTTCTGCTGGCTCCGATGTCGTGCACGGCTGCGGCAGAGGCAGGGCTCTTCTATGCTCACCCTCCATACACCGGCAAGTTCCGGGCAGATAGATCAGCTGAGGTCCACCAGCATGCGACTCTATCCTGGATACTGAGGCCGACTCACACTGCAGATGAGCGGGGTTCATTTACGTGATGTGCAGTACGATCCCTACCGGGCAGGTAGGCCGCGCTGGCTTGTTACATTGATTCAGGTGCAGCAGAGCTCAGGGGCGGTCGTCGGTGGTTAGGGTGGGCTCCATTGGAGTCACTGCAGTTGTGTTACATCATACCGTTGGCCAGGATTTCTTCTCAGAAGCGACACTGGAGGATCGTGGCAAATATTGACAAGGCACCGGGAGCTCACCTAGCCTGCGGCCATCTTTAGGCCAGGCAAGCTCCGCCCTCTGTTATAGAAAGTTCTTCCCAAACATTCTTGAATTTCTGGAACTTAATATCATCTGTACCAGGTAGAGTATGTTTCCTCCATGATTGCGTTGCATTGCGTCTTTTTTAATATTAGTAGCTGTCAGAATATTTTCAATAGAAAGAGCTGCAGGCGCACTTGACTATACTATGAAATTGATTTAGGCCGCAGCCGCTTTGGGCATTGTACTTTGACGCTGTAGCAGCACTCGTGAAAAGTAGTCTGCAGGGTTTTGAGCCATCCCCGGTTTGTGCACAACAGTGTCATCATACTCCTGCAGATAAAACCCCCACCTCTCAATGCAAGGGGGCATCTTGGCTTTTGGATTTCCAAAAATGGTGATCAATGCCTCATGATCCATGACAAGGATGAAATGCTTTCTGTACAGAAACACATGGAAGTGTCCACACACCCATACTACAGCTACGTTTTCTTTCTCAGGCTGAGAATAAGCATGTTCAGTCTGAGTTAGACTCTGACTAGCATAGGCCACAATGTGCCTCTGAGCATTGGACTGTCCATTGTGTTGGGCAAGGATCGCGCCCAATGCCAGCAGGCTTGCAGCTACCACAATCTCTGTATACGGTTTCGGATCAATGTAAGCCTTGTCAGTTGATTTTCAATTGCATGCTTTATTTTCTTGAAACTTCGAACACATTCAGATGACCATGCAAATGGAACATCTCGCTTTGTTAGGTCTCCTAGAGGGGCACTCACAGTGACAAAATCATGAATGTACCTGGAGCAGTAGCTGGCCATGCCTAAGAAGGATTGCAGCATGGCCACTTCTTCTGGAGGGCAAGTAGATGACAATGCTTGTACCTTTTCGGTGTCAGGAGTCATTCCATTTTCAGAGAAAGTATGATCAAATAATTTAAGTCTATTTTTTGTGAAACACACTTCTCTTCATTTAGTATGAGACCTACATCAGCAAGTATACAGCGTGCCTGTGTGGGTGCATTATCATGTTCCTTTCGTGTAGCCCCAAACACCAATAAATAATCACTGTAGTTAAAAGCATGTGAGACAGACTGAAGTATTCAACAAATGACAAGATTTCTGCAGCTGATTACACACTAATTCTGAGTCTTTTATATCTGAACAAACCAACATGAGTTGAAAAAGTAGTAATGTACCTACAGTTTTCTTCCAGTTCAAGCTGATGGTAGCCTTTGTTCAAATCAAGGTAAGAGAAAACTTTTGTGTCATTCAGGTGCGTGATCATGTCTGCAATGTGTGGCTCTAGATATCTTTCTCTTTTGATTGCTTTGTTGGCCCGTCAACACCAATGAGCCCTGAACCTCCACTGTCCTTTTTTGGCACCACCACAATGGGTGAAACCCATGGCGTTGACCAGTAGAGTGCTCAATGATGTCATGCTTTAAAAATATTTCTAGCTCTTTCTAAACGGCTTCCTGTAAATAAAAAGCAATTCAGTGGTGTTGCTATGCAACAGGGCAAATTACGTAATTAAAATGAAGCTGTACCTTCATTGTCTTAAGTTTCCTAGTTCCATGATACAATGTTGGGAATTGACTCATTATTTCAAAATGGGCATTCAAGTTGTAGTTAATAGAGATCAGTCCATGTCAGCAGCTGCATCAAAACGTAATAAGCATGCACTCGACAACGTACCTTGCAGGACATGAAATGGCACTTGCACTGTCATTTTCTTGTGCTGCATGTTCGCTTAAATGATCCTTGACCCTGCAAGGGCATAGATGGTGTCCAGGTGTACATCTTTGTCCTTGACGGTGTGAGACGTGGTATCAGACATAGTTTTTTCTACTTTTCTGCTGGCAAGATGTTTATCGATGAACCACTATCTAGAATAAAAGTTGGAGGGCAACCATTTACCAGTGAGCTTGATATTAAGACGATGTCCAAATGAACTTTGTTGCTTTGTGTGGTGATTCTTTTCAGAGTTGTGTTCTTCTTTGCAAGTGGCCAATCCTACATAAGCATGTCGGTCTGTGACTGACATCATCATCGCACATCCTTCTTCCTCATTGACACTCGATGATGATGTTGACGAACCTTTGGAAGATGAATTTGATAATGATTGACTTTGTTCTGTTTCCACTTGCCTAATTCGATGTTACTATTTAGCCTTGTGGGAGTAACTGGAGTGCTTTAGGATCTTTCTGGCGTCCATCTTCTCATCGCTCTGTGATACACATAGTTTCCCTTTCACTCTTCAAATCATTCTGAAATATTTTTCTTTCCCGCAGCCTTTGAATATCTATCTGTCCACGACAAAGCCCTGGAATGGATCCGCTACTTTCTCACCAGCCGAACACAGAGAGTCAGACTACCACCATTCCACCGGAACCCACAAAGATCAGCTGCAGAATGTCTCAGGGCTCCTCCCTGAGCCCCACTCTCTTCAACATCAATATGGTACTGTTCACAACCATTGTTAGGAACCACAGACTCAACATCGTCTCCCACACCAACAACACCCAGCAGATTCTCTCCCTCACCAATTAACCCACAGTCACCAAGAACAACTTCCATGACAGGATGAAGGCTGTCACCACTTGGATGAAGAACAGCTGCCTCAACCTCAACTCAGAGAAGGCCGAAGTCTTCATCATGGGCACCACCCCCTCTGCCTGGGACGACTCCAGGTGGCCCACAGCACTTGGAACCCCTCCCACAACCACTGACCTTGCACGAAAGATCGACATCATCCTGGACACCTCGCTCAACATGAACTGCCAGAATAACGCCGACTCATCATCCTGCTTTCACATGTTATGAATGCTCTGAAAGATTTTCAAGTGGATCCCCACCGAGTCCAGAAATACGGTCACCCTACGCACTGATCAGCAGCAGAATCGACTATGGCAACACACTCTATGCCGGTATCACCCAGAAACTCCTCAAGAAACTGCAAAATATTCAGAACGCATCCACTAGACTCATCCTCAACATCCCCTGCCATAGCCACATCACTGGCCACCTGAGAAACCTTGACTGGCTCCTAGTCAACAAAAGAATCACCTTCAAGCTCCTCACACATGCCTACAAAGCCCTATATGACGTGAGACCTGTATACCTCAACCACCACCTCACATTCCATGCACCCACCAGAGTCCTCCGCTCTGCCCTTCTGGCCATGGCTACCATGCCACATATCTGCAAGACCACTGCTGGAAGAATATCCTTTTACCTCGCTGCAAAGACCTGGAACAACCTGCCTCTACACCTCAGGTAATCACCATCACTGCCTCAATTCAGGAAGGACCTCAAGACCTGGCTCTTCAACTGAACCACAGCGCCTTCAATGGACCAGTAGCCCCCCCAGTGCATTGAGACCCTTAGAGGTGAGTAGTCACACTTTACAAGCCACCTTATTGATTGATTGATTGATTGATTGATTGATTGATTGATCTGATGGCAGGACATTTACCTTTATGTGGAAAGAAGAATCCTCAGCAGAAACACAATTTCTTCTTCTTCAGAGAAATCACTGTGTGGGCCTCTGTCTTGTGTTTCTGCTTACCTTTTATAGTCAGTGCTGATTCATTTTGGGTTGTTTCAGTCTCCATATCAGTGGCCTGTCGATCAGCACGTTCCTCCACTCTTGCAGCCATGAGCACTTTCTCCAAACTGAGCATTTCTCGCAGCATGCGTCATCGGAATGAATCGGAGAGGCAACCATCAATACCTCTAAATTGCATGACTTCTTCATCATTGAATTTACTGAACTTGCAGTGCTTTATGAGTGTATTAAGTCTCTCACAAAACTCATCCATCATCTGACCAGGTTGCTGTCTTACTTGGTTGAAGATGTTCCTTTCATATTCGACATTCGGCATTGGATTGAACTTGGTTTTCAACGTCTTCTTGATTTAACGGTATGATAATTCATCAACTTATGATATATTCCTTATCACTTCTTTTACTCCATTAAATGCAAGGCTCTTTAAGTATTTGATGATCTTTTTGTCATCTGTTTCTTCTATAGCATCTATGAAGCCATCAATTGTTTTGATCACAGTGGCATCGCACTTTGTGCTGTTTCCTACTGACGTTGAGAGTATATGCTGTTCAGGCAGCATTTGGCCTTCAGTGTCGCTTGGCCTGGTGGCACCTCTGCAAGCATCAGCCTGCTCACAAGTACTTTGGTTGTCGCGTTCGAGCTGAGGTCGATGGGCGCCATCCTCCTTCTTCATAGTCAATCAATCAATCACAGAATTTGTAGAGCGCACTACTTACCCGCGAGGGTCTCAAGGCGCTGGGGAGAGAGAAGGGGGGGGTGCTGCTACTGGTCGAACAGCCAGGTCTTGAGTAGCCTCCTGAAGGTCAGCAGGTCTTGGGTCTGTCGTAGGCTTAGTGGAAGGGTGTTCCAGGTCTTGGCGGCGAGGTGTGAGAAGGATCTGCCGCCGGTGGTTGTTCTTCAAATGCGAGGGACAGTGGCGAGGGAGAGGTCGGCAGAGCGGAGCTGGCGGTTGGGGACGTAGAAGAAGAGTCGTCTGTTGAGGTAGGCTGGGCCAGTCTTGTGGAGTGCCTTGTGTGCGTGGATGAGGAGTTTGAAGGTGATCCTCCTGTCGACGGGGAGCCAGTGCAGGTTCCTCAGGTGGGGGTGATGTGGCTGTGGCGTGGTACGTCGAGGATCAGGCGTGCGGAGGCGTTTTGTATGCGTTGCAGTCGCTTGATGAGCTTGGCCGGGGCTCCCGCGTAGAGGGCGTTCCCATAGTCAAGTCTGCTACTGACGAGGGCCTGGGTGACTGTTCTTCTTGTGTCTGTCGGGATCCACCTGTAGATCTTGCGAAGCATGCGGAGGGTGTTGAAGCAGGAGGAGGAGACTGCGTTGACTTGCTTGGCCATGGAGAGCGTTGAGTCGAGGATGACTCCCAGGTTGCGTGCGTGGTCGGTGGGTGTTGGGGCTGCTCCCAGCGTCGTTGGCCACCAGGAGTCGTCCCAGGCTGAGGGGTTGGAGCCGAGGATGAGGACCTCCGTCTTGTCCGTGTTCAGCTTTAGTCGGCTGACCTTCATCCAATCGGCGACGGCCTTCATTCCTTCATGGAGATTAGCTTTGGCGGCGAGGGGGTCCTTGGTTAGGGAGAGGATCAGTTGAGTGTCGTCGGCGTAGGAGATAATGTTGAGGTCGTGCTGTCTGGCGATGCGTGCGAGCGGGGCCATGTAGATGTTGAACAGTGTTGGGCTGAGGGAAGATCCCTGGGGTACGCCGCAGATGATCTCGGAGGCTTTGGATCGGAAAGGTGGGAGGCGGACTCTCTGGGTTCTGCCGTCGAGGAAGGAGGTGGTCCATTCCAGGGCCTTGTCTCGGATCCCTGCGTCATGGAGGCGTGCGCGTAGAGTGCGGTGGCAGACAGTGTCGAAGGCGGCGGAGAGGTCCAGCAGGATGAGGGCTGCGGTCTCACCGTTGTCCAGCAGGGTCCTGATGTCGTCGGTGGTGGCGATGAGGGCAGTCTCAGTGCTGTGGTTGCTGCGGAACCCCGATTGGGATGGGTCCAGGATGCTGTTTTCTTCGAGGTATCGGGTTAGCTGTTTGTTGACGATCTTCTCGATGACCTTGGCTGGGAACGGAAGCAGGGAGATGGGCCGGAAGTTCTTGAGGTCTCTTGGGTCCGCCTTGGGTTTTTTGAGTAGGGCGTTGATCTCTGCGTGTTTCCAGCTCTCTGGGAAGGTCGCGGTCTCGAAGGAGAGATTGATAACGTTGCACAGGTGGGGTGCGATGGAGCTGCTGGCTTTGTTGAAGATGTGGTGCGGGAAAGGGTCTGACGGGGAGCCGGAGTGTATTGTGCCCATGGTCTTGATGGTGTCATCGATGTTCACACTGGCTGGCAAGGGGTCATGGCCGATGGTGTGCGGCGGGTCTGGTGTATCTATCTTGGTGGGGGCTGTCTGGGTGTTGAAGCTGTCGTGGATGTCGGCGATCTTGCGGTGGAAGAAGGTGGCGAGGGAATCGCACAGGGCTTGCGACGGCGGGATGTCGTTGGTGTTGGAGCTGGGGTTGGAGAGTTCCTTCACGATGTTGAAGAGCTCCTTGCTGTTGTGTGCATTGTTGTCGAGGCGGTCTTTGAAGGAGATTCTCTTGGCGGACCTGATGAGGTGGTGGTGGTTACGGATGGCGTCTTTATGGGCTGCGTGGCTGTCCGGTGTCTTATCACTGTGCCATTTCTTCTCAAGTTTCCGGCAGGTACGCTTGGAAGCTAGGAGTTCCGGGGTGACCCAGCTGGCTCTTTTGGTGGTGTCGCTGTAGGTGAGTTTTTCAGCGGGGCGAGGGTGTTGGCACAGTCGTCTATCCATCGTCTGAGGTTGCAGGCAGCGTCGTCGGTGTTGGATGGGTCGGAGGGAGGGCTGAGAGCGAGGTTTGCCCGTAGTTGGTCTTCGGTGACTTTGCTCCAGCAGCGGCGTGGGATCTGTTGGGTGCGGTGGTGTGTGGTGGGTTTCTGGAAGGTGAAGTGGATGCAGCGGTGGTCGGTCCAGAGGAGTTCCGTGGTGTGGCTGAAGGAGACGTGGGAGCTTGAGGAGAAGACGGGGTCGAGCTTGTGGCCGGCGGAGTGTGTCGGTGTTGTGACGAGCTGTCTCAGTCCGAGGTTGGCGAGGTTGTCGATCAGGGTGGTGGAGTTGCTGTCGTTGTTGTTCTCCAGGTGAAAGTTCAGGTCTCCGAGGAGGATGTAGTCGGTAGAAGTCAGGGCGTGCGTGCTGATGAAGTCAGCGATGGAGTCGCTGAGCTGGGGTCGGGGCCCAGGGGGTCTGTAGACAAGGGTGCCTCTGAGGGTGGTGTTGGGGTCCATGTGGATCTGGAAGTGCATGTGTTCGGCGGTGCAGAGAACGTCGTCGGTGCTGGTCGAGACCCTGATGGAGTTCTTGTGGACGATGGCGATTCCTCCTCCTACTCCGTTGACGCGGTCTCTGCGGGTGATCTTATAGCCGTCTGGGATGGCTATGGCGATGTCGGGTGCGGAGGAGTCGTTCATCCAGGTCTCTGTCAGGAAGGCGACGTCTGGTGATGATGAGTTGAGCAGGTCCCAGAGCTCGACCGGCGTGTT
Source organism: Calotriton arnoldi (assembly GCA_963921515.1). NCBI lineage: Eukaryota > Metazoa > Chordata > Amphibia > Caudata > Salamandridae > Calotriton > Calotriton arnoldi. Next base: position 236,355 of record CAWUFW010007495.1, on the reverse strand, counting down.
TGCGTGCCGAGCGGGTGTTCAGTAGGATGCATCGGAGGTGGTTGAGGTCCTTCTTGGCGGGCGCTTCGGTGGCTCTGAGGCTGGTGTAGCTGCAGTTCCGGCAGGTGAAGGGGCCATGTGTGCGTTTCGGGGCGGCCTTGAAGCAGTTGTGTCTCCGTCCGGGGTTGAGAGCGTGGAGTGTGGTGGCATCGTAACGGCGTCAGTCCTTGAGGCTGGAGCGGGGGGCGCGTGGCCCAGGGGTTCTGGCGCTGGGCACGGTCCAGGCGCGGACGGGCACAGACGGGCTTGCCTTAGGCGCGCCTTTGGTGCGCCGGCTGCGCGGCCGCACAGCGGCCGCCATATATGGGGAGCTGGGAGGGAGGAGCAGCTGGGAGGCGGGAGGCAGGGGCAGCAAATGGGCAGTCAGGGGGGCAGGGCCGCAGGGGACGCAGCGGCGGGGGGTACAGAAGGCAAAGTTGGGCACAGCAAAAATGGGGGCACGAGGGGAAACAGAAGGCAAAGAGGACACAATCAATGGGGGCACAAGGGGAAACAGAAGGCAAAAAGGACACAATCAATGGGGGCATGAGGGGAAACAGAAGGCAAAAAGGACACAATCAATGGGAGCACGAGGGGAAACAGAAGGCAAAGAGGACACAATCAATGGGGGCACGAGGGGAAACAGAAGGCAAAAGGACACAATCAATGGGGGCTCGAGGGGAACAGAGGCGAAACGGGCACAGAGGCAGCAGCGGAGAGGGGCGAGCTTACCAGCAGCAGCAGCGAGCAGGACAACACAGGCAGAGCTGTGTGGCGGGGGAGCGACCTACCTGGCAAGGTCAAGGGTAGGTAGTGAGTAATGGTTTCACTTCTTGCATGTGCTCTTCACAGCTCTCAACTTTATGTATTATACCTGGCTGTCACTGCCTTTAGCGTTCCTTTGTGCCTGGTCGTATTTGCCTTTAGTGCTTTCTTCGTACCTGGTAGTCACTATCTTTAACGTTTCTGCTATGTATCAGTCCTGGCTCTGTGTTATGCTGTGGTGCAGTATCTCTTCTTTTGGCCTTACCAGTAGATTTTTGGCAGGTTTACTGACTGTGCTCCTCTGTAGGGCCTTCACCTTCTTCGAGGGCCTCTAAAAAGCTGGAGTTGCACTTTGACTCCACATATGTCAACTGTAGACTGCTTCTTGGGGAACACATGGCACCCACAATCAGTTTGCTGGACCACAGCAAACTCTCAGGGAGAGCAGTCTTGTATCCTTAGGGTCACGTATCCCCTATCTCATCGCCAGTTTAGCCAGCCTGGGAGCATGTAACAGACAATGACACAACAAAGCTCTGGTTTGCACATCTTTATTCTTCTGCATGCAACCATTAACTGAAAGCACTGTATCACAAACTTTATTAACCACACCCAGCCATACCCACCAATTTATGAAATACTGACATCTACTCACAAACACATGACACAACAGATGCTACTTCAGCGGTTGGCACAATGTGCACTAAAGGCTCACTAGTAGCATTTAATTTACAGCTCTGGGTACCCTCTAGTACCATATACTAGAGACTTATAAGTACAATAAATGTGCAAGTCAGATATAGGCCAATTGTGTAGGAAGGTGGAATCTGACTATATGGTTGCCCCCACTTTTTTTATGGTGTTTTGCTGGTTTATGACTTAGTTGGACTGGGATCCTGCTATTCAGGGCCCCAGTCTATCTGCTTTCTCTGTAAAATGGATTCCATGTGCCTTAGGCACATCTCTGATTGGGATCTGGAGTGCCCTTATAAGTCCCTAGTATATGGTATACTATGTACCAAGGGCATAGGTACCTCAGAGGCCTGCCAGGGGCTGCAGCATGTATTATGCCACCCCTGGAAGGCCATCCAAACTGACACCACAGGTCTGCTACTGCAGCCTGGGTAAGGTGGTGCATGCACCCCTTACTGTGATATAGGTTACCTATATCACTAAATACATACACACCTAGAAACCTATAAGTCACTCCTAAGGCAGGCCTTATCAATCCTAAAGGCAGAGTGCATGGTTCCTATGTGAGAGGGTGCCCCTGCATGAGCAGGGCCCCTCTGCAGCGTTCGGAGACCATCTCTGATGCTGTTTGTAGTGCAGCCTGACCATATACTCTTAAGCGCATTATATCCTCGCGGTAAAATGCTAACTTTGGAATGGCTGCACCTAAACATGTCGTGTTTGGTGTCAAACATCTTGGAATACTACCCCCCGCCAATCCTGGCGGCGGGGGTAGCATTCCACCCTTCTAGAGGGAAAGACATGTTAACTCTGGCTTAGCCCGGTAACTTCTTTCTGAAGCCCTGGCATCACAAAATGGATGCTGCTGCCACAGACACAAGTCTGGCCTCCTGCTGCTGGACGAAACTCCGGCAGGGGAGGCCTGGACAATAGGTTTCCTGTTGCAGGGAGGTGTGACCACCTCCCCAGACAGGATAATGTGTATTGGGGCTGGGTGGGTGCACTCTTAGAGTGCTTTGAAGTCCTGCACTGGGGAGCAAAAGGCTCCTCTGTGCATATGCCAGTTCAAACCAGCTCAGGGGCTACCTGCCCCTGCTCTGGCGCGAAACTGGACAAAGGGAAGTGGGTGTAGCCACCCTCTCCCTTGACCCTCCCATAGGTGGGGTCATAGAGTTAGTCCCTCCCTGTTTTACTAGTTAAAATGGGGAACCCTTGCCACAGCAAGATTAGATTATACCTGGACGAAACTCTGAAACAGAATCCTGGACCTTCGACGCTCTACTCACGATTAGAGGACTGAAGAATCTCCCTTGGGGTCAAGGAGTGACTCCCCTGCTTGGCAGGCACCAAAGAAGCATCTGTCCGGTTCGAATCACTGAAGCTCCCGTCGGACGCCGAAGTCATCGCATCACCAGAGGTGGATTCTCAGACTTCCCCGAGGCTACCCTGAGTCCCCAGCAAAGCTGAGGCCCGTGGCTATCGTGGGTGACTTGAGACCGTGACCCCTGGACACCGAGCACATTTGCAAGTGCACCATCTTCTGGGTCTCCCAAGAAGTCGTGCTTTGGGCTCCGAGTAGCCCTAGCCTCCAGCACCACCTGCACCGAAGATCACTGGCCCCCACTCCACGAGTGTCCTGTAAGCCAGCTCCACGTGCGGCGTCACGAGGCTCCTTCGCGGTCGCTAGCCCGTTGGCTAGTAGCCCTTAACGAAGGCCAATCTTTTCTTTACTTGGCAGTCTGGTTGCTCCAGGCCTGCCCTCACTTACCCTTGCTGGGTGAGTTCCCCAGACCTTGCTGGTCTGCATCATCGACGATCTACATCTTACTCGAGACTTGCCGTTGCCAAGGCTTGTTGGGTCCAATCTGGTCGCCGACACCTCTGCACTCGACAGACATCGAGCAACAGCCCGAATCCTGCTCCTGGTCGCCGACAACGCCTCCCGGACCTCGTGGCTGAAGAGTCAAGACGACCGTCATCGAATCTGAAGCACTCGACATCGGTGGGCATCTGTCCATCGCCTCCCTGGTCACTGGCTAGTGACCCAGACTCTGTCCCCTCTGCTTTCAGGTTCTTCAGAACTCCGATCCACTCTTGGATCCACCCGGACACTTTTCTCCTGGTCGCCAGCAGCACTTTGCAGCAGATCGCCATAAGAACCGACGACGAAACCCGACCCCGAAAGGCACCTATGCACCCGGCTTCCCTGGGTGAGGTAACACGAGTACTCCGGTGCTCCCGTGGGTAGAGACTCTTCAAAGTCCTAGATCTCAAAGGGTTTTGTCCTAGTCCTCTTCTAAGTGTCCCTTTCCTCTATTTTCCCGATCCCGACTTTCTCCATAGAAGTTAACGGCGTATCGCGGTTGTGTATTTACACTGCACGCGTCTCCCGTGGGTCCCCTGTGTCACTACCTTGGGTGGTTCCTTGTGGTCCAAGCACTTCTAGAGGCTCTAGGCCTAGTGTCTAGTTCAGTCGTGGTTCGCATACCACTTTATTGGTATATGGTTTGGTACGCCCCTAGGGCCCAAACGTGTATTTGTGCTATTACTGTGATTTAAGATCTTATAACCTATGTATTTCGAACTCTAGCCTCATAAAGAGACTAGAGGGGTGTGTTTAGTAATAAATACATATATTTTGAATATATACCTGGTGTGGTGCTCTTTCATTTGGTCACTCAAGAGATTATAGACTGGTAAAACAAGCTGCTTTACATTCCTTCAAGACTTAGCCTGAAGGCTGCTCTCCACAGCTACCACTAGGATAGCTTTCAATAAGGTTGTCTTTAACCTACCTACCATAAGAGTCGATTTGGACTGGTGCAAGGTGCCCACTATAATTAGTGGACAGCATATGCCAGGCCAACTTCTCACATTGGTGTGCAGCGTGTGGGATTCCAGCTTGCTATTGTTTTACCAGATAATCTCAATTGAATTGATCAACTGAAAACCACTAAAGGTACCTAAGGTACATATAATTTAAGCTTAGAATATCAGTAAGTTCTACTGAACTTAGAGTTGTGTGTTAAGGGATAGCACAACCCTTTCTACAACTCAAGAGAGTTTAGTAGGCCACACTAGAGTAGGTAGTGCATACACCACACCACACTAGTAATGTCTTTAAAAGCAGGATCCAAAGATGCCCTGCAGGAAGCCATTGAGCTTCCCCTCCAAGTATGACACACTCCCATTCTTGGAACTGAGAGCTTTGTGTAACGTGAGGAAATTAAGGACAGGCCAAAGTCCCACCACCCAACACCTCCAGGAGTTGTTGGTGGCTTATGATCTTAGTAAGTCCTCAGAGACTGAAGGGGTAGGAGCAGAGGGTGGGCCAGCAGATGAGGAAGGGGCCAGGGGTACTACTACCCCCAGCCCCCTCTGAAACTGACCAGGAGGGTGACAATGACCCTGACCTGGAAAACCCAATCCCTTCTGGGGAAGATGAAGATGAGGATCTAGAGAACCACACCTTTGTCCCCCCAGGAAGGATTATGAGTGTGCTCAGAAAGTCTAGGTCTCCTTCTCAGGAGTCTAACCACTCTGGCACCTCAATAGGGAGCTCTGTTTCTTCTCACAGGAGGGAATCCTCTCATGAGAGAAGAAAGAGACTGGTCCAGTATGAGGAAACTCAACTAGAGATCAGGAAGAAGCAATTGGCTTTAGATAGAGAATCCCTAGATCTCCTTAGAGAGAGAAGAAAGTTGGGACTAGAGTCCCATGGTGGCAGCAATATCCCTAGAGATAGGGACAGGTCTTATGACCATAGAAACCTAAACAAGATTGTCCCTCCCTACCAGAGTGGGGATGACATCCACAAATGGATAACTGCACTGGAGAGGGCCTGTAAAGTTCAGAAGGTCCCCCAGAGGCAGTGGGCAGCAATCTTGTGGCTCTCCTTTGCAGACAAAGGTAGAGACAAGCTCCTCACTGTAAGAGAAGAGGATGCTGACAATTACACAGTCTTGAAGAGTGCTCTGATAGATGGGTTTGGCCTAACCACTGAACAGTATAGGTTGAAGTTCAGAGACACCCAAAAAGCTCAGACTCAAGACTGGGTTGATTTTGTAGATTGTGCTACAAAGGCTCTGGAAGGTTGGATACATGGCAACAAAGTGCATGACTTTTTAGGATTGTACAATTTGATTATGAGGGAGCAGATCCTTAATAATTGTCAAAACCAGCTTTTGCACCAGTATCTGGTGGACTCTGATCTGACCTCTCCCCAAGAATTGGGAAAGAAGGCAGACAAATGGGTCAGAACCAGAGTAAAAACTAGAAATCAGGGTGGTGACCAGAAGAAAGATTCTACTAAGTCCCAAGAGAAAGGTGGGGATAAATCTAAGGATAAGTCCCCTACAGGGCCCCAAAATTCCTCTTCTGGGGGTGGGTCCCAAACTCCTTCCTCTCCTGAAAAGAAACCATATTGCCATGTCTGTAAAAAGCCTGGGCACTGGAAAACTGATCCCAGTTGCCCCAGGATTGGCAATAAAGAAAATGTTCCTCCCACAACTACTACCACCCCTCCTGGTACTACCAGTAGTAATCCTCCAGTTGGGAGTAGTGCACCCAAAAAGTTGGGTGCTTTTGCAAGAGGAACAGAGGTGGGCCCTAGTTTAGACAGGGACTCCTCAACAGACTCCTCTGGCTCTGATGGTGGTATAGGATTTGCCACCTTTACCATGGGTCCCATAGCATTGGGCAGGTACAGATTGGAGCCAATAATTAATGGTCAGAAAGCTGTGGCATTTAGGGACACAGGGGCTAGTGTCACCATGGTGGCAGGGAAACTAGTCCCCCCTCACCAGCTTTTACCTGAGTTTAAATACCAGGTGACCAACATTGATGGTGTCAGAACAGATCACCCCATGGCCATAGTCAATCTCAGCTGGGAGGGGGTCACAGGCCCAAAAAGAGTGGCAGTGTCCCCAACCCTACCTGTAGATTGCCTGATGGGCAATGATCTGGAAATTTCAGCCTGGGCTGAAGTGGAACACCAAACCCATCTTAGGATGTTGGGCGTCCCTGTAAAGGTTAGTGGGGCTGTGATGGCCACAGCCCCAGCCCAAGAATTTGGAGAGATGGAGCCTGAAAGAATGGCCCACTCTCCCCCAAAAGAGAGCACAAGGGTTGAAGAAAAGTCTTCTTCCCCCAGACAGTAGGTAAGGGTCAGCCTCCTCAGGGAACTGACCCTACCCCTAGTGAAGGAACTGCCACAGAGGTAGTCAGGCCTGGCCTGGCCACACCCCTGATGGCAGAGGACCCTTCCAAGGTGGTACCCTGTCTGGAGCAGGTAACCTGCCCCTCTCTACCCTGCCTCAGTCAGCCCAGGGCTGCAGAGGTCAGGGAGGTCAGTGGACCCCCCAGGGCCCCCTGTCCAGAGGAAGCCCCCCATCAGCAGATTAGGGGCACCCAGTCTAGTAGCCCTAGCCAGGTGAAAATTCCTCTACACACTGAGGGATCCCCCATACCTTTATGTAGGGACCTCCCCAGAAGGACTCTGGTAGGCAAGGGCAAACCTGGGACCAGAAGGTTCCAAACCTGCCATGTCCCTCCAGTAGTCCATCCAAAGGGACCCAACCCCCAGCTGTAGGCAGCCAAAGGTTGACCCTTAGAGCAAAGTGCAACTCAGTCATGGAAAGACAGGCATACATGGTGACCAGTGATCTGAGGAAGCTGAGGCCAACATTCCTAGGGCCTCACTTCCCTACTCAGACACCTCACCAGCCTTGTACTTTACCTAAGCACACCACAGGTAGTGATTCCCCATGGTGGAGACCCTCTCATACCCTTAGGGTGAGGGATTGCTTAGTGGACCATAAGACAGGGGGCAACCATGCTAGTGCAGGTGCTTCCTTATATGACCACTTAGTCAATGAAGGCTCAACTGGCCAAGGTTAGCCTTATCTCCTTTCGTTTGGGGGGTTATGTAGGAAGGTGGAATCTGACTATATGGTTGCCCCCACTTTTTTTATGGTGTTTTGCTGGTTTATGACTTAGTTGGACTGGGATCCTGCTATTCAGGGCCCCAGTCTATCTGCTTTCTCTGTAAAATGGATTCCATGTGCCTTAGGCACATCTCTGATTGGGATCTGGAGTGCCCTTATAAGTCCCTAGTATATGGTATACTATGTACCAAGGGCATAGGTACCTCAGAGGCCTGCCAGGGGCTGCAGCATGTATTATGCCACCCCTGGAAGGCCATCCAAACTGACACCACAGGTCTGCTACTGCAGCCTGGGTAAGGTGGTGCATGCACCCCTTACTGTGATATAGGTTACCTATATCACGAAATACATACACACCTAGAAACCTATAAGTCACTCCTAAGGCAGGCCTTATCAATCCTAAAGGCAGAGTGCATGGCTCCTATGTGAGAGGGTGCCCCTGCATGAGCAGGGCCCCTCTGCAGCGTTCGGAGACCATCTCTGATGCTGTTTGTAGTGCAGCCTGACCATATACTCTTAAGCGCATTATATCCTCGCGGTAAAATGCTAACTTTGGAATGGCTGCACCTAAACATGTCGTGTTTGGTGTCAAACATCTTGGAATACTACCCCCCGCCAATCCTGGCGGCGGGGGTAGCATTCCACCCTTCTAGAGGGAAAGACATGTTAACTCTGGCTTACCCGGTAACTTCTTTCTGAAGCCCTGGCATCACAAAATGGATGCTGCTGCCACAGACACAAGTCTGGCCTCCTGCTGCTGGACGAAACTCCGGCAGGGGAGGCCTGGACAATAGGTTTCCTGTTGCAGGGAGGTGTGACCACCTCCCCAGACAGGATAATGTGTATTGGGGCTGGGTGGGTGCACTCTTAGAGTGCTTTGAAGTCCTGCACTGGGGGAGCAAAAGGCTCCTCTGTGCATATGCCAGTTCAAACCAGCTCAGGGGCTACCTGCCCCTGCTCTGGCGCGAAACTGGACAAAGGGAAGTGGGTGTAGCCACCCCCTCCCTTGACCCTCCCATAGGTGGGGTCATAGAGTTAGTCCCTCCCTGTTTTACTAGTTAAAATGGGGAACCCTTGCCACAGCAAGATTAGATTATACCTGGACGAAACTCTGAAACAGAATCCTGGACCTTCGACGCTCTACTCACGATTAGAGGACTGAAGAATCTCCCTTGGGGTCAAGGAGTGACTCCCCTGCTTGGCAGGCACCAAAGAAGCATCTGTCCGGTTCGCATCACTGAAGCTCCCGTCGGACGCCGAAGTCAGCGCATCACCAGAGGTAGATTCTCAGACTTCCTCGAGGCTACCCTGAGTCCCCAGCAAAGCTGAGGCCCGTGGCTATCGTGGGTGACTTGAGACCGTGACCCCTGGACATCGAGCACATTTGCAAGTGCACCATCTTCTGGGTCTCCCAAGAAGTCGTGCTTTGGGCTCCGAGTAGCCCTAGCCTCCAGCACCACCTGCACCGAAGATCACTGGCCCCCACTCCACGAGTGTCCTGTAAGCCAGCTCCACGTGCGGCGTCACGAGGCTCCTTCGCGGTCGCTAGCCCGTTGGCTAGTAGCCCTTAACGAAGGCCAATCTTTTCTTTACTTGGCAGTCTGGTTGCTCCAGGCCTGCCCTCACTTACCCTCGCTGGGTGAGTTCCCCAGACCTTGCTGGTCTGCATCATCGACGATCTACATCTTACTCGAGACTTGCCGTTGCCAAGGCTTGTTGGGTCCAATCTGGTCGCCGACACCTCTGCACTCGACAGACATCGAGCAACAGCCCGAATCCTGCTCCTGGTCGCCGACAACGCCTCCCGGACCTCGTGGCTGAAGAGTCAAGACGACCGTCATCGAATCTGAAGCACTCGACATCGGTGGGCATCTGTCCATCGCCTCCCTGGTCACTGGCTAGTGACCCAGACTCTGTCCCCTCTGCTTTCAGGTTCTTCAGAACTCCGATCCACTCTTGGATCCACCCGGACACTTTTCTCCTGGTCGCCAGCAGCACTTTGCAGCAGATCGCCATAAGAACCGACGACGAAACCCGACCCCGAAAGGCACCTATGCACCCGGCTTCCCTGGGTGAGGTAACACGAGTACTCCGGTGCTCCCGTGGGTAGAGACTCTTCAAAGTCCTAGATCTCAAAGGGTTTTGTCCTAGTCCTCTTCTAAGTGTCCCTTTCCTCTATTTTCCCGATCCCGACTTTCTCCATAGAAGTTAACGGCGTATCGCGGTTGTGTATTTACACTGCACGCGTCTCCCGTGGGTCCCCTGTGTCACTACCTTGGGTGGTTCCTTGTGGTCCAAGCACTTCTAGAGGCTCTAGGCCTAGTGTCTAGTTCAGTCGTGGTTCGCATACCACTTTATTGGTATATGGTTTGGTACGCCCCTAGGGCCCAAACGTGTATTTGTGCTATTACTGTGATTTAAGATCTTATAACCTATGTACTTCGAACTCTAGCCTCATAAAGAGACTAGAGGGGTGTGTTTAGTAATAAATACATATATTTTGAATATATACCTGGTGTGGTGCTCTTTCATTTGGTCACTCAAGAGATTATAGACTGGTAAAACAAGCTGCTTTACATTCCTTCAAGACTTAGCCTGAAGGCTGCTCTCCACAGCTACCACTAGGATAGCTTTCAATAAGGTTGTCTTTAACCTACCTACCATAAGAGTCGATTTGGACTGGTGCAAGGTGCCCACTATAATTAGTGGACAGCATATGCCAGGCCAACTTCTCACAAATTGTACCAAGTTTATGGAGGGGTGTCCCAAAATGCATTTTCCCCATGACATTTTTCATAGGCCCTGCACACAAGCCCCTTGGATACTAATCACCTTGCAGACCCAATCCTACATTTTATTTATTCATTTACTTTTTTATTTTTTGTGATACTGCGGTAGTCCCTTATTACCGCCACTCAAACTTCAGCTCCATTGTATAAGGGACAGTGCAACCCTTACCATTGAACCTTTACAGTCTCCTAATCACAGGAGTGTTGCGCTGTGTTCTGTGGGAGTACAGCACTACCCACAGCATAAAAAAATAGTTTTTGGCCCCTTGGGGACCTACTGGGTCCTCCACTAGTGCTGGTGGTCAGGAAGTCCCTACCCTGACCTCTTATATTACTTTTTGAAAACAAATTCAGGACACAGGGACCAAGTCCCAAAGTCCTGTGATGACAGCTGCAACATTTATTACTGGGCCCTAGGTAGCCAATTAGATCTCTTCAGTCCACGGCACTGGTACTGGTCACACAGCACCAAAAGTGCAGATTGGAGAAGAAGCCCCCTTTGCCAATAGGAGGGCCCTATGTTTTTAACTTTCAGTCCTATGTGGGATCAACTGTCCAGCTATACCTATATTTTTAACCACTTCATGAGTACCCTAAGCAGCTCCGTGACTACAAATTTCTCAAAAACAACTGAATGCTTTTATACCAAATAGAACAAAGCATGGTTTCTGTGTAAAGCTCATAGTTTCTGCCAAATTTGGTGTAATTTTGTTCAGCTGTTTTTCTCTATTGTTTCCCAAATCTTCCAAAGGGAATTAAAATGGGAAATCGAAAATTGGAGAACTCATTTTATTTTTACCCCTTTAGACAGATATTTAGTGAGAAAATGCCCCAGTTTGCGTGGCCACCCCCATTGTATTGCTGAATTTTATATTGTTGTTTTTTTAGATTGTGCATCTTGGGGCGCTGATGTCCGGTTGCCCCTGAGACAAATCCTGAAGAAACTCATTGTAGGACTTGGCCTTTTTGGTTAAAGTTCCCTAAACTTTTTGCTTTCCCCCTAGACCGTTTTCCTGACCTAGAGATGCCAATTTAGATGCTTTGGGTACTTTGCCACTGCTGATCAGTGTCAAAGTACAGGAGTTCCCTATGTAAAATGTAATGGTGATTGGTTGGCCATGATTGGTATGTTTGCCTTACTAGTAAAAGTCCCTAGTGATGTGCACTGTGTGTGCAAGAGCTAGTCATGCAAGGGCTCGCAGAGAAGGGAACTCAGGCCTTAAGTGTAGGGCCTGCGCACAGAATGCTAAGTTAGCATGTTGTCCTGACAAGTGCAACCACTTGCCAGGCCTGACCTTCCCTTTTACATACACATGGGCACCCCTGTGGTAGGTCCCAGGTAACCCCTGGGCAGGGTGCAGTGTAGGTAAAAGGCAGAACATAAACTGAGGTGTGTGTTATGTTCTGACAGTGAAAAACTCTCCATTTCGTTTTTCACTGCTGAAAGGCCATTCTGCCCATAGGACAGAATGGGGGAGGCTGGGTGTTGTGTTTGTTAGCCTAGTTTCCTGTCAGTTTATAATGGAGAGGTGAAGTTTGGTATGTATGAACTCACAGTGTCATAATGCATCTTTCTGTAAAGGTGGTTTTGTCACTGTGTGTTTATAAGCCACTCTTTTAGGAAGTGGCTGAGTTTTGTACTCTGAGCATTTCTGTGTGTCTCAGAAATGTGGATTGTCTGTCTGGAACTGAAAGGTGAGAGGAGCTGGGAGACGTCTTGACCCAGGGAGGGGTTGAGATGGCACCAGGCTGCCCTGCATCTGGAGAGTAGGGGGAGGAGAAGCCCGGGAGGTGAAAAGGCCTTTGCTGGTGCTATAAACCAATTGACCCATCTCCTGCTGAGTGATTAAGGATCCAGACCCCCAGTATCAAAGGGAGAGAGGTGACACTGGAAGGGAGATACCCAGAGTTGTTTTAGGGAGGGGTCAGAGATCCCTGAGCACATACAAACTTCAAAGGCATTAAGGGGTAAAACTATGAGAGCTGAAGCCCCTGAACGTTGGAATGAAACAGATATGGATTGAGACTGAAAAGGCTTGGACCCATTCTGTGGTTAAGAGGAACCTCTGCTAAAGAAGGAACAACTGAAGAGACTGCTGTGGATAGATCAATCCTGATCTGGGGCTGATCTGCAGTTTGCTGTTCTAACTAAGGAAGAGGCTGTTGGGACTGTGCTTGGAGGCGCTGGGTCCCCCTGCTTGAAGAAGACTGTGCTTTGTGCTGTGTCTTGTAACCCCAAGGGCCCGAGGTGAGCTGGCTCCCTGTTTGGAAATACAGGATCATAAAAGTTTCCGGAGAAGTCCCAAGCAACGCGGTGTGCGTGTGCTTTTTGGCCGCTTGAGACCCTCAGAAGTTGTGCCTTGTGATCGTGTGCACGCATGAGTAAGCTAAGTCTCAGACGCGCAGAGTGCGTGTCGTGGTGCAGGCCAAGGCGTTGATGAGGAGCATCTGGTCGTGGTGTGCACGGGGAGATGAGGCGAAGCTCAGACGCGCAAGGGTGCGTGTCGTGGTGCAGCCAGGTCATTGGTGAGGAGCGCCTGGACATCGTGTGCACCAACGGAAGAAGTAAGTCTCGGATGCGTAAGGGTGCGTGTCGTGGTGCAGCCCGGCTGTTGGTGAAGAGCGCCTGGGCCTCGTAGGCACCAAAAAAAGAAGTGAGTCTCCAACGTGCAAGAGTGCGTGTCGTGGTGCAGCCAGAGCGTTAGGGAAGAGCGCCTGGACATCGTGTGCACCGGGAGAAGAGGTGAGACTTGGACACGCAAGAGTGCGTGTCGTGGTGCAGCCAGGGCGTTGGTGAAGAGCGCCTGGACATCGTGTGCACCGGGAGAAGAGGCGAGGCTCGAACGCACAGGGTGCGTGTTGAGGTGCAAGAGGAGCGTTGGTGAAGAGCGCCGGATCGTCGTGAGCACCGGAAAAGAGGCGAGTCTCGGACACGCGGTGTGCGTGTCGAAGTGCAACCGGAGGTGCTGGTGAGGAGTGCCTGGTGAGGGTGTGCACTGAATTGAAGTGAAGTCTCCACAGTGCTGCGGGCGGGTCTCATTGTGGACTGAGACCGCCGGAGTGAGGGCCAAGTCATTGGGGCCCTCGGAGTCAATCAGCAGTGGCCCGGACCGGCAGCCACAGAAGAGCTGAGCCGCCGGCCCGAGTCCGCCGCAACCCGTGACGGAGTTCTGGATCAAGGCCCAAGTCGCTGACGTCGGGGAGGAGAGTGGGATCGCGCTCCCCCAGGTAACGTGGATCAACACCTGGGGTGGGGTGCGGGCCCAGAGGGACACTCTCTCGCCCTCCCGCTTCCGTCAGCTGCGCGAGCCGTTGCTTCGGCTTGGATCCCGGCCCGTGCTGACCCAAGATGGGGCAGTACTGGGACCGGTGTGGGAAGCAGTACTTTCTGTGTCATCATTTGATCCATAACGGGGGCACTGTTAATGGAGCACGTAAAACTGTCGTATTACACTTTGCATTATTACTGCTAACGAACTATCGAACTGTCGTATGACGCCTGACCTCATTTGTGCCTGACGAACTTTATGCTGGGTGCGCTACGCACTGCGTTATTTCTCCCTTGCATATTACCTGATTGTAACGTGGCGCATTGCATGATTTCTTCAGTGCACAGTATAACGTGGCACAGTGTATTATTTCTTCATTGCACTGCACAGGATTGTAGCGTGACGCATTGCTTTGTTTCTTCCTGGTACAGGGCATGCTGGTGGTGATACGCATTGCATTATTCCTTCAATTGCAAAGTACATGATTGTGGTGCTACGTATGGCATTGTTTCTCTGTTGCACAGTATAAGAGAATATCGTTACGCATTGCAGTATTGTTTCCTTTTGCAACGTGTGTTATTCTAGCAATACGACTTGCCTAACCTTTTGGGAAACGGTTAAAAAAGAGTTTAACTGTTGGTTAGAAGTGGTGGTTGAGATTAGAACCTACCAACCCACCGGAAAGAATACTACCCATTCTTATATATGTTCATTTTGTATTGTGTGGTCGTATCGTATAATTTCTTATATAAGGATTATACTCATTTTATCAATACTCGTGTGGAGTCTATTTGTGATGACATCATGGGGTTACTGTGAGCGTGGTTGCACATACTGAACACTCGTGCCTTGGAGATAAGCCTGGCTGCTCGCGCCAAGCTACTAAGGGGGTGAGCAGGGCTATCTCAGACGGTGTCCTTACTTAGCCTAACGTTGAAGCGAGGTGTCGGGGACGCAAGCCTCCAGCATTTTGTGGCGGCGGTAAGCGATAAGGACCTCCACTTCCAACACTCATTGAATGAGGAACCCTAAAAATGTGGGGGCATATTTATAGGCCCCTCTGCGTCACTCTTGCTTCTAGCAAAGTGGTGCAAGAGCAGTGCAACTTCAAAATGAGATTTATGAAGCCACGCAAGGACATACGAGTAATGCAATGCAGTGCACAACACTGCATTGCATTAGCCTGCTCCAGGGAGGTGTTTCCATGGGTGTTGCGTGGGTGTTCCCACAAAACATCTATGGATTTTTAAGCATTCCCAGATTTACCAGAGGTGGTTGTCCTGGGAATGTGCCAAAAACCTATGCCTACCTAGGCATAACGAGAAGAAAGATGTTTATTTCTCCTCGTTTTTTCCTCTTTCTATGTGTGCTGCAGAAAGAGGAAAAAGCCTCCATGGATTGTTTTTGTTCAGGAAGTTGTTCCTTTATGAACAAAAACAAAACTCCTTTCAACGCAGGCACCTTTGCACCCTGGTGCTTTGCTAAATGGGTGCCAGCACAGGGAAAAGGCAGGAATGTGCCTTATTGACTTAAATACGGTGCATTCCTGCCCTTTCCCTGTCACGCATTGCAGCGCTGCACACATAGAAAGAGGAAAAATGAGGAGAAATAAACATATTTATCCTCATTATGCTTCACTTGGGGAGGCGTAAGATTTTGACACATTCCCAGGTATACAAGTCCATGTAAATCTGGGAATGCTTCAAAAACCATGGCAGTTGCGTGGGAACACTCTCCACAACGCCCATGGAATGCCTCTCTCGCACAGCGTTGCATTAATCCATATTTATGAAGCCATTCAAAGCCATGCAAAGTGACTTTTGCGTGGCTTCATAAATATGATTTGGGGCTTTGTGTCATGCATGTACCACAGTGCGTGGTGCAAGCATGATGTAAGGCCCTCATATGCCCCTGAATGACAAAGGAACCGACAAGTATCTCTGAGCAATGTATGTTCAGAGATGACTCCTGATTGAACCATGTGCCTCTCGGTAGAGAACTTATCCCATCTGGTGTCCCAAATACCAGGCTCCTCCTCTGATTCTTGAAAGCGTGTGCTGATGTTCAGAGGCACTTTCAGTGCCTGAGTTGGACTAATGATTATATTTAAGATAAGTGCCATAAGCACCAACGTAGCACAGAAGAAGCAATGTTAAAGTGCTAAATGTTTGTCAAGTTAATGGCGCTCAAATGAAGACAGCAACAGGCATGTCATGCGCATGATGGAGAGAGGCATGTAGCCTCACTAACTTAAAAGCAGGACTCCACTAAGAATGTGGGCTCAGATAAGCAACCTTTCTTGTTATTGAGTCTGTCCTGAGAGAAACAGAAGCTTCCTTTCATCAAGCCTGAGTAACGGAGAAGACTTACCACTTTCACTGCACTTCAAGAAATCTTCACAGTGTAGTTCCTTTTTCGGCAACCTGCAAACAAAAAACATTCACAGTATGAAAGGCAATAACTTGTGAAATATAAAGCAAGGGACCAGTGCTTAGGCTTCAAATAAACTCACGTTACCTGATGCACACAAAGAAGGGCTCAAAAGTAGACTCTTGTGTAGGCAGACCTGCACCTGAACGTAAAAAAGAAAGAGTTACAAGGAATTAAACAACATTTATAAGCATAATTGCATTTGGTAAAAATAGTTGCAAAAGCAGTGGCAGTATAAATATATGTTTTACAAACCATGGTCTAGAGTTTACACGTTTGAGTGGTATCCAAAGTACATACATTTGTCTGAGATTCTCCGAACAATACACTGAACTGTTTTTTGAATGACGTAACCAGGGAATGGATTAAAGCAAGTTGCACTGTGAAGTAACACTTAAAAGAGAAAGGGAAAAGATAGGATTAGTTGGAAAATAATTTACAATAACCATATTTAGAACTAATCAATGATCATCCTTTCCAGTTCAGAAAGGCAAGTATCAAGAAAAAATAAAGCAAGGAAGGGTGGGAAAGAGGGAGTATCAGATACGAGTATCTGTGAAGTTCGTCTTTATTCTTTAAAGTTAAGTAATGAGTTAGATAACTTGTGCAATACAGTGGTAACAAAAACCGTGTTTTATTCAGCTAGTTCGCCAGCACAGGTAGTGAAGCAAGATGGCAATAGATGACCCAGAGGACAAAAGACTGTCCAGGAACCTACATTTCAATCTTTCTTTTGTAATCCAACTCCCATTACCCCTGCCTTGCTGTCTATCCACCTTGTTGGGATATCACAGGAGGGCACCAGTGTGATAGTGGAATTGGTAATCAGCATCTGACAACTGTGAGAATTGCTTAGTCATGAGAAAGAACAGGTCAGTGCTCCTTGTCTTGCTGCCAACCTGACAGAGGTCAGATTCTCATACTAAATCTGGGACAGGAACAACAATAGTCCTACCATTCAAGACATTTAGATGATCTAACAGTAGCTTGATTGACACACAAATTCTGGTGAGGAACTGGAGTATCTATCTATCTATCTATCTATCTATCTATCTATCTTTCTATCCATCCATCCATCCATCCATCCATCCATCCATCCACTCACCCATCCATCCATCCATCCATCCATCTATCTATCTATCTATCTATCTATCTATCTATCTATCTATCTTTCTATCTATCTATCTACCCATCCATCCATCCATCCATCCATCCATCTGTTGGACTTGGCCCTTTTTGCAGGGTCATCCCAGAACTTTTTGCCTTCCTCCTGTATTTTTTCTGACCTGTTGTTGGTGGTTTTAGGACTCTGGGCACTTTATCACTGCTGATCAGTGCTAAAGTGCGTGTGTTCTTTATGGTAAACTTGGTAAGATTGGTCTACACCTGTTTGGCATATTTAATTTACCTATCAATCCCTTGTACAGTGGTATCCCATATACCAAGGGCCAGTAAATTAAATGCTACTGGTGGGCTTGCAGCGCTGCTTGCGCCACCCACCAAAGTAGCCTTTCAAATCTGTCTCAGGCCTCTGCCACTGCAGGGCCTGTGCGCGCAGTTTAATGCCACTGTGACGTGGCACATAAAGTGGTTACCACGTCTGTGACTCCCCTTTTACTACATGTCAGACACCCCTAAGGTAGGCCCTAACTAGTCCTATGGGCTGGGTGCGGTTTAGGTAAAAGGTAGGACATGTGCCTTAACTGTGTGGCATGTCCTGGTAGTGACAAACAGCCTATTTGGTTTCTCACTGGTGTGAGGCTGCCCTCTCATAGGGATGCATTGGGTATTCACTGATATGTGCTTCAGTGGTAATTCCTGACATGAGTGGGGTAGCGTGATCAAGTTTGGTATGTTTGGAATAGTGGTGATAAATGCCGCGTATTGGTGTTTGCGGATTTATTATTACTATTTTAAAAATGCCACTTTTAGAAGTGGGCATTTCTGTGTGCTATGTGTCTTTGTGCCTGCCTGTTGTGTATTGACTTTCTGGCCTTGGAGTGACAGGGGCTGTGGAGGTGCAGTGTCTCCAGAGAGTCTGGATGAGTCAGTGCTAGGCTGAATAGGCCTGGTCTGCACTTGGAGTGGTGTGAGGAGTAGCACCTGCAGCTGAATAGGGCTTTGCCTGCCTTCCACAATGATGGTTCTGCCCCCCTGTGGTGTGTCTGGGGCCAGGGCCTAGACTTACAATGGGGAGTGTTGTGCACTGTAATGATGTTGTGAAAGTGCCCCCAGAACTGGTTTAAACTGGCTCAAGGCCCTGGGCCTGGGAGAACAAAGACACTGGAGCAATAAGAGAAGGGGCTGTGACCCCATGTCTGTTGGAGTTGCTTGGAACTGAACTGACTTGGATCTGAAGAGCACTCTGCCACGAGGAACCTCTGTGGGACCCGCCTGCTGCCTGAGGGGGTTGGAGGGGCTGTCCTCTGCTGGGAGGCCCTGCTTGCTGGCCTGCCTGTGCCCAGCTCCGCCCTTGTGGATTTCTGGCGAAGAGCGCTGCCTGCTCCCTGTTGGTGTCTTCAGGTGGGAGACAGGCTGAGTGCTTTATTAATTGTGCCCCCTGAATCCAGCGCATGGTGAGCGCTCTGCCTCTGGTGCCAGAGCAACATGGGGAGAAAACTGAAGAGCGCTTTTTGCCCTACAGCAGAGAAGGGGCAGCGCTGCACTCTCCCCTGTTGCCAGACTTGTGGTTCTGCAGCCGGGGCTCTGCTACACGGCCCCGGGCTGCGAGGAAGCATAGAGTCAGCAAGGAATCCCGGCCGGGGATATCCCTGGGGACGTGACAGGAGAGGCTGCCTGTCAGAAGCCCGTGAAGCACTCGAAGCCAGGCAGAGGTGAAGCCTAGTTGTGGGCGGGGCCGCCTTCCGAGAGCAAAACTGCCGGAGACTCCACTCAGGGTCCTGCTCCTGCCTCGCAGGGAGCTGCTGCGGTTGACCTGAGGAGGGTTTAGAGCAAGGGGGGAGTGGACCAAGCAGAGTCCCACCCCTTCCCCAGCGAGGATCCATTGCAAGCAAAGAGAGGAAGGCTCGCAAGGCATCCGGCAGTAAGTGTAGCACTGCCTTGTCCCAAGGGCCCGAGAGGAACAAGAGAGCAGAGGGGAAGCAGCGCTCTCCCTCTCCCTGGCCGTAACAGCCACTGCAAGAAAACCAAGTGAGGAGCCGAACCGGTGTCAGCCTATGTGGCCAGTGTAGCAGCTGCCCTGGGTGGTAGCGAGCAGCTGCCTGGGTGATACTTGGCCTCACAGCCCTACTTTTAGGCAGAGGCATTGGTGAGTGTTGGCCACTCAGGGTAAACCTTGACGGAGGTCCCCGAGCCTTGGTGGAGGGAGGAACTTCCACACAAGTACCGGCAGGGCCAGGAGGGTTTCTGTTACTTTGGGGGGACTACGGATTGTCTCACCCGTTCTCCCCTTACACATCGTGGATAAGGCTCAGTGACAGGGTTCTGCCCAATGCCTGATGTTTGCCTGTATGTTGGGCTAAGTGCCAAGGTTAGCACCCTAATCAGTACAACAGTGACCTGCATATGCCTTGGAGGGGCATGATGTGTTTATGATATGTGCACTATGAACAGGGTTTACTGTGGTGCACTGTTGCTAAATATGGGTATGCATAATGTACTATGCTAAGTGTCGTTATTTAGTTTGTGCATAATCTGTTGTGCTTAGGGCACTCTTACCAGGAGTTACTGGTCGCCCTAACTAACTGTGATTTATGTGCTTATTATGACAGGGGCCTGATTGGCCTGATGATTTATGTAATCCCTGTAAAGTCATGACAAGTGCCTGGTGGCACAGTGTATATATGTGATGGTGTTCTAATGTGTTTTATGGATAATACAAAGGCTATTTTTATATAACCTTGTGTGGAGTTTATTTTGTGGTGTGCCTAGTGTGTCACTGCTGTGTGGGTGTGCTGCACAAATGCTTTACACATTGCCTCTGGGATAAGCCTGACTGCTCTGCCAAGCTACCAAGGGGGTGAGCAGGGGTTATCTTCAGTGTGTAACTCCCTTGCCCTGACTCGGGTGTATATATCTATTACCTACTGCCAGTCATGAGTAGGAATTTATACTTAGGACCTAGTTTCCATGGGAAAAGCTTTTTTTGTTTTGCTAATAACATTGGTGCCATTTGAAGAATCTTCACAAACTCTTTAGAACTAGTTTGCCAGTCACTTCAGCTGCTGTCTGAATTCGTCAAGTGGGGGCTGAGAAAAAGGGGTGGGCCCAAAGCACATTTTCCCAATGCAATTTCCCGTAGGGATTTTAGAAACGACTACAGCCCGAACTGCTTAATGGAATTATACCAAATTTGACAGAAAGCTAAATCTTGTTCCAGAAAGAGTGCTTTTTGGTGTAAATCTGTTAAGAAGTTTTGGAGTCATTAAAGAAAAAAAATGTATGTATAAATATCTAGAGATGTGGATCAACTGTGGATTTACCGCTGTGGATCCATGGATCCATGTGCCAACAGCCCCGGCTTGCAGGAATTAGAGTTATGTTTGCTTTAGCTTGGTGGGAGCTGCCAGCCCCCACCAAGAAAAGCAATCAGCTACCTCTCGAGGGTGGGCACCTCAGGAGGTAGCAGGAGCCAGCTCTAGGGGGTGGCGGTCCCCAGGGCCATAAATGGCTCAACGAGAAGGGCCCTGTGGCTCCCTTCCATTGTACAATTTAGCCCCAGGGAGGTGGTGGTCCCTGGAGCTGGGGGTCCACAACGGAAGCCCTACATTAATTTATTTCATCCAGAGGAGGTGGCAGTCCTCTGGGCTGAATGAGGGCATCGCGCACTCCCTTAAAATCAATAAATTGCCCTGGGGAGGTGGCGGTCCTCGGGGCTACGGCAGGCCTGGCAGGCCTGTCCACATATATATTTTGATAGTGCCCCATGGAGTTTGGGGTCAATGGGCTGTGGGGGGGGCATGCTGGTCCCCCCGCATTTATTTAACTTTACCTGCTCGGGGCTGTGAGGGGGCCACATGGGCCCCCTTGCTTTTATTTAAACATTTGTCCTAGAGAGTTGGCGGTCCCCGGGGCACGGGGAGTACCGTGCCGGCACCCTATGCATATTTATATATCATGATGCCCTCGGGACCTGGCCTTCCCAGGGTCTAATGATTACAGAAGCTTTCAGAGGGAGCCATGGTTCCAGCATGGCTCCCACTGCAAATATTTAAAAAAAATGCTTTTTTAGCCCTGCGGTAACCCCCCTAAGAGGCCTAGGGACTCAGTGTATTCCTATCCAGCCCCCTCCTCTCGTTTTTAATGTTTTTTTTCTAGGACTTAGCTGAAGCCGAGTCCC
Organism: Calotriton arnoldi; assembly: GCA_963921515.1. NCBI lineage: Eukaryota > Metazoa > Chordata > Amphibia > Caudata > Salamandridae > Calotriton > Calotriton arnoldi. The sequence continues at coordinate 215,147 of CAWUFW010007495.1, read as the reverse complement.
AAGATGGCTGCTAACACTTCCTGATTTGAAGTGTTGGAAGCCAATCAGATTTGAGCACAGGGATTGTCGGATCCTCAGAGGATCCGTGTCCATCTATGTACAAATTTGGATTTTCCTTAATATTTACAAAATTACTGAATGGATTTACGCCATTTACAAAAATTTCACTTTCTGGACCAACAGCTACCTTCCTGTCAAATTTGGTGTAATTTCTTTCAGAAGTTCAGGCTGTAGTCGTGTCTCTCTATGGGAATTAACATGGGGAAAACATGTTTTGGGACCCTCCTTTTTCTCGAACCCCACTGACAGATCACCACAAAACTTTCAAGAAAGCAGCTAAAGTGAGCGTCATACTAGTTTTGAAAATTTTGCGTGTACTCATCAAACTATGCCAAAGCTATTGGAAAACTGAATTCCTGCTGTGTTGAAAATTTTGGGGTGATGTATCAAGCAGCTACCAAGAAAAAGGGGGATCCCAAAACACATTTTCCCCATGTTAATTCCAATAGGACCTTTGAACAAGCCTACAGCCTGAACTGCTGGACTAAATGACATCACATTTGAGAGAAATGTAGATTTGGTAACGCAGATTACACTTTTTGTGATTTGGTGTAAATCCGTAGTTTTAGAGGTTTTAAAGGTAAAAATATAAATATATAGGGATGCGGATTCTCCACGTAACCACTGCAGGTAAATCTGCAGATTCACATGCCAAAATACAGACCTGATTGGCTGTCACCAGCTTCACAGAAATGTTGTGGCCGCCATTTTCTTTTATTGGGAAACGGTTCCTGGTGCTCAAATTGGCACTGTATTGTATGGACACACTAATTCATTCACTAAGACATTTATACACTTACTAATATAGACACTGAAATACTCTAGGACTTACTGATACATACTCTGCTACATCCATGGACACATGGATGCATTCACTAACACATTCACACACTCACTCAATATACCCTGTGACACCCTAGGACTGAGTGGCACATAGACTGACACAGCATAGATATAGTGATGCGTTCACTAATGTATTTACCCATCTGCTCATACACATAGTGAGACACTCTAGGACTCACTGATACATATAGTGAGAAGTGCATGGACACTGATGCAGTCACTAGCACATTCAGTCACTCACTGATACACACACTGCAACAGTCTGGTATTCTCTAATACATATACTAACACAACCATGGACACACCAATCCATTAACTAACACTCTCACACTTAAATATACATATCCTAACATACTATAGGACTCTGTGATGGTTACATATGGACACTCTGATGCTTTCAGTGTTACAAATATATATTCACTGATAAATACAATAATGCACCATGAAAATCACTCATACATATCCAAAGACAACTATCATGATGCACAGAAAAGTAGACAAAAGATGAAATATACCCTTCTAAATTTGAGTGACTTATACATTCACTTTTAGACTCATGTCCTCACATATATATGGAATGTCATGGCCATGCTTAAAGTGATATAGCTATTAAGAAAAGGAAAGAGCAACTGACACAGACAGTGAGACAGTAAGAGGGTCATTATATATTCTTGTACATAGCCAAATAGCAGTTCGGCATGGGCTTTTACTGCTGTACTGTGCCTTTAATGGTTGATATAGCCTGCTATGCTGGGCTATAATAAGTCAGCTGCTACCAAAGGAGTTAGTGACAGACATGTATATGGTAGTGAACACACTCACATAGGCAATTATTTGCACACAGTAATTTAATAGTACTTTCTGTAGAGCTAAATGTATTTTGTATTTGATTTTTAGATTTCTACTTGTACTGAGAAAACAAATACAGAAGGAAGAAAAGAACAGAGGAAACAATACTACTTAATTGAAACTGACAGTAAAAAGACAGACAAAGTGGACAAGAAAGAAAGTACAGCTGGTAAGACCACCAAGGACGTTTTGAAAAAAGTCTGTCTAAAATTGCAAACTGAAAGAAATTTGTCCACTAAAATGAGGAGTTTAAAATCAAATGATAAAGAGGAAGGACTCCATGCTTCAAAAAGTGGAAAGTGGGAAGGAAGTGACCCGATTCGGGCCACCCGGGTCACTCACGACCACCTCTCAGCCATACATGCAAAATGAAGAATCGGTCAGACAGTAGAGAATACAAACCAATAACAGTTTATTCAAAGTACACTCAGAGCGGAGCCCTGTCTGCCCAGCCGCTTGGAGTGCTGCAGAGGGACTGACATCAGCAAGCATAACGATACATTATGTACACTTCGAAACCCGTAAAAGCACGCCCACCATGGAATTTTCCAAGCAGCTGCAGCTGGACTGTAAATTACAAAGGAGTATGTTTTGATTCTGAGGCCGGGCACATGTTATCTACTATTCAAGGTCACTCTGCCTGTGCCCACCACTAGACAAGTGGGAGAAGGCCTACATCTAAAAGGAAAGGTATGCACTAATAAGAACAGTGTATTCATTAGTTGTAGCAAAACTCAGCTCCGAAGAAACATAACCTAGAGAAGGCCATTTCTCAAAAATGGCAAAGGATTAGTTTCGATTATAATTCAAAATGGCGGCCATACACAAAATGGTGCTGTGAATGCTAACTTTGACATAAAACAATGCGTAAGCATATTTTCCATTCTAACAAGTGTAATGAGGAGAAATAGAATGTAAGTTGGAGACAGAAACAATTTAAGGAGATGAGTAAAAAGTTTTTGAAATCAAGAATTATAAAATTTAGAAAAGAGGATGAAGAAGTATAAGAGAAGTGCTATAGTTAAACAAAAGCAACATATTGAAAATATAGTGGACAAAGCATTTGCTCTGAAGAGAAAACATTTTATCTTAATATTGAACAGAATGAAGACACTAGACAAATGATTAGTATGCATGAGGAAAAGTACATTAAGGAAAATGCTTATACACAAAAGTTATTTTTGTAAAGTGTTTAGAGGTGAAGATGCAAATATCTAGCTCAAAATAATTTTTAATGAAGATGACTTCTTGCAGTGAACACAAGTGGGTGTTGCTATGAAGTAAAAGAGAGAGTTCCTGGGAATGTAGAACAAGTGAAGTAAGGCATAAACAGGCTCCTGTGTACAAGTGGAAGTGTAGTATTATATGTATTGCCCGTCAAGAATCAATTGAAACATTGATAAAAAATGTATACAGAATTTTCATTGCTAAGTCTAAAAAAGAAAATTTAAATTTAAATTAAAATGCTCCAAGGATAAATTCCATGCAAAGTTAGGAAATACACTAACTTACGAGGCCATTTACTGGCATGTCTTATGAAGAAAGTGTGTAAAAGTACTTTTCTTCACATTACACTGTTAGCTGTGCATCATTCAAAAATGTAAAATTAAAAAAGTTAATCTGTAAATCTGCAAAATGTTTCTGCAAGGGAGTTTGTTTATAAAATACAAGGTAAGAATGAAAATCTTAAATGTATGCTCCAAAATGTAGGTGCACCTACTCGGTTTGTGACACTTAGGGGCATATTTACAATAGAAGTGGCGGAGCGCGGCGTTATCCTCCTTGGCTTAATGCCGCAAGCCGCCACTTCTGAAATGCAGGGCTGCACCATATTTACAACAATGTGGCGCAGCCCTGCGTTTCCCCTGCACTTGCGCTAAATTTAGCTGCCTAGCACCAACGCAAAGATTGTTTATGTGCAGAAAGGTGTACCTTCCTGCCCATAAACAATCTTTAAATGGCGTTTATAACTTCTATGTGTGCTGCTTAATGCAGCACACATAGAAGTTGCAAAATGTCATTTGTTTTAATGATTGTTTATGTGCAGGAAGGAACACCATCCTACACATAAACAATCAATGGTGTTTTGCTGTTTTCATGTGTGCTGCACAACCCAGCACACATGGAAACAGCAAAAATGAGGAGAAATTAAACATTTCTCCTCATTGCGCCAGAGTACGACCAGGTTATCCCTGGCCTTAATTTTGGCACTGCCCCATACTTACGTCACCCTTGTAAATTTGGGGCAGCATCAAAATCAATGGGTGTTGTGGTGGAACACTCACCGCAACACCTATTGCCCTCCTCCTTTCATGCTAAGTATAGTGTAAAAGGGTGTCTTATTTACAAGGCAGCATTAAGCCACCTTAAGTGGCTTAACGCTGCCTTGTAAATAAGGGGAAGCCCCTATCGCCACCACAACATTGAGAAAGGTGATGTTGTGGTGGTACTAGGGGCTTATAAATATGACCCTTAGTTCTGTGGAGTATGCATGGGACGACTTACTAAACTTTCTAAGAGAAGCAAACTCAAACATCAAAGATATTATTTTGAGAACAGAAAGAAAGCTTTGCTCTTTAGTTCCTAAGGTATGTAGGTATTTTAATCACAAGTTTCAAACAATGCTGGCTTTCACATACAATAAAACAATTTGTCCTCTTGGAGAAGTTACAGATTTGTTGTGGTAAAAAGAATACCAGGTTAAAAATGCTCTTCATATACACATGCTCTTATGGATAAAGGATGCATCTAGATTTGGAACTGATACTGATGACTGTGTACTGTCTTTCATAGAACAGTATGCTACCTGCACCATCCCAGATGAGAGGAATAACAAAACCCTAAAACAACAAGTTCTACTGTTCCAAACACATAGATGTGGGAAATATTGTCACCGAAGATACAGTTGTATAGATAGATTTTATACAAGGTGTTGTTTCAGTTTTTCAAAGCCTGTTATCTCCAAAGGAACATACTCTCATAAGAAAATCACCAAAAAATACATATAATCTGAGAAGATCAGAGGCCTCCAAATATATTAATGATTACAATCCTATTATTCTAAACTGATGGAATCCAAATAGGGACATACAGTTTGTTGAAGACAGCTTCATTGTTGCTTGCTCTGCCACTTCTTACATCAGAAAAGTAGGAGAAAACAGAGATGAAGGAAACATGAGAAGATTTCTGCAGAAAAATCTCCTTGTAGGAAATTGTACAGTTTCTCTTTTAAAATGCTTTTACATAGAGAGATATGTTCCTTTGAGTGCTATGACAGATTGAGTTTATCTGGCTTATACTCAAAGTCTAGGGGAGGAATTATTTGGGTTAGTCTAGGCCTTGCCAATACGCGAAACAGAGTCTTGAAGTCTTTCCCAGAAATTCAGTACTTAGCAGAGTTTGATCCAGAGAGTACAGATATTACAAAAATACATATGTTGGATACCTACTATTCAAGAAGAAGTCCACACCTCAAAAATATTTGTCTATATGAAATTCTGCAAAAGCATAGGTACAGAAACAATGTGACGGCAAACATTGATGAAGGCAAATATGCGGTAGTTGGTTGCGAATGTTGTTTGGTTTGGCATGCAAAAGGTAACTTAATAAACCATAGAAAACGTATTCATCATACTGAGGAGAAATTGTTTTTTTTCTACTTAGCACTTCTCCAGCTATTCAAACCTTGGCGTTGTGAAAGAGAATTACTTGGACAATGTCACTGCTACAAAGACTCTTTTAATGCTGTAAAAGACAGCATTCAATGTCATTCAATGTCCAATATTTCTAAACTACCTGAAAATGTTAAATGAAGAAATTGAACAAGAAGAAACAATTGCTATTGAGATAGGAAATGATAGTTACCAAAGCAGCTGGAGTTCCGGAGCTCTCCGTCAAGATCCTTTTGGACAACGAATAATTGAAAGTGAAGCGGCCATAGTGAGGAATGAGGTGCAGACAGCAATGCACCAAGAAAGAGAAGAAAATGTTGACTTGGAACAGTTAGTGCAACAAATGAATGATGAGCAGAAAGAGATATAAATGGAAGTGAAAACAAGAATAGACCTTGGATTTCTCCATGAAAACAATCAATGTAAATGTTAAAGTTTTAAGCCAATTCTTTTATATGATAGCGGACAAGCTGGGACTGGGAAAAGCTTTCTAGTCCAAGCTCTAACCACTTATGTACAGAGAACTACAGAGTTCATTTTGTTCTGAGTATTAATACCACATACGTGATTAGCTGCATACAATATCAAAGGAATTACATTGCATCGTCTACTTGTGCCACCTGTTGAACACAATAATAAACTGGAATACCAAAAATTATCTGGTGGAGCTTGTCACAAAGATTCCAGAGTTTTGAGGAATTTAATCCTTTTAATCATCGATGAGGTGAGCATGGTCTCAAACATAATGCTCGCCTTAATGCATTTGAGAATGCAACATATATTGAAGACCGAGTATGAAGTACTTTTTGGAGGAAAGCAGGTAACTGTTTTTGGTAATTCATTGCAACTTACCCCTGTCAAAGGATAGGCTGTTTTTAAGACACTTTTACATGAAGATACTCAAAATTCTCTAGGAAGTATTGGAAATGTAAATATTTGGTTGAATTTTGAATACTAAGAATTAATTAGAATCATGTGTAAAACATCTGATATACAATATGGAAATCTTATGAAGGATATTAGAGTAGGAATACTGTCAAAAGAAGGAAAACATTGTTTGCAAAATCGACTTCTAAAGAACTTTTTTCCTTCTAAAAGTTCTGCAGCAGAGCTAATGTTTGAATTTATTCAACAAGGAAAATCTATTGTCTGTTTAATGCCTATTCTTCAAGAGTGTACCTCTTTCAATGAACTATTGCTACAACTAGAGAAAAAGTACAAATATTGGATCTGACAACAATTGACAAAATGGAACATCAAAGAGTGACAATACTGTTGACTGAAAAACTACAACCAAAACATAGGGGCATATTAGCAAGAACCTCGTTAAAATTATCGCCGTTTTAGCGGCAGGAAACTGCCGCTAAACGGCGATAATGGGCTTGCTAATATGCGTTATAGAATTCCAATAGAAGCCCAGGTTAGATGTGCAGGACATCTAACCTGGGCTTCTATTGGAATTCTATAACGCATATTAGCAAGCCCATTATTGCCGTTTTAGCGGTAGTTTCCTGCCGCTAAAATGGCGATAATTTTAACGAGGTTCTTGCTAATATGCCCCATAATTCTTTGGAAACGTTTGTCTCCAAAACTGTGAGATTAGAAACGTTGTTACATGTTTCTGAGAACTGTAGCATGATTTTGCAGCATAATTTAAATGTTGAGGAAGGGTTAGGTAACTGAGCCATGGGAAAAATAATTGATTTCATTTTGTATCCAATTGGAAATTAAGTTGAATATGTAGCTGTTATGTTTGATCAACTTGAAGGTGTAAAGCAGATAGCAAGGTCTGCTTTACATTTCTTACTTGTAAAAACTTGTATGTTCGCAGAAAACAGTTTCCAGTATCTCTAGCATATGCTGTAACAATACATAAGTCTCAAGATTTAAGCGTAGCTGCAGCATTTATTAACACTGGTAGCACCACATTCAAGGAAGGTATGTCATATGTAGCATTATCAGGGTTAGAACTTTGTCTGGTTTGTTTCTAATAGAGTTTGATGACAGTAAAGTGCATGCTGATTCCAATTGTGTGATAGAGTGAAACTGTTTGAAAAGCCTCTCTGCTCCTCATTTAGGACAGTATCCAGTGTAAGAAAAGCCTAGAATATTACCAAAATGAAAGATTCCGAAGGATGATAGTGACATTCCTCAGGAAAAGAGTAAAAAACAGAACAAAGAAATATTGGAGGAAAAGAAACCTAAATATGCTGGTGAAATTGTTGGTTACCTGTAGTCAAACCACTCTGGATTCGACTGCTATGCCAATGTAGTTCCTAATGCACTATTCTATTTACCTGCTCTGGTTGATGCAATTAAACAGAAAAAGGATAAAAGATTATGCACTGCACTCTTTACCTTTTTAGAATGCAGGGCCGGACTGGCTACCAGGCGTTTTGTTGTGCTGCCGAGCTGGGGGCTGATTTCGTTGATGGGGACCTGCGTGTGCTTAAAAACATTTGTTTTGCTTTGTTTATTTCGAAGCTCACACAGGTCCCCATCAACAAAATCAGCCCCCACCGCAGTGAAATCAGCCCCCAGCTCGGCAGCACACCAAAATGCCCGGTAGCCAGTCCGGCCCTGTTAGAATGTATCTGCAGTGTTAGAACAAAACATATTCTGCATCTTGTATTAGAGATCTTGCAGATCTGGGTACTGGATCTGTACACTTCATAATAAACACTCAAGAAGATGCACAAGAATTCTTGCTGGCCCTACTTGTTATCTTAGAAGAAGAGATGGAACCTTTTGATGAGCTATTTGAACTAAGTTACTCATGGGAGCATAACAGGGAAAATTGTTCTTTTTCTTCAGCAACACAAATAGATCTGAGTATAACTGTGAAAATTATTCTTTTTCTTCAACAACACAAATAGATTCAGAACTATTTATCTACTTAGCTCTACCAGACTGTAGAACTGTCAGTTTTGAGAAATTGTTTAAAAATGCACCACAGGTTAACAGCTGCACTAAATGTAACTCAGTTCTTCTATCAGCTTTGAATATAAGAAAAACTGTCAAATGTATCATCCTAATGCTACAGCGATGCATTGCAGTTGAAACTAAACTAAAAACATAAATTACTACTGTTAAAGCTGCACAAATCTCGATTTCTGGTAAAGCATATACCTGTATAGCTATTATTTTTCATGAAGGAGCAAATGTCACATCTGGACACTACCCCATCTATTTAAATGATACAGCTAGATGGACAGAGTGTAACGATCGCAACCTTACTTTGAAGCAGAGATTACCATATAAACTACCTTCTCTTTTTTAACCAAAGTTCTAAGAATGATTAGTACTAAAACAATGTAATGCTGCTCTTTTGGAACATCTTTTACAACAAGTTAAAATATAATCTGGCCTAATAAGGATAATATCTTTATAACGGATTCCAAATATTGTAATATAGTTACTCTTGCAAGAAAATAACAGAGATAGCGCTAAATTGGGAACACAGATGAAAAACTACAATCCAAGACAAACATGTACTGAAGAGAAAATGGAATACTGCTAATCTTATTCGTTTAAAAATATTTTTGGCTATTGTATGTATTTTTAAATACTTAAAATGTATACACAGAATATTATAATTAGAACATATGTTTGAAGAACAGCTTGAAAACTCTAAAAAGAATAACAGCAATACTATGCTCTACTGATAAATGGATTACCAGATCTTATGACATCATGTGGCCTACAGAGAGTGATGTCTTCATATGCCTTTTTATATACCACTGTTATTCATACACATTAATTGTATTTTAAAACTAGAACAAACATTATTTTATATAAGATATATAGCTAAAACAGTGAGGTAAATGTTTGTAGTGAGTGTGAAGCATAGTAATGTTAATTTGAAATAACGTACTATGTACTAAAGGGTTTTTTGTACAGTCCATATGACTGTTTTTTCTCCCTACTCTTTAGTGATGAGCATTAATACACACTTCATTTATAGCGTAAAAGTATGGAAGCTGAGAACAGTGAAGGAAGGGAATACGAAATAATGAAATAATATATATATAATTGCTATGAATTTTATATATGTCTTGTGTTCTATTACTAACACTCACTTTTTTATTGCAGATTATTATCCTTTAATAGAGAAAATTATAATATAAAACTTTAACTTCTATGTATCTTTTCTCTCTTTTCACAGATTAAGGACCTTTTTGCAGTAATGTAGGTAATTAATTGCATTTTTTTCATCTGTATACTATCAATACATATACGTTGTACACATAATTACTTATACTAAAACAGGTATACACACTAAGGAACACACTGACATATATACTAACACACACAGGTACATACTAATGCATACACAGACACACTCAGCTGCACATTAATGCAGACACAAACACACCCAGGCACATACTAATGCATTCACTGACACATCCTGGCAAATACTGATACATACACTAAAACACCCAGGCACACACTGATTCATATGCTGACACATCCAGGAACACACTGATGTATACACTGACACATCCAGGCACAAAGTAATGCATGCACTGACACACCCAGGCACACACTGATTCATACGTTAAGACACCCAGAAATACACTTATACATACATTTACACATGCAGGCACACATTGATGCATACGCTGACACACCCAGAGACACACTGATACAAATCACACTCATGCATACACTGACACACCTATAGACACACTAATGCATACGTTGACACACACTGATACATACACTTATACACCCAAGCACACACTGATTCATATGCTGACATACCCAGCCACACACTAATGCATATGCTGACACACCCAGGTACATACTAATGCATACACTAACACACCCAAGTGCATACTAATGCATACGCTGACTTACCCACCCACACTCTAATGCATACACTAACACACCCAGGTACAAACTCATGCATACAAATTTCCAAAGTGCCTATTCATTCTTTTACACTTGTACTATAAACTAGGAACAATGGAGGATGTTGGCTAGCAGGCCTCGCTGTAGGTGAGGTTCTGTGAACAACCTACCACAGCATTTAAAAAACCATAAACATTCACAGAAAAAAACACAGGTTACAGGGACATTATAGTTATAAAATATAACACAAAAAAAACTAAAAATTCACTGAAAAAAACAAAGGTTACAGGGACGTTATAGTTATACTACTGAATTTAGTCGCACAACACCATAGAAATTCAGCAGTTATATTTACCAGCCCTAACTATAATTTACGTCCCCATAATGCACTGCTTATGATCCCACAGATGTCATTACTCATAACATGGTCAATGACATCACTGATGACATCACTAATGGCATCTCAAATGACATCACAGATGACATCATAAAGTGAGTATAAGTGTTTTCTAAGAATTTATGAGTGTTAAACATATGTACTAAGCTATTACAAAAGATTAATTAGTATACTAGGTTTATCACTAATGAGTGATACCACTTTTAACATATAATATATGAGTGGCTGTGTTTATCCATGTGTGAGTGTGTGTCTGAGTGGCTATATGGGTGTGTGAGAAGGTCTATGGGTGTATAAGTGGATGTGTAAGTTGCTGTGTGGTGACTGAGTGGCTGTGTGAGTGGCTGTATTGGTGAGTGAGTGAGTGTGTTGTGGCTATATGGGTAGATGAGTGGGTGTGTAAATGACTGTATGGGTGAGTGAGTGGTTGTCTGAATGGCTGGATGAGTGAGTGGCTGGGTGTGTAAGTGTGCTGTATGGGTCAGTGAGTGGCTCTTTCAGTGAGAGTGTGGTTAAATGAGTTGGTGTGTGAGTGGCAGCTGTATGGGAGAGTATGTGTCTATGGGAATTGGCTGCATGGGTGAGTGAACAAATGTGTGAGTACTTCTATGGATATGTGAATGGGTATATAAGTGGTTGTGTGGGTCTGTGAGTGAGTGTGTGATTGGTTTTATGGGTGAGTGAGTGGCTGCATTGAGAGGCTGTATGGGTGAGTGAGTAGGTGTATAAGAGGCTCTATAGGTGAATAAGTGGGTGTGTAATAGCTATATGTATGAGTGTTTTGGCTGTGTGAGTGGTTGTATGGGAGAGTGACTAGTTGTATGAGTGGCTGTTTGGGTGAGTGAGTAGTTGTGTGAGTAGCTGCATGAGTGAGTGAGTGGGTGTGTGAGTGGCTCTATGGATGACTAAATGGATGTGTGAGTACCAGTTTGGGTCTGTGAATGGGTATGTGACTGGGAGTGTGAGTGGAAATACAAGAGGTTGCATGGGATGTGAGAGAGTATGTGTGAGTAGTTCTGTGGATGATGTCATCAGTGAAGTCATTTGAGATTTCATCAGTGATGTCATGAGTGATGTCACTGATCATGCCACTAGTGATGTAATATGTGAAGTCAGAAGCAGTGCATTACAGGGGCATAAATTATAGTTAGCTCAGGTAAATCTGACTTCTGAATTTCTATGATTTTGCACAAGTGAAATCTGAGCCTAACTATAACGTCCCTGTAACCTGTGTTTTTTCAGTGAATTTGTAAGATTTTTTTATTTCTGTTTCCTAACTATAATGTCCCTGTAACAGTGTCTACATGGGGTTGTGAAGGGAGTCACAGTGTCTGTTAGGGGCTGTGAATGGGTGTCACGGTATTTGTTGAGGGTTGTGAATGGGTATGACAGTGTCTGTATGGGGTTGTGAATAGGTGTGACAGTGTCTGTATGGGGTTGTGAATGGGTGTGACAATGTCTGTATATGTTTAGAATGGATGTGACAGGGTCTGTATGGGAATATGAGTGAGTGTGACAGTGTCTGAATTGTTATGTGAGTGGGTGTGAGAGTATCTGTATGGGTGTAAGAGTGGGTGTGACAACCTCTGCATGGGTATATATATATATTATCTACTGGCGGTCGCCAGTAGATAGTTATAGTTAGGACCTATTTTCCATAGGAAATCCGCACCATTCTATTTGAAATAACTTTGGCGCCGGTTGACGAATCTTCGCGAAGTTTTCCAACTTGTTGGGGCGCTCCGGTCCGCTCCTATCCTGAAAGTCTCGGGGGGATTCGGTAAGCAGGGGCCGAGAAAAAATGGGGGTCCCAAAACGTGTTTTCCCCATGCAATTTTCCATAGGAACCTTTAGTCGCAGCTACAGCCCGAACTGCTGAACGGAATTACACCAAATTTGCCAAAAAGGTAGCCCTTGGTACAGGGTCGTGCCTTTTGCTTAAATGGTGTAAATCCGTTCAGTAGTTCCTGAGAAATTTGAAAAAGAAAACACATATATATCTGGGCGGAGCCTAACCACACATGTCATCGTGAGATCTGATTGGCTGTCAGCACTTCATCCTGGAATTGCTGGCAGCCATCTTGGGACCAGTATAAATGATAGTACCCCATTGAAATGCATTGTAGTGAATCGAAGATTTTGAGGGTTACCAAAAGGAGAACTATAAAGGATGATAACAGACTTTAGTTACATTAGAATTCATTTGTTGATGGTACCATACTAATTTCAGGAATTGTGGTGTGTTCTAAGGTGATTTTACCCTGTGAAAAACCTTCTGCTGGGATATCATGAATCATGTTTGAGAGAAAACTATTTTCACATGCTTGTCCCATACAGTTTTGGAAGGTGCTCCAGAAGCTAAAATGAGAGCATATTTTCTGTAAATTCACATTATCTTTCTCAGTCATGTGAGAATGAAGTCTGACATTCTCAGTAAAACATGTACATCCAACAAGGGCAGAGACTGTCAGTTGATTCCTTTGTGTTCTACTGCAGCTTCCCAGAGTGTTCTAAAGAACAACTAGAGTGCTAACAGCCTTACTTATGACAAAAGTATGGCACACCTGAAGCCATCTTGATTGGAATAAACTGGTAACACTTAAAACATTTAATTTAAAAAGGAACAAAATGATGGGGTTCATTTTGTCATAGAAATTATGGTTAGTGCTGTAGAAAGAAAAATTAGGACATGTTTCAAGTGTGATCTCAAATATCTTCCTGTTATATTTCAACAGGAGCAGCCTGTCAGTTGATGCCTTTGTGTTCTACTGCAGCTTCTCAGAGTGTTCTAAAAACAACTAGAGCGCTAACAGTCTTACTTATGACAAAATTAAGGCACACCTGAAGCCATCTTGATTGGAATAAAATGGTAACACTTAAAACATTTAATTTAAAAAGGAACAAAATGAGGGGGTTCATTTTGCCATAGAAATTATGGTAAGTGCTGTAGAAAGAAAAATTAGGACATGTTTTAAGTGAGATCTCAAATATCTTCCTGTTATATTTCAACAGGAGCAGCCTGTCAGTTGATGCCTTTGTGTTCTACTGCAGCTTCCCAGAGTGTTCTAAAGAACAACTAGAGTGCTAACAGCCTTACTTATGACAAAATTATGGCACACCTGAAGCCATCTTGATTGGAATAAACTGGTAACACTTAAAACATTTAATTTAAAAGGAACAAAATGATGGGGTTCATTTTGTCATAGAAATTATGGTTAGTGCTGTAGAAAGAAAAATTAGGACATGTTTCAAGTGTGATCTCAAATATCTTCCTGTTATATTTCAACAGGAGCAGCCTGTCAGTTGATGCCTTTGTGTTCTACTGCAGCTTCCCAGAGTGTTCTAAAGAACAACTAGAGCGCTAACAGTCTTACATATGACAAAATTATGGCACACCTGAAGCCATCTTGATTGGAATAAACTGGTAACTCTTAAAACATTTAATTTAAAAAGGAACAAAATGAGGGGGTTCATTTTGTCATAGAAATTATGGTTAGTGCTGTAGAAAGAAAAATTAGGACATGTTTTAAGTGAGATCTCAAATATCTTCCTGTTATATTTCAACAGGAGCAGCCTGTCAGTTGATGCCTTCGTGTTCTACTGCAGCTTCCCAGAGTGTTCTAAAGAACAACTAGAGCGCTAACAGTCTTACTTATGACAAAAGTATGGCACACCTGAAGCCATCTTGATTGGAATAAACTGGTAACACTTAAAACATTTAATTTAAAAAGGAATAAAATGAGGGGGTTCATTTTGCCATAGAAATTATGGTTAGTGCTGTAGAAAGAAAAATAAGTGCTAAAACACTACCCCCAGCACGACACCCTACACTACCCAAACATAACTGCACTACCCTAAACCCTAAAACACTACCACCAGCACGACTCCCTAGACTACCCAAACACCACTGCACTACACTAAACCCTAAATATACCCCCAGCATGACCACCCACACTACACAAACACCACTGCACTACCCTATACCCTAAAACACGACCCCTACACTACACAAACACGACTGCACTACCCTAAACCCTAAAACACTACCCACAGCATGACCCCCTTCACTACACAAACACCACTGCACTGCCCTAAACCCTAAAACACTACCCCAGCACTACCCCCTACACTACCCAAACACCACTGCACTAACATAAACCCTAAAACACTACCCCCAGCACAACCCCCTACACTACACAAACACCACTGCACTACCCTAAACCCTAAAACACTACCCCCAGCACGACTCCCTACACTACCCAAACACCACTGCACTACCCTAAACCCTAAATCTACCCCCAGCACGACCCCTACACTACCCAAACACCACTGCACTACCCTAAACCATAAAACACTACCCCCAGCATGACCCCCTACACTACACAAACACCACTGCACTACCCTAAACACTAAAACACTACCCCCAGCATGACCCCTACACTACACAAACACCACTGCACTACCCTAAACCCTAAAACACTACCACCAGCATGACCCCCTACACTACTCAAACACCACTGCACTACCCTAAACCCTAAAACACTACCCCAGCACGACCCCCTATACTACCCATACACCACTGCACTACCCTAAACCCTAAAACACTACCACCAGCACGACCCCCTACACTACTGCACTACCCTAAACCCTAAAACACTACCTCCCAGCACGACCCCCTACACTAACCAAACACCACTGCACTACCCTAAACCCTAAAACACTACCCCAGCACGACCCCCTACACCACCCAAACACCACTGCACTACCCTAAACCCTAGAAAAGAAACCCCCACCCCATGCCCAATCCCCCTTACCTCTCACTCCTCATGGTTCCTCTCTCCTCGTGGTTCCTGCTTCACGTCATCTCTGAGGGGCGGTGCATGTCGTTGTGAGGAAACAGAACAGCCTCTGTTTCCTTACAACGACATGGATCGTCTACATGTTTTTTAGAACGCATGGTCATTTACCATACATACCTTTACAACAAAATTCGTTGTAAAGGCATGCGTGGTAAATGACCATGCGTTCTAAAAAATGCGTAGTAATGACTTCGTGATGTACAACGCATGCGTGGTAATGCATGCGTTGTAATGGTATCGCAAAGTAAAAAAGTCGTAACGGCTGTTTACCGATCGAAGCTGGCCCCTGTTCTTCAGTGAGACGTTTATTTGATTAATTAGGAGGAAGGAATGTGGTTTTTTTACCGAAAAGTGCATTCCCGGCTGTTGTATTGTGAAAGTGTCCGCGTGGCCTGGTTTCACTTCCGGTGAGAGAGTGGAAGAGTCTGTTTGGATCTAAAGGAGTTCTGTTGTTGGACGGGGCTGGCGTGACATGTCATCAGAAAACGTAGCTAATGGAAAGCATCCTCCCTGAAGTGTGGAGCAGTGCCATGAGAGGTCAACGAGTGTGCGTCCCACCGCAGTATGACCGTACCGCGTGACCCATGTGCCGCCTCCAGGGTACGGGAGGCAGAAGCGGCATCGCAGGTCCTCTTGAAGACTGTTGTAGCACTAATTCTACATTTTGGTACTAGGGCATTTTAACTTCGTTGTTCCTGCCAGATACAAAGAGAAGATCCTGTGTTATTCAGTGCCCTCGTTACCTTTTTTGTGGGTTGTGGTGCTTGTCACTTCGCTGCCCCGCTGGTGCACACAACTGGGCACCCCACCTCATGTGCCATCTGCAGGGCCTCTGCCCTCGGATCACTGGTTTCGGTTTCTGGAGTGGCAACATAAACAGTTGCTCCCAAAGGACTAGCCTGAACACTTAGGTGAATATCCCCTGCACCAGCATTCCACAGAAATTCTTTCCTAGCTCTCCCACGTCAACGAGCACGGCTCCGCTCGCGACACCGTATGACGTCATCGGAGCCATAAGAAGACCTCGTCGGCGTGCTGACGTCAGTTCCACCCATTTTTTCCGTGCCACCGAGGCAAACAGGGGACCGAGACATTTTCACATGTATACATAGTATAATAAATATATATATATATTCACTGAAAAAAACATAGGTTTCAGGCACGTTATAGTTAGAAATTAGCATTTAAAAAACCTTAGAAATTCACCGAAAAAACCATAGGTTTCAGGCACGTTATAGTTAGAAATTAGCATTTAAAAACCTTAGAAATTCACTGAAAAAACCATAGGTTTCAGGGGCGTTATAGTTAGTTGGACATTTCACTCGTACAAAACCATAGAAATTCCCCGTTATAGTTAGTTCAGCTAACTATAACTCGCGTGCCCGCAATGCACTGCTGATGACGTCACATATTACATCACTCATGACATGGTCAGTGACATCACTCATGACATCACTCATGACATCACTGATGACATCATCCAGTGAATGTGTGTTTTTCCGAAAATTAAATATGTTTTATATATGTATATCTCAAGGTCGATGGAAGAATAAATGGGTATATAAGTGTCTAAATGGATGATTTTTTTGTAAAATTGATTGTATAACTGACTAAGTGTATCTTAGTGAATACATGGGTTAGTGAGTAATGTTTAAATATGAAAATATCTGTATCAGTCTCTCACTTTGTGTATAAGTGGCTGCATGGGTTGGTGAGTAGCTACATGAGTGTCTATATGGGTTATTAGTTGGTTTTTGAGTATCAGTATGAGTGTCTGAGTGTCTGTATGGTTCGGTGGGGGTATTACTTAGTGCATAGATGCATGAATGAGTGACTCACTGTATGTGTTGAAGACAGCATGTGTGCAGGTCTGTATAGGTGGATGAGTATGTGTATGGGTGTGTTAGTGAGTGAATGACTGTCTCAATAGTGTCTTTATGAGTAACTACATATGTTTTAAACTAGTATATGTGAGTATTGGTGTATATAAGTGAGTATATGTGAGAGTGAGAGATTGGAAGAGTTCCTGTACAAATAAGTAGGTGTTTCTATAAGTGCTTGTTTAAGAAAGAAAGTATGTGTAAGTTTCTGTAGAAGTAAGTGTGGTAGTGTGTGTATAACTGTATATGCAAGTAAATGGATGTTTGATACTTTGTTTGCATGTGTGACTATGTGTGTGAGTAACTCTATGGATGAGTGGCGGTGTGTAACAGGATGTATAGGTGTATGAGTACATATGATGAGTGAGTACATGTATGAGTGACTGTATAGGGACTGTTGGTGAATGAGTGGATGTGTGTGTAGATCTTGGAATTAATGAATAGGTGTGTTGTAACTGGTATTGGTATGTCCATTGTTTTGAAAATGTTCGTTTGTATTTTTGAGTGTGTGTATCAAAGGTTATATTAGGGTGAGAGGAGGTCTGCCACTCTATCACAAGGATGATGTCATCAGTGATGTCATCAGTGATGGCATTTGAGATGTCATCAGTGATGTCATGAGTGATGTCACTGACCATGTCATGAGTGATGTAATATGTGACGTCATCAGCAGTGCATTGCGGGCGCGCAGTTATAGTTAGCTGAACTAACTATAACGGGGAATTTCTATGGTTTTGTACGAGTGAAATGTCCAACTAACTATAACGCCCTGAAACCTATGGTTTTTTCAGTGAATATATATATATATATATATATATTCACTGAAAAAACCATAGGTTTTAGGGACAGTTATAGTTAGTTGGACATTGCACTCGTACAAAACCCGTGAAATTCCCCGTTATAGTTAGTTCAGCTAACTATAACTCGCGCCCCGCAATGCACTGCTGATGACGTCACATATTACATCACTCATGACATGGTCAGTGACATCACTGATGACATCATCCAGTGACTGTGTGTTTCTGTAAAGTGGAAATATTTTTAATATATATAGGGAAAGGTGTATGGAAGAATGAGTGGGTGTATAAGTGTCTGTATGGATGATTTAGTAGGTGCGTGACTAACTCTATAAGTGAGTGATTAAACGTATCTTACTGAATGCATGGGTTAGTGACTAAACTGGGTGAATGTCTGTATCCGTCTGTCTGTTGCTGTGTAAGTGGGTGCATGGGTTTGTGAATAGCTACATGAGTGTCTATATGAGTTATTGATTGGTTGTCTGAGTATCTGTATGGGTGCCTGAGTGTTTGTGTGGGTGGGGTGTGTGCGACTCTGTGCATAGATGTGTGAGTGGGTGATTCACTGGGTGGATGGTTTCAAGAGTGCATCTGTGATAGACTGTATGGGTGGGTAAGTGTGTGTAAGAGTGTGTTAGTGAGTGAATGTACATCCCAGTGGTACATGTGTGAGTAACTACATATGTGAAAGGCAGTATATATGTGTGTTGGAGTACATAAATAGCTATAAGCGAGAGTGTGTGATTGTGAGAGTGACTGTATGGATGAGTGTGTGCTTGTATCAGTGATTGTATGAGAGCGTAAGAATGTGCTAGTATTTGTATGAGTAAGTGAGCTGGTGTGTGTGTAACTGTATAGGTGAGTAAATGGCAGTGTGTTTAATTATTTGCATGACTTGACTAGGTGTGTGAGTACCTCTATGGATGAGTGGCGGTGTTTGAGTGTCTATATAGGAGTATGAGTGCATATGATAGTCCTGTACTGAGTGACCGTAAGTATGAGTGACTGTACGGGTGAGTGAGTGGATGTGTGTGTAGACCTAAGAATCAGTGAGTGGGTATGTACTGTAGTTATTGGTGTTGGAGTGTCTATGGTTTTGCGAATGGCAGTCTGTAATTTAGAGTGGGTGTATCAAAGGTTATGTTAGGGTCTGAGGAGGTGCATCAGATTATCACGTGAGTGATGTCATCAGTGATGTCATTTGAGATGTCATCAGTGATGTCATCAGTGATGTCACTGACCATGTCATGAGTGATGTAATATGTGACGTCATCAGCAGTGCATTGTGGGCGCGAGTTATAGTTAGCTGAACTAACTATAACGGGGAATTTCACGGGTTTTGTACGAGTGCAATGTCCAACTAACTATAACTGTCCCTAAAACATATGGTTTTTTCAGTGAATTTGTAAGGTTTTTAAATGTTAATTTCTAACTATAACGTGCCTGAAACCTATGGTTTTTTCAGTGAATATATATATATACATATATATATATATATTCACTGAAAAAACCACAGGTTTCAGGGACATTATAGTTAGTAGGACATATCACTCGCATAAAACCAGAGAAATTCGGCCATTATAGTTAGTAGAGCTAACTATAACTCGCGCCCCCACAATGCACTGCTGATGAGGTCACATATTACATCACTCATGACGTGGTCAGTGACATCACTGATGACATCACTGATGACATCTAAAATGACATCACTGATGACAGGGGTGCAGAAAGAGGCAAGAGAGGTGCAGAAAGAGGGAAGAATGGTACAGAAAGAGGCAAGAGGGGTACAGGAAGAAGCAAGTGAGGTGAAGAAAGAGGCAACAGAGGTGCAGAAAGAGGCAAGAGAGGTGCAGAAAGTGGAAGAGATGAGCAGAAAGAGGCAAAAGAAGTGCAGAAAAAAAGAAAGGTGCAGAAAGAAGCAACAGAAATGCAGAAAGAGGCTAAAGAGGCGCAGAAAGAAGCAAGAGTGGTTTGCACACCATTAGTACCAATTTAATACCCACATTTATCAATAAGTAAATGGTGACCATTCTAGGTTTGCAAAGGGCCTTTTACCATGCTGTAACACTTGTTGCTGCATTTTTGGCAGTGTTTGAGCAGTTTGAACGAGAAACAAGTTTTTTTTTGTTCAAATCTGCAGATTATGCAGCAAATGATGGATTATGTGGCAATTGCAGAAAATGTATAATTGTGCGAAAGTCGGTGCAGCCAAATAGTCACATAATTCCAGTGGCCCTGCTCATACCTCCGACTAGGTCCAGAAGTGCTCCTCAGTGGTTCCTTCTTTTTTTTTGTCTCATTGAGTTTATAGTTTAGCTTCCATGGAAATGAGTAACACTAAACCTGATGTTACCACTCCACAACACAGACTACCATACCACATAATTACTCTCCATAACACATAATCTCACTCTACATAATTCCTATACACAAAATACCACATACTTTCTATCCACATAATTTCACTGCACAACATACCACATAATTCCACTACACACAACGTACATCCACTCCACTCCAAAAACATTAGTAAAAACTTTTACATTTACAATGCCAATAGCCTTAACTTTCGCAAATGCGAGACCTATTACATTCCAAATGCTTCTTTAACTAGTAGACGCGTTTGCAGAGTGGTGGAGAAAGGGAGCTGGGCCTCCAACCAGCGCTTAGGAATTCCGCTGCGTAGGACTTACCAGGAAGGCTTTTTGGCCCCCAAAGTCCCTCAGGAGTAAAGTGGACTTCATCCCCCAACCAGTAGTGTGCAGGAGGCACGTTTGCAGAGTGGTGGAGAAAGGGGGCGTGGCCTCCAAAGACTTTTTTAGCAATCCCACTGTATGGGACTTACTGGAGGTAACAGGAGGGGTAGTTAGCCCCCAAGAATATTCTTGGGGGCCAACTACCCCTTCTATTACCTCCAGTAAGTCCCACATAGCAGAATTGCTAAGTTCTCATAGCAGGCCATGCCCCCTTTGCCCACCACTCTGCAAACGCGCTCCCTGGTGCGCTCTTGGATGGGGATTGAAGTCCCCTTCGGTGCTGGGGGTCCTTAGGGGCCAACTAGCCCTCCTGTTATCTTTAGTAAGCCCCACACAGCTGGATTGCCGGCTTTTTATTTATTTGGTTTTTGGAAGGTGGGCTGTGTGATCCCCCTTCCCTTAATTATTTTTGGGCCCTCGGGACCCCATCCCCCAGGGCCTGAGCATTTTTTAAATTAAAAAAACATTTTTAAACAGGAAGGGGTCCGCGTGGCCCCCCTTCACTGGGCCACTATTGGCCCCGGGGACCCCATCCCCCGGGGCCTGGCCTCGTTTAAAACATTTTTTTAACGGGCCCCCCTCCCCTGGGCCACTTATGGCCCCAGGGACCCCATCCCCTGGTGCCGTCCCTCAACAATGGGGACTGTGGGGGGAGCCCCAATACCCCCATGGTCCCAACTGGCTCCCCTCCTCCTGCGGGAGCCGGCATTGCTTTTGGACAAGGGCAGCTGCTGACATGCAGCTCCCCTTGTCCAAAAGCAATGTGCTTCGCTTCATGGAAGCAAGAGCAGTTTTTCTGCTCTCGCTTCCATGAAGCGAACTAGAGTTTGCAATGACAGGGCGGGAGCACGGCTCCTGCCCTGTCATTGCAAACTGCAATGTCCCAGGTGTGGGCACCCTGGGACATTGCTAGAGCTGGCCCTGGGGGGTGGCGGTCTCTAGGGCCATCTAGGGCTCCAGGAGGGAGCCCATGTGGCCCCCCTCCCTTTGTGGTAATAACTCCAGGGAGGTGGTGGTCCCCAGGGCAGTGTGGGGGGACAGGAGCCCCCACACTTATTTTTTTAATTAATGAAGCCCTGGGGAGGTGGTGGTCCCCGGGGCTTGGGGGGACCGTGAGGCCCCCCACACATAATAGCAATGCCCCAGGGAGGTGGCAGTCCCTGGGGCAGCATGGGGGGGCAGGAACCCCCCCAACGCCTTTAATTTTTTTTTTAAACCCAGGGAGATGGCGGTTCCCGGGGCTGTGGGGCAGCTGCGTGTCCCCCGGATGTAATCAACATGGCCCTGGGGAGGTGTCAGTCCCCGGGGCTGCGGGGGCCCCTGCGGGCCCCCACACTATATTTTTTGATTGCCCTGGGACCTGGCCCACCCAGGAGCTGATTAAATCTTCCTGCGCTTTGTTTTTTTGTTATTTTTCAGCAGGATTCGCGCACCCAGCGTGAATTCTGCCGATTTATAAAAACAAAAAATGCTTTTTTGGGGCGACCCCCTGAGCAGGCCTAGGGGGTCAGGGTGACACAAGATGGCTGCCAACACTTCTTGGTTTGGAGTGTTGACAGCCAATCAAAATTAAGCTCGTGCTCGGGAGGGTTTGCGAACCCTCCTCAGCCACCAGATATCGATATTTTTATTTTTTGAATTTCTCAGAAACTACTGAACAGATTTACACCATTTTAAAAAAAGGTTGTTTTTTGATCCAAGAGCTACCTTTTTGCCAAATTTGGTGTAATTCCGTTCAGCAGTTCGGGCTGTAGCTCTGTCTAAAGTTCACATGGAAATTAACATGGAGAAAATGTGTTTTGGGACTCCCCTTTTTTCTCGGCCCCCGCTCAACAAATCACCCCAAAACTTTCAAGACAGGAGCTGACCTGAGTGAACCATTAGTTTTGAAAATTTCGCGAAGATTCGTCAAATGGTGCCAAAGATATTGGCAAAAGAAAAAAAGCTTTTTGAATAGAAACGAGGTCCTAACTATAACTACCTACTGGCGACCGCCAGTAGGTAATATATATATTCACTGAAAAAACCATTGGTTTCACGGACGTAGTTAGGAATTAGCATTTGAAAAACATTTGAAATTCACTGAAAAATCCACAGGTTTCAGGGATGTTATAGTTAGGCTGACATTTCACTCGTACAAAACCAGAGAAATTCAGCCGTTATAGTTAGCTGAGCTAACTATAACTCACGTCCCCGCAATGCACTGCTGATGACATCACAAATTACATCACTCATGACATGGTCAGAGATATCACTGATGACATCACTGATGACATCTCAAATGACATCACTGATGACCTCACTGATGACATCATCCAGTGACTGAGTGTTCCTAAAAGTTGATGAATGTTATATTATCTACTGGTGGTCGCCAGTAGATAGTTATAGTTAGGACCTATTTTCCATAGGAAATCCGCGACATTCTATTTGAAATAACTCTTGCGTCGGTTGACGAATCTTCGCGAAATTTTCAAACTTTATGGCCCGCTCCGGTCCGCTCCTACCCTGAAAGTCTCAGGGTGATTCGTCAAGCGGGGGCCGAGAAAAAGGGGGTCCCAAAACGTGTTTTCCCCATTCATTTTCCCATAGGAAACTTTAGACACGGCTACAGCCCGAACTGCTGAACGGAATTACACCAAATTTGGCAAAGAGGTAGTTCTTGGTTCAGAAAGAACCCTTTTTGTTAAATGGTGTAAATCCGTTCAGTAGTTGCGGAGAAATTAAAAAATAAGAGTCAAAAAATCAATTTCCCATAGGAAACTTTAGACACGGCTACAGCCTGAACTGCTGAACGGAATTACACCAAATTTGGCAAAGAGGTAGTGCTTGGTTCAGAAAGATCCCTTTTTGTTAAATGGTGTAAATCCGTTCAGTAGTTGCTGAGAAAATCAAAAGTAAAAGTACATATATATCTATGGCCGCGTCGGATTCGCGCACCCTCCCGATCACGAGCTGTCTGCTAATTGGCTGTCAACACTCCAAACCAGGAAGTGTTGGCAGCCATCTTGTTCCTCGGTAGAACCGAGGAACAAGAAAGCAGTAAAAAGTGCGCAAAACGCACAAAGGGGGCAGGGTAGAAACACCCTGACCCCTAGGGTCTGCTCAGGGGTCCCACAAGGACCCCTGGGCAGAAAAAGCATTTTCTTTTTTTGTAAATCGGCAGGATGCGCTCAGGGAGCGCGAATCCTGCCGGAAAAAAAAATAATCGAAGGGCGGTCTCCCGCGCTTCGATTGTATTTTGCCCCCGGGTGGCCCAAGTCCCGGGGGCATGGTGGGGGGTTAAATTTATGTATGGGGGCCTCAAGGGCCCCCAAGCCCCGGGGACCGCCACCCCCGGGGCTTTCTTTTAAAATGGTGCGGGAGGGCTCTGAGCCCTCCCGCAGCCCCGAGGACCACCACCTCCCGGGGCTTCTTTTTTTTAGTTTTTCCTGTGTGGGAAGGGCTCGAGCCCCCCACACGCCCCGGGACCGCCACCTCCCCGGGGCACTAACAAATTAAAATGGGGGTCCGTTTTGGACCTCCGAAGCCCCGGGGACCACCACCTCCCCGGGGCTTTGCTGATGTGGGGAGGGGGCCGCGCGGCCCCTCTCCTGGAGCCTGTGGTGGCCCTGGGGACCGCCACCCCCAGGGCCGGCTCCTGCAGTGTCCCGGGGTGCCTACCCCCGGGACACTGCTGTTTGCAATGACAGGACGGGAGACTCGCGGCTCCCGTCCTGTCATTGCAAACTGCTTGGATATTGGAAGAGAGAGCAGGAAACCTGCTCTCGCCTAATATCCAAAGACAATTGCTTTTCCACACGGGGAGCAGCATGTTAGCTGCTCCCCATGTGTAAAGCAATGCCGGCTCCCGTAGGACACGGGAGCCGGCGGGACTGTGGGGGGTTTGGGGACCCCCCACAGTCCCCAACCAGAGGCCAGGCCCCGGGGATGGGGTCCCCGGGGCAAGTAGTGGCTCGGGAGGGGGCCACGCGGCCCCCTCCCCCAGAAATAATTTTTTTTTTTAATTTAAAAAAAGAAAGGAGGTATGGCCCTGGGGGATGGGGTCCCCAGGGCCAAAAATAAGAAAGGAAGGGGGCCACACAGCCCCCAACAGGGAAAAAAAAAAAGATCGGCCCGCAGGCCCCGCCCCCTTCCTTCACCACTCTGCAAACGCGCCCCTGGCGCGTTTGCAGATGGGGAAGTAATTCCCCTTGAATACTGGGGTCCCTGAGGCCAACTAGCCCACCAGGAACCTCCAGTATGCGCCAGGGGCTGCGTTGCAGAGAGGTGTACAGAGGCCACGCCCCTTTATACACCTCTCTGCAACGCAGCTCTATGGCGCTTTTGGAGGTACATGGTGGGCTAGTTGGCCCCCTGGAACCCTCAGGATTCAAGGGGACTTAATCCCCCAACTTAAAACGCGCCACGGGTCGCGTTTGCACAGTGGTGAAGGGAGGGGCGGGGTTTCAGGTGACATGTGTGCAAACAGGCCCCGTGGCGCGCTTTAAGATGGGGAATTAAATCCCCTTCAATCCTGAGGGTCCCTGGGGGCCAACTAGCCCAACAGGTACATCCAGAAAGCGCCACAGAGCTGCGTTGCAGAGAGGTGTAAAAGGGGTGTGGCCTCTCTACACGTCTCTGCAACACAGCCCCCTGGCGCATACTGGAGGTTCCTGGTGGGCTAGTTGGCCCCTAGGGACCCTCATGATTCAAGGGGACTTAATCCCCCAACTTAAAATGCGCCACGGGGCGCGTTTGTACAGATGTCACCTCAGGGCCCGCCCCCTACCTTCACCATTGTGCAAATATTCCTCTAAAATCTGCCGAACTACGAATTCGGATTTACTCACCTGTTATCAGGAGAGACCTCAGTGCTGCATCTTTCAGCCCAGTACTAATCCTGAAAAGTAATTTTAACCGTACTTACCAGTAACTTGAATTTCCTTCCATAGGATATCATTGCCTGCTTTTTGCTGAAAAAGTTTCTAAGTGTTGATTTTTGAAACATACAAATATTCCTCTAAAATCAGCCGAAATACGAATTCCGATTTACTCACCTGTTATCAGGAGAGACCTCAGTGCTGTATCTTTCAGCCCAGTACTGGTCCTGAAAAGTAATTTTAACCGTACTTACCAGTAACTTGAATTTCCTTCCATAGGCTAACATTGACTGGTTTCACTTGGAAATTCTTCTAAGTGTGGAGTTTTGGAACTTTAAAATATTACTCTAAAATCAGCCGAAATACGAATTCCGATTTACTCACCTGTTATCAGGAGAGACCTCAGTGCTGCATCTTTCAGCCCAGTACTGATCCTCAAAAGTAATTTTAACCGTACTTACCAGTAACTTGAATTTCCTTCCATAGGATATCATTGTCTGCTTTTTGCTGAAAAAGTTTCTAAGTGTTGATTTTTGAAACATACAAATATTCCTCTAAAATCACCCGAAATACAAATTCCGATTTACTCACCTGTTATCAGGAGAGACCTCAGTGCTGTATCTTTCAGCCCAGTACTGGTCCTGAAAAGTAATTTTAACCGTACTTACCAGTAACTTGAATTTCCTTCCATAGGCTAACATTGACTGGTTTCACTTGGAAATTCTTCTAAGTGTGGAGTTTTGGAACTTTAAGATATTCCTCTAAAATCAGCCGAAATACGAATTCCGATTTACTCACCTGTTATCAGGAGAGACCTCAGTGCTGCATCTTTTAGCCCAGCACTGACCCTGAAAAGTAATTTTAACCGTACTTACCAGTAACTTATATTTTCTTCCATAGGAATCCATTGTCTGGTTTTCAGCTGAAAAGTTTCAAAGTGTCGATTTTCACAAACTACAAATATTCCTTAAAAATCGCCTGTATGACTTAAACGCATTCTTTCAACTGTTTACAGGAGATGCACCAGTGCTGGATGCAGGATCCAACACTGAGTAAGAAAAAGTAACGATAACAGTTGTTATCTGCTAAGTGAATTTCCTTCCATAGGATAACATTGGTGATTCTATGAGAAAAAGTTTCTAAGTGTCAACTTTTAAAATACAATAATATTCCTTAAAAATCACTACTGTAACCAAAACGCGTTTACTCAACTGTTTACAGGAGATGTCCCAGGACTGAATCTAGGATCCAGTCCTGTGGTTAGAAAAGTAATCCATAAAGTAACTAATTGCATTTAACTAGAAATTCACATTGAGCAGAATGTTGCATTGTGTTTGAAAATGTGTTGCCCATTGCAACAACTGTAACTACTGTACTTAAAAGTCTATTGCCTATGTGCAAAGTATTTAAACTAAAGTAATTCATTCTGAGAAAGTATTTTTGTAATGTATAATGTAATTACAATGTAATTTAAAAAATAAAATATGTAAAAAAAAAATGTTTCTAAAAATGTAGTAAATCAGTATGAAAAAAATAAATATAACAATTAATACATTTAAAAATTGTCATTTACAAAACCTTTGAAATTCACTGAAAAAACCGTAGGTTTCAGACATGTTATAGTTAGGAATTAGCATTTAAAAAACCTTTGAAATTCACTGAAAAAACCATAGGTTTCAGACACGTTATAGTTAGAAATTAGCATTTAAAAAACCTTTGAAATTCACTGAAAAAACCATAGGTTTCAGGCACGTTATAGTTAGAAATTTGCATTTAAAAAACCTTAGAAATTCACTGAAAAAACCATAAGGTTTTAGGGACAGTTATAGTTAGTTGGACATTGCACTCGTACAAAACCCATGAAATTCCCCGTTATAGTTAGTTCAGGTAACTATAACTCGCGCCCCGCAATGCACTGCTGATGACGTCACATATTACATCACTCATGACATGGTCAGTGACATCACTGATGACATCACTGATGACATCTCAAATGACATCACTGATGACATCACTGATGACATCATCCATGTGAGAATTTAATGCATCTTCTCACACCCTAATATAAGTTTTGAAACACCCACTCTAAATTACAGACTGCCATTCTCAAAACCATACACACTCCAATACCAATAAGTACATACCCACTCACTGATTCTTAGGTCTACACACACACATCTACTCACTCACCCGTACAGTCACTCATACTTACAGTCACTCAGTACAGGACTATCATATGCACTCATACACCTATATAAACACTCACACAACACAACTCATCCATAGAGGTACTCACACACCTAGTCAGTCATGCAAATAATTAATCACACTCCAATTTACTCACCTATACAGTTATATACACCAGCTAACTTACTCATAAAAATACTAGCACATTCTTACGCTCCTATGCAATCACTGATGCAAGCACACACTCATCCATATAGCCACTCTCACAATCACACACTCTCACTTAGAGCCATTTATATACTCCAACACACATATATACTGCCTTTCACATATGTAGTTACTCACACATGTACCACTGAGATATACATTCAATCACTAACACACCCATGCACACACTCACCCACCCATACAGTCCATCACAGACGCACTCTTGAAACCATGCACCCAGTGAATCACCCACTCACACATCTATGCACAGAGTCACACTCACCCCACCCACACAAACACTGAGGCACCCATACAGATACTCAGAGAACCAATCCATAACCCATATAGACACTCATTTAGCTAGTCAGAAACCCATGCAGCTGCTTACACAACAACAGACAGACGGATACAGACATTCACACAGTTTAGTCACTCACCCATGCATCCAGTAAGATACGTTTAATCACTCACTTATAGACTCAGTCACGCACCTACTAAATCATCCATTCAGACACTTATACACCCACTCATTCTTCAATACGCCTTTCCCTATATATATTAAACATATTTAAACTTTACACAAACACACAGCCACTGGATGATGTCATCAGTGATGTCATTTGAGATGTCATCAGTGATGTCATCAGTGATGTCACTGACCATGTCATGAGTGATGTAATATGTGACGTCATCAGCAGTGCATTGCGGGGGCGCGAGTTATAGTTACCTGAACTAACTATAACAGGGGAATTTCACGGGTTTTGTACGAGTGCAATGTCCAACTAACTATAACTGTCCCTAAACCTTATGGTTTTTTCAGTGAATTTCTAAGGTTTTTTAAATGCAATTTTCTAACTATAACGTGCCTGAAACCTATGGTTTTTTCAGTGAATATATATATATATATATATATATATTCACAGAAAAAACGTAGGTTTCAGGCACGTTATAGTTACAAATTAGCATTTTAAAAACCTTTGAAATTCACTGAAAAAACCATAGGTTTCAGACACGTTATAGTTAGAAATTAGCATTTAAAAAACCTTTGAAATTCACTGAAAAAACCATAGGTTTTAGGGACCCCCTGAGCAGACCTAGGGGGTCAGGGTGTTTCTACCCTGCCCCATTTGTGCGCTTTGCGCACTTGTTTCTGTCCCTCGGTTCTACCGAGGGACAAAATGGCTGCCAACACTTCCTGATTTGGAGTGTTGACAGCCAATTAGCAGACAGCTCGTGATCGGGAGGGTGCGCGAATCCGACGCGGCCATAGATATATATGTACTTTTACTTTTGATTTTCTCAGCAACTACTGAACGGATTTACACCATTTAACAAAAGGGTTCTTTCTGAACCAAGAACTACCTCTTTGCCAAATTTGGTGTAATTCCGTTCAGCAGTTCGGGCTGTAGCCGTGTCTAAAGTTTCCTATGGAAAATTGCATGGGGAAAACGCGTTTTGGGACCCCCTTTTTCTTGGCCCCCGCTTGACGAATCCCCCCGAGACTTTCAGGGTAGGAGCGGACCGGAGCACCCCACAAAGTTTGAAAATTTTGCGAAGATACGTCAACCGGCAAGAGAGTTATTTCAAATAGAATGTCATGGATTTCCTATGGATAATAGGTTGTAACTATAACTATCTACTGGCGACCGCCAGTAGATAATATATATATATATATATACATATATATATATGCAAAAATATCCTCCTCCTTCGAAAAAGACAAGGGGACACGGCAGGGCTTCAAGGAATCATTTGTTCGAATTCTCTGGCATGACGCGTTTCGGCGGTAGCCTCTTCAGATGCCTCCGGTGTTACAAATTTCAAAGTTTCCTTTTATTTATTAAGCCCCTCCTTCTAAAGTAGCGTGGGGCACACCTGCACCATATCTCATCAGAGAACACTCGGCCAGTTCATAGTTATGGACTGCAGATCCCATCATGCAGTTGGTTCGCAATCTGGACGAATGTCTCTTACAGCCGGATTTTTCCCTCCTCAAAGTGAGTGGCTGAAGAATGGTTTAGCTTGAGATTGTAGCACTGTGCTGGGCAACAAACGATTCCTGAGCCCTGCGCTTCCAACCTCACAGTCCCAGTGTTGGCAAAGCTTGGAGACGATGATAAAGTAACTCCGTCTCTCCGTGTGAGTCACGGACTGTCAGCTGGCAGCAAAGACTTCTGCTTCCATCGGACGTGGGGCGGTCCGGGTTAAGCCACTGCACCCTGAACACTTTTGGAAGGGTCCCCTTTGCGTGACACTGGCTACACGCTAATATGCAAAAATATCCTCCTCCTTCGAAAAAGACAAGGGGACACGGCAGGGCTTCAAGGAATCATTTGTTCGAATTCTCTGGCATGACGCGTTTTGGCGGTAGCCTCTTCAGATGCCTCCGGTGTTACAAATTTCAAAGTTTCCTTTTATTTATTAAGCCCCTCCTTCTAAAGTAGCGTGGGGCATACCTGCACCATATCTCATCAGAGAACACTCGGCCAGTTCATAGTTATGGACTGCAGATCCCATCATGCAGTTGGTTCGCAATCTGGACGAATGTCTCTTACAGCCGGATTTTTCCCTCCTCAAAGTGAGTGGCTGAAGAATGGTTTAGCTTGAGATTGTAGCACTGTGCTGGGCAACAAACGATTCCTGAGCCCTGCGCTTCCAACCTCACAGTCCCAGTGTTGGCAAAGCTTGGAGACGATGATAAAGTAACTCCGTCTCTCCGTGTGAGTCACGGACTGTCAGCTAGCAGCAAAGACTTCTGCCTCCATCGGACGTGGGGCGGTCCGGGTTAAGCCACTGCACCCTGAACACTTTTGGAAGGGTCCCCTTTGCGTGACACTGGCTACACGCTAATATGCAAAAATATCCTCCTCCTTCGAAAAAGACAAGGGGACACGGCAGGGCTTCAAGGAATCATTTGTTCACATTCTCTGGCATGACGCGTTTCGGCGGTAGCCTCTTCAGATGCCTCCGGTGTTACAAATTTCAAAGTTTCCTTTTATTTATTAAGCCCCTCCTTCTAAAGTAGCGTGGGGCACACCTGCACCATATCTCATCAGAGAACACTCGGCCGGTTCATAGTTATGGACTGCAGATCCCATCATGCAGTTGGTTCGCAATCTGGACGAATGTCTCTTACAGCCGGATTTTTCCCTCCTCAAAGTGAGTGGCTGAAGAATGGTTTAGCTTGAGATTGTAGCACTGTGCTGGGCAACAAAGGATTCCTGAGCCCTGCGCTTCCAACCTCACAGTCCCAGTGTTGGCAAAGCTTGGAGACGATGATAAAGTAACTCCGTCTCTCTGTGTGAGTCACGGACTGTTAGCTGGCAGCAAAGACTTCTGCCTCCATCGGACGGATATTTATATATATATATATATATACATATGCCAAGGTTATTGAAGAATGAGTGGGTGTATGAGTGTCTGAATGGATGCTTTAGTGGGTGCATGACTGACTGTATAAGTGAGTGATTAAACGTGTCTTAGTGAATGCATGGGTGAATGATTAATCTGTGTTAATGTCTGTATTAGTCTGTCAGTTGGTGTGTAAGTGGCTGCATGGGTTGGTGAATAGCTACATCAGTGTCTATATGGATTAATGATTGGTTGTCTGAGTACCTGTATGTGTGCCTGAGTGTCTGTGTGGGTGGGTGGGGGTGTGTGTGACTCCCTGCACGGATGTGTGAGTGGGTGATTCACTGGCTGTATGGGTTTATGAGTGTGTGTATTAGATACTGTATGGGTGAGTGAGTGTGCGTATAGATGTGTTGCTGAGTGAATGGATCTCTCAGTGGTATATGTGTAAGTAACTACCTATGTGAAAGGCAGTATATGTGAGTGATGGAGTATATAAGTGAGTATATGTGACAGTGAGTGATTGTGACAGTGGCTGCATGGATAAGTGTGTGCTTATGTCAGTAATTGTTGAAAAGAGTACGTATATGGTACTATCTGTATGAATAAGTGAGTTGGTGTGTGTGTATAACTGTATAGGTGAGTATATGGCAGTGTAATTAATTCTCTGGGTGACTGACTAGGTGTTTGAGTAACTCTTTGGATGAGTGGAAGTGTGTGAGTGTCTATATGGGTGTATGCGTGGATATATCAGTGGCTGTATTGATGAATGACTGCGTGTATGAGTGACTGTATGGGTTAATGAGTGGATATGTGTGTAGTCATATGAATCATTGAGCGGATATGTACTAACTGGTATTGGTCTGTCTATGGTTTCAATATTGGTAGTCTGTATTTTAGAGTGGGTGTATCAAACATTATATTAAGGTTTGAGGAGGTCCATCAAATGATCATGTGGATGATGTCATCAGTGATGTCATCAGTGATGTCATTTGAAATGTCATCAGTGATGTCACTGACCATGTCATGAGTGATGTAATATGTGACGTCATCAGCAGTGCATTGCGGGGGCGCGAGTTATAGTTAGCTCAGCTAACTATATTAGCTGAATTTCTCTGGTTTTGTACGAGTGAAATGTCAGCCTAACTATAACGTCCCTGAACCTGTGTTTTTTTTCTGAATTTCAAAGGTTTCTCAAGTGCTAATTCCTAACTTTAACGTCCCTGAAACCTATGGTTTTTTCAGTGAATTTCCAAGGTTTTTTAAATGCTAATTTCTAACTCTAACGTCCCTGAAACCTATGTTTTTTCTGTGAATTTCTAAGGTTTTTTAAATGCTAATTTCTAACTATAACGTCCCTGAAACCTGTTTTTGTTTTGTAAATATATATATATATCCAAAAAGATTTGTAAAATTTAAATCACTCTTTTAAAATATATATATCATACACTACTAAAAATTTATTCTTTTATGTGAACAACTTAAATTTATATTTACTTGAAATAATGCTTTTAATACTGTGAAAGTTGTTTTATTGTATTGTTATGCTTTTTAAAAAAAAATTCTACAAAGACGACGCGCACCCTACGTGAACCTACATGATGGGTGCGCGGATTCAGGGTGCGCGAACCCTGCTGGCACGTATTTCCAGAATGGCGCAGGAGTCACGACTTCGGTGTAATTTCAAAAGTATGAAATCATTGTAGAAATTTTAAATATCAGTGTTGGTTAAAGACTTTCACTAATATACTTTAGAAAACAATTTATTAACAGGAATTTATACTTTATAATTAACTGTACGAGATTTCACGAGTGCGCGACGTATGCGCGTAGGGTGCGCAACCCTTGCCGGCACGTATTTCCGGGGTTGCGCTGGGGTTGCGACTCCGGCGTAATTTTTAAAGTGTGAAATATCACTGTACAAAGTTTAAATATCAGTTTTGCTTAAACACTTTCACTAATATACTTTTTAAAATAGTTTATAAACACACATTTATACTTTATAATTATGTATACAAAATTTTACGGGTGCGCGACTTGTACGCGACGGGTGCGCGCACCCTACGCAACTCCATGTGACCTGAAAAGGAAGCTTCTGATTCATTTAAAACCTTTTCATTCTGTTAGAAGGAGGATCTAACACCTATTTTATTACTCTTATTATTTGTCTGTCTTCCTGGCAAGACCTGTTTATTCTAGCTTCTTGCAATTTCTTTTTTGGGTGTGTTTTTTGACTTTTTTTGGGAAAAATGGCATCCAGTCCTCCAGAAGAAGATCTCCTGGAAGAGGTAGATGATGTGGAGGAGCCTGTGAAGGAAAGAAAGGAGAGTGTGGTTTGGGCTTTCTTTACAGTGCCAGAGGGTGAGAAAAAGGTGAACGCAAGGAAGGTTACTTTCAAGTTGTGCGAAAGAGTACTATCAAGAGGATCAGAAAAAAAGTACTCTTGCGGAACATCCTCTATGAAAAAACACTTGGAGACCATTCACCCAGTGCATTTGGCTAAAGAAATCTCACAGAGAGAAAAAAATGAACAAGCTGCGCAGGTTGACCCAAATGCTCCATCTACATCATCAGCAGGAGTTCCAGCTTCACCATGGAAACACATTTTCCCTGAGCTTGTGGATGCTAAAATTAACTGTAAAGAGTGTGATGAAAAACGCTGCATTGGGGAGCAATGCATTGACGTTATAATCAATGCAATTAAAACACACAAGTGTTTTTTTTTATCTGCTCCCAAATCTTCTTTTCCTTTTTTTTTTTAATAGTTATAATGGACACTTAGTTTTGTTTAAAAAAAGTCAAAAACACCAACAACAAAAAATATAAAATAAAAAAATAAAAAATTGTTAAAAAATAAAATGGTTCTTACGGAACCACATATACTGGTTAAAAATAGAAAAATTGCCTGAGTGATTGCATGAGTGCAGGGATACTGCCTGAGTGATTGCAGGAGTGCATGGGTAGTGCCTGAGTGATTGAAGGAGTGCATTGGTAGTGCCTGTGTGATTGCATGAGTGCAGGGGTAGCGCCTGAGGGCATGGATGAGTGCATGGGTAGTTTTTGACAGAATGGATGAGTGCATGGGTAGTGCCTGGGTGATTGCATGAATGCATGGCTACTGCCTGGGTAATTGAAGGAGTGCATGTGTACTTCCTGAGTGATTGCAAGAGTGCAGGGGTGGTGCCTGAGTGCATGGATGAGTGCATAGATAGTGTCTGGCTGTTTTCATGAGTGCATGGGTAGTGTCTGGTCGATTGGAGGAGTGCATGGGTAGTGTTTGGGTGATTGGTGGAGTGCATGGGTAATGTCTGGGTGATTGCATGAGTGCAGGTGTAGTACCTTAGGGCATGGATGAGTGCATGGGTAGTATTTGAGAGAATGGATGAGTGCATGAGTAGTGCCTGGGTGATTGGATGAGTGCATGCCTACTGCCTGGGTAATTGGAGGAGTGCATGTGCACTGCCTGAGTGAATGCAACAGTGCATGGGTAGTGCCTGGTTGACTGCATGACTGCAAGGGTAGTGCCTGGGTGATTGAAGGAGTGCATGGGTAGTGCCTATGTGATTGCATAAGTACAGGGGTAGTGCCTAAGTGCATGGATGAGTGCATGGGTAGTATTTGACAGAATGGATGAGTGCATGGGTAGTGCCTGTGTGATTGCATGAGTGTAAGGCTACTGCCTGGGTGATTGGAGGAGTGCATGTGTACTGAGTGAGTGAATGCAATAGTTCAAGGGTAGTGCCTGAGTGCATGGATGAGTGCATGTGTAGTGCCTGGGTGATTGCATGACTGCATGGGTAATGCCTGGGTGATTGAAGGAGTGCATGGGTAGTGCCTGTGTGATTGCATCAGTGCAGGGGTAGCACCTGAGGGCATGGATGAGTGCATGGGTAGTATTTGACAGAATGGATGAGTGCATGGGTGGTGCCTGGGTGATTGCATGAGTGCATGGCAACTGCCTGGGTGATTGGAGGAGTGCATGTGCACTGCCTGAGTGGCATGCAAGAGTGCACAGGTAGTGCCTGAGTGCATGGATAAGTGCATGGGTAGTGCCTGGGTGATTATATGAGTACATGGGTAGTGCCTGGGCAATTGAAGGAGTGCATCAGTAGTGCCTCTGTGATTGCATGAGTGAAGGGGTAGTGCCTGAGGGCATAGATGAGTGCCTGACTTGTATTTGACAGAATGGATGAGTGCATGGGTTGTGCCTGGGTGATTGCATGAGTGCATGGCTACTGCCTAGCTGATTGCAGGAGTCCATGTGTACTGCCTGAGTGAATGGAAGAGTGCAAGGGTAGTGCCTGAGTGCATAGATGAGTGCATGGGTAGTGCCTGGGTGATTGCCTGGGCAAATGAAGGAGTGCATGGGTAGTGTCTGTGTGATTGCATGAGTGCAGGGGTAGCGCATGAGTGCATGGATAGTATTTGACAGAATGGATGAATGCATGGGTAGTGCCTAGGTAATTACATGAGTGCATGGCTACTGCCTGGGTGATTGGTGAGTGCATGTGTACTGTCTGAGTGATTGCAAGAGTGGAGAGGTAGTGCCTGAGTGCATGGATGAGTGC
Source organism: Calotriton arnoldi (assembly GCA_963921515.1). Classification (NCBI taxonomy): domain Eukaryota; kingdom Metazoa; phylum Chordata; class Amphibia; order Caudata; family Salamandridae; genus Calotriton; species Calotriton arnoldi. Next base: position 179,009 of record CAWUFW010007495.1, on the reverse strand, counting down.
ATGGGTAGTGCCTCTGTGATTGCATGAGTGCATGGGTAGTGCCTGGGTGATTGAAGGAGTGCATGGGAAGTGCCTGTGTGATTGCATGAGTGCAGGGTAGCACCTGAGGGCATGGACGAGTGCATGGGTAGTATTTGACAGAATGGGTGATTGCATGAGTGCATGGCTACTGCCTGAATGATTGGAGGAGTGTATATGTACTGCCTGAGTAATTGCAAGCGTGCAGGGGTAGCGCCTGAGTGCATGGATGAGTGCCTGAGAAGTGCCTGAGTGATTTTATGAGTGCATGGATAGTGCCTGGGTGTTTGGAGGAGTGCATGTATACTGCCTGAGTGATTGGAGGAGTGCATGGGTAGTGCCTGTGAGATTGCATGAGTGCATGCGTAGTGCCTGAGTGCATGGATGAGTGGATGGGTACTGCCTGGGAAATTGCATTAATGCATGCATAGTGCCTGGGTGATTGGATGAGTGCATGGGTAGTGCCTGGGTGATTGCATGAGTGCAGAGGTAGTACCTGAGTACATGGATAAGTACATGGATAGTGTGTGAGTGATTGCATGAGTGCATGGGTTATGCCTGGGTGATTGTACCAGAACATGGGTGGTACTGGGGTAAATTGAATGAGTGTGGGAGTAGTGCCTGAGGGCATAGATGAGTACATGGGTAGTGTTTGAGGGAATGGATGAGTGCAATAAAAGTGACTCTAAACATTATTTCACATTATCATGCATATTACATTATTTCTTCTTACCTTTTTACTAATGTAGATACAAAACTCAGTGGAACTATTTTACAGTAGTTTTGTTGTAAACTGAATTTAAAATCTTTTCAAACTTCACCATTACCTTCTGTAAAAAAGAAGAAGAAAAACTATTATCAAATATAATATTATACTTTTAAGAACACAACATAATTTTAGAATTACATAACATTATCAGTTTCCCTTTTTTGCAGTTCTCAGATTCTACTGAATTTCACCATACACAGCAATTTCAATGTAGTATCACCATACAACAACGGGGAAAAAAAACAATCAACGAGATTGTAAAAAAAAAACAAATCAGCGTTGAGCATTATTTAGAACATGTGTAGCTATGTGTTTACCTATCTACAGTTTCTTAATTACATTCTTCAACTACATTAAGTCTTTTATTTCTCTCAAGTACATTTTGTAAAATGTACACTCTCATTTACATCTCGTATAATATAGACAACAAATATATAAACTATGTGTTTCTAAACACAATTTTCCAAATGCAATATGAATTAGCACAAACAATAATCCATACACTAATTGTTCACATCTTCCCAATAGGCCGAATAATGTTTCCGAAACTTTTGCATTGAAAATATCCAAAATAAATTTGTTAATTCGTGTTCACATCTTCCCAATAGGCCGAATGATGTTTTCAAAACTTTGGCATCAAAAATATCAGATATGAATTTGGTAATTCGTTAGGCAACCTAGAATTGAATTCCAAATGGGCATCATTGCAATGTGTCCATCCTTTATTGCACTTTAAATACACTGTATAGTGTGCAGATGTTGTAGTAGGTCCATCATGGAAAATAATAGCCACTGTTTTAAAAGTTCTTCCTGAAATTGATACTTGACTTGCCACAAAAGTTTTAGTTTTGGTTTCCAATTTTCTTCCATTTGCTCTACAACGTTGTAGCATTAAAATGACATATTTTCCAAATCTTTCTATATATAATGTTGACAACATTTCTGATTTACAATGAGAACATTTCATATATTAATTAGCTGTTTTTACTAATTTGTTAAAAGATACTGATTTGCATTTTGGTATAGTCAAGTATATGAATCGTTCAGTGTCTATTTCAGTGGTAGATGAAAATGAACACTCTTTACATTTATGATCCCATCTGTAACTTAGTCCAAATAAATTTTCAATTTCTATTCCTTCATCTGCCAATATACTAAGCATAAGGATTAGAAATTATTGTGCATCTTGTTGTATATTGAGTGTAAATTTCAAAGAACCAGTACATATATTAAAAAGAGGCCGAATGCCAGAAACAGTATGGATTTTACTTTTGTCAGTTACCAACTTTTGAAAAATATAATCTGGTAAAGAACAGATTCTTTTTTCTCGAATTTCCATAATTTCATGATGAAGATCTTCTAGATAAAACACAACATTCACAATTACATTAGCATAGCAGTTGATACCTGAACTATTTTCTAACTGGTATCCTACAATATCATCAACAGTGTCCATTTTCATTTTCTTTGCACCTTCATGATTCTCTTCAATTGTTTTCTTTTTTTGAATCTCAGTAGAAAGTTTATCATATTTCCGTTTTGGACACGCTACACGTTTCTCATATATGGGATATTCACCTAAGTTAGGAGCATAAAGTCTTCTTAACCGATTGTACTCTCTTACACAATTTGCATCAGCACTAATCTTTTTCTCATCAAAATCAATCAAATACAATCCAGATAATGTTCTTACTCGAGACAATGCAACGTATGCCATACCCTCTTTAAACACTGTACTTCCAATATTTACCAAAGCACTGTCTACACTTAAACCTTGAGATTTATGAATGGTTACTGCATATGCTAAAGAAAGAGGAAACTGTTTTCTATGAACATACAAGTCTTTTACAAGCAAAAAACGTGCAGCACAACGTCCAATCTATCTTACCTCTTCAATCTGATCAAATTTATTCTTCAAAAATTCAATTCCATCTCTGTTCTGAAAATTTACAAAATCAACAACTTTTCCCATTGCTCCATTTACTAATCCTTCTTCTACATTAAAATTACTCTGTAAAATTACCTGACAGTTTACACATACATGTAAAGTCTTTTCTAAACCTGCAGTCTTAGATACAGACTTTTCCAAAGAATCCAATTTTGACTGTAATTTCTCTGAGAGAAGAATAGTCACTCCTTGGTGTTCCATTTTATCAATAGCTTCCATTTTCACTATTGGTTGTTTTTCCAATTTCAAAAGTTCTTGATTGAATGTAGAACACTCTTGCAGTGTAGGCATTAGGCAAACTATAGACTTCTTTTCTCCATTGTTTTTGTACATTATTTCAGGTGCTGTGTTTTCGGTTGTAAACAAGTTCCTTAGTAGCCGACTTTGTAAAGCTTGTTTACCATGTTTTATCAAAACACCAATTCTTATATCTTTAAGAATATTTCCATAATCTTCATCACATGCTTGTCGCATATTCTTAATAAGTTCTTTATATTCAAAATGTAACCAAATATTCACATTTCCAATACTTCCCAAAGATTTCCTACTGTCTTCATGGACAAGAGTTTTAAAAACTGGTTGCCCTTTTACAGGAGTAAGCTGTAGTAGATCGCCAAATACAATAACATGTTTTCCTCCAAACAGAACATCATAATCTGTTTTTAAAATCTGTTGCATTCTTAAATGTACAAAGGCAAGCATTAAGTTTGAGACCATGCACGCTTCATCAATGATTAGAAGTTTCATTTACTTCAGTACTCTTGAAACTTCATAACAAGCTTCTCCAGATAGCTTCTGATATTCCAATTTATTTTCATGTTCAACTGGTAGCATGAGTAATAGATGTAAAGTAATCCCTTTAATGTTGTGTGCTGCTAATCCAGTTGGAGCTGTTACAACACAAGATAAATGTGATTCAGTAGTTTTGTGTAGATAACTGGTCAAAACTTTAATTAAGAAGCTTTTTCCTGTTCCAGATTGACCTCTGATGTACATTAGAATAGGTTTAAATGATGTGCATTGGCATTCTTTTTCTTCATGCTGCAAACCATGCTGTATCTGTCCTATCACTTGCTGATCTATTTCTTTTTGTTCAATATTTAGTTCTTCTTCCAAGTTTCCCAACTGAATAATATCCTGGTGTGCTTGTTGCGTTGCCGTTTCTACTTCATTCATGGCTGTTGCTGCTTCATTTTCAATAATTGGTTGTCCTAGTGGATCTTGACTTAGTGGAGCAGAGCTTTGACTATCTTGAGAACTGTCTCTAGCTATTTCAGCTGCAATAGTAGTTTCTTGTTCAATCTCTTCATTTAACATTTGTAGATAAGTTGGGAAAATTGTACATTGAATGCTATATTTACATGCATTAAAAGAATCTTCATAGCAGTCGAAATCTCCAAGTAATTCCATTTCAGTACGCCAAGGCTTGAAGAGTTGCAGATGTGCTATATTGAAAAAGTCCCTTTTATCTGGAGATTCGCAACTGAGTTTTCTGTGGTTAATAAGATTTCCTTTGGAATGTTTTACCAAACATCCATCACATCCAATTACTGCATATTTTTCTTCATTTATATTTTCTGTAACATTTCTCTTAAAGCTGTAATGTTGCAGTACTTCATAGAGACATAGGTTTTCCAGATGTGGACTCCTTTTGGGATAGTACGTATCCAACATATTAGTTTTAACAATATCTGTACTTTCTGGTTCATTCAATGCTAAGTATTCAATTTCTTGTAGAGATGTTAATACTCTATTTTGTGTGGCGGCAAGAACTAGACTTACCCAAATGATTCCTTTTGACTTTGAATATAAACTGGCAGAGCTCAACTGATCCGAACATTCATAGGATCCAATCTCTCAATGGAAAAGCATTTTCAAGCTAAAGCTGTGCAATTTCTTACTAAGACTCTTCTCTTGTGAAATTTCTTCCCACATTTCTTTCAACTCTGTCTTTTCAGATTTGGTTATATATGACGTTACATAGCGAGCAACAGCAATTGAATTATCTGCAACATACTGAATATCCATGTTTGCATTCCACATTGTCAAAATCACTGGATTGTAGTCATGAATATACTTTGAATCTTCAGTTCTTTTTATGTTGTATGTATTCTTCGGAGATTTTCGAGTTATAGTATGCCTTACTGCTGACATAAAACTATTGACTCTTCCTTTTGAAATTATTGGACGTGGGAATCCAAAACGACATTTTGTATAACATTTTCCCTTTGACTTGTATTTTCATCGAAAATATTTTCAACATTGATGACTTTGAAAACGTAAAACTTGTTGTCTCAAACTGTTTTCTCCTCCTTTTTTGGAATGGCACAGGTAACATACTCTTCGATGAAAGACAAAACACTTTCATCGGTATCAGTTCCAAATTTTGGTGCATTCTTGATCCATAATAGCATGTGTATATTAGGAGCACCTCTGGCTTGGTTCTCCTTTCTCCAAAAGAAATCAGTAACTTCTCCAAGAGGTGGATTATTTGTATTGCAGATAAAAGACATCATAGCTTGAATCCTATGACTAAAATATCTGCACACATTCACAGGATCCAAGGAACACAGTCCTCCAGCTGTCTTCAATTCAATGTTTTTTACATTTGAATTTGCTTGTCGTAGAAATTCAAGTAAATCGTCCCGCGCATATTCAGCACAGCTAAGAGTTAGAAACCACATAGGGGTACCTAAGTTTATTAACATACATTTACGTTCACTGTGACGACAATACCAATACTCATTAGTACCACGTTGACACGCCATCAAATTAATTAACTGAGATTCTAAATGATTGTCTCTTTGTTGAACTTTGTCAATAAATTCCTTTGCAGAAACATGTGTAAGATGAACTCCTGTTTTTAATATGTGGTTCACTGCATATGAAAGTCCAGACAAGTCACTTTCAAATAGAAGATGAAATATATATGGAATGCACTGTCGAAATCTTGAATCTTCTGAGTACAATCTTGTTGAGCGGTATTCTGAAGCTGGAATCTGTACTGCTCTGTTCATCATATCATCCACCTTCTCCAGTGGGGAATAGCTATAGGCAACAACGTGCTTCTAAACTTTTTTTACCATACACTCATAGGATTTCCCTTTGCTTTCTTCATTTGAAATCATTCAATAGTGTTTCCAATCACTTCTTTTGAATGTAGAGGATGTATACTGTAATGTTCGTAAATCTCTTCACAGCAAACACAAGGAGATGATGAACAGAGCGCTGAAACTTTTCAGACACTCACCCCCAGTCACAGATCTGGGTTGAATCCATCATCGTTCTTTAGCTCACTTCACCACCCCAGTTCTGACACAGCTATATGCAAACCAGTCTTGACCATGTGCCTCATGGGAACAGTCCAGCCCGAACTGCCAAGCCATGTCTTCCCTGGACCGGAAACAAGCATCCTGGGACCGGTTTCGGGCTAGCAGCCCTCATCAGCCAGGCTAGCTTGAATCCAGTGGCAAAGTGAGCAAGGGACCCACTTCTGGGCATACCCTGCCAACTTAGGGCAAACAAAGCAAACACAAGGAGATGATGAATGAGGCGCTGAAACTTTTCAGACACTCACCCCCAGTCACAGATCTGGGTTGAATCCATCATCGTTCTTTAGCTCACTTCGCCACCCCAGTTCAGACACAGCTATATGCAAATCAGTCTTGACCCTGTGCCTCATGGGAACAGTCTAGCCCAAACTGCCAAGCCATGTCTTCCCTGGACCGGAAACAAGCATCCTGGGACCGGTTTTGGGCTAGCAGCCCTCATCAGCCAGGCTAGCTTGAATCCAGGGGCAAAGTGAGCAGGGACCCACGTCTGGGCATACCCTGCCAACTTAGGGCGAACAAAGCAAACACAAGGAGATGATGAACGGAGCGCTGAAACTTTTCAGACACTCACCCCCAGTCACAGATCTGGGTTGAATCCATCATCGTTCTTTAGCTCACTTCGCCACCCCAGTTCAGACACAGCTATATGCAAATCAGTCTTGACCCTGTGCCTCATGGGAACAGTCCAGCCCGAACTGCCAAGCCATGTCTTCCCTGGACCGGAAACAAGCATCCTGGGACCGGTTTCGGGCTAGCAGCCCTCATCAGCCAGGCTAGCTTGAATCCAGTGGCAAAGTGAGCAAGGGACCCACGTCTGGGCATACCCTGCCAACTTAGGGCGAACAAAGCAAACACAAGGAGATGAAGTTGGCAGGGTATGCCCAGACGTGGGTCCCTTGCTCACTTTGCCACTGGATTCAAGATAGCCTGGTTGATGACGGCTGTAAGCCAGAAACCGGTCCCAGGATGCTTGTTTCCGGTCCAGGGAAGACATGCCTTGGCAGTTCGGGCTGGACTGTTCCCATGAGGCACAGGGTCAGACTGATTTGCATATGGCCATGTCTGAACTGGGGTGGCAGAGTGAGCTAAAGAATGATGATGGATTAAACCCAGATCAGTTGACTGGGGGTGAGAGCTTGCAATGTTCAACACTCCGTCCATCATCCCCTTTGGTTTTGCCGTAAATCTCTTCACTCCAAGACTTGTCCACTTTTTCTATTTGGCCAGTTGAAATTTCTGTATTATCTTCTAAACATATTTCCTGTTCTTCCACATTTACAGTTTTATAATAAATATTGTTCTGTACAAGATATAATGTAGCCTTTTCAAGTTTGGTGATATCTACTAAATCTTGCCATATTTTCCGACTCTTTGTTGGTAAACCATTAACTAGAATAACTACAGGCTCACATTCCTCTCTCTCTATACCAACAGTTTCAATATTTTTCTTAAAATCTAAAGGTAAGTACACAACTCTTCCTTTCAGACCTCTTTGTAAATCTGTTGGAGGCAGCTTACCTGTTTTAGGCTCCGTACGAACTATAGCCTGAAACGGGTGCACAGATTGAATAAGAATGGACTCATATGTATTTAAATCTGCCAGTTCTGGAGGAATAGCTACCAACTCTAAGTTGTTATGTACTGCTCTAGCTGCCACTTTGTTCTCTTCTAATTTGTTGTAACAATATTTAAAAATACGTTGATCAGTACCCAATAAAGCACCAAATTGCTCCCACTTATCATTGTTTTCCTTTTCACTTTTTAAATACACATCAACATTCCTAGTTTGACTTCTATAGTGAGTATGTCGACAACAAATACAAACATAGGGGCCGATTACGATGGCGGTGTTTGGCTCATCCGCAGTGCTGGAAAACGTCATTTTCTACACTCCAGCAGCGGTCCTCGGGTCCGCCGTATTACAATGTTCAAAGATAGCTCATTTCCCGTCCACTGCGGAGTTTCGAGATCCGCCAGGAATTTCCTTCCGCATCGGTGGCGGAGGGAGCCAATAGAGAAAGACCGCCATGCGGAATGATGTTACGACCGCCGTACAAATCACAATGCCTCAAACAGCCCATCACAACGCAGCGGAGAAACCAGCCACCCGTAGACGACGGAAGCACTACTGCGGAGATCGAAACTCTACTCCCGGTCACCTTCACGGGCTCCTGACCGCTATGGATCCAGCTCTTCAAGCCCTTCCGCTGCTGTACCTGATCCACTACCAGCAAATAAGACGTCGCCGCGGTCAACACCGCAGGTACGTAAAAACACATCTCCGCACATAACCACAACACACAACTCCTGTGCTGAAATACGGTTCCTGTCCACATCAGACACTCTGGTGGAGACAGGAACATATCCCCCAGTGTTCTCACACATGTCCTGCCTGCTCAAAATCCACACCTCCGCATCCGGATCACCCAACAAACGCGAAATCACTGCAATGTACCGGGCAAGTCACCGCAGCAGTGAAGACACGGGAAAACCTGCGCACAATGTAGTAGGCAGGGCCGCTGCCAGGCATGGGCAGTCTGGGCAGCTTCCCAGGGCTCTACCTTTACCCGACCCACATGGTGGGCTGCATCAGTTGGCCACAGCCCACAGCACACTTCCCACTCATATTTCTGCACATGCTGTGTTCCCCTCCTGTGCCCCCCTCCCAATGCACAATTTATCAGCCAGGTGTGGCTCGACCTCGCACCTCACACATCAAAGAGCAAGGTAGATTGACTGGGAAGGTGGGGGGTGAAGTTGAACACCCTGCACAGAAGTCAGGGGCTAGACAACCCTCCTCCTCACACCTGCCTTCCACTCATGTGAATCAAACTGAGTATAATTAAGAAATGTAGACTCACACTGCATATTAACAACCACTGAACTGTTCATACTGCATGTCAAGTCCCTCTGAAAGATCCCACACTGACACCCTGCCACATACACATACCATAGGTCAGCAGCAATGTAGGACAATAAATGGGCTAGGACACAGTGGAGTGCACAGTGCTGGAAAACCAGGGAGCAAGCCACATAGCATTTGGACATCACATGCAAGAGGAGGAACATATCACACTACCCTTAGGCCCTCAAATCAGACATGGGTGGCACAGTGATAGCAATGAAACCAAAGTGACAACTGTGCAATATCTCTGGGATACAGCAATGCAAGCTATGCATAGGCACAGGAATGATAGGAAGTGTCAGAAGCCATACAGTGACCAGCCACACATCTGTGTCAACTTACTTGACATGTGAATGCCACCAGCACAACACACATGGCTCATTGTCACACTCCCTGACTGTCAAACCCAAGTAGGACCTTCACACATAACCCTCATCTACCCATCTCACACCTGCAACACTCAACACCTGTGAGAAACATACATAAAGGTGCAAATAAGGTCCTGTGAGTTTCCAGACAACCAATCACACACCCTGGTGTGCATCAACAAATGTCAGCCTCACACGCAGGGATGCCTGAACCAATGCTGACCCAAAACCAATAGCCAAACACAAATCTCACAAACAACATCCACAGAAGTCCAACAAGCCCAGCCATGTGCAGGCAAACAGTGGATAGGCAATGTGACCCTGGACAGAACAGGAATACACAACATTGTCACTCTGAACAAATGTACAGACACCATACCCCAAACAAACAAGAATTGCATCTTCAAATGCCAATCATGAACAATAACTGGGATGAATGGGACAAATCAGCTAACACAGACATAGACACCACACCAGTCATCAAGTGAGCATGCTGTCACAGTGTACCACAAGCAGGTACATACACAATCCTGATAAGTGACAGGTCAAACATAGGAGGGCATACCACCATTGTGCACTCAAAACAAGCTCATGAACAAGAATCCACATTGCTGCATGTGACATACACACAAGAAATGCACACTACACATGCAACACACATCTGAATGTATCACAATGCACAAACTACTCACACACAATGTCATGCAAATAGAACATCACACACACATTGCACCTGTCAGCAGAAAGAGCCAACACAGGCCAAACACTGCATCCATCCACAACAAAAACACAACAGATGCACATACCAATCCATCACATAGCAATCTCAGCTGGACATCAGGGGGTTGCACACCAGGTAAGTACAAGGCAACATACACTGACAGCAGTGCATGCACACTAAGCAGTGTGTGCACACCAACCAAACCAGTAGCACACATATCTGAGTGCCCCACCATGAACTCCCACAATTCAAATCACCACAGCACACAGATAACATCACACTCAGGAAGGGTAGCAGTACCTCAGACTGTGCTGCTCAAACATATGCACTGCACATGAGCAACAATGACTGCAAACAAGTAGATGAAAATAACACATAACTAATTGTGAAACTGTCCTGAGTGGCACATTGGTCCTGTACACAGATCATCCTCACACAGTATAGTGTCACACCATGAAGTGGTGGGGAGGGTCACACACTGGCAAGGCATGGGGTGGAAGACATGAGATTGAAGTGGTGTGTACATCAGTATTGGACAGGTGAGGAGTGTACAGTCCACAAACACATAGAGGAGTAACTCACAATGTGTAGGCATCAGAAGCACCTATAGGGGATGGTATGACTCCTCATACCACATACTATACTCGACCCAAAAATGTGTCAAGTGACAGCAATGCATGAGAAAACTCACAAATAATGTCAGTGTGGCTGAGCAGATCAGCACAGTGAGCACAAACTTAAACAAGACCCATGGCTGATCAGCAAAACACAACACAGACTTGGCAGTGACACACTCTGCATACTCACAACTGACAGTGACAACAAGTAGGTGTCCCCCAGGAGTGCAAGCACACACCGACACATTGCACAGTGCTCAACCTACAACTCCTACATGTGCCCACAATCTGAAGCACATGTCTGACAATGTAATCTAACAGGCACACATTACCTAGGTCACACGTGTGTAGTTGGCAGGGGCACATAAACATCAACACTACTGACAATGACAGGCCAATAACACTGTATGACTACTCAAGTGCACACATTCAAATGTACCCATGTGTCTATGAAGACAGGCCCACACAAGATGACTACACATCAACACTGCTGTGCACACATCAAGAAAGAGCCCACAGATATGACGGACCCTGGCCACCCCGCAAGTAATCCTGTGGATAGCATTCACCTCTGTTCTGGTATTGCATCCTAACATGACATGTGTACAATTTAGCAAACCTGAGCACAGAAAGATTAGGAGAAGAGTAGATCATCACAAACAACCATCATTGCACCCTCAAGCCTCAGACTGAAGAAGAACAAAAATGCCTGTTACCTCTGGAAACCTCTGAAAAAGTAAAACAAGTAATTGCCAATGTGAAAGTGGCATACAGAGCATATGTCACAAGAACCGATACCCATACATAAAACCTTTTATTTAGCAAGGGCATTGACAAAGCAGACAACAGGAGTAACAGTCTTTATTACATAATACCCAGATAGGCATCAAAAGTACAAAACAGCAAGGCCATTGGCCAGTCCATAGTTCCGTTCCGCACATGTGTGCATGAGAAACTGCACAGGGAATGGGCATCAAAAGTAACAAACAGCAAGGCCATTGGCCAGTCCATAGTTCCGGTCCGCACATGTGTGCATGAGAAACTGCACAGGGAATGGGCATCAAAAGAAACAAACAGCAAGGCCATTGGCCAGTCCATAGTTCCGGTCCGCACATGTGTGCATGAGAAACTGCACAGGGAATGGGCATCAAAAGTACAAAACAGCAAGGCCATTGGCCAGTACAAATTAAAAGTATGCACATGTGTGCATGAGAAACTGCACAGGGAATGGGCATCAAAAGTAACAAACAGCAAGGCCATTGGCCAGTCCATAGTTCCGGTCCGCATATGTGTGCATGAGAAACTGCACAGGGAATGGGTGACACCGTCCACTGCCATGGGAATCACCACAGCTCAGGGGCTACAAATGGGCAGTCCAGGTACCACTGTGTGATAAATGGTGTGGGGAGGGGAACTTGGCTTCAACTTTGGCTTGAAGTTGAACTGGGAGGAGGCTGATTGTCGGGGCCAGTTGGAGGACTGAACCTGGGAGAGAGAGAACCGGCTGAGGAAGAGGCATCAGTGGCTGTGGGAGCCTGAGGGCTGCTTGGACCGGGTGGAGTGGTTGCACGGGGAGGCAGAGAGATGCTTCCGGGAGACACAGTGTGTGAGGGTGAATGTTGAGGGCTGGGTCTCAACTTCTTGGGGATTCGATAGCCCACAAGCGTCTTGGCCGGAGTGGGAAGTGGGGTGGGCACAGCAGCCTCACTCTCCACCAAAGGTGTATCAGGTGCAGGTGGCTCTCCCTGTGGGGATTTGCTGGATCTGGTTGTACGCTTGGGGTGGCCTTGCCTCTTCCCCTGCATCCCCTGTTGTCCAGGTGAACCTCCCACTTTGCTCTCCTGTCCCAGCTTCACAGGGGTGCCAGTGGGAGTTGACGTTGTGGGTGAATCTGCCTTAGAAATGTGTTTGTGCTTAGTCGTTGCAGGCACCAGGTTCACAGCAGACAGGGCAAGTGTTTGTTTGTCTTTGGGAGCAGGTGTGGGGATGGAAGTGCCCTTGGATGGGGGTGATTTTGATGAATGTGATGTTGATGCCTGCTTCTTGGCCTGATGCCCATGTGTCATGTGATGGGCTTTTGGTTTTGCGCTCCTGTGTGCCTGTTTTGTGTGTTGGGGATTGTGTCTGTGGTCTGGTCCGCTTGGAGTGCTGCTGTTGTGTGCTGCGTGTGGAGGACTTGGTGCCTGAGGGCTCTGGTTTGTGGGCACTCTTGTCAGGTGGTGCCACTGGCAGGGTGGTTGCTGAAGGGACAGGAGCCGGACTTGGAGCCTGTGACTGCTGAATAGTTGCCATCACTGTGGAGGACAAAGACTGGACAGTTTGGTGTAGGCCACCCACGTCAAAATGAATCCCCTCCATGAAGGCAACTACCTGTGCCAACTTCTTGTCATGATCCTGGAAGGCATTCAGGAGAGCAGTCTGACCCACACACAGCTGGCGCAAAAGGTCCACTGCCTCCACACTGAGGGCAGCAGGGGAGACAGGGGCAGGGTCAGCGGTGCCTGGGGGGAAGGAGACTCTACCCTTCCTAGGGCTGCAGGCACAGACAGCACTTGTGGGAGCAACCGGGAGGGTGGGCACTGGACGATGTGTGGTGGAAGAAGAGGCAGATTTGGAACTTCCTGTGCCCGCCAACATCGAGGAGTCACCACTGGAGTCTGAAGATGTGGAGGTTGGTGTTTCCGGGTGTGAATCATCCAGGGCACTCCTGTCCCCCTCCGAGGCGCTGGTCACATCAGAGTCAGTGAGCTCATGTGTAGCAGTCGTGCCAGAAGCTTCCCCACTGGTGTCGGTCCCCTGTCCTTCCGTGCCCTCGGTAGAGGCTGCAAGAGACAGAGACATAGGTTTAGTATAGTGCCATACTCACAAACATCATATGCAAGCAAAGCACAAAACTTGAAAATAATACTCCCATGTTGGCCTCCTCCATGTACAGTCAGCATGTGCAACATTTATGCAATCATCAGAAGATGCATGGAAACATGCATAGTTGATAGTAATGTCCCATGTGGCGTTGAAACAGCCAAATAGCTGGCCTGTGCCTCCTTGTACCCTAACATACTATTCTCTGTAAGCATACCTACGTGCCTATAGGTGAGATAGGTATACATCTAAACATGTTGTCTCTGTCACATATGGAGTCACTTTAAGGGAACACCACAGATACAAACTCCCAAATGTCCTTTTGCAATGGCCACAAGCTCCTGATATCCACAACTGCAGTTGCACATTGGTGTCAGCTGTGTAGTTGTCACAAATCATATGTTGTGCACAGCACACATCTATAAATGCACACTAACATGATACTCACCGCTGTTCACTGCCAGGTGATGTCTATGACACTCATACTGCAGCATATGTCACACAATGCCACATCTCATCTGTCAATGACAAGGCTCATGGTTTTAAACACATGAGAAACCACATGTCGTACAAATACATAACAGCTGCACTCAACACAGAGGCCACTTAGAAGCCATTGCATCACACTGGAGACATCACAGAGCTTCCCACTGGCTCGCGTTTGGGATTCATGCAGTCGCTCACACCCAAAGTCACACTTAGCTGAATACTCACCCGCAACTTGCTGCTGATGGGCCCTCAAGCGTCCATCCAGCTCTGGCTGTGTCACTGCCAAGATGCAGGACATTAGTGGTGTCATGCTCCTGCGCGCCAACCTGCCACTCCGAGGGAGCACCCCAAGCATCATCTCTGCCACGTTTTTGCTCAGCCGGCAGATGTCATCCCACCTCTTGTGACAGTGTGTGTGCCGTCGGTTGGAGACACCCAGAGCTCACACCTTGTGTGCAATGGCCCTTCATATCGCCTTACGCTGGTGGACCTTAAGCTACAGGCATGGGAGACAAAAAGAGGAAGTTTCAGGGAAACTGTTTTATGTACCACTGTGTGTCAGTACAGGAGCGTGAAAATACATAGCACACTAATACATAAATGTTGAGCAGAGGCCATACAGCATGACACATAGTACACTTGCATCGGATAATCCCATAGAAATGTATACATGTATGATGATGGACACAGTACATGGCCATCTGATACACATGCAGAGTGCCAGCACAGCAACCAATGTGAAAATGACCCTCATCTGTGATGCAGTATGTCAGTGAGCATGACATACAATACATTGAGAATGATGTGTCGGGGCTGACTCACTGTGTCATAACACCACACACCCCTCAATGTCCTTGACCAGTGAATGGCTACATGTGTCATGGTGGTCACATTTAGGGCCATGATCTGACATTCTCACACTCTTCTCACAAGGTGGAGGCCTGTCTTGTGCAATCCTCAGGCATAAGATAGCTCATTGAGAAATAGGGTGGTGGAACACACATATGTTTCACTCGTTACATTTAGTGATGGGTCCTTGTAACATTGGGCAGTTTCTGTGCGGGCAGAGGGACTCACACTGAGGTTAAACGTGGGCCATCAGAGAAATCACATGCATGTACAATATGAGAGGGGAAACAGTGCCTACACATGCAAGACTGAACACATAATGTAATCAATAGAAGGATGACATCTCCAAATTACATTTATCTGATGTGTCATAAGTTAACTACCACCAAGAGTGTTACACACAGGCATTGTACTCTTGTACATAATGCACACATCACCATAGTGGCAATTTGGGAACTGCACACACATCATTCAGTACCCTCTGGACAAAATAAATTTGTAATGTCACAAATGAGCATGTGAAGCCTTATCTTAATGGACTATGACATCACATAGCACAGGCAATGTTTGTTCAGACTTCGACTGACTCAAACCAGCAGTGTAACTGTATGGCTGCAAAATACACTGCATGTCACTCCCATCCTTCAATGCAGTCTTGGATCTGTGGAAATAAGGCTACACACCCCGTTGACATGAAGTCAGCATGCTAGGCAGTGTATCACGCATTTACATTAACCAGTCTCAGACCAACGTTTGTTGTTTTTTACAGAAGAAGGGCTGTAGAAGTGTCCAAGTTGCCATCCTCCCCACATACTCAAATGCAATTCTTAATAGGCCATGTATGGAGCAGGCTATAGGAAAAATATGGATGCATGCACATTGACTTGCACTCACAGGCACATACTACTGCAGAGCAACATCATGTGAGCATTCTGAGCACTCTCAAACTTTTATTCAGTAACACTTGCCAGTACATCTGGCGCACCATACAGCCTCCCATACTGTGCAAGTACCTCATCCACCAGGACCTCCAGCTCCTCTGTGGTGTAGGGACGGGCCCTGATGTTCTCAGTTCTCACCATCCATGGGTCCAGAATACAGGAACAGCAGCAGTTGGTGGTGAAGAATGGCAGGCAGCAGTGTCTGAATGCAAGTGAAATGTGTGGCTCTCTCACAGAGATTTATAGGCCCCTGGGGTTTTTTCAGTGGTACTCAGCTGCTGCAATTGGTCTGCCTGGTTAGCATTTTTCAATTGTATCTAATAATCGGGACCGTGGAAGCGGAGCACGCCTACCGCGAGTTTCAAAATTGTATTTCACTACCACGATCGCGGTTCCCATTGGCTGCATTGGCATTGGCGGTGTCACACCGCGGGGGCCAGGCGGTCGCTACCGCAATCCTGCATCTTTCAATTGCGGCAAATGCCCGGGCCCGCGGTAGCGGAGCACGTCTACCGCGAGTTTCAAAATTGTGCTTCACTACCGCGATCGCGGTTCCCATTGGCTGCATTGTCATTGGCAGTGGCATTGGCATTGGCGGTGTCACACCGTGGGGGCCAGGCGGTCGCTACCGCAATCCTGAATCTTTCAATTGCGGCCAATGACCATGATCGCAGTGGCGGAGCACGCATACCTCACCTATGGACAAAATATGCTCTAACAATGGCAATAGCCAATTTTAATCATTGAACACGATACATTCACAATGTATTACAGCACCTGTTTGCGAAATGTAATGCTAGTGTGACATTCAACTCACTGATGCCTACACATGCCATGTCAGTGCACATGATTACATGCATTGGCATGTACTTCCTCACATGTTTTCTTTGGTCTACATGTACTTACTTCCATTGTGCATGTATGTACCTTCCATGTACTTGGAACTGTGTGTCTGTTACTTTTCTCCTGAAAAAGCATATCCAATGCACTACCCTATTTCTCATCCTGTACCTCTATCAATATCTTTAATCTATATATACTTACCTCCTTTATGCATCTATATACTTTCAATGTACTTATGGATCTATATATTTATCACTTTCTTCTAATTTAGCATTTCAAATGCACTACCCTATTTTCTCAGCCTATACTTCTATCAATATATCCTCTGGCCCAACCTTCTGACTCATCTCAAACTTCTTTCTACTACTCTTTCCAATGCACTACCCTATCTCTCACCCTATACATCTATCAATATATCCTCTACATCCACTCTCTCATTTATCCCAAACCCCATACCACTACTATGATCCCCAAAATAACCCTTTCTAGACTCTCTCCTACTCTACCCCTCCTTGCATCATCTGATACCTCTTTTTACTATACCGATCCCCCAAAACAAACCTTTCTAAACTCTTCCCTCTGACTCTTCCCCTCAAAAAACCCTTTTTCCTCATCCAAAAGCCTCCTCCTACTGCTATGACCTCAAAAAAAAAAAAGAGAAAAAAAAATCTCACTCTTCTGTCCCTCCACTATTCTTTTCAATCAAAATAACAGACTAACATGTTCACTTCTCAAATTCCATATTCCACTATACTAATTCACCACTAATCCTTTATGGGTTCCAGAGTAGCGTGGTACTCGCCAATAAAGCGTTTCAACACCCCATCAGGGTTACCAACGCTATATAAATGCAAACCTTTTTCCCTTTTCTACCCCTCCCCAACCCTTCTCAAATCAAATAACTGACTAACATGTCCACCAGACAAATTACTTTCATGTTTCGCCATACTAATTCAACAGTAATCCTTATGGGTTCCAGAGTAGCGTGCTACTCGCCAACAAAGCGCTTCAAAACCCCATCAAGGGTAGCAAGCGCTATAGAAATACAAACCTCTTTCCCTCTTCTATCCCGCAACCTACCCTTCTCTATCCAAATAACTGAATAACATATCCACCACTCAAATTACTTCATACTTCATTATACTAATTTTCAACACTAATCCTTTATGGGTTCCGGAGTAGCGTCCTACTCGCTAGAAAAGCACTTCAACACCCATCAGGGGTAACAGGTGCTACATGAATGCAAACCTTTCTTCCCTTTTATCCCTCCGCTACCCTTCTCACTCCAAATAACCGACTAATATCCACCACTGAAATTACTTTCATATTTCACCATACTAATTCAGCACTAATCCTTTATGGGTTTCCGGGGTAGCATGCTTCAACACCCCATCAGGGGTAACAAGCGCTATATAAATACAAACCTTGTTTTCCTCTTCTATCCTTCTGCTATCCTTCTGCTATCCTTCTGAATCCAAATAACTGACTAACCTATCCACCACTTAAAATTTACTTGCAAGTTTCACTATACTAACTCAACACTAATCTTCTATGGGTCCCGGAGTAGTGTGCTACTCGCCGAAAAAGCGCTTCAACGCCTCGTCAGGGGTAGTAAGCGCTATATAAATGCAATTACAATACAATACAATACATGTCACCTATGATATTTGTGTGCCAGTACACAGATTTGGTGTGTAATGGAGTCTCATATTTGTGAACATCTCAATGTGTGACATGGCTAATCAACCCACAGTAATGATGGACCGGCTTTAGCGCTGGTGGCGCCCAGTGCGACAATGTTAGTTGGAGCCCCCATTGACCACCTCCACCATGGATTTTCTCACTAGCACCCTTTAACAGTGACCAAGTCTCCATAACCACTCTCTCTCTGATGCATTGAATTAGTTATATAGCGCCACTCATACCAGTAAAGGATGTCAGAGCACTTTGCATCACACACACATTACACAGAGACAATAAAACATATGTGTGTAAATCAGCTTATAGGAAATGTCAAAGGACTAAAAGTGCAGGAGTCACATGTCATAGATACGGGTAGGCCGTATAGTTTAGGAGTGTTTGGTGTGGAGAAGCACAAACTCAAAGTCGAAAAAGAAACAGCATAGTTAAGAGTTTTTTCTTTATTAATAAGAATCGATTTCTACCCAAATTAACCCTTTTTGCAACATTAATCTATGCTTTAAAGTATACTTTGCAGTGTGTATGCAGGTCTATGATGAAAGTTAATACCTCACTGTTCCATATTAGGACTTTAAGTTATAAATTGCAAGTAATAAAAGGATGTCTCTTTTAAAAGCAGTAACCTGCTGATCTACTTACATTATATGCACTCTGTAATCTACATGGTACACGTTCTTTGCAGCAGGCATATTAACCCTCTGCACTACCTTCACATAATTCAAAATATCAACTATACAAAACTCCAATCTCTCGCCAGGAAGAACATTAATCACAGGAGTTAACTTGACATTTTTGTGAGGCCTGGTAATTGCCGGAGGAAAGGAATGCGGCAGCAGGTGCTTTAAGAACATAATAAACTTGCAAACCCGGCACCCCCAGAAAGCCATCACCCGGTGTGGTTGTACCGGCATACCGCCCTAGAGCCAGCCCTGCACATAATGTGCCTATTTCACTGTGCACATTGCTGTATTGATTTTGGTAGTTGATCAGCTTACACACACTGTGCTCTTTGTGTAGAAAAGTTGTGCTCTGTGCAATTTAAGCAAGAAGGTGTGGCAGGTACAGCAGCTACGCAGAAGTCAGCAGTGTAGCTGTTTCCAACATGTGCTGTGTCACCTACACCCAGGGCTGGTGACACAAGATGTAGGAGTGAACCATTTACCATTCACATAGTCAGAATCTGTTTTGGAGGTAGTCAGTATGTACATACTGACCACATGTACGACTACATGAGATCAAGGTGTCTCTGCATGTTACTTGTGCATTAAGCTGGTGTTACAGTCCAGTCATTGTTGGTGCTGCGTCAGTCAAGATGTAAGATGTTTGACACATCTCATAGGGGAATTAAATTGACATGTGTCCCCTTTCATTGTATGTAGGAGACGACCAAATGTGCATCGTCCGTTCCCAGTGCTGGCGAACATGGAGAATGAGGACATCATAAGGAAATTCAGTCTGGATCGCCTTACCCTTCAAGACCTATGTGGTCAGTTGGAGCCCCATCTGAGGCCTCCCAGAACCTATCCGACTGCTTTGACACCAACAGTTAAGGTGATGGTGGCCCTGCATTTCTTTGCAACCGGTTTGTTCCAGTAAACGGTGGCCCTCGCCGGTGGGATGTCTCAAGCGATGTTCAGCATGGTGCTACGTGATGTCCTGTCCGCAATGATGACATACAAGGACCGCTACATCCATTTTCCAAGGAGACATGAATGGCAGCTGTGAAGGGAGATTTTTATGTCCTTGGCCACATACCTAATGTTGTTGGCGCCATTGACTGCACACATGTTGGCCTGTTTCCACCACAGGCACATGAGCACATATACAGGAACAGGAATCATTTCCATTCCATTAATGTGCAAGTGGTATGCCAAGCGGATATGATTATCTCCCATGTCTGTGCCAGATTTCCCGGATCAGTCCATGACTCCTACATACTGCGTAACAGCATCATCCCACAACTGATGGTAAACCTGCATCCGGAGCGTGCGTGGCTTGTTGGAGAGTACGCCAAGTCAAGTAGTGTGCTGTATGTGTGACATGCTGTTCTCAGCTACTGTTTCTATCAGTAAATTGCTCTCAGTATGTCACACCTAGGTGACTCTGCATATCCCAACAGGCCTTGGTTGCTGAGCCCACTGAGGAATACAAGGACCCCGGGTGAAGGACGCTACAATGATGCACATGGGAGGACACGTCGTGTGGTGGAGCGTACTTTTGGGCTTCTGAAGTCTAGATTCTGGTGTCTGGACAAGAGCGGAGGTGCACTACTCTACTCTCCCCAAAAGGTGTGTCAGAACGTAGTTGCATGCTGCATGCTCCACAACCTGGCCTTGCGCAAGGAGATCCCCCTGCTCCTGGACGATGATGAGCAGCAGATGCCCCCCCTGCAAACCCACACATGGCCAGTGACGACGATAGTGGAGAAGAGGAAGGTGTTGACCTGCGTCAACAGCTCATAAACAACTACCTCCGTTGAGTGTAACAGTGACATTGTCTGTTGGCTTTGATGGTAGTGGCAAGGCAGAGATGATCTTTTTGACTGCTGGCTGTTGTTGGCTCTGGGCTAATGGCTGATGTGTGTGGCACAGGGTATTTTTATCCAGGTACCTCATGTCTATGTTGATGTTGTTGCTCATTGTTATGTGTGCTGGTTTTTGTACGTTGATGACTAGTGTTGTGTTTTAGCTGTAATGGGATCACCTGACAAGTAAATGTCATTCTCTTGTGTCTTTCTAGGTCCCTTCACCCTCTCAATGCCTCGTCACAATCAGAGCTTGTGGTACATTGGAATCTGAGTTACATTGTACATACTGTGATAAACATGGAGCTGACACAAGTACATAGGTATGTAAAGAGTGTTTATTTACAATAAGTATTTGTGACAGAGAAGTGATTATTTACAAAATTGTGCCACGTGAATATATGAGTTGTCAGTGATGGTAAATGAGACAAATAGAGTAGTCATCACATTGATGTAGTCACACAGTCCAACAGACTCCTGCCATCAACATGGCAATGTGGGTAAGGATAGTTAACAAAGTCAATGTCAAGGGGAACACAGGTGCCATCATGGCTGGCTCATCGAATTGCGTTTGGATGGTGCATGGCCACGTGATCCTCCCCCGGTGTTTCTCGGACAGCCCCTCGTGCGTTTGGCAGGGTGCCCTCTGCTGCAGGCTCAGCGGTGTCTGAGGAGTCATTTTGTTGCAGCTCACCCCTCTCTGTGGCCGCAGCTGAGGTGGTGAGTGTATCAGCATGCGGGCCACTGGAGGGGGGTTGAGCTGTCATTTGGGCCACATGTCTGTCCCTCAGAACACCCACAAGCTGGCCCATGAGGTCCACAAGTTGGCCCACACGTGTGTCCATGGACCTCAGCAGCAGGCAGAGCTCACGCACTTCTTCCACAACCTCGCCCATCTGTCCCTGGTTCTGTTCATATGCCCCAAGGACTCTTGCGACGGTGGCTAGGGCTTTGGTCTCAGTGTCCTCCTGTATTTGTCCCCCAGTTGCCCTCCCACCTGCCCTGCTGACACAGACCTGTGGCGTTGGCACCGGACGCATCCGCACA
Source organism: Calotriton arnoldi (assembly GCA_963921515.1). Taxonomy (NCBI): domain Eukaryota; kingdom Metazoa; phylum Chordata; class Amphibia; order Caudata; family Salamandridae; genus Calotriton; species Calotriton arnoldi. The sequence continues at coordinate 157,075 of CAWUFW010007495.1, read as the reverse complement.
CTCCCCCTGGCATCCTCTGATTGTGTTGTGGTGTTGGTAACCACTGAGGCAGGGAGAGTGTTGCAGGCAGCAGTGGTGATGGTGGTGGTGGAGGCCGCACAGGTTGTTGTAGCAGGGGTCAGCGCTGTTGTTGTTGCTGTGGTGGTGGTGGGGACAATGAGGGCCTGAGACGTGGTGCGCCCTGGCAGTCCGGAGGGCCAGGTTGTTGCTCCTCATCCGAGAAACGTAGGGAGTCTGCATCCGAGAGTTCATGTTCCGGGGAGGGAGACAGGCTCTGCAGGTTGGTGGTGTTTTCTGCTGCAGTTGCTTGTGGATCTCCTGTTGAACAGAGGTTATATTGTCAGTTAAGTGCACTCCACAAGCTTGGTGTTAGACTTTTGGATGTTACATTTGATACACCAAACACTTTACATTGCAATCACTTGGTATGGCAGCAAAATACTGAGCATCATGACATGATGTTGAGGTACATACATTACTTGTCCATTGTGTGACATGTAAATTGAAACCATGTGCCACGTACAGATTGTGTGATTACAAGGACATGTCATCATCTAACAACTTGCGGCACATCAACTTTATGTAATGCGTCTTTTTTGTTTGCTCTTCATGGAATCAATTTCATCTAAGAAAGAACTAGCCATTGGAATGTTATGCATACCTTTTTCATATAATGTACTTTACTTTGTTTGTCAGATTGACCATGCATGTTTTGTGTTCATATGGGCCTTCATGCTCTGACACCATGGCACTTACACATTGCATTCTGTGCTGTGCATGATTGTGCCATGAATTACTTTCACATGTGACTTGGTGAGTCAAAGTTTAATTTCTGTGACAGTTACGTGCGCTTAGCTATCTGCACACTGGATGTGGCTATTGGATCTATGCCAAGTTGGCTGACATGTGAGTGCTGATGTGGTCATCTAGCACCATGTTTTTTTAGAAGGATGGCAGGGTGCATGCACCGACTACCTACCTGTTCGGTGACACAGTGGAGGGAAATGGCTGCCACATGGTTCTGGGTGGGGGGAGTGTTCCTTCCTGCTCAGGGGTGAGACAAGAGAGCATGAGAAGGCTGACTACCTGTACGTTTGAGGAGAGCAATAAGATGGCTGCCACATGGTTATGGGTGTGGGGAGTGTACCATCCTGCTCAGCTGTGGGACAAGTGGGCCTGGTAGGAGTAGTAGTACTGGCTTCCCACCCACAAACACCCCTCCCAGTTAAGATGGCTACCTACCTGTTGGGTGAAGGTGAGTAATGCAATGGCTGCCACATGGTTATGAGTGGGAGGAGTGTACCATCCTACTCAGCTGTGGGACAAGGGGGCCTGGTGGGAGTTGTAGTGCTGGCTTCCCACCCACAAACACCCCTCCCTGTTAAGATGGCTACCTACCTGTTAAGTGAAGGTGAGCAATGCAAAGGCTGCCACATGGTTATGAGTGGGAGGAGTGTACCATCCTGCTCAGCTGTGGGACAAGGGGGCCTGGGGGAGTTGTAGTGCTGGCTGCCTGTACACATGCCCCCATGGAAATCTTGATAGCTACCTTTGGGGTGATTCAGAGGAAGGAAATGTTAGATGTGTGAGACATGTGTTGGGAAGAGTGTGTTGTACGTAAGTGCATTTGTGTTTAGGAAGTGTAGCTTTCTAGTTGTGCAAGCCAGTACATAGCAGTGTAATGGGAGACATTTGTTGGTACTTACCAGCCTCCACTCCCTGGGTATTCCTGTGAGACTCTCTGGATGCAGTATGGCAAGCACCTTCTTCTCCCATTCATTGAATGTTAGTGGTGGAATGGGAGGGCCACCGCCAGTCCTCTGAGCCAGCTCATGGTTCTTGTTGGCACGCTCTTTCACCCTGGTCTTGAGGTCATGCCACCTCCTCCTGATGTCCTTCAGGGTGCGCGGGGTGGTCCCTACTGCATTGACTTTGTTGACTATCCTTGCCCACATTAGATTTTTTCTGGCTACTGGTGTCTGTTGGACCAAGCTTCCAAACAAATGTGGTTCTACTCTGATTATCTCATCTACCACGACTGACAACTCATTGTCAGTGAATTTTGGCATTTTTTTCTCTGCCATGGTGTGTGATGTGCAAATGCGTGAAAAGTGCAGGTGGGAAGGTGGTGGTGGAGATGTGTGTGGTGTGTGTGTGGTTGCAATGGTGTGATGTGTGCTGATTTGCCTCTCCTTTGTGCTGTGGGGTTGGGCCCTTCAGTGCTGGAGTTGTGCAAAGGATTCTGGGCAGGGAAGGGGCTGGTTTTATACTCAGCTATGTGGGTGGGTCAAAATGGAGTATTCATGTCAGGTGTGTTGTCTGGGTTGACCTGGGATTTGTATTTTTTAGTTGCCATGGGGATGTGTCATTGGGGTGTGTTAGGTGTTTTTTGAGGCTGAGCCAGATATACAGCCACACTTGGTAGCCTTGTTGTGTGGTTGCTTTCTACCGCCTTTACTCTTCCGGTGCTACCGCGGCGGTCGGAATGCAACAGCCCTTCCACCGGCTCTCCCATTCAGCATCAGTTAAGATCACGGCGGTTGGAAACAACTGATCGTTCCGCTGGCACCGCCATCATATCGTAAATTCACTTGTGGTCATTCCGCTGGTCGATCAGCGGTTTTTGGTCTTTCCGCAGCAAATCCGAACGCCGCGGACGGATTTTCAGCTATTCCGAACATTCCCGGCGGAGTTTTGTGGAATCTGTCTGCGGCGGTCGGATTTCTCTGGCGGTGCATCCTAATTTGACCACCGGTTTTGTCACAATACATGCGGACGGTTATTTACCGCTACCACGGCGGTTGGAATGCTTTTACGACCGCCATCGTAATCGGCGCTATAGTGTGGATTTTCACATGAAAGTATCTTAAACTTTGTAATTTCTTCTGCAAACTTCTCAGTACCAATATCTTCCACCTGTTCTTCAACACCTACACTTATCAAGCTCTCACTTTCTCTACACTCCTCTTGTGAACCAAAATAATGAAACTGTATATCATCACAAACTTTTTTACATCCGATGCTGAACCATGCAAAAGAGCTGTGTTCATTTTACTTAAAGATAATGCAGGACTTTTTACGTAGTACAATCTACTTACTAACTTCCGCATTTTCTGAGTGATGTACTGCTAACATTCTTAAATGATGAAAAGTACTTCAACACACTTTTCTAGAAAGACAAGCCAGAGAATGACCCTGCAACTTAGTATATTTTCTCACTTTACAAGGATCTATTCCTTGCAACATCTTAATCTTCTGTTTAACACTTTTTTCTGCATATTCTTGTAAGAAAATGTGTAATATATCGTTAGATTCCTGTCGAATACTACAAATACTACTACAATTCTACTTATACATTGGAGCTTGCATACGTCTCCCTTGAACTTCTTCAGTTATTACTTCTTCCACATTTCTAGGAACCATCTTTTCTTTTTCAATTGGACAACCATCTTTTATCTCATAACAATGACCACTGGTATCAACTGCATGAACTATTGTATTTTGTTGAAAATAGCTTTCTTCATAAAAAAAAAGGCTCACTACTAGGGGGCTTATTTACAAGGCCCTTGCGCCACTCTTCAATACCAATATAAAATGTTTTCGTTTCAATTCAAAAGCTTTTTCTACTACACTTCCAATATGTTGCTTTTTCTTGTAAGCTGATGATTTTCTTATATATTTTTTACAATCTTTCACTAAATTTTGTAGTACTCTACTTTTATACATTCTCTTCCTAATGTCTTTATATTCTTTCATCCGTCTTTCAACATGGATTGTTTTCCCATAACTTGATTTTCCATTAATATGTCCTTTTTTCATTTCTTTCTGATTGGTTGTACAACTTTTCTTTCTCTTTTCCACATTTTGAAAATTCATGACATTCTTTGAAAGTCTTTTAACAAATTCTTTAGTTCTCTTACCAGAAGTCTTTTTCTTCAATGTCACATTTTGAACTTCATCTAATTTCTGCTTTTCTCTCTCCTTTAAATAGTACTGTTTTTTTTCTTGTCTTCTCTTTTGAACTTTTCTTATCATACTCAATCTTTCTTACTAATAATGGTGAATATCAGAAAAATAAAAAGTTTAAAAAGTTTCTAAAAATTATTTTATATCATTAAAATAATTATATACAAATATTCTCATCTATAAATAAACCAATACTTTCAATTGCATTCTAAAGCTATGTTAGACACTGCACAATTCCTTCATTTAGAAGACATCACAACCTCTGCAACAGAATGAGAGAGCACAACTAAAGGATTTCTCTACTACGACCAAATCCAATCAGGTTCACATGTATAACACATCAGACATTAGATGTATAAGAAGACACATACATCATTCACAACACCATAAAGTCCCTTAAACTTCAAAGACTGGTGTTCCCAATTCAAACTAACACCTAAAGTGTTGAGCTTACCCAAATATAAAACAGTGACCCTTCACATGTTTCTATTGTAAGTCTCACCATATTCCTGAAAGCATCCATACATGTGTCTGTGCCTTTTGCTAGCAGCATCATATATAAAAGAAATATACAAATAGATGTATAACTGTGTTTTATACGTCTGGCATCTTTAGATGCATAACACATATCAGAATACATGTGTAAGTAGAGACATAGGGCCAGATTCACAAAAGTAATCTGAGACAAAATCCTAACTTTAGGACTTTCGGTATTCACAAAGGGCATTTAGGAGTAGTAAAGTTAGGATTTTGCCTCAATTAAACTTAAGTTAAACTTAAGACCAAAACTTAAGTTTAACTGGGCCAAAATCCTAACTTTACTACTCCTAAATGCCCTTTGTGAATACCGAAAGTCGTAAAGTTCGGATTTTGTCTCAGATTACTTTTGTGAATCGGGCCTATACGTCAGACCCAAGACCATGCAGACCTCTCTAAATACTAACAAACTACAATACACATGTCTACATTTAATAACATATTTAAAACATAACAGTTCTTCAATAATTTTTAAAGTTAGAAAATTAAGCTAATACATAATACACCTCACAAATTTGTAACTCACCTTTCAAATAGTATTGTAGAATATGAAATATCAGAAACTCTCTTTCTCCACACAAATAAATGTAACTAACAAATCACATTCCTTCCTACATTAATTCAAATTGTGAAACACACTTCTATTGGTTAGACATATTAACCCTTACCAACTGTCTTCTAAAAATGCCCAAACTGATTTGCTGGATTCGCGACTCCACAGCGGTGCCTCAGTAAAGCGTCACGATGGAGCCGCAAAGCCATATGGGAGTTCAAAAACCTATTACTAATAATACTATTATTATTTTTTATGAACACACCACTTCTAAACATACTACTGATTTGGGAAATCTTACTTTAATAACATATCAATTATATATAACTTACAATTTCATATTTTAAAAGCACAGTTAACTTTCTACCCTTCCCCCATTCTGCTTAATCCCAGTTTCCATAGTAACAGTTTCTGCAAAATTCAACTGAACTGGCAGGTCACAAGTTCACCATATTTTCAAGTTCAGCACACAAGCTTACAAATGCAAATAGCAGGTGTGGTTGACTTTTGCAAAATATTACCTAATGCTATCTACTGTACCTTTCAAACATTTTTAAATAACCAATAAGAAGCATGCTTTTTAAAGAAAGTAACATGCATCCTATTTTTGAGTGTACAATGTTAATGAACAGCCAATCAGTTATCTGCTTTTAAAAAAACAGCATCTTCTCCACCATTTTAGATACCTCTCATTCTACCAACTAACTACCTCAGCTACAGACATCTTCTCATTACTTCCAAACTTCCCTTCCAGATGCTTACAGTATGGATTGTAGAGCACAGCTATGTTTTCTGGTGCAAAAGGTATGCTGAACACAGAGGTATTGACAAAGACCTAGCTTTGCAAAATGTGGATATTAAATGGATTGCACAGAGAGGATTAAAGTGGCACCAATTGATGCCTTTGGTTAAAACCTTTTTGCATCTCCAACCCCCTGACCTCATGATTGTGCACTGTGGTGGCAATGACATAGGCACATTGACTGGAGTAGGACTGGAAATGCTTATGAAGGATACCTTTGCACAATTGATGTTGCTTTTCCCCCAAACTGTCTTATACTTAATATATGCCAAAGACAGAAATGGAAGTGGTCAAATCAATTCTGTCCACAGATTGAGCAAAGCTAGAAAGAATGTCAATGAAGCTGTTTTTGCTTACCTCAGAGACCATAGGATGGGCTCCATCTATAACAACAAACTACGTTTTGATAGGGATGACATCTACAGAAGTGATGGAGTACACTTCACAGATCAAGGGAACAGAGTCTTTCTCAACAACCTAAAGCCCTGCATTTGCACTTACATGTAGCTACAACAAACTCATAATAAAAACAAGGGGTCTTTTTAGAGCCACCCCATAACACAATAGTGAATCTAATTTTTTTTTACACATACATACTCTTTTTACATTTTTTGTGGATTTGCGCACCCGTCGTGAATCTGCAAAAGCATGAATTCAATGTACTACAACACAATACACTTTTCAGCTTTAACTTTAAATTTTTAATTTTATATATTTTCACTAACTCTATCAAATGTAATATTATTATTAACTTCATTCACACTACCTCTATAAAGCAACTTCACAAATGCAACACTACCTTCTAAATCATATACTACTAAATTATTTATTTGAGGTGGCTCCACGAACCCACTGCGATGTCACATGGGGGGCTGCGATGGAGTCGCGACTCCAAAATCCAAATAAAATGCCCCGCTTCCATTATTCGGTATCCGCCCCAGGGACCCTATCCCCCGGGGCATGGTATCATGTCGGAGACCAGGGGGAGCCCCAATGCCCCCGCGGTCCCTGCCGGCTCCCCGCCTCCAGCGGGAGCCGGCATTGCTTTTGGACAAAGGGAGCTGCTAACACGCAGCTCCCCTTATCCAAAAGCAATTCTGCTTCGCTTCATGGAAGCGAGAGCAGAAGTGTGCAATGGCAGGGTCGGAAGCACTGTTCCTGCCCTGCCATTGCAAACTGCAATGTCCCAGGGGTGGGTACCCCAGGACATTGCTGGAGCCGGCCCTGGGGGGTCATGCGGCCCCCCTCCCAACAAGTATGTAGCCCCGGGGAGGTGGTGGTCCCCGGGGCAGGGGGTCCGCAACGGACCCCAACCCTTAATTTAAAATTTCCCTAGGGAGGGGGTGCCCGGGGCAATGTGGGGAGGGGCAGGAGCCCCCCCACACTTTCTTTTTTAAATTTAGGTCCCGGGGAGGTGGCGGTCCCAGGTGCTTGGGGGGGCCTCGTGCTCCCTGCATATTATTTAAAAAGCCCCGGGGTGGTGGCGGTCCCCGGGGCTCATTAAAACGAAGCGCAGGACACCGCGATTCATTTTTTAATTTTTTTTTCTGCTGCATTCACGCACCTAGTGCGAATCCCGCCGGAAAGAAAATGCTTTTTTTGGCCATGTGGGTCCCTGTGGGACCCCCTGACCAGGCCTAGGGGGTCAGGATGTTTCTACCCTGCCCCCTCTTCTTCATTTTTAACCTTTTTTTTACCTTTTTCTTGTGACTCGGTTTGCCAAATTTGGTGTATTTCCGTTCAGCATTTCGGGCTGTAGCTTTGTCTAAAGTTTCCTATGGAAATTAACATCGAGAAAATGCATTTTGGGACCCCCCTTTTTTCTCGGCCCCCGCTTGACAAATCACCCAGAAACTTTCAAGACAGGAGCTGACTGGAGCGCGCCATTAGTTTTGAAAATGTCACGAAGATTCATCAAACAGCAACAAAGATATTGGCAAAAGAAAAAACACTTTTTTAATAGAAACGAGGTGCTAACTCTAACTACCTACTGGTGACCGGCATATATATATATATATATATATTATCTACTGGCGGTCGCCAGTAGATAGTTATAGTTAGGACCTATTTTCCATAGGAAATCCGCAACATTCTATTTGAAATAACGTTGGCGCTGGTTGACGAATCTTCGCGAAAGCTTCCAACTTGTTGGGGCGCTCCGGTCCGCTCCTATCCTGAAAGTCTCGGGGTGATTCGTCAAGCGGGGGCTGAGAAAAAAGGGGGGTCCCAAAACACGTTTTCCCCATTCATTTTTCCATAGGAACCTTTCATCGCAGCTACAGCCCGAACTGCTGAACGGAATTACACCAAATTTGGCAAAGAGGTAGCCCTTGGTTCAGTGTCATGCCTTTTGATTAAATGGTATAAATCCGTTCAGTAGTTCCTGAGAAAATCAAAAGTAAAATCACATATATATCTGGGCGGAGCCTAACTACACATGTCATCGTGAGATCTGATTGGCTGTCAGCACTTCATCCTGGAATTGCTGGCAGCCATCTTGGGACCAATATAAATGATAGTACCCCATTGAAATGCATTGTAGTGAATCAAAGATTTTGATGGTTACCAAAAGGAGAACTATAAAGGGTGATAACAGACTTTAGTTACATTAGAATTCATTTGTTGATGGTACCATACTAATTTCAGGAATTGTGGTGTGTTCTAAGGTGATTTTACCCTGTGAAAAACCTTCTGCTGGGATATCATGAATCATGTTTGAGAGAAAACTATTTTCACATGCTTGTCCCATAGAGTTTTGGAAGGTGCTCCAGAAGCTAAAATGAGAGCATATTTTCTGTAAATTCACATTATCTTTCTCAGTCATGTGAGAATGAAGTCTGACATTCTCAGTAAAACATGTAAATTCAACAAGGGCAGAGACTGTCAGTTGATTCCTTTGTGTTCTACTGCAGCTTCCCAGAGTGTTCAAAAGAACAACTAGAGTGCTAACAGCCTTACTTATGACAAAAGTATGGCACACCTGAAGCTCACCTTGATTGGAATAAACTGGTAACACTTAAAACATTTAATTTAAAAAGGAACAACATGATGGGGTTCATTTTGTCATAGAAATTATGGTTAGTGCTGTAGAAAGAAAAATTAGGACATGTTTCAAGTGTGATCTCAAATATCTTCCTGTTATATTTCAACAGGAGCAGCCTGCCAGTTGATGCCTTTGTGTTCTACTGCAGCATCCCAGAGTGTTCTAAAGAACAACTAGAGTGCTAACAGCCTTACTTATGACAAAAGTATGGCACACCTGAAGCCATCTTGATTGGAATAAACTGGTAACACTTAAAACATTTAATTTAAAAAGGAACAAAATGATGGGGTTCATTTTGTCATAGAAATTATGGTTAGTGCTGTAGAAAGAAAAATTAGGACATGTTTCAAGTGTGATCTCAAATATCTTCTTGTTATATTTCAACAGGAGCAGCCTGCCAGTTGATGCCTTTGTGTTCTACTGCAAAGCTTCCCATAGTGTTCTAAAGAACAACTAGAGCGCTAACAGCCTTACTTATGACAAAAGTATGGCACACCTGAAGCCATCTTGATTGGAATAAACCGGTAACACTTAAAACATTTAATTTAAAAAGGAACAAAATGAGGGGTTCTTTTTGAAATAGAAATTATGGTTAGTGCTGCAGAAAGAAAAATTAGGGCATGTTTTAAGTGAGATCTCAAATCCTCTTCTATTTCATTAGAAAATTCTGACATGCAGACTGAAACAATCACTTTCAATACCAGCAGCAGACTTCCAGTTAACTCCCTGGTGAGCAGTAGCTTTACTAAAGTGATCTAATAAGCAACTAGAGTGCTAACATTCTGAATTTATGGCAGATGTGAGACACATCTGAATGCCTTCTTGATGGAATCAAAGTAAAAAACTGAAAGCATTTCCTACTGAGGAGACTGCAGTAAATGAGGAAATTAGGAAACTTCATAACAAAGAAGTCTTCCAAGATGGCCACCAGAGAAAAAAGAGCCCAAATGTAGCACAAATATTACCCAGATGTAGCCCACATATAGCCCAATGACAAAAGTGTGCAAAACACTTTTTATTTTTAGTTTTTTTGCAGTTTTATGTAGTGCAGACTGGTCAGGTATTGGAGCATTGCATCTTAAAACATGACCCCTCTACACTACAAAAACACCACTGCACTACCCTAAACCCTAAAACACTACCCCAGCACGACCCCTACCCTACACAAGCACCACTGCACTATCCTAAACCCTAAAACACTACCCCCAGCATGACCCCCTACACTACACAAACACCACTGCACTACCCTAAACCCTAAAACACTACCCCCAGCATGACCCCCTACACTACACAAGCACCACTGCACTTCCCTAAACCCTAAAACACTACCCCCAGCACGACCCCCTACACTACACAAACACCACTGCAATACCCTAAACCCTAAAACACTACCCCTAGCACGACCCCCTACACTACCCAAACACAACTGCACTAACCTAAATCCTAAAACACTACCCCAGTACGACACCCTACACTACCCAAACACCACTGCACTACCCTAAAACATGACCCCCTACACTACACAAACACCACTGCACTACCCTAAACCCTAAAATACTACCCCCAGCACGACCCCTACACTACACAAGCACCACTGCACTGCCCTAAACCCTAAAAACACTACCCCCAGCACGACCCCCTACACTGCCCGAACACCACTGCACTGCCCTAAACCCTGAAACACCAGCCCCTGCACGACCCCCTACACTGCCCGAACACCACTGCACTGCCCTAAACCCTGAAACACCACCCCTAGAACGACCCCCTACACTGCCTGAACACCACTGCACTGCCCTAAACCCTGAAACACCACCCCTTCACGACCCCCTACACTGCGCGAACACCACTGCCCTGCCCTAAACCCTGAAACACCACCCGCAGCATGACCCCTACACTGCCCGAACACCACTGCACTGCCCTAAACCCTGAAACACTACCCCCAGCAAGACCCCCTACACTGCCCGAGCACCACTGCACTGCCCTAAACCCTGAAACACCAGCCCCAGCACGACCCCCTACACTGCCTGAACACTACTGCACTGCCCTAAACCCTGAAACACCAGCCCCAGCATGACCGCCTACACTGCCCGAACACCACTGCACTGCCCTAAACCCTGAAACACCAGCCCCAGCACGACCCCCTACACTGCCCGAAAACCACTGCACTGCCCTAAACCGTGAAACACCAGCCTCAGCACGACCCCATACACTGCCTGAACACCACTGCACTGCCCTGAACCCTGAAACACCAGCCCCAGCACGACCCCTTACACTGCCCGAACACCACTGCACTGCCCTAAACCCTGAAACACCTCCCCATGCACGACCCCCTACACTGCCCGAACACCACTGCACTGCCCTAAACCCTGAAACACCACCCCCAGCGCGACCCCCTACACTGCCCAAACAGCACTGCACCACCCTAAACCCTGAAACACCACCCCCTGCACGACCCCCTACACTGCCCAAACACCACTGCACTGCCCTAAACCCTGAAACACCACCCCTGCACGACCCCCTACACTGCCCGAACACTACTGCACTGCCCTAAACCCTGAAACACCACCCCCAGCACGACCCCTACACTGCACGAACACCACTGCACTGCCCTAAACCCTGAAACACTACCCCCAGCAAGACCCCCTACACTGCCCGAACACCACTGCACTGCCCTATACCCTGAAACATCACCCCCAGCAAGACCCACTACACAGCCTGAACAACACTGCCCTAAACCCTGAAACACCACCCCCAGCAAGACCCCCTACACTGCCCGAACACCACTGCACTAAACCCTGAAACACCACCCCCTGCACGACCCCCTACACTGCCTGAACACCACTGCACTGCCCAAAACCCTGAAACACCACCCCCTACACTGCCCGAACACCACTGCACTGCCCTAAACCCTGAAACACCAGCCCCAGCACGACCCCCTACACTGCCCGAACACCACTGCACTGCCCTAAACCGTGAAACACCAGCCTCAGCACGACCCCCTACACTGCCCGAACACCACTGCACTGCCCTGAACCCTGAAACACCAGCCCCAGCACGACCCCCTACACTGCCCGAACACCACTGCACTGCCCTAATCCCTGAAACACCACCCCGTGCACGACCCCCTACACTGCCCGAACACCACTGCACTGCCCTAAACCCTGAAACACCACCCCCAGTGCAACCCCCTACACTGCCCGAACACAACTGCACTGCCCTAAACCCTGAAACACCAACCCCTGCACGACCCCCTACACTGCCCAAACACCACTGCACTGCCCTAAACCCTGAAACACCACCCCCTGCATGACCTCCTACACTGCCCGAACACTACTGCACTGCCCTAAACCCTGAAACACCACCCCAGCACGACCCCCTACACTGCACGAACACCACTGCACTGCCCTAAACCCTGAAACACTACCCCCAGCAAGACCCCCTACACTGCCCGAACACCACTGCACTGCCCTAAACCCTGAAACATCACCCCCAGCAAGACCCCCTACACTGCCCGAACACCACTGCCCTAAACCCTGAAACACCACCCCCAGCAAGACCCCTACACTGCCCGAACACCACTGCACTGCCCTAAACCCTGAAACACCACCCCCAGCAAGACCCCCTACACTGCCCGAACACCACTGCACTGCCCTAAACCCTGAAACACCACCCCCAGCACGACCCCCTACACTGCCCGAACACCACTGCTCTGCCCAAAACCCTGAAACACCAGCCCCAGCACGACCCCCTACACTGCCCGAACACCACTGCACTGCCCTCAACCCTGAAACACCAGCCCCAGCACGACCCCCTACACTGCCCGAACACCACTGCACTGCCCTAAACCCTGAAACACCACCCCCAGCACGACCCCCTACACTGCCCGAACACCACTGCAGTGCCCTAAACCCTGAAACACCAGCCCCAGCACAACCCCGTACACTGCCCGAACACCACTGCACTGCCCTAAACCCTGAAACACCAGCCCCAGCACAACCCCGTACACTGCCCGAACACCACTGCACTGCCCTAAACCTTGAAACACCAGCCCCAGCACGACCGCCTACACTGCCCGAAAACTACTGCACTGCCCTAAACCCTGAAACACCAGCCCCAGCACGACCCCCTACACTGCCCGAACACCACTGCACTGCCCTAAACACTCAAACACCAGCTCCAGCACGACCCCCTACACTGCCCGAACACCACTGCACTGCCCTAAACCCTGAAACACCACCCCCAGCAAGACCCCCTACACTGCCCGAACACCACTGCACTAAACACTGAAACACCACCCCCAGCAAGACCACCTACACTGGCCGAACCCCACTGCACTGCCTTAAACCCTGAAACACCACCCCCTGCACGACCCCTACACTGCCCAAACACCACTGCACTGCCCTAAACCCTGAAACACCACCCCTCAGCACGACACCCTACTCTGCCCGAACACCACTGCACTGCCCTAAACCCTGAAACACCACCCCCTTCACGACCCCCTACACTGCCCGAACACCACTGCACTGCCCTAAACCCTGAAACACTACCCCCAGCAAGACCTCCTACACTGCCCGAACACCACTGCACTGCCCTAAACCATGAAACATCACCCCCAGCAAGACCCCCTACACTGCCCGAACACCACTGCCCTAAACCCTGAAACACCACCCCCAGCACGACCCCCTACACTGCCTGAACACCACTGCACTGCCCTAAACCCTGAAACACCACCCCCAGCACGACCCCCTACACTGCCCGAACACCACTGCACTGCCCTAAACCCTGAAACACCACCCCTGCACGACCCCCTACACTGCCCGAACATTACTGCACTGCCCTAAACCCTGAAACACCATCCCCAGCACGACCCCCTACACTGCATGAACACCACTGCACTGCCCTAAACCCTGAAACACTACCCCCAGCAAGACCCCTACACTGCCCGAACACCACTGCACTGCCCTAAACCCTGAAACATCACCCCCAGCAAGACCCCCTACACTGCCCGAACACCACTGCCCTAAACCCTGAAACACCACCCCCAGCAAGACCCCGTACACTGCCCGAACACCACTGCACTGCCCTAAACCCTGAAACACCAGCCCCAGCACGACCCCCTACACTGCCCGAACACCACTGCACTGCCCTAAACCCTGAAACACCAGCCCCAGCACGACCCCCTACACTGCCCGAACACCACTGTACTGCCCTAAACCCTGAAACACCAGCCCCAGCACGACCCCCTACACTGCCCGAACACCACTGCACTGCCCTAAACCCTGAAACACCACCCCCTGCATGACCCCTACACTGCCCGAACACCACTGCACTGCCCTAAACCCTGAAATACCACCCCTGCACCGCCCCCTACACTGCCTGAACACCACTGCACTGCCCTAAACCCTGAAACACCACCCCCTGCACCGCCCCCTACACTGCCCGAACACCACTGCACTGCCCTAAACCCTGAAACACCACCCCCAGCACGACCCCTTTACTGCTCGAACACCACTGCACTGCCCCAAACCCTGAAACACTACCCCCAGCACGACCCCTACACTGCCCGAACACAATTGCCCTAAACCCTGAAACACCACCCCTGCACGACCCCCTACACTGCCCAAACACCACTGCACTGCCCTAAACCCTGAAACACCACCCCTGCATGACCCCCTACACTGCCCGAACACCACTGCACTGCCCTAAATCCTGAAACACCACCCCCAGCACGACCCCCTACACTGCCCGAACACTACTGCACTGCCCTGAACCCTAAAACACCACCCCAGCACGACCCCCTACACTGCCCGAACACCACTGCACTGCCCTAAACCCTAGAACACTACCCCAGCACGACCCCCTACACTACCCGAACACCACTGCACTACCCTAAACCCTAAAATACTCCCCAGCATGACCCCCTACACTACCCGAACACGACTGCACTGCCCTAAACCCTAAAACACTCCCCCCAGCACGACCTCCTACACCACCCGAACACCACTGCACTGCCTTAAACCCTAAAACACTCCCCCCAGCACGACCCCCTACACTACCTAAACACCACTGCACTGCCCTAAACCCTAAAACACTACCCCCGCATGACCCCCTACACTACCCAAACAGCAATGCACTACCCTAATCCCTAAAACACAACCCCCGCACGACCCCTACACTACCCAAAGACCACTGCACTACCCTAAACTCTAAAACACTACCCCCGCACGACTCCCTACACTACCCAAAGACCACTGCACTACCCTAAACCCTAAAACACGACCTCCTACACTACACAAACACCACTGCACTACCCTAAACCCTAAAAACTACCCCCAGCATGAACCCCTACACTACCCAAACACCACTGCACTACCCTAAACCCTAAAACACTACCCCCAGCAGTACCCCCTACGCTACCCAAACACCACTGCACTACCCTAAACCCTAAAACACTACCCCCAGCAGTACCCCCTACACTACCCAAACACCATTGCACTACCCTAAACCCTAAAACACTACCCCCAGCAGTACCCCCTACACTACCCAAACACCACTGCACTACCCTAAATCACTACCCCCAGCACGACCCCCTACACTACCAAAACACCACTGCACTACCCTAAACCCTAAAACACTACCCCCAGCACGACCCCCTACACTACCCAAACACCACTGCACTACCCTAAACCCTAAAACACTCCCCCAGCATAACTCCCTACACTACCCAAACACCACTGCACTACCCTAAACCCTAAATCTACCCCCAGCATGACCCCCTACACTAGACAAACACCACTGCACTACCCTAAACCCTAAAACACTACCCCCAGCACGACCCTCTTCACTACCTAAACACAACTGCACAATTTGTTACAGGCGTTGCAACGCAGGCCTGTGGTGCTTACTGGAAGTACCTGGTGGGCTAGTTGGGCCCCAGGGACCCTCAGGATTCAAGGTGACCTAATCCCCTAATTTAAAACGCGCCATGGGGCGCGTTTTCACAGTGGTGAAGGGAGGGGGCGGGGCCTCAGGTGACATGTGCGCAAACACGCCCTGTGGTGCATTTTAAGTTGGGCAATTAATTCCCTTTGAATCCTGGGGGCCAACTAGCCCACCAGGTACCTTCAGTAAGCACAACAGAGTTGCGTTGCAGAGAGGTGAAAAAAGGTGTGTGGCCTCGGAACGCCTCTCTGTAACTCAGCTCTGTGGTCCTAACTGTAGGTACCTGGGGGGCTAGTTGGGCCCCAGGGACCCTCAGGATTCAAGGGGACTTAATCCCGCAACTTAAAACGCGCCACGGGGCACGTTTGCACACATGTCACCTCAGGCCCCCCTCCCTTCACCACTGTGCAAACGCGCCCTGTAGCGCGTTTTAAGAGGTAGTTTTAATCCCCCTGCCCTATTATGTACTAGGGACTTGCAGAGGAGATAATGCTAATCACAGGGGTACCCCAACGCATAGTGTTCCCTAGTGTATGTAGGTGTTTTCACTGTATTCTAAGTGTCTTTTAGCATAGCACTGGCTCTGGTTAGTCAGAGTCAGTTACCACCAGTACCCGTCTGAAAAAGTTGTGGGCACAGGATGATTTTGCAACAAGGCCTCTTTCTGCTCCTCTGTTGGTTCTTTCTGCACATCTTTTGCTTCTTTCTGTGCGTTTTTTCTTCTTTCTTCACATGTCCTACCTCTGTTGGCATAGTTAGAAACTAGCATTTAAAATACCTTTGAAATTCACTTAAAAAATCATAAGTTTTAGGCACGTTATAGTTAGAAATTAGCATTTAAAAAACCTTTGAAATTCACTGAAAAAACCATAGGTTTCAGACACGTTATAGTTAGAAATTAGCATTTAAAAAACCTTTGAAATTCACTGAAAAAACCATAGGTTTTAGGGACAGTTATAGTTAGTTGGACATTTCACTCGTACAAAACCATAGCAATTCCCCGTTATAGTTAGTTCAGCTAACTATAACTCGCGCCCCGCAATGCACTGCTGATGACGTCACATATTACATCACTCATGACATGGTCAGTGACATCACTGATTACATCACTGATGACATCTCAAATGACATCACTGATGACATCATCCATGTGATAATTTCATGCATCTTCTCACACCCTAATATAACTTTTGATACACCCACTCTAAATTACAGACTGACATTCTCAAAACCATAGACACTCCAACACCAAAAACTACATACCCACTCACTGATTCTTAGGTCTACACACACATCCACTCACTCACCCGTACAGTCACTCATACTTACAGTCACTCAGTACAGGACTATCATATGCACTCATACACCTATATAAACACTCACACACCGCCACTCATCCATAGAGGTACTCACACACCTAGTCAGTCATGCAAAAAATTTATCACACACCCATTTACTCACCTATACAGTTATACACACACCAGCTCACTTACTCATACAAATACTAGCACATTCTTACGCTCTTATACAATAACTGATACAAGCACACACGCATCCATACAGCCACTCTCACAATCACACACTCTCACTTATAGCCATTTAAATACTATAACACACATATCTACTACCTTTTACATATGTAGTTACTCGCACATGTACCACTGAGATATACATTCACTCACTAACACACCCATACACACACTCACCCACCCAAGCAGTCCATCACAGATGCACTCTTGAAATCATGCACCCAGTGAATCACCCACTCACACATCTATGTATAGAGTCACACACACCCCACCCACACAAACACTCAGGCAGCCATACAGATACTCAGAGAACCAATCAATAACCCATATAGACACTCATGTAGCTATTCGCAAATCCATGCATCCACTTACACACCAACAAACAGAGGGATACAGACATTCACACAGTTTAGTCACTAACCCATGCATTCAGTAAGATACGTTTAATCACTCACTTGTAGAGTCAGTCACTCACGTACTAAATCATCCATCCAGACACTTATACACCCACTCATTCTTCAATACGCCTTTCCCTATATATATTAAACATATTTAAACTTTACAGAAACACACAGTCACTGGATGATGTCATCAGTGATGTCATTTGAGATGTCAGCAGTGATGTCATCAGTGATGTCACTGACCATGTCATGAGTGATGTAATATGTGACGTCATCAGCAGTGCATTGCGGGGGCGCGAGTTATAGTTAGCTGAACTAACTATAACAGGGGATTTTCTATGGTTTTGTACGAGTGAAATGTTCAACTAACTATAACTGTCCCTAACACCTATTGTTTCTTCATTGAATATATATATATATATATATATATATATATATATATATATATGCCAGTATTGACCAACTCACTAGTAGTATATTTTGTATCTTTTATACTGTTTAGATACAATTATTGGATTCAATATCCCACATTTAAGTGTATAAATACAGAAATATTTTGGTAGTTTTATTCCTTGTATTTAATCGATTTTACTTTTTCAATTCTATGTTAGTTTGACAATTTTCAATTTTATTGTTAAAATTGTAAATTTTATATTGTCTCATCAAATATTGTTTGCATAGATTGTTCTCCAGGTCATGTTTCCCTTTTAAAGTATTTTTACTATGTCCATTCTTCACAACCACCAATCAGTTCTCTGATTGGACACACTGTATTTAAAAAGTGGTGGTCCGGCACCAGCGCGTTAAGTGAACAAGATCGCGGAGGCGATCGAAACGCGTCTGGGGCGGACACTTGTCTGCATAATTTATGGAGCAATAAATCCTACCATGTATCCATAAACCCGCCTATTTGGATTTCTGTTGGAGTGTTTGCCTGCTTGAGGTCCGGGCCTGCTGTTTTCCTCCTCCTTGCATTTGGAGGATCAGGACTGTTTTTTCATATATATATATATATATATATATATATATATATATATATATATATATATATATATATATATATATAGATGAACTTCGTCAAACAACTCCAAATACACAGGAAGGACGAATACGGACCCAATTCTTTGTGCAAGGTATTTATTAGTTCAGACACCCAGCACTACCGCCATGACGCGTTTCGGCCTTCGGGAGGCCTTGATCACATGACGCCATGAGGAGTGAACTTGTTTTTAAAGTGACAGCATAGCAGCACGTGACATTCAAGATAATGTTGCAATAGACATAGAGAGAGTATGCATAACTGTGTATATCAGTCGCCTTATAGTGTACTAGCAGCAGCAATCATGTATTATGGGCAAATATGGCAATAAATATATTTAAAAAATGTGCATTAATTCATGAACACTTTTTAAAAAATCAGCTAAACACAAAATTGTGTGTGGACATAAGTTAAATAAAACTCAATTATCTATGTCCATCATTCATTAGTATTTAAACGTTTGATACCCAAGTGGGTACATACGCTAACTATTTTCTATGCAACACATTGATGGCTATTTAAAACTAATTTGGGTATTTAAAATGCGCATTAATACATGAACATTTAAAAACAACTGATTTGTCGAGCAGCTACTTACAGCTAAATGCCAATCTTTTATAACATCCAAAAGACAATGTGACCCCTGTGGGTACCATAAAGGTAAAATAACATGCAGGCTTATAGGTTAGCCTGAAGTATTCATACAGCTTAAAAATTCAAAACATTTATTTCTTCATAAATAGTTAAAAAGTTCATGGTGCAATCGAGCAAATCATGCAGATAAAAGTTTTTTGTTCAAATAGATAACTTTTCTAATATCTGCATGATAACAACAATCTTTAAATGCTCGAGGCTGATCCAAATAGCTGTGATTACCTCACCGATTGGATGTTATTGTTAGCGTGAATGCTGAATTGATTTCTACCTATACCCGTTGCTGCATTCGAAAATGAAGGAGCAAGCCCCAGTGGGCTGCGGCTCTATATTAGTCTAAAATAAAGTGCAAGTGCGTGTAAACATGCTACCAGAATAAAAAAGTGTTAAAAGTGTAAAAATTGTGTACATAAAAATATTGTCATGAGAGGCATAGTACGAAGCGTTACAAGGGCATCAATAAGGTTGTAACTGCTGATTGGAGGCGTTATAAACATGTATATAGGTCATCACTGGGGTTGACCCCGTTGGGCGCCTTGGTGTCCAGCTCCAGGATGTACCTAGTTTCCATTTTTCTAAGGAGGGCCTCACGATTGCCACTGCGTCTGAGTGGTGGAATCATATCCACCACAAAGTAGCTTAGGTGATCCAGGCAGTTGCCATGGACCTCCTTAAAATGTCTGGCAACTGGGTATGCTGCGTCGTTGTTGTTGATTGCCCTTATGTGCTGGAGCATCCTCTTGTGGACCTGCAACTTGGTACTACCCACATATTGCCGGCCACAGGAACACTCCAGCACATACACAGCAAATTCAGTTTTGCATGTGAGCCTCTTTGATATGGTGATGGGAACGTCATGGAAAGGGCTACTATAAGATGTTCTACTTTTGCAGTACTTACATACTTTGCACATTGGGCATCTTACAAACCCCTTCACCATTTGAAGCCAGGATTTGGACGTAACGATCTCAGGACTACTCTTGACTAGCATGTCACTCATAGATCGTGCTTTTCTGAATGCTATGCTAGGGGAATCTGTAAGAGTACCACCTTTTACCGGGTCATTGCGAGCTACAACCCAATTTTTGTTGATTATTTTGTGCAAGGCACGTTGTTGACGGTTGTAGGTCAGAATTAATCTAGGCTGATCTGTATTAGAGGACAACATCATAGGTCCCTCCCCTGATTTTTTAGCAGTCAAGGTCAATGATCTGGATATTGAGTCAGTTTTTCTAATGGCCTTATCAATCATATCTACAGGGTAGCCCCTAGCCAGGAACCTACTCTTGCTTTCCTTCTGTGCTTTGACACAATCTGTGTCCATGCGGCAAATGCGTCTGATTCACAGCATTTCCCCATAGGGAATGCTGCGAATCAGGTGCTCAGGATGATGGCTGGCAGCATGGAGCACTGTGTTGCCTGCTGTTGGCTTATGGTGTAACTTAGTCTCCAGTTTCCCCTGATTAATGTACACTTCTACATCCAGAAAATTAACTGTTTTCTTACTGACATGTGCTACAAATCGCAGATTTAAATCATTATTGTTGATCTGTTCAATGAACGAAAGAGCATCTTTTTCATTGCCTTTCCAGACAAGAAATAAATCGTCAATATAATGATACCAAAGTATTACGTGTTCAGATAGCACTTTTGCAAATGTGGTATTAAGGACCTGCTCCTCCCACAGTCCCATATGGAGACAGGCATAACTTGGGGAGAAGCAGGCCCCCATAGCCACACCTCTTGTCTGCTGAAAGATTTGGTTTTGAAACAAGAAAAAATTGTTGTTCAAACACGTAGAAATCATGTTCAATAACATTTTGTTATGGTTTAACATGCACATTGGTTTCTTGCTTAAGAAGTGCTCTACAGCTTTGATACCATCTCGGTGATATATGCTGGTATACAGCGAAGTGACGTCTAAGGTGATTAATATATAGTGCTGTTGCCTCACTAAGTCAACAATTTTCCTCAGAAAGTCACTGGTATCCTGTATATATGAGGGTAGCTGTTTGACGTGCTCTTGTAAAAAATAGTCAACATATAGTGACGTGTTCTCCATGATGCTGTCACGTGCTGAGATAATCGGCCTTCCCGGCGGCTTTACAGAGTCTTTATGTATTTTGGGAATAAAGTAAATGAGCGGGATGACCGGGTGGTCATTTTTAAGGAATTTGAATTCATATATATATAATTAGTAATTTCGCCAGTAGGTAGTGAGAGTTAGGGCATAGTTTCAATAGGTAAAGCCTTTTTTTGACTTGGCTATAACTTTGGCATCAATTGACCAATCTTCATGAAATTTTCCAAACATAGTGTCAAAGTAGGTTCTGGTTGTCATGCAACGTTTGGGGGGTGATCTGTGCAGTGGTACCAAGAAATAGGGGAGCAAAGCAAGGTGCCTTTGTAATGTTAAATCCCATAGGAACATGTTGTCGAACCTACAGCCTGAACCGCTGGACAGAATTACACCAAATTAGCCAGAAAGGTAGATGTTGTTACGCAGATTGTGCATTTTGTTATTTGGTGCAGTAGTTTTTGAGAAATTTAAGATGAAAATTATAGATATATCACTGGCCGCAGATATTTTATGACGGTTTCGCAATTATTCACGGATGCACGTTCCAACAGGAACGCTCTGATTGGCTGGACACAACCGGAACAGAAAGATGCTGCCACCATTTTATCGTCCTCAAACAGTTCCCAGGGCTGAAAATGTATGGGAAAGCTCATATAAGGGGTCAGGGCGGCGATACTCTGACCCCATATTTGAGAAATGGGTGTGATCGTGACACAAGTTATGTGTCCAAAATTGATTTTTTTGGTCACGCACAATATTTGTGATGACCCCACAACTGCTAGTGCAGTCTTTGGCACATATTAAACTACACCAAGACAATGTGAAGGAAAAGCGATAACACTGGTGCAAAGGTATCTTTCATTAGGGTTTCCAGCCCTACCCCATTCAATGTGCCTAGGTCAATGCCACCACAGTGCACAATCATGCGGTGAGGAGCTCAGCAATCCACAATGGATTTAACCAAAGCCAGCAACTAATGAAACTTTAACCCTCTCTGGCCAAACCAAGTAATCTTCACATTTGGCAAACCCAAGTCCCTGTCAATACCTCTGTTTTTGCAGCCTCTTTAGCCTCTGACATAGCCAGTCAAATACACATACAGCCACTCACACACAGTCAGTCACTCATAGAGTTACTCACACATCTACTCACTCACCTATAGAGTCAATCACACAGCCATTTACTCACCTATACAGTTATACACATACCCATTCATTTATTCATACAGATACTAACACATACTCACTCATCTATACAGCCACTAAAACAAGCACACACTCATCCATATGGCCACTCTCGCAAATACACTCACCCACTCATATACTCTCATATACCACTGACACATCCGTTCATTCACTGACACAGCCATATACACAATCACTCACCCATACAGTCCCTTACACACACACTCACTAACCCATAGAGCCACTGACTCATCCACTCACTCATCCATACAGGCAGTTACACACCCCCTCACCCACCCACACAGACATTGAGACACCCATACATGTACTCAGACAACCAATCACTCACCCATAGAGAAACTCATGTACCCACTCACACACCTATACAATCACTTAGACACCAACTGAAAGACAGATACAGACCTTCACACAAGTCACTCACCCATACATTCACTGAGACACCTATTCACTCACTTATTCAGTCTGTCATCCACCCACTGAATCTTCCATACAGGCACTCGTACACACACAGATTCACCAATACACATTGGTGTATATATATTTAACACTCATAAACATTTTATAAACACTCACAGTCACTAAATGATGTCATCAGTAATGTCATCAGTGATATCACTGACCATGTCATGAGTTTATGTAATATGTGAGGTCATAAGCAGTGCTTTGCGGAGGCGTGAGTTATAATTAGCTCAGCTAACTACAACTGTTGAATTTCTCTGGTTTTTTACGAGTGAAATGTCAGCCTAACTATAACGTCCTTGTAATCTTTGGTTTTTTCAGTGACTTTCTAAAGTTTTTTTAAATGCTATTTACAAACTATAATGTCCCTGTAACCTTTGTTTTTTTCAGTGAATTTCCAAGGTTTTTTAAATGCTAAATACAAACTATAATGTCCCTGTAACCTTTGTGTTTTTCAGTGAATTTCTAAAGTTTTTTTAAATGCTAATTACAAACTATAACATCCCAGTAACCTTTGTTTTTATATATATATATATATATATATATATATATATATATATATATATATATATATATATATATATATATATATATATATATATTACTACTGGCGGTTGCCAGTAGATAGTTATAGTTACGACCTAGTTATCCATAGGAAATACGCGACATTCTGATCTGCCAATATCTTTCACGCCGGCTTGAGGAATCTTCGCGAAATTTTCAAAACTAATGGGGCGCTCCGGTCAGCTCCTGTCTTGAAAGTCTCGAGGGTGATTCGTCAAGCGGGGCCGAGAAAAAAGGGGGTCCCAAAACGAATTTTCCCCATGTTAATTTCCATAGGAATTTTTAGTTACGGCTACAGCCCGAACTGCTGAATGGAATTACACCAAATTTGGCAGAGAGGTAGTGCTTGGTTCCAGATTGCACTCTTTGCTTTAAATGGTGTACATCCGTTCATGTAGTTGCTGAGAAATAAAAAAGTAAAAGATGTATATATCTGAGCACTGAGGAGGATTCGTGAACTCTCCCGAGCACGAGCTTCATTCTGATTGGCTGCCAAGACTCCAAACCAGAATGTGTTGACAGCCATCTTGTGACTCGGTAACCGAGTCACAAGAAAACAGTTAAAAATATGATAAAAAACAAGAAAAGGGGGCAGGGTACAAACACCCTGACCCCTAGGCCTGCTCAGGGGGTCCCACAAGGACCCCCAGAGCCACAAAAAGCATTTTTTTTAAAAGTCAAATTGACCGAATTTGCTCTGGGTGTGCGAATCTGCCCGAGAAAATTTAAAAAAACGAAGCACGGGCTGCCGCGCTTCGTTTTCTATAAGCCCCTGGGCAATGTGCAATAAATTAGCAGGGTCCCGCATGGGCCTCCACAGCCCCGGGGACCACCACCTCCCCAGGGCTTTATCCATTATGTGCGGGGGCATGCAGCCCCCCCACTGCCCCGGGGACCGCCACCTGCTTGGGGCATTCATCATTATGGGTGGGGGGACCTCGTGGGCCCCCCACACTGCCCAGGGGACTACCACCTCCCTGGGGAACTAACTATTTAAATATGGGGGTCCGTTGCAAACCCCCAGGCCCTGGGGACCACCACCTCCCTGGGGCTTTAAACAGTTGGGAGGGGGGCCACACAGCCCCCCTCCTGGAGCCCTTCTTAGCCCTGGGGGGTGGCGCCACCCCCCACGGCCAGCTCCTGAAATGTCCCGGGGTGCCCACCCCTGGGACATTTGGGGGTGGGCACCCTGGGGGGGCATTGGGGCTCCCTCCACGGCCCTCATCAAGGAAGCCAGGGCCCGGGGATGGGGTCCCGGGTACCAAAAATGGCCCAGGGAAGGGGGGCCATGCGGCCCCCCTCCCGAATAAAAAAAAAAGAGGCAATACTCCGGGGATGGGGTCCCCGGGGCAGATAAAGGCCTCAGGAGGGGGGCCACACAGCCCCCTCCATTAAAAATGAAAACATATGTATATGTGGTCATGCCCTGGGGGAGGGGTCCCCGGGGCTTAAATTGGCCTCAGGAGGGGGCCCCCTTCCTGTTTCTTTTTTTAAAATGTGGCAGGCCCTGGGAGATGGGGTCCCCAGGGCCCAAAAAGATTGAAAGAAGGGAGGCCACACAGCCCCCTTCTAACAATTTTTTTTTTTTAAAAGCCGGCATCTCGCCACTTGCCTTGCCCCCTCCCTGCACCACTCTGCAAATGCACCCCATGGCATGTTCTAAGTTGGGGAATTAAGTCCCCTTGAATACTGAGGGTCCCTGGGGGCCAACTAGCCCATCAGGTATCTCCAGTAAGCGCCACACAGCTGTATTGCAGAGAAGTGGTCTGAGGCCATGCCCCTTTTTACACCACTCTGCAAACGCGCCTCTTGGTGCCCTGCTGGTGGGATGATCAGGTCCTCTTGTGCCCTGAGGACCTCGAGACACAAGTGGACTTCATCCCCCAAGCAGCAGTGCGCCAGGAGACGTGTTTGCAGAGTGGTGTAAAAAGGGCGGGTGGCCTCGAACCACTCTCAGCAATCCAGCTGTGTGGCGCTTACTAGACGTACCTGGTGGGCTAGCTGGCCCCCAGGGACCCTCAGGAATGAAGGGGACTTAATACCGCAACTTAGAAAGTGTCAGGAGGTGCGTTTGCAGAGTGGTGGAAAAAGGGGGCGTGGCCTGTGTCCACCTATCAGAAATCCCACTATCTGGGGCATACTGGAGGTATCAGGTATGCTAGTTGGCCCCTAAGGACCCCCAGCAGCGAAGGGGACTTTAATCTCCATCCAATAGCGCGCCAGGTAGTGCGTTTGGAGAGTGGTGGGGAAAGGGGGCGTGGCCTGCTGTGACAACTTAGCAATCCCGCTCTGTGGGACTTACTGGAGGTAATATGAGGGGTAGTTGGCCCCCAAGGTTGTCCTTGGGGGCCAACTACCTCTCCTATTACCTCCACTAAGTCCCACACAGTGGGATTGCTAAGAGTTCTTTGGAGGCCACGCCCCCTTTTCTCCACCACTCGGCAAACACACCTCCTGGCACAGTACCGGTTGGGGGGGTGAAGTCCACTTTACTCCTGAGGGACTTTGGGGGCCAAGAAGCCCTCCTGGTATCTCCTGTAAGTCCTACGCAGCGGAATTCCTGTGCGCTGGTCGGAGGCCCAGCCCCCTTTCTGCACCACTCTGCAAACGCGACTACTACGTTATAGTTATAAATTAGCATTTAAAAAACCTTTGAAATTCACTTAGAAAACCATAGGTTTCAGGGACGTTACTTTTAGAAATTAGCATTTAAAAAACCTTTGAAATTCACTGGAAAAATCATAGGTTTCAGGGACGTTATAGTTAGAAATTAGCATTTAAAAAACCTTTGAAATTCACTGAAAAAAACATAGGTTTCAGGGACATTATAGTTAGAAATTAGCATTTAAAAAACCTTTGAAATTCATTTAAAAAACCAGAGGTTTCAGGGACGTTATAGTTAGAAATTAGCATTTAAAAAACCAGTGAAATTTGGCCGTTATAGTTAGTTGAGCTAACTATAACTCGCACACCTGCAATGCACTGCTGAAGACGTCACATATTACATCATTCATGACATGGTCAGTGACATCACTATTGACATCAGTGATGACATCTCAAATGACATCACTGATGGCTATTGGAATGTTAGAAGTGAAGTGGCCGCAATTAGTTTAAATTGGAAGGGTTGTGAAAATGAAATAAAGAAAAGCTATGTAAGGGGGCAGCATAAAGGCATCCTGCCCCCCTACGTTTAGAGAGGACTTGTCCAAGGGAATGTGAAGAAAACAAATGTATATTGTTTTTAACAATTATTTTTGATCTCGGGGGACTCTTGCATAATCATGAATAGTAAAATGGGGTTGATGAGTTCTCATTACACTCCATTAGTAGGAATGCATATTATGGTGCTTTTATTTGAGAGAACATGTCTAATAGTTCAGTACTATGATGAGTAGAAGGTTTATTTTTTATGGGGTTTGCTCAATCTCGCGAGCATCCCAGGAGACTTGCATAGGAATGCCTCCCATGAGGTGCTTTCGATCCCACGATCCTCTTGTTAAATTTGCATTGTAAATTACTATGCCTGCCATAAGGTATTTTTGTGATTTCCACTGGAGTTCCACAAGATTATATTGGGAGAAGCAAAAAAAGGGCCAAGGCTCAGCTAATACTTGCCATTCTTCTTACATGGTTGAAGAATTGCTGTGATGTGATTGGGTGGAGAACCAGAGATAGCTCAGTTTGTCTTTGGTGCTTCGTAGGAAAAGAAAATCTCTTTGAGTTGTGCTCAGCAGAAGTAAAATTATGAGAGCTGAAAGAGACTGGTGTGTTTATCTACATTTAAGTCCAAGTTCAGGCATTCGATAATATATTTTATAAACTTTGTTGTGAAGTGTCATCAAGTGTCTCATGTTGGTAAACTTATTCTACAGTATGTTTACAGAGTGAAAAGCTGTTTGGACACGTGTAGATGTGTTACTATAGCTTCTGAGAGGTACACATTACAATGTAGAGAGATGTGAGCAAGGTTTGCAGATTGTTTTAAAAAATTATCTTTTTCAACTGTATGTATCTGTCAGTAAAGGAATTATAAAAGAAAGAATAAAAAGATACAACTCTATGAACCTCATTGTATGTATATTTTAGCACTATGAGATGTTTGAGTGGTGAATTTGCTATTTATAAAGTGAACACTGGTGAGTGTTAACAAAGGTGTGACAAGATGATTGTATTACAGTAGAGACTGTGTTGGAAGTAGAGTTCGTGGCATGTTGTAATTTATTTGCAAAAATATGAAAATAGACTGGTTAAAGGTGTGGTATTTTTCATATAAATATATGATCACGCCTGAAAAATGTAGAAAGGTTTAGAACATATACTTATGTATCACTCTTATCAATGTCTTTTTTTTGGATGAAAATGGAAACTCGACTCTGGGGAAATAATTATCTGCTTACATAAGCAGCAAAGAAGAGTCTTCTTAACAAACACAGGATTCTTGTGCTTTTCAACAATAACTACTTCTTGAAGCATAGTGTTTTCAAGTTGGAAGGATGTGGCCATGACTGACCAGTTCTGCTGTTCAGCAGCATGAGCTAACTCTGCACGAGCTAGGCTTTCTGAACTGCAATATATATTTATGGTGCTTTGCTGAAACTTTCTTGCCACCTGGCCTGCTGATATATACTTGAAACTAAACACTCTTTGGCAAGCTGCGCTAGCTGAAAGACTGAACAAGAATTGCTACATGGATTATAATCCAGTAGGCAAATTAAGCAAAAAGAGGGAGACTTTGGCTCCTGCTGACAAGTGTTGAAAAAATTAAGTTATATAGTTGTTTGTTTTGTTTGTTTAATAGTTGTTCATAAAGTTGTTAATATAGTTGTAGTTCTGTACTGTTACTAAATTGTTTTGTTGTAATAAAAAAGTTTAAAGTTACTTTTGATTCTTTTGCTTAATATATTGCAATATTCACCCAAACTCTCAGTTCCATCTTGAGGGACTGTAAATATTCTGCTGCATGTATATGTATCTCTATGGTAGTGTGTACATCTTTTCTTCTAGGGACTCTTGGCAATAGAGAAGCCAGTTATTTTCTTATGCAGCTATAATGGCTTGTCATGCAACAATAGAGAGATCAGTACTTGTCCAAGCTGTAGTATAGGTACCTCTGATAGAAGAGAGATGTCATATGAGATGTCATCAGTAATGTCATGACTGATGTCACTGACCATTCCATGAGTCATGTAATATGTGAGGTCATAAGCAGTGCATTGCAGGGGTGTAAGTTATAGGTAGCTCAGGTAACTATAATTGCTGAATTTCACTGGTTTTGTATGAGTGAAATCTGAGCCTAACAATTACATCCTTGTAACCTTTGTTGTTTAGTGAGTTTCTAGGTTTTTTTTAACATCAAGTAAGATGCCCATCTCAATGCATGGTAAAGGGGATTGGAAACAAGGCTAGGCCTGGCATTGTGCTGTCCCTACCCTAGCTTGCTGCTCCTGCTCCCTCCTCCTTTTCATCCATTGTCCAAGTCCATGCCCCAGCTCCCTCATTACAGCTATGTGTGGCTGTTGTTCTGCCATTGCCTTTCCTGTCTGCCATGAACAGTTAGCTTTCTATTCCATCTACCTCCTCCCTATCCTCCCTCCTACCCTGCATGGGCCAATATGCTGCCACTGCCCTCCTATTAGGTTGATGTCCCTGCCCATGCCTCCTGCCCTCTGTTGCACTATATAGAGACCCAGTGTCCTACAGTGCCTGTGTGGATCTCTGAGTGGGTCTGTGAGTGAGTGCATGAGTGTCTGAGAGGTTCTGTGACTGGATGCATGAGTGTATGAGTAGGTCAGTGAGTGAGTGCATGTGTGTCTTAGTGGGTAAGTGAATCAGTACATCAGTCTCTGTCTCGGTGCATGATTGTCTTTGAAGGTCTATGAGTGGGTGGATGAGTCTCCGAGTGGGTGAGTGAGTGTATGAGTGACTGTCTGAGTGGGTCTGTGAGTGGTTGTGTGAGTCTCTGAATGGGTGTGTGAGTGAGTTTCTGAGTGGGTTAGTCAGTGGGTGCATGAGCCTATGAGTGGATCTGTGAGTGAGTGTGTGAGTTTCTGACTGGGTCTCTGAATGGGTGGATGACTATCTGAGTGGGTCTATCAGTTGGTGGATGTGTTTCAGTCAGTCTGTGATTGGGTGCATAAGTCTCTAATTGGGTGTATGAGTGGGTGCATGAGTCTTTGAGTGGGTCTGTGAGTGGGTGTGTGTCTCTCTCAGTGGGTCTCTGAGTGGGTGCATGAGTGCTTGAATGGATCTGTGAGTGGGTATATGAGTGTCTGTGAGTAGGTGTGTGAGCCTCTGAGTGGGTGCATGAGTGTGCAAGTGGGTCTGTGAGTGGGTTCATGAGTGTATGAGTGTATCTGTCAGTGGGTGTGCGGTAAAAAAAAGTGGAATAGGTCCCCTTGCCAGCTCCCCCTGTGACGGTCATCCTTGCCCATCCTGCCCGCAGTCCGCTACCCTGTGCAGCCTTTGGTTTCGTGCCTCCTCTGCTCATTTTTGTGCCTCTTTTTGGCTCGCTCCTGACCTCTATTTTGCTTCTTTCTGCTCATTCTGCCCATTATTTTTCCTCTTTCTGCTCGCTCCTTATCTTTATTCTACTTCTTGCTGGTTGTTTACGACCTCTAGTTTGCCTCTTGCTGCTCATTTCTGACCTCTTTTTTGCCTCTTTATGCTCATTCTGCCTGTTATTGTGCATCTTTCTGCTTGCTCCTGAGCTTTATTTTGCCTCTTTCTACTTGTTTCTGACCTTTATTCTGAATCTTATTGCTGGTTTCTGACCTAAATATTGCCTCTTTCTGATAGTTTCTGATCTTTATTCTGCCTCTTTCTGCTCCCTTCGGCCTTTATTCTTCCTCTTTCTGCGAGCTCTGACCTTTATTCTGTATGTTTCTGCTTGCTTCTGACTTTATTTTGCCTCTTTCTGCTTATTTGTGACCTTTAATCTGCCTCTTTCTGCTAGTTTCTGACCTTTATACTACCTCTTTTTGCTAATTTCTGACCTTTATTCTGCCTCCTGCTGCTCATTTCTCGTATTTGTTTTGCCTCTTTCTGCTTGCTTCTCACGTTTATTCTGCCACTTTCTGCTCATTTCTCACCTTTATTCTGCCTCTTTCTGCTCATAGTTGACCTTTATTCTGTCTCTTTCTGCTCGTTTCTCTACTTTATTTAGCCTCTTTCTGCTCATTGCTGACCTTTTTTCTGCCTCTCTGCTCCTCTCTGACCTTTATTCTGCCTCTTTCCGCTCATTTCTGAACTTTATTTTGCCTCTTTCTGTGGTGAGTTTCCTACCTTCAATTTGCCTCTTTCTATTTTTGAGGCCCACTGCAACCAGAGTGTTTGATTTTGCTTGGCAGGAGCTGTCACAGCTCATGGCAAGCGAAACAAAAACAGCTATGTCCTAGGGGTGGGCACTCCGGGACATAGCAGGAGTGGGCCCTGGGGGATGGTGGTCCCCAGGGCCATTATTGGCTCCAGGAATGGGGCCACATGGTCTCCCCTCCTTTGATGATCTGCACCGGCCGGCCCCAGGTAAGTGGTGGTCCCTGAGGCCATATATGGCCCAGGAGGGGGGGCGTGTGGCTTCTACTTATTTTGTAGGCCCCGGGAGGTGGAGGTCCTTGGGGTGTGGGGGGTCCACGTGGCCCCCTTTGAATGTTTTTATATTCTGCCAGGGAGGTGGTGGTCCCCGGGGCATCAAACAGCCCCTGGAGGGGGGTCCACAAGGGCCCACCTCCTTTTTAAAAATAAAGTTCCAAGGAGGTTAGGTCCTCAGGGTTTGCTTGAGTCCTTGGAGGGGGGTCTGCATGTCCCCCCTCCATTATATTAATAAAGTCCTGGGCCTCCCCAGTGCTTTATTATAATAATGGAGGGGAGACCGGGCCAAATAAGACCATAGGTGGTGGTCACCAGGCCTAATACGATCCTAGAAGGGGGTACCGTGCACCAACTCCTTTTCTTTCTTAATGCCCGCATGCCTCTGGGACCTGGCCCAACCAGGGGCTATAGTGTAAATAAGCATTGGAGACCGTGCTTGGTTTTTTTTCTCAATTTTGCAACAAATTCATTTATCCACCCACGCATTTGCGGCAAAATTGCAAGAAAAAAATATTTTTAATCTACAGCATGATCCCTGGGGGACCCCACCACCACACCTAGGTGGTCAGGTTATTCTTACCCTGCCCTCATGTCTTTATTTTAAATATTTTTTGAGGGACTTCGCTGAAGCTGAGTCCCAAGATGGATGGCAATACTTTCAGGTTGAGGTGTTGGCAGTCAATCAGATTTCAGCTCAGGGACTGTTGGATCTGCGGAGGCTCCGCACCCCCAGATATACAAATTTGGATATTGGTTATTATCTATAAAATTATTGAATACATTGACACTAAACTACCCAAAGGCATTACTCTGAACCAAAATCAAGCTATCTGTTAAATTTGGTGCAATTCCATTCAGTGGATCGGGCTATAGTCCTCTTCAAATCCTTATGGGAATTAACATGGGGATAATGCGTTTTGGGACCTCCGGTTTTCTCGGCCCCCACTTCACAGATTGCCATGAAACTTAACAGACCGCAGGTGATGTGAGCTTCAAATTTCATGAAGATTTATCAACCGGCACCACAGATATGGAAAAGTAAAAAAAAACGCTTTTCCTATGAAAATTAGGTCCTAACTATAACTACCTACTGGTGACCACCAGTGGGTAAAAAACATGTATATATATATATATATATATATTCACTGAAAAAACCATAGGTTTCAGGCACGTTATAGTTAGAAATTTGCATTTAAAAAACCTTAGAAATTCACTGAAAAAACCATAAAGTTTTAGGGACAGTTATAGTTAGTTGGACATTGCACTCGTACAAAACCCGTGAAATTCCCCCGTTATAGTTAGTTCAGGTAACTATAACTCGCGCCCCGCAATGCACTGCTGATGACGTCACATATTACATCACTCATGACATGGTCAGTGACATCACTGATGACATCACTGATGACATCTCAAATGACATCACTGATGACATCACTGATGACATCATCCAGTGACTGTGTGTTTCTGTAAAGTTTAAATATGTTTAATATATTTAGGGAAAGGCGTATTGAAGAATGAGTGGGTGTAGAAGCGCCTGAATGGATGATTTAGTAGGTGCGTGACTGAGTCTATAAGTGAGTGATTAAACGTATCTTACTGGATGCATGGGTGAGTGACTAAACTGTGTGAATGTCTGTATCCGTCTGTCTGTTGTTGTGTAAGCAACTGCATGGGTTTCTGACTAGCTAAATGAGTGTCTATATGGGTTATGGATTGGTTCTCTGAGTATCTGTATGGGTGCCTCAGTGTTTGTGTGGAGTGGGGTGTGTGTGACTCTGTGCATAGATGTGTGAGTGGGTGATTCACTGGGTGCATGGTTTCAAGAGTGCGTCTGTGATGGACTGTATGGGTGGGTGAGTGTGTGTATGGGTGTGTTAGTGATTGAATGTATATCTCAGTGGTACATGTGTGAGTAACTACATATGTGAAAGGCAGTATATATGTGTGTTGGAGTATATAAATGGCTATAAGTGAGAGTGTGTGATTGTGAGAGTGGCTATATGGATGAGTGTGTGCTTGCATCAGTGATTGCATAGGAGCGTAAGAATGTGCTAGTATTTTTATGAGTAAGTGAGCTGGTGTGTATAACTGTATAGGTGAGTAAATTGGAGTGTGATTAATTATTTGCATGACTGACTAGGTGTGTGAATACCTCTATGGATGAGTTGCGTTGTGTGAGTGTTTATATAGGTGTATGAGTGCATATGATAGTCCTGTACTGAGTGACTGTAAGTATGAGTGACTGTACGGGTGAGTGAGTAGATGTGTGTGTGTAGACCTAAGAATCAGTGAGTGGGTATGTACTTATTGGTATTGGAGTGTGTATGGTTTTGAGAATGGCAGTCTGTAATTTAGAGTGGGTGTTTCAAAACTTATATTAGGGTGTGAGAAGATGCATTAAATTCTCACATGGATGATGTCATCAGTGATGTCATCAGTGATGTCATTTGAGATGTCATCAGTGATGTCATCAGTGATGTCACTGACCATGTCATGAGTGATGTAATATGTGACGTCATCAGCAGTGCATTGCGGGGCGCGAGTTATAGTTACCTGAACTAACTATAACGGGGAATTTCACGGGTTTTGTACGAGTGCAATGTCCAACTAACTATAACTGTCCCTAAAACCTTATGGTTTTTCAGTGAATTTCTAAGGTTTTTTAAATGCAAATTTCTAACTATAACGTGCCTGAAACCTATGGTTTTTTCAGTGAATTTCAAAGGTTTTTAAATGCTAATTTCTAACTATAACGTGTCTGAAACCTATGGTTTTTTCAGTGAATTTCAAAGGTTTTTAAATGCTAATTCCTAACTATAACATGTCTGAAACCTACGGTTTTTCAGTGAATTTCAAAGGTTTTGTAAATGACAATTTTTAAATGTATTAATTGTTATATTTATTTTTTTCATACTGATTTACTACATTTTTAGAAACATTTTTTTTTACATATTTTATTTTTTAAATTACATTGTAATTACATTATACATTACAAAAAATACTTTCTCAGAATGAATTACTTTAGTTTAAATACTTTGCACATAGGCAATAGACTTTTAAGTACAGTAGTTACAGTTGTTGCAATGGGCAACACATTTTCAAACACAATGCAACATTCAGCTCAATGTGAATTTCTAGTTAAATGCAATTAGTTACTTTATGGATTACTTTTCTAACCACAGGACTGGATCCTAGATTCAGTCCTGGGACATCTCCTGTAAACAGTTGAGTAAAAGCGTTTTGGTTACAGTAGTGATTTTTAAGGAATATTATTGTATTTTAAAAGTTGACACTTAGAAACTTTTTCTCATAGAATCACCAATGTTATCCTATGGAAGGAAATTCACTTAGCAGGTAATAACTGTTATCGTTACTTTTTCTTACTCAGTGTTGGATCCTGGATCCAGCACTGGTGCATCTCCTGTAAACAGTTGAAAGAATGCGTTTAAGTCATACAGGCGATTTTTAAGGAATATTTGTAGTTTGTGAAAATCGACACTTTGAAACTTTTCTGCTGAAAACCAGACAATGGATTCCTATGGAAGAAAATATAAGTTACTGGTAAGTACGGTTAAAATTACTTTTCAGGGTCAGTGCTGGGCTAAAGATGCAGCACTGAGGTCTCTCCTGATAACAGGTGAGTAAATCGGAATTCGTATTTCGGCTGATTTTAGAGGAATATTTTAAAGTTCCAAAACTCCACACTTAGAAGAATTTCCAAGTGAAACCAGTCAATGTTAGCCTATGGAAGGAAATTCAAGTTACTGGTAAGTACGGTTAAAATTACTTTTCAGGACCAGTACTGGGCTGAAAGATACAGCACTGAGGTCTCTCCTGATAACAGGTGAGTAAATCGGAATTTGTATTTCGGCTGATTTTAGAGGAATATTTGTATGTTTCAAAAATCAACACTTAGAAACTTTTTCAGCAAAAAGCAGACAATGATATCCTATGGAAGGAAATTCAAGTTACTGGTAAGTACGGTTAAAATTACTTTTGAGGATCAGTACTGGGCTGAAAGATGCAGCACTGAGGTCTCTCCTGATAACAGGTGAGTAAATCGGAATTCGTATTTTGGCTGATTTTAGAGGAATATTTTAAAGTTCCAAAACTCCACACTTAGAAGAATTTCCAAGTGAAACCAGTCAATGTTAGCCTATGGAAGGAAATTCAAGTTACTGGTAAGTACGGTTAAAATTACTTTTCAGGACCAGTACTGGGCTGAAAGATACAGCACTGAGGTCTCTCCTGATAACAGGTGAGTAAATCGGAATTCGTATTTCGGCTGATTTTAGAGGAATATTTGTATGTTTAAAAATCAACACTTAGAAACTTTTTCAGCAAAAACCAATCAATGTTAGCCTATGGAAGGAAATTCAAGTTACTGGTAAGTACGGTTAAAATTACTTTTCAGGATTAGTACTGGGCTGAAAGATGCAGCACTGAGGTCTCTCCTGATAACAGGTGAGTAAATCCGAATTCGTAGTTCGGCAGATTTTAGAGGAATATTTGCACAATGGTGAAGGTAGGGGCGGGGCCTGAGGTGACATCTGTGCAAACGCGCCCCGTGGCGCGTTTTAAGTTTGGGGATTAAGTCCCCTTGAATCATGAGGGTCCCTAGGGGCCAACTAGCCCACCAGGAACCTCCAGTATGCGCCAGGGGCTGCGTTGCAGAGACGTGTAGAGAGGCCACACCCCTTTTACACCTCTCTGCAAAGCAGCTCTGTGGCGCTTTCTGGATGTACCTGTTGGGCTAGTTGGCCCAGAGACCCTCAGGATTGAAGGGGATTTAATTCCCCATCTTAAAACGCGCCACGGGGCCTGTTTGCACACATGTCACCTGAAGCCCGCCCCTCCCTTCACCACTGTGCAAACGCGCCCCGTGGCGCGTTTTAAGTCTGGGGATTAACTCCCCTTCAATCCTGAGGGTCCCTGGGGGCCAACTAGCCCAACAGGTATATCCAAAAAGCGCCACAGAGCTGCGTTGCAGACAGGTGTATAAAGGGGCGTGGCCTCTGTACACCTCTCTGCAACGCAGCCCCCTGGCGCATACTGGAGGTTCCTGGTGGGCTAGTTGGCCCCCAGGGACCCCCAGTATTGAAGTGGAATTACTTCCCCATCTGCAAACGCGCCAGGGGGTGCGTTTGCAGAGTGGTGAAGGAAAGGGGCGAAGCCTGTGG
Source organism: Calotriton arnoldi (assembly GCA_963921515.1). NCBI lineage: Eukaryota > Metazoa > Chordata > Amphibia > Caudata > Salamandridae > Calotriton > Calotriton arnoldi. The sequence continues at coordinate 120,531 of CAWUFW010007495.1, read as the reverse complement.
CCCGATCGTTTTTTTTTTTTTCCTGAAGGGGGCTGTGTGGCCCCCTTCCTTTTCCTATTTTTGGGCCCTGGGGACCCCATCCCCCAGGGCCTTACCCCCTTTTTTTTTTCAATTAAACGGGAAGGGGGCCGCGTGGCCCCTCCCTGGCCGAATCCTGCCCCGGGGACCCCATCCCCCGGGGCATGGCCACACTGTTTCTTTAATTTTTAAAGAGGGGCTGCGTGGCCCCCTTCTCAGGCCTCCTTTTGCCCCGGGGACCCCATCCCCCGGGGCAGGCCTTTTTTTTTTTACTTATTTCTGGGGAGGGGGCCACGTGGCCCCCTGCCGAGCCACTTATGGCCCGGGGACCCCATCCCCGGGGCCTGGCCTCTCGTTGGGGACTGTGGGGGTCCCCAAACCCCCCACAGTCCCGCCGGCTCCCCGTGTCCTAAGGGAGCCGGCATTGCTTTCCACACGGGGAGCAGCTAACATGCTGCTCCCCATGTGGAAAAGCAATTGTCTTTGGATATTGGAAGCGAGAGCAGGTTTCCTGCTCTCTCTTCCAATATCCAAAGCAGTTTGCAATGACAGGACGGAAGCCGCGGGACACTGCAGGAGCCGGCCCTGGGGGGTGGTGGTCCCCAGGGCCACCACAGGCTCCAGGAGGGGGCCGCGCGGCCCCCTCCCCACATCAGCAAAGCCCGGGGAGGTGGTGGTCCCGGGGCTTCGGAGGTCCAAACGGACCCCCATTTTAATTTGTTAGTGCCCCCACACAGGATAAAGTTTTTAAAAAGAAGCCCCGGGAGGTGGTGGTCCCGGGGCTTGGGGGGCCCTTTGAGGCCCCCATACATAAAATAAACCCCTCAGCATGCCCCGGGACTTGGCCCACCCGGGGCAAATTAACTATCGAGCGCGGGAGACCGCGCTTCGATTTTTTATCGGCAGGATCCGCGCACCCTGAGCGCATCCTGCTGATTTTTTGTTTAAATGCTTTTTTTTGCCCAGGGGGTCCTTGTGGGACCCCTGAGCAGACCTAGGGGGTCAGGGTGTTTCTACCCTGCCCCCTTTGTGCGTTTTGCACACTTTTTTACTGCGTTCTTGTTCCTCGGTTCTACCGAGGAACAAGATGACTGCCAACACTTCCTGGTTTGGAGTGTTGACAGCCAATTAGCAGAACAGCTCGTGATCGGGAGGGTGCGCGGATCCGACGCGGCCATAGATATATATCTACTTTTACTTTTGATTTTCTCAGCAACTACTGAACGGATTTACACCATTTAACAAAAAGGGTTCTTTCTGAACCAAGAACTACCTCTTTGCCAAATTTGGTGTAATTCCGTTCAGCAGTTCGAGCTGTAGCAGTGTCTAAAGTTTCCTATGGGAAATTGATTTTTTGACTCTTATTTTTTAATTTCTCCGCAACTACTGAGCGGATTTACACCATTTAACAAAAAGGGTTCTTTCTGAACAAAGAACTACCTCTTTGCCAAATTTGGTGTAATTCCATTCAGCAGTTCGGGCTGTAGCCGTGTCTAAAGTTTCCTATGGGAAAATGAATGGGGAAAACACGTTTTGGGACCCCCTTTTTCTCGGCCCCCGCTTGACGAATCACCCTGAGACTTTCAGGGTAGGAGCGGACCGGAGCGGGCCATAAAGTTTGAAAATTTCGCGAAGATTCGTCAACCGACGCAAGAGTTAATTCAAATAGAATGTCGCGGATTTCCTATGGAAAATAGGTCCTAACTATAACTATCTACTGGCGACCGTCAGTAGATAATATATATATATATATATATATATATATATATATATATATATATATATATATATATATATATATATATATATATATATATATATATATATCTTTGCTAACTTTGCCCTGGAATTGAAAACGCACCCCACGATGGGTGATAACCAATCCATTTATTGCAGGAACTCGCCATGACACTTCGAGTACGATCTGCCTGACACGTTTCGGGACATCTCGTCCCTTCCTCATAGGCCGTGCTGGGCAGTCTCAGTGTTACTAGCCCCCATTTTTTGCAACAATTATGAATGTTTCCTCTCAGGTGAGTATCATCAAAAATAAAGCATTATGGGGCTGGTAGTACAACTTGTACCTCATTACCTCCAGTGGAAACCTTGACTGCCACAGTTCAATTTCACGATTCAATTAAAACCCTCCAGTGGGCCACAGAGTGTCATCCGAGTTCCAATTATGCTCCCATCATGCCGCTATTACCTCCAGGCATGAGTTCCTGCAATAAATGGATTGGTTATCACCCATCGTGGAGTGCATTTTCAATTCCAGGGCAAAGTTGGTAAAGATATATATATATATGTGTGTGTGTGTGTGTCACTAGGAAGAGGTCTTTCAACACATCCAGGTACTGCTTACTGATACAGATGGCAGCATACGTTGTGGAACTTCTTCTGTTGTAGATAATCTCTTCTCATATGCCACTACACGTTTTACCATTTCTTAATCACTACCAAAATATACAATTTACATCAGAAACCTTTGCATTTTGCACGTGTAAGTCAGTCTTATGTATGTAAATCATTTTGTACAAGGCCTACAGACATTTGCCAAAGAAAATTTATCTGTGTAAATTGGCAGCACAGGCCTTAAGAGAAAATCACACTCTTCAGGGAAATACCAAAACCTATACATTCATTTATGTCAAGTTATCATTCCAATTACAGAGATAAATGTTACAGATCAACATCTCGGTTCTGCTAAAAACAATCAAATTGCAAAAATAGGTCATTTTATAAAAGTTATTGTTAGGTGTACCTTGTGAACAGGTGGTTAAAATATATGTCTGCTTCATCTCAGTTCAATAATATTCTCCGAATCTGAAGTCATGCTGGTAGCAGACCAAAGAGAAATAATGACTAAAGGTGTTTTAATGATGTTGAAATCCCAGGCCACCCTGTGAAGTCCTAGTTTTGAAATCCCTTAAGCCAATGTCATTATTTCTAAATAGTTTTTTCAGCATCATTGGCCTGGTTCAAATACAATCATCTATATTTTAATGTGTTGTCTATTATAATGACATTATTCACATCTAAACTACAGAATGAATAGAGCTGCAAATTGACTCGAATTTCTAGCATATAAAACGTGTCTTTGGAATTGACTCATTATCTATTGCTTCATAAATGCATGAGCTTAATCAAAATTCCAGAGAAAAGTAGTTCAGAAAGTAAATCAGAACTGCAAATCAGTTCATATTCGAAAATTAAACTTATAGCCAACAGCCTAAATATGAAGAATGCATTTTAGATACTTTTCAGATTCTGGGTCCCATGGTGTAAATGCTTCAGCTAAATAAAAAAGGCATAAAAACTTGCACTTCCCATAAAACAGGTAACATTTATTGGTATGGATTTTGAATTTATTTTGATTGCAAACGGTTTTATTGTTGTCACTGAACTTATGGCACAATGCACGTGTACGAAGCACGGCAATGTCCATGTTTATGGTCACAATGCAGGAATGAGAGGGAGAGACATAAAGATAGGTAGAGCCACATTCAGATTTCGTTGTTTTGGGGCTATCCTTTGATTTCTGAATGAAATAGGAAATCAACAAGACAACAGGAAAAGAGACATTTTGCTAACCATTTTTTCAAGATGGTGGAGTAATATCCATTGATAGCTACTCCTGTAAAATTAGCACTTCATCAAGATGTTGCTGGATTCTCAGCAAGCGGATCTAAATCAGGGCCTTAGAAAATAATTTGAGACATGTCCCATATGAATACACCTGGGCAACTCAGAAATCTACATATTATCTTTAGTTTCTGTCATCTTGCCAAACACACAGGTAAGAAGCTAAAGTAGTATTCAGAGAACCTTTCAAATGGAAAAGATATCAAGATAACAAGGGTGGTAGAGAGAAGAAAAAAAAGAGAAACGCTTGTCAGAAATACAGCATAGTGTTTTGATCGAGAACACTATTTGAGATAGATATTTGTAAAACAACCTTAAGGAAGAGAAGAAAGGGAAAAAGAGTAATTTTGTGCATTGTTGGAGAGGGTTGTGCAAACAATTGAGGGATACATGCCTATTCAATTTTATTTTGCAGGCTGATGGGGACTTGAAAGAACGTAATACGTACATTAAGCAAGGAAAGACCACTCAAGAGATGTTTTCAACATGTCCTTTTAAAAAAAAAAAAAAAAGAAACAATTTAATGGTAGGGATAGGCTAGAACTTTTATAGTTTTTTTGACAGCATATAATGCAACTCCTATTGCTTTTAATGTAATAAATAGATGTATTTTGTACAAAAGCATTCCTTGTTTGAGTGAGTGGAGACCAAAAACTTCCACGAGGCACAAGGTAGATAAAATTAAAACAAAAAGAAGGACATATAATGGTTGGACAGCATGTTAGCTGGTACAGTGTATGGAAATGTATATCTTTAAGACTCAAAATATACACATAGGAAAAAATCGAAGATCCTCATTGACAAAGGTAAACTTACACTTTTGTGTAAATTTGCGATCCATTTTTTGCAATTCACAATGCAATTTTGAGTAGGATCTTTATGATGGTGGAGTCTCTGTACTCTTGGTGGAGACTCCGTACATAAAAAGATAGTCATAAAGATACTGCTCATAAAATTGCTTTTTGAATTGCAAAAGATCTAAACTTACCTTTGTGAATCAGGGCCAAAGTCTCTCTCAACAAACACTCAAGTTTTATTGGAAGGCTGTGAATATGCTTGCATTGTGCATTTTACTTTGCAGTCAGCAATTACCAGTACAACATTGTCTACCCTAACTGTGGGCAGGATATCGACCAATGAAAGATAGCTTGTGGAGACTAATACATTTATCTCCACAGTCACTGCATTAGATGACTGAACTGAGGATAACTTCATGATAATTTGTTTTTTGACTGATTGAGCAAATATTGTTAATGTTAATGTTAATGTTAACGGGATTTATAAAAAGCGCACGAATACCCGGAGGTGTCTTGGCGCAAATATTGATTGATTAACGGATTTGTTGGTTCATTGATTTACTTTCGATATATAAACATTTTTCTCACATGCCTGATTAGGGTATTTTTCTCTCCTGTGATACTCCTCTGTGTGATGATTGACTGAATTGAGAGGAAACGTCCTGTAGATTTTCTCCTGCAAATGACATGATCTCTAAAGGACAGGCATTTGTACATGATAAAGGACCATTGACATCTAGCTCTCAATTCCATCCGAAGCCAATATAGTTGCCATCAGGCTTTTCAGAATTTAGCTCTTCTCCTTGTTTCTGCAGTGATGCCCTACAGGATGTTGGGTCATCTGTTGTCTGGGAATTAAACAGAGGATGCATGTGTAGTCCAACAATAAATTCAAGACGGACTAATGAACAATTGTCCAATGGATTACATTGAGAATGCATCTGCTGTGGTTTTCATTTTGACCTTCTTTACTATGGTGGTGCCAATTTGAATTGTGTCAGTTATTCATTATGGGAAGTGATATAAACAACATTTGGAGTCATTTCATGATCAAGCAAAAACGTCTGAATTTTCATGAAAATCGATGACCCAAACATTTCACTAAATTATTTCACATTCTTGCAAATATGTGTGTACATCACAAATATGTGTGTTGACAACAAAGACAATAAATATGCTGGTAGTTAGATCTGATTGAAATATTTGGAAAATTATGGCATGATTTACAGTTTGGCAGGTAGTCCGCTGTCTGCCAGGGGAGTGCAGGTAGTAACCTTTGCTGCCCTGGTAAATTGCTGTCCATCATATTTGCTTAGTGGAGATCTCTTTGCCGTCAGAGGACTTCACCTCTGAAGGCATTGAACATTTGCTGAATATTGAATATTTGGTGATCAGCTGCCATGTTTCATGTGGCCATACACTGCCAAAATGAGAGTCTGTTTCTGTAAAACAAAAATCATGACTATGAGACTCTGGTAAATTTGTTCCAGAATGTGGGGGTCCTTTTCTATTTTCGGTTTCGCCTGCACAGCACTTGTGCAGTGCTTGTAAAATCCATTGTAGTAAATATATCTGAAAAGGGACTTACAGCCCGCCTTCACTTCTCATTGGTCCTTGTCATTTTACTTTTCCTCATTTCTATTGGTTGTAGGTGTTCTCTTTCCTGTTCTTCCGTGTGTTTCTCTTATCAGTATCCCATCTGCAAAGTACTGTGTTCATGCGTTTTGGTGGAACTTCTTTTAAGCGTCTTAAGCAACGATCGGGAAAACAATATAAAACCTAACAAGAGCTACACCCTTGCTTTAAAGTTACAGCACTGCCCTGCCATGGGCTCAGCGTGCTGTAATCTTGGTGGAGGCTGTTGTTTGACGATTAGGGCAGACTCATACACTTCCTCAGATGACTTCAACTCTGTGTTGGGTGATTCCTTCTCCTGCCACGGTACCCACCAGCTGACTTACCCATTGCTCACTTGGTGAGCTGTAAACACCCCTACCTAATCTACTCCTAAGGTGCATCATGCCCCTACCAACTTTAAGTAGATGTGTCGTCCTCAGTCCCACAAACCCCATTTATTCCCCCCCAAGGCGAAATACTAAGGTACCACCCAAACCCAATTTTACGCAGTCAGCAAACATTGTGGCAACAAAACATCTGGCAAAATTATTCATTTTTAGCGTCGGCTTTTGGCATTAGTGTGTTCCTTCATTCAGGAAAGTGCAACTAAATGCAGTCACTCCCACTAGCTTGAAACATTTAACTGTGTTCATGCTAGAGCCTTTAGGTGTATCCCTCAGCTTGTGTTTGTCTAGACACTGTCCCCCTCCCAAAATTCAAAATGCTTTTCACAGACTAGAGTGGGGGACATCTGCTCTCCAAATCTCCTGCAACCTCTAACACTTCTAAAAAACGGTTAATCTATTGACTGTAATCAGATCGTCTGCCACAAATGCTTGATTTCACCTTCTGTGAGTGTTGTGCATTTCATCTTCTGTGAGTGTTGTACATTTAGGCTGACCAACCCACTGTAGTTTATTGCAGCCACTGTATTTCATGCATGCCAACATTTTAGAGCATGCTTGTGGGAGATAAAAAAAATAGTAGATAGAATATATTTTCCCCATTGACTTAGATTGATAATTGTCAGGACTCCGATAACAGATGTAAGGATTATCGGTGTTTCTCAGCTTGACTGCCAGGGTGTCTGCTCGAGTAGGGTGATTAACCCCAGGAGAAAAGGCATAAACATGCTTGAAGAGTATCTGACTTATTTTGTTTTTGAAGTTTTATAAAGAGCATGCCACATCAATGCCAACAACAGTGCTTTACAATGAAGAGGCCATACATACAAACAATTATTTTAAAACAAAATGTGTTAGGGTCAACTTGTAATAAAAATAAGATAGTAGATTCAATATGTCGCAGAGTGCATGCACTATTTGTTATTCATGTGCCAAAAGTCAATAACAATTTTGCTATTAAAAAAAGCAGGTAGAAGAAAATGAATCATGCAATATACATTGAACATCTTAAATCATATCCTAGCTGAAGGTCATTATTCAGGGCCACTAGAATTAAGCAGCAGGAGAGGACCAAATTTAGCAGCAGGTTTGACTTAATGAGGTGGCAAGAAAAGGCAAATTATGTGGTGTAATGCAGCACATTTCAAGTCGTAAAAGAGCACCATTGTGTTGACGTCTGTAGATTTTTGGAATGTGTTTAGAGAACTCTGTCTTCACATCACTGATATATGTGCATTGTAGTTGAAATTTTTTATGTTTTATATCTTTCACAAGTTTCAGAGTAATGTGATAAATGTTCTATAATTCAGACTTTCAGTGTGACACAACTGCTCTGTGGAGTTTATTGGAACCAGCTCAGGGTAACTTTGTGGCAGAATAGGAGGGGCTGTATTATTGAGAGCACATGATCCATGAATAAATTGGGAAGGCTGTTAAGGTCAGTCCAAATTTTTGTATTCCACATTTCTCAAACTGGAATCCTACACGCTGATGTTTCTTAAGCATTTTCAGTTATTCTTGGTAGTTACATTGTACATGTTTTAAACTACTTGTAAGTTTGCATTTGCCAATGCCTTTTCCATGCATGCCTCTTAATCATATACAAGTAACATAGGCAAAACCTAATGCATTTACCAATGCTTATTTCTCTTTGGGATTACCAGACTTTCCCTGGCGGTCGCAAAGATTAAAACATAGTACATCAGACCATCTGTTTGAACAGGACAGATGTCTTATGTACTTACACCAATGGCCCTGTTGGACTTAGCCCTTTTTGGCTAAAGTTCATTAAACGTTTTGCTTTCCCCCTAGACCTTTTTTCTGACATGGTGTTGCCAACTTAGATGCTTTGAGCACTTTGCCACTACTGATCAGTGTCAAAGTGCAAGTGCTCCCTGTGTAAAGTGTAATGGTAATTGGTTGTCCATGTTTGGCATGTTTGCCTTACTAGTAAAGTCCCTAGTAAAGTGCACTATGTGTGCCAGGGCTAGTAATGCAAATGCTACTAGTGGGCCTGCAGCACTAATTGTGCCACCCACACAAGTAGCCTTAATGAGAGAACTCAGACCTGCCACTGCAGTGCCTGCGCGCAGCTTGTTAAGCTGCCTTGTTGTCCTGACAAGTGCACCCACTTGCCAGGCCTTACCCTTCCCTTTCTATGCACATCAGACACCCCTATGGTAGGCCCAAGGTACCCCCCTGGGCAGGGTGCAGTGTATGTGAAAGGTAGGACATGTACTAAGGTGTGTATCATGTCCTAACAGTGAAATACTCTCCATTTCGTTTTTCACTGTTGAAAGGCCATCTTGCCCATAGGACAGAATGGGGAAGGCTGTGTAATATGTTTCCAGCCTATCTTACCAAAGGCTTAAGATGGAGAGGTGAAGTTTAGTGTGCCTGAACTCACAATTTAACAACACATCTTTTTGTGAAGGTGGTTTTTGAATTGCGCGTTTAGAAACCACTCTTTTAGAAGTGGCTGGGTTTTTGTGCTCTAACATTTCTGTGTGTCTCTGCCTGGTTGTGGATTGACTGTCTGGATTTAAATGTGATAGGCTCTGGGGAATGTCTTGACCCAGGGGAGGAGGTGAGACAGCAATAGGCTGACCTGCATCTGGAGTGTAGGGGGGAGGAGTAGCCCCTGGAGGTGAAGAGGCCTGGGTTGCTGCCATAAACCAATGGCTCCATCCCCTGCTGAGTGATTAAGGATCCAGACCCCCACTATCAAAGGCAGAAGGTGTCACTGGCAGGAAGACACCCAGAACTGGTTTAGACAGGGGTCAGTGCTCCCCTGAACACAAAGACTTCAAAGACATTTAGGGTGATAACTATGAGAGCTGAAACCCCTGGACTTTGGAATGGAACTGTTCAAGACTGTAAAGGATTGAACCAACTTTGTGGTCAAGAGGAACCTCTGCCAAGGAAGAAACAGCTGAATAGACTGAAGGAAAGGACTGACCCTTGCTGTGTGTTCCTGGGCTGGCCTGCAGTTTGCTGCTTTAACCAAGGAGAGGCTAAAGGGACTTTGCTGTGTGCTGTGTCCCCCTGCTTGAAAGGACTTTGCTGTGCTGTGTCCTGAAGTAACTTAACCCCAAGGGCCGAGGAGAGCTGGCTCCCTGTTGTGAAACTCAGGAACACAACATTTTCCAGAAGTGTCTCAGCGACGATGTGTGCGTGTGCTTTTTGCAGCCTGAGCCCTTCGTAAGAATTGCCCTGTGATCGTGGGCACCTGGAGTCCAAGCGAGTCTCAGCGATGCTGTGTGCGTGTTCTTTTTGCAGCCTGAGCCCTTCCTGAGGATTGTCCTGTGATCGTGTGCACCTGGAGTCCAAGTGAGTCTCAGCGACGCTGTGTGCGTGTGCTTTGTGCAGCCTGAGACCTTCGTGAGGATTGCCCTGTGATCGTGCACATCCGAAGTTCAAGTGTGTCTCAGCGGCGCTGTGTGCATGTGCTTTTTGCAGCCTGAGACCCTCGTAAGAAGTGCCCTGTGATCGTGGGCACCAGGAGTCCAAGTGAGTCTCAGCGACGCTGTGTGCGTGTGCTTCGTGCAGCCTGAGACCTTCGTGAGGATTGCCCTGTGATCGTGTGCGCCCGGAGCTCGAGGGAGCCTCAGCGACGCTGTGTGCATGTGCTTCGTGCAGCCTGAGACCTTCGTGAGTATTGCCCTGTGACCGTGCACACCTGAAGCTCAAGGGAGTCTCAGCGACGCTGTGTGCGTGTGCCCTGTTGCAGCTGAGATCTTCGATATCGCCATCGGCCCGGAATCAACCAAGTCGCATCGGAGGCCCAAGTCGCGAGAGGTCGCACCCCCCAGGTAACGTGTGTCGCCGCCTGGGGCGGGGTGTGGGCTCGGAGAGGGACGCTCTCGGCCTCTCCCATTCTTGCAGCACGAGCCTCTGCTCAAGCTCGTATCGCGGCCTGTACGTGCCAAGGAGTGGCAGTACCGGGGCCAGAGTGTGGAGCTGTACTTTGGTTTACACCATACCCGTGTTGGGGGCATATGTTGGCGGAAGCTGACTGCGAGTCAGCACGAGATGCAGAGAGACTGTCTAAAGCACCATGATCGATGCCGAAGTGCCTTGCGCATCGCATTGATCTGCATTACGAACTACCTGATTGTTACATTGCGCATCGCATTGTGTTTGTATAATGAACTGCCTGATTGTTGCATTACGCATCGCATTAGTTTGGATTACGAACTGCCTGATCGTTACATTGCGCATTGCATTGTGGTTGCATAACGAACTGCCTTATTGTTGCATTACGCATCGCATTAGTTTGCATTACGAACTACCTGATTGTTACATTGCGCATTGCATTGTGTTTGCATAACGAACTGTCGGATTGTTCTATTACGCATTGCATTAGTTTTGCATAACGAACTGCCTGATTGTTGCATTATGCATCGCATTAGTCTGCATAGCAAACTGCCTGATTGTTGCATTACGCATTGCATTATTTTGGCATTACGAACTGCTGGATTGTTGCATAGCGAACTGCATTATTTTTACATTGCAAAGTGCCTGATTCTTGCTTTACGAACTGCATAGCATTGCAATAGGATTGCATTGGATCACCTAGAATTGCTCATTAATACCGTCAGACCCTACAAGGGCCGGCTGGCCTCATAACCGGCCAGGAGGAATATTACAAATATGCATATGTTGGATTTTTATCGTGTGGTCTCATCGTATATCTTTTTATATAAACATATACTTATTTTTCTATGAAACTCGTGTGGAGTCCTTTTGTGGTGTCATCATTGGGTCACTGAGAGCGTGGTTGCAAATACTTTACACATTAGCCTTGAAGATAAGCCTGGCTGCTCGTGCCAAGCTACCAAGGGGGTGAGCAGGGGCTATCTGAGAAGGTGTCCTTCCTTTCCCTGATGTGGAAGCGAGGGTCCCTACTTGGCCTAAGGTACCTACCTCAGCCTACTAGGGAATCCCGGTTCTAACATTGGAGGCAGCGGTTGGGACCTACCGTTGATGGTCAGCGGTTTTGGAATTTGAACGTGTATTTGCAAATCCACTCACAGTGATTGGTGTACATCACAAGTTTAGCGCAGACCTCGACCTAACCACATATTGTGTGTTTTGATTTTTTTTGGTTCTATTTTTGAGCGACCTTTAAGCCACACATCATGTCTCAGAGGAGTCAAGTAGCCAGTGAGGCTGCAGAATTATAGTTCGACATTGAGGCATTGCTTACCTACAAAGTTGATCAATTGAGGCAATTCTGCAGAGCTTTGGGATGTCCCATGAAAAGTAGCGCCAAGAAGGAGGAGCTGCAAATGGCCTTGAGGGCCTGGTGGGAAGCCAAAGGGGCTCAGGAGACAGGTGATGTTGAGGTGGATGAGGATGACCCAGGGAATGGATTTGGTCCACAGGATTTGCCACTGGAAGGACCAGCCTCAGGGGCTGGTAGTAACCATTCAGGGAGGAATTTTTCCCCAGAGGAGCTGGAGGAAAGCCAAAGGGTCAGAGAGCATGAGTTGGAGGTTTTAAAACTTAAAACTCAAGCAGAGGAGAAGAAGCTGCTCATTGAAAGTGAAAAGCGAGCAGAGGAGAGCAGGAACGCTCTCGCCTTGGAAGAGAAAAAGATTCTCTTAGCTCATGAGTTAAACATGAGGGGACTGGACATTAAGGTTAAACAGGTGGAGTCCAGTTTGATTGATGGCAGCGCACAGCCAGTGCCAAGTGTGGATGAGTACAAGCGTGCCCTGGATGATTGAGTGTTGGTTAGCATGGCAAATGATTTGAAGGGGTTGCTCAATTTGGCCCCCAGGGAGCCTAGGCTCAGTAATTGTTTTCCAGGATTGCGCCAACCCGAGTTAGGGTGCGAGCTCTTTGATTCCCGGGAGCTGGCAAAAGAGCCCGACCCCTGGTCATGGGTCCAAGGGTCTGAATAGGCATTAGAGAGTAAAGAGGAGCAAAGTAGAGTAGTTAGGTCCCAGAGTAGTGGGGGGGCATGAGGGCTAGCACCCTGTCTCAAAGGAGAGGCAGGGAGTGTGAGCAGCTTCCCCAGGGGTTCACCACCCCACCCCAGAGACTGGAGGGTTCCTTAGAGGAGCACCAGGTTGGGGGCCTAATACCTACTTGCCAGCTGTGTGAGGAAGAACACCTAGCATCAGGAGGGCGTGGGGCATCTGTACCCGGAGCTCCCGCAGTCCTGAAGTTGGTGGGTGCCATTCCTAAATGGCAGGCACAGAAATCTAAATGGAAGGTTAAGAGAGGGAGGTGTCCCTCCGTGGGAAAACCCGTGGAAAAGTGCCCAGCCAGTCGAGCTAGGTCCCCTAGAAGTGACCGGGGTAAACCCACATCTAACCTGGAGGGCAGGATAACTGGGGACAGTATCCTGACCGATGCGTCTTCCAGGGGTACCGTTCTAGGTGGGGGTTGGCAAGGGACCAGCACCCCTAGAGAGGCCGCGACTGCCAGGAAGTACCCATGGAGCAGCATAGTTGGCCCAGGGAGTAGTGACCAAGAGAACACCCTGGGGTCAGGAAGGCATAGAACAGGAAGGTGTCCCTGCAGTAGCGGGCCTGCGTCCGTGTTCTATCGCCCCAAGCAGGGAAGTCCATCAAGGTAGTTGATTGGTCTACCCTGGCTTTTGGCTGGGAGGGGGTTGTGTTGGACTTGGCCCTTTTTGGCTAAAGTTCCTTAAACTTTTTGCTTTCCCCCTAGACCTTTTTTCTGACATGGTGTTGCCAACTTAGATGCTTTGGGCACTTTGCCACTGCTGATCAGTGTCAAAGTGCAAGTGCTCCTGTGTAAAGTGTAATGGTAATTGGTTGTCCATGATTGGTATGTTTGCCTTACTAGGAAAGTCCCTGGTAAAGTGCACTATGTGTGCCAGGGCTAGTAATGCAAATGCTACTAGTGGGCCTGCAGCGCTAATTGTGCCACCCACACAAGTAGCCTTAAAGAGAGAACTCAGGCCTGCCACTGCAGTGCCTGCACGCAGCTTGTTAAGCGGCCTTGTTGTCCTGACAAGTGCACCTACTTGCCAGGCCTTACCCTTCCCTTTCTATGCACATCAGACACCCCTATGGTAGGCCCAAGGTACCCCCTGGGCAGGAGTGCAGTGTATGTGAAAGGTAGGACATGTACTAAGGTGTGTATCATGTCCTAACAGTGAAATACTCTCCATTTCGTTTTTCACTGTTGAAAGGCTATGTTGCCCATAGGACAGAATGGGGAAGGCTGTGTAATATGTTTCCAGCCTATCTTCCCAAAGGCTTAAGATGGAGAGGTGAAGTTTAGTGTAACTGAACTCACAATTTAATAACACATCTTTTTGTGAAGGTGGTTTTTGAATTGCGTGTTTAGAAACCACTCTTTTAGAAGTGGCTGGGTTTTTGTGCTCTAACTTTTCTGAGTGTCTCTGCCTGGTTGTGGATTGACTGTCTGGATTTAAATGTGATAGGCTCTGGGTAATGTCTTGACCCAGGGGAGGAGGTGAGACAGCAACAGGCTGACCTGCATCTGGAGTGTAGGGAGGAGGAGTAGCCCCTGGAGGTGAAGAGGCCTTGGTTGCTGCCATAAACCAATGGCTCTGTCCCCTGCTGAGTGATTAAGGATCCAGACCCCCACTATCAAAGGCAGAAGGTGTCACTGGTAGGGAGACACCCAGAACTGGTTTAGACAGGGGTCAGTGCCCCCCTGAACACAAAGACTTCAAAGACATTTAGGGGTATAACTATGAGAGCTGAAACCCCTGGACCTTGGAATGGAACTGTTCAAGACTGTAAAGGAGTGAACCTACTTCATGGTCAAGAGGAACTTCAGCCAAGGAAGAAACAGCTGAATAGACTGAAGGAAAGGACTGACCCTTGCTGTGTGTTCTGGGGCTGGCCTGCAGTTTGCTGCTTTAACCAAGGAGAGGCTAAAGGGACTTTGCCGGGTGCTGTGTGCTGTGTACCCCTACTTAAAAGGACTTTGCTGTGCTGTGTCCTGAAGTAACTTAACCCAAGGGCCTGAGGAGAGCTGGCTCCCTGTTGTGGAAACTAAGGAACATAAGAAGTGCCCTGTGATCATGGGCACCAGGAGTCCAAGTGAGTCTCAGCGACGCTGTGTGCGTGTGCTTCGTGCAGCCTGAGACCTTCGTGAGGATTGCCCTGTGATCGTGTGCGCCCGGAGCTCGAGGGAGTCTCAGCGACGCTGTGTGTGTGTGCTTCGTGCAGCCTGAGATCTTCAATATCGCCATCGGCCCGGAATCAACCAAGTCGCATCGGAGGCCCAAGTCGTGAGAGGAGGAGAGGAGAGCGAGGTCGACCCCCCAGCTAACGTGTGTCGCCGCCTGGGGCGGGGTGCGGGCTCGGAGAGGGACGCTCTCTGCCTTTCCCATTCTTGCAGCACGAGCCTCTGCTCAAGCTCGTATTGCGGCCTGTACGTGCCAAGGAGTGGCAGTACCGGGGCAGGAGTGTGGAGCTGTACTTTGGTTTACACCATACCAGTGTTGGGGGCATATGTTGGCGGAAGCTGACCGCGAGTCAGTACGAGAGGCAGAGAGACCGTCTAAAGCACCGTGATCGGTGCCGAAGTGCCTTGCGCATCGCATTGTTTCTGCATTACGAACTGCCTGATCATTACATTGCGCATTGCATTGTGGTTGCATAACGAACTGCCTGATTGTTGCATTACGCATCGCATTAGTTTGCATTACGAACTACCTGATTGTTACATTGCGCATTGCATTGTGTTTGCATAACGAACTGCTGGATTGTTGTATTACGTATTGCATTAGTTTTGCATAACAAACTGCCTGATTGTTGCATTACGCATCGCTTTAGTCTGCATAGTGAACTGCCTGATTGTTGCATTACGCATTGCATTATTTTGGCATTACGAACTGCTGGATTGTTGCATAACGAACTACATTATTTTTACATTGCAAAGTGCCTGATTCTTGCTTTACGAACTGCATAGCATTGCAATAGGATTGCATTGGATCACCTAGAATTGCTCATTAATACCGCCAGACCCTACAAGGGCTGGCTGGCCTCATAACCTGCCAGGAGGAATATTACAAATATTCATATGTTGGATTTTTATCGTGTGGTCTCATCGTATATCTTTTTATATAAACATATACTTGTTTTTCTATGAAACTCGTGTGGAGTCCTTTTGTGGTGTCATCATTGGGTCACTGAGAGCGTGGTTGCAAGTACTTTACACATTAGCCTTGAAGATAAGCCTGGCTGCTCGTGCCAAGCTACCAAGGGGGTGAGCAGGGGCTATCTGAGAAGGTGTCCTTCCTTTCCCTGACGTGGAAGTGAGGGTCCCTACTTGGCCTAAGGTACCTACCTCAGCCAACTAGGGAATCCCGGTTCTAACAGGCCCCAAGTTCACCAGGTCATCAATGTAACATTTCCATTGCCGGAGGCAGTGGGGGTACTGCCAAAAAGAAACATGGTAATACGCACAACTGTAAGTTCTGGCTGAGTACCTTGTCAACAAAACTCAAAATCAGGTCTTGGGTATTGGGCAGCAGTGTACATCTTCAGCAGAAGCTACCATATTAGAGAGAATATTCATTTTCTGTATAAGAAGCAAAATTACTAAGTTAAATTCACAAAAAATATGTCTTCCACAACTCCAGCTCGGGAGGAAGGACATCAATGATATGGAGTGTAGATCTATTCCCTACCCAGTATATCACTTTCTCTCTAGAGTATTGTCCTCTTTAAGTTTTTTGTATAATTCCAATCAAAAAGATAAAATCAAGTGATCTTTCATCAAACTCTCTTTTTACTAGCTTAATATGTCTTCCTGTTTATTGCTTGTTGGTTAATTTTGCCCAAATGCAATTTACAGTCTTTTTTACTAGGTATATACCCTCCTGTACTCCATGCATCTAGTAAATACTATATTACTGTTTTATGTGTTACTCCATATCAGTTACTCTATTTCTCACTTGCTCCTCCACTTCATTCTCCATACTTACCTACTTTCTTCTAAATAGAATTATCTACCACCAACTTCCACCCTTATTTCCTTATTCCTTCAATAGCCTCTACTGATGTTTTTGCTCATTCTCCCCTTCATGCTCCTTCTGCCTTGGATTATTGTAATTACAAATGGTAAATGTGCAATGCACCAAAGTAAATACTCATCACAAAAGTAGGGATGTCCCGTCCACCATATTGCAAGTGCATTATAGCCTATGTCAGTTGCAATGTGGTGCAGAGAATATTCACTATGAGAATCTTGTCTACCTCAAAGAGTATCTCATCTGCCAAACTATACATAAGGCACTTTCAGAGAAAAAGAAAACTTGAAGGTGTATCTCATTTATTAGGAATCAAACAAACCTGTCAGAGTATTATTCATGTGTAAACGATAGAGCAGCGCCCTGCCACAAACCCCATAATCAGTATACTAACAAAAGTTGGTATTATAAACCAATGCATATTTTATTATTGTTAATACTTACTTTAGTCTGCAGTATGCCATCAAAGTGCAAAATCAATACAGATAAAACAAATGCAATCATGATAAAATAGATAAATACAGTTGAGCATAAATACATCATCAAAATCCCTATAAAAGGTATAAAACAGTAAACAAGCAGTAAGCACTTCAATTGTTAAGTTGTTTATACCACAAAGAAATTAGGCAAGGATTCTTTTCATAACATGCTGCCTAGTTCTCTAAATAGCCAACAAAAACTGTGAGACTGCGAATACTACACAGTGGGTGGAATCACAATTCAGGGTTCTTAGGGCCTCTCTACATGTCCTGTACCCACTGGCGGGCGGCACGAGATTTGGGGGCGGCAGGTAAATTTATCGCCAGCACCCCCCCCCCCCCGCTCTTAGGCGCTCGGCGGCGGCAAAAGGCAGGGCAGGGTCCGCCACGGGCGGCAGAGTGCCTAGCTACGCCACTGCCTGTACCCAAGGTTACGACACACTGATTACATATACAATTTCCTAGGTCCTCGGTATGCAGGACAAAGGAATAAAACGTGCTCAAATGTTTCACTTGCTGAAAGGCAGAGGGCACATTGGTGGTGGGAGGACCTCGAATCAGTCCTCCATCTAGATGTGAAGGAAAGGAGGAGTAAAGAACCATACCTGAACTGCAATTAAAGTTTCCTCGCAGCTACCGGCTCAATGTCATCCAGGAAGCGCTCCAGCCCATAGTTGTCTTTCCATTGGAGGAAGGCCAGAGTTAAGGTTCCTGCTTGTGGCTGGGAATACAACAAGTTTAGCTTGTATTGACGATAGGCATTCTTAATTTGGGCCTTCGATATTTTGCTGAATTCTGCAGGGGCATCCCAAAGTTGCCCAAGCCCAATTTTTGTGAGTGTCACCCTGACATATTTGAGCCATGGAATATCTTTTACACCCGTACTGCGTAAGATCCCCAGCAGGACTGACTGATAGGAAGCAAGCTCCAGAGTATACCAGATCCTCTTCCAATATAATAAAGGCTTTGGGCCTATCAAATCAGTCAGGTTTTTTGCCCTGTATCTATCCTTAAGGGAAGCAACGGGGTACTATTTATTATCCACCTACAACTAATATGAGAAAAAATAATTATTATAAATATGAGGAAATCTGCAACCAAAACTAAAAACAAGGTTAATGCTCATTAAGCCCAGATCCTATGTATTTTACAGTCCTAACCAATCAGTCTATTTTCTGTACCTATTTTATATTTAACTGATTTACAGCCTAGTTATTTTACACACTGCAAGCAACAATGCCTCCACTCAATTTTTAGGAAGCACAAGGCTGCTGCTGTGTTATATAATTCTGGTTTGTTGGACAAGGAACACAGCACAAGGTCATCCTTAGCTACTGTGAATTGTAAAGCTCCGCAAAGAAAACAAAAATGCTTGAGCTAAATGCTAATTGTGATTGATAAAACGAAAATATGATCCTGCTTCATTCTAAAAGCTCACCTTAATTAAGGTTTGTGTCCCGGGCCCCAGTGCTGTGTCATGCACTCAAATTCTCTCAGTATACAAGCACTGATCATGTTGACATTCCATACGGCCTCTGTTGTATGTGACTTTTACTAAACATAAAGAAAAGCCATTCCACTAATGTCTCCATCAAATATGGACACACATTATGTGGAGACAGAGAAATTACTTCCTGACTGCTCATACTATACAATAAGTAAATCATACTATACAGTGATGACGGCAAATTACAGTGTGGTTTTAGGTGGTATATTTTCTACTTTATGTCCTCAAATTATTTCTTAATTACATTTGCTACAACAGCAACATCAGTCTCTTTTTTAATCGTGGCAATTGACGCGATGTTAATACACTTAAGAAATACACATTATTCTGGGAGATATACATCAATTAATATGCTAGTATTGTTGAAAGTCGTTGCAGCGGAGGACCACCGGCTGCATCAGGAAACAGTTGGTACCTGGCGGTGGCGCATCTGCGCCACAATGCAAGATGCTCAGCACGACTGGCACAGAACCGCTGAGCATATTCCAAGTTCCGCCACCGCCAGCCATTTCATGGCGGGAGCCCTGCCATGAAAAGGCTGGCGATGGAGGAACAAAGGGGGCCCTAAAGGGCCCACATGGCCCCCCAGCCATGGGGATACATTCAGAGGGGCACAACATTTTCCCCACTGTTTGTATTCCCCCAATGTTCCATCATGGCATAGAAGTCACCATCCATGCCGTGCTGGAACTTTTTTGCTGTTCCCATTGCGATGCCTGTTTTTCAGGCACCACCATGGGAAAGACGAAGGACTATCCGCCGTACACAAGTTCAACTTGTAATACGGTGGGCAGTCCTTGTGCGGGTTTGGTGCAGCTGTGCTGGCGGAGAGCAGGAGCAACTGCATCAAACTTATAATCAGCCCCATAGTTCTGGTGGAAGCAGGACGAGTTTAACTTACCAATTACTTTAATGGATGTGCGGGAAAATGATGGGGAGGATACTGTGAAGTGGAAATGAATCAAATTTCTAGTGAATTTTGGCTTATAGGCAAAACTGGTTGAAGGCCTTCAGTGTGGGGATACCTTAGCTGGGTGTCTGCCATTGTCTTATGGGTCAGCGGGACATGGATCCTCTAAAGTGGAGGATGCCATACTCATTTATTTGCTTCTGCAGGATGTAGAAATGTAACCTCGCTCTGTGATCATGTGTCCCTAGGTCCATCTGCATGTTTGCAAACATTCTGTTATCTAGCACGGTTGGTGCAGTGGAAGGGTCTGATGCTTCCTTTGTTCCTTTTATATGGTGTTGTTTGGTTGCATCTGGAAGAAGGATGGAGTGGGAGGTAGATGTGTCATCACTTCGCTGTTGCATACTGGGGATTGTAGTTGATGCGAGTGCAATACTCCTCTGTCACATTTTCATATGCTTGGGATGTCGATCTCAATTTTTATTGCATTGAGGAATGTGAGTGTCTACCAAGAAATAATTGAGGAATTACCCAGGAAATTGGTCACATCGAGTCTAATTTCCCCATTAATTCCTCATTTTGCCTGGCACTTTCACATGGCGATTTTGGCTGTTTTAAACAGCCAGAATCTCTGGGGGAAGGCTAAGACCTCCACTATGTTCCAGTAGATCTCATAATTGCAATGATGCTGGTAACTGATGTTACCTGACCCCATCATAATACGGAACCAACTCCTAATCAGGGCCTAAATCAGTTTTAAGATTTTGGGGCAGATTTACAAGCCCCTTGCGACACTTTTACAGCGCCGTTGCATCACTTTTGTGACGCAGCGGCGGCGTAAACCATGCGCCACGTTGCGACTTATTTACAACGTGACGCATCTAGGCAGATGTGTCACGTTGTAAAGCACTGCGCCACATGAAACCTGCGTCAGGTTTCATGTGGGCGACTCGTCGCAGTGTAGGCGTTCCGTCGGAGGAAGCCTCGGAAAAGTGACGCAGTGAAATCTACAAGATTTCACTCAGTCACTTTTCCGATGCCGCTGCGTCAAAACCTTGCGCCTGCTTGAAGCAGGCGTAAGGCGTGACGCAGCATGTTGGAGATAGGCCGGGTTGGAACAGTGCTGGAGTTGCGTCGCGCGCGCGACACGACTCTCGCACTGCGCCAAACTTACGCCGGCAGATACGTCACGCATCTGCCTATCCGTGCGCCACGGCGCGCCGCATTGTAAATGCTGCGCATCCATGGTGGCGCACGGGTAGTTTTGCGTGACGCATCTTTCCTGGCGCATCCCTGCTGATTTGCAGGGATGCGCCAGAAGTTGTAAATCTGCCCCTTTGTATGTATTTCCTCAGCTGCAGTCTGATCATTCTGGTGCGTTTTATATATCAATGTCATGTGGTTTCAATTCAAATCAAATAATTTCCTCTGTCTTCCCTTAGCGAGTCGGTTTGATTTTTCATAAGCCTGTCCATCGAATGCCCTCTTCTAAATGGCTTCTAGTTTGCAAGTATTTGACTAAGGATGCATTTGGAGTTTTGCAATGTAACCCGATTGTGTTACATTATCCGTGATTGCACTTTTTGTCATCTGTTTTGCCAATGTAAATCAGGTCACAGGGGCATAGAATGGTGTACAATACATACTGTGAGCTACAATTTATGAATGTGTTTGAACTGCACAACATTTACAGAAGGTATGAATCCTATATCTGTGTAGCTATTTCAAGGATATTTTAGCCACATATTCCTTACTTGTGGTAGTTACCTTTCACCCCAAACAAGCAGCCTCAAGGATCAAAACACAATGGATAAACCGATATAAGGAGGTATAAGTGCTTTTCATAATTTGTATGATATGTAAAGCCATGAAAGGCAAAGTGTCTCGACAATTGACAATTGAATACTTCAGATTATAATTAACAAAGCTCTTTATTTATTCAAACGCAACCAAATTAAATGGTATTTTCTATTTAAAAATAAAACGCTCCCCCATTTGTGTGAGGGAGGGACTCTCTTTCCTTTTTAGGTTAAAAATCTGTCAGGATCACATGAGGATGCCCATCGTACTCCTGCCACAAAGTCCACAATCTGCAATGCAGACCTAATATTTAGAGTTTATTTGCACAAGTTATGTGTCTGAGAAACAGTACCATCAGCACTGAATGAAAAATATTTGTGTTTTCTGAGATGTCTGGCACCACCAGGAATGTCTCCTGTCCACAAGGTAGTACAAATTTGATATGTGAATAGATCTGGAAAGTACATGAATGTCAGCTCTTCTTCTGGTAGCTGCCAAACTGCAGCGCTGTGGTCCATATCATCATCAGTAAGTGCCACTTTAATTGGAAATCTGTGCATATAGTTAGTATCAAGTGGAATAATGACCAAAACCTGTACAAGAAAAAGATATCTAACAGTGGCCAAATAAAGTGACATCTCATTGCCTATCGATAATGGAGAGTAGGCAGTCATAAAGAAAACGTGATAGGTAGCTCCCTGAATAATGAACAGGTGAATTATTTGCAGTATCATACAAGTATTTAAAACATTGACAGCTTTTAGCTAGCTCTGAGCAATCATGGGATATTTTAAGTCTTAGGCACATTGGTCAAATACATGCTCATGATTACTAAAACCAAGTAGTGATTCTGGCGAAAGGGTATGCCACAGGCCTCTGGAAATAGACTGTTTTACACTTCAATGGGCAACAACACACAGAGAGTTCACAATCTAGAAACAGAGACTGTAGTAAGGGCGTGCCATTTATCAGAACACCTCTTTGGGTGTACGCATTTTTTATTAAATATTCACGAGGAAAGTATAATGTCATAGATAGTTTGGGAGTTTGTGACATGATGACCGTTGCATAGCAGGATATTATAGTTGTTTTAAATTGAATAAACTGATTTTGTCCCAGTGATTGAATCCTACACGTCCTTCATGTTATGGTAATACAAAACTGAAAAACCATAGATTATACATGATGGCTGATATCTGACATTTATAATGACCACTTACTCTGTTAGTCTGACACTGCTAGAACATATTAATATAACATAATTTGCAAATTAATTCGAGATAAAACAACAAAAAATGGACAAGGAATATAAGTTCAGCTAAAAACACAGGTAGATGAGCTAGATGTGAATGAGCTAGACGGTGTGGTGTGCTGCTGTCTCTAATCTATGCAGATATATGCACAATGACAATGATTATAAATGTAGATAAGCTGTTGATATCATTACTTCACCTTTCCTGTAATTCAATACTGCATTTTTACTACCTTTGGCTAGTCACAAAATCTGAGTGCAAAGTTATTTGTTTGACTTCATTACATTTATTTGAAATTGATTTAGACCTTTACTGTGATTAACAATACAGTACAATACAATTGATAACTAATTGATGGAAGGTGGTTTATAGTAGTAATAACATCACAATCACAAATAAGGTCCAGTCACGCTCTTAATAAATAAATACGTGATCAACCCTTAGTAGTTTGTCTGTGAGCAGACAAGCTTAACATAGGAGACAAGTGTATAAAGCAGTTAAAAACAACAATACATTAAATGAGTAAGACACAACATGCAATAAAAATCAAACACCCATTTATAAAAATAGGAAATATTTTTATGATAAGAAAAACACAAAAACTAACAAAATCCAATGTAGGGAACCAGAGATGTGAATTTTTAAGATTAAAAGTAAAATTAGCGCTTAGAAGGAAATAGCGCTCAAAGGGTAAAAAAAAGGTTGCACTGGACCGGGCCCAAGTCAACAGTCCAGGCTGCCAGCAATGTAACACTTTTACACTTAGTTCCAGAAGTGTTGCTTGATGCAGGAAAGTGGTACTCAGCACCAGAAAAGGGTTCAGAAGCTCTGGTTTGCCTCCTGGGGTCTGCGACTACAACTCCAGCAAAGCACCTGGTCAAACCAACTAAAATCCAGGTGAAGTTTGTCAGCTGGAGTTGTCCTAGTTGTTGATGATGTAGGTTGCCCTCCCAGCACTTTCCCACATGTTCCTGATCAGGGAATCCACTCCTTATTCTTTAAGACAAGCAAAGTCCTTTTGTTATGAAGCCTTGTGAGTGCAGCAGGTGCAGTCCTTATGAGTGCAGTCCTCTCTTGTGCAGTCCAAGGGTCTAGCAAGGCAGTCTTTCTTCTCCAGATGTTTCCTCTGGGTTTTTGAGGGTCCACAACACCAATCCAAGGTTCCAGAATTTCTGAGTTGCTCCTTGGGAAGTTGGGACTACAAGACCCACAATGCACCTGGCCAAATCCTTAAAAGTCCACTGAACGCTAATCCCCATGAATTCTCCTTGGTGGAGATCATGCAGGTGGAGCTCTTTTAACCTGTTGCTTTCAGGAGTCCACTCAGGAGTCCACTCCTTCAGCTTTCAGAGCAAGGCAAAGTCCTTTTTGGGCTGAAGACCAAAGTGTACAGCATGGGCAGCCCTTATGAGTGCAGTCCTTATGAGTGCAGTCCTCTCTTATGCTGTCCAAGGGTCGAGCAGGACAGTCCTTCTTCTTGCAGTTTCAAGGCAGGGATCTGAGTTGCTGGCCATCTCTCCCATATGTATCAAGTGTTCTTGGGTGACAATTGGGGGGCACCTCTGACCAATGAAGTACAGGGTGCCACCCAGAAGTATGACAGCTTCCTCCAAAGTGTGGCATATTCTTTTCCCAGAAAGCACTGTTCTTTAAAATCTAAAATGGAGAAACTCTCTCCTGGAGGTTAAGATCTGGCTAAGGCAACCTACTGGCATGGCTAATTTTCCTTACCACTCCCCTTCCAGCCCCTCTGCTAATTCAATAACTGGGGCTTTGTTGTATACATTTGCCCTCTGAATAATTTGTACAGTTACTGAGCAAGCCATATTTTGAAGAGCAAGAGAACAATTGTGTTGAAACAGATATTTCTTAGTTTAATCGGTTTATATCCTCATAAGGAACCAGAATATCTCTGGTGGGTTTTCTTAGGGAAAGGACAGGGAACACATCAAATCAAGTTTTTCTAGAAAAGTTGTCAGTACTCAAGAATATTCGGCTTTTACTTTAGTGAGATTTAAAGTTTTCTATCATAAAGCGATACCATTTTAATCTCTGCACATGGAGAGGATTTAAGCAGGGAATAAATATGCCGCAGATTCAGTAGTCTTGACCCTTTTAAAGGTCCTGAGTCCACTGAAAACCATTCTCTAAACTTCAGCATATGGGAGGTAGCAATTCTTAGTGGAATTAATGTTGGCCTTCCATTTCATTCAACAAATGATTGATTTTAAATTCCCATGCTAGATGGTTTAGATTTTAGCAAACATTGGGTGGATCTTTTCTACTTTCAGGTGAAATATTTTGCTATGATTTCCCACTCCGTACATGAACTACCATCAGGGACTGATTGTTGCCTGCGGAAGATGATATATTTTCATCACAAATAGACAAATTATTTTCTCTGAGTTGTTCTGGTCCCTCAGCAAACCTGTCAAATCTTATCCACCTTCCTCCTTTTTTTAGGTATTTTACTTTTTTGCATTTTCTCTTTCTTCAATTGTTTCTTTGACTTTTTTATAGAGACATAATTCTCCCAGCCTCTTGCCTGTTCTTTAGGATTATCTGTTCATGATTAATATGCAACTGGAGGGTTTCTTGTTAAATAAGGGGTACAGAGAGATACATTCATTAGTTTATCCTACCTCAAGAGGTTGATAAACATTTTCTTCTGGAATTTTCTGTTAATTTCTCAGCATAGGTTTACCCGTTTGGATTGCCTGGTTCCTATTTTGGGATACTGGACGGGGCATTTCTGTTTCGAATGACATTTCCAGAGATGCTTTTGCCAATGATTCCTTCTGATGGGTTTACCCCAGGCAGTTGTGAGAAAGAGGATGGATAAAAGAGTTTCCAGAATGTGATCAGAATTAAGAGCTTTTTATTCTAGATGCTTTAAGTTTGACTCCAAAACACTTTCTAATGCAAGAAGTGCCTCCGACACAAACATATTCCACTGACAAATGTGCACTGGAATTTAGCTGAACATCTGGTGTATTTTAAAGTTTCTGTAATTGGAGGTGACTGCTATCAAAAGACCCAGGGCCCCTGTTGGAGTAGGACATTTTTCAAGTGGACCTAGAACCTACTTTTGTTCTTTGAGGTTTAATGAGATAGGCAGTCTAGATCAATATCTGGTAACATAAAGTCAACAGAAGATGGTGGGGGGGGGAGACCCCCTTCAACTTTCTCTTCTGTTTCATTATTTTCAGGTGCCATGATCTTATGACAAAACATTTCAGTGATAGAAGATCTGAATAATGGACTCTTGTCTTGAGGGACTATTGGGATTCCTTCCATAACCTGTTTTCTCCAGAAATTACGGTCACACTATTTTTAGGTATTGTCTTTCCTGCTATTTTTGGACAAAAAGGTCAGAATTTGAGACATTTGTGGTGAACTGACCAGAGAACCAGTATGGGGAGGTTCATGCAGTGCCATCTTTAGGCTTTAGGTTTCTGGCCCATTTAATGGGATTTGTGCCTTCATATTAAAATTTTACTTTTTAACTGTTTGCGAGAAACCAGGACTTGTTTGCAGTATCCCCCCACTTTTTGTCCCCATTTTGACTGCTAGATGCTTGTCTTCTGACTCTGATAATGCCCTGGGCTCTGCTAACCAGACCCAGGGCCTGTGCTCTGATTACAAGTACATTGTAAGTAGGTATAATTAAAATTGCTACTGATAACCTACCTGTACGTCCCTAGTATATGGTAGGGCATGTGGATCTAGAGGCCCAGAAGATTTAATGTACTTAAGTGTGCACTACTGTGGTGCCTGCTGTCATTTTAAAAGCCAGCCCTGCCTTGCAGGCTGTTTTTAAACTTAAATTATATGCAAATTCGACTTTGGAATTAAAGGTACTTCCAAAGTCTCAAACTACTTACGTTCTAAGGTCTTTCTTAGGTGCTCCAGTGATAGGGTACCTTGTAACTATAAACAGTGACATTATAAAGGATGTTTTATATGCCCAGGTAAGGGAAAAACTGCCAATTTCACGTTACCCCATTGTAGCACAATGGCTCCATAGGCTAACATGGGAAGACTTTATTAAAGTTTAACTATTGAAAGAAAGAAGCTAACAATATAATTCAAAATATCAAAATGATAGGATAAATGCAACAACTTGCCACTGTTAGGTTTATTATAACATCACAGAAAAGAAGTTATAGAGCTTTCTTTTCTGTAAGCCAAAATCCAGCTGGCCAGCAGCCCTGCTCTGATTGGTCAAGCTGTCTTAATGAGACATGAAGTGGCCTAACTAGAGACAAAAGATTTCCTGTGAGAGGAGAACTGCAAGCTGCAGAGCAAAAGGCAGGATGGGGGTAGAGTAGCCAAACTAGTCTTCAAAGAGGACATGACAGTTTAGAGCAGCACAGGGTCACCCCACATCCTGAACCCCTAGCCAGGCAGGAGTCCCTGTAATTGGATTAGCAGAGGGGCTGGAAAGGGAGTGTTAGGGAAACTTAACCATACCAGTTGAATGGCTTAGGCAGATCTTAACTTCCAGGCGAAAGTTTTTTTATTTTGGATTTTGGAAGAATAGTGCTTTCTGGGACTGGAATATGTCACACTTTGGAGGAAGTCGTCATACCTGATGGTGGCACTCTGCTCCCCATTGGTCCTGGGTGCCCCCTTACTTGTCACCCAGAACCATTAAAAAAATTGGAAGAGCTGAATAGCAACTCAGATCCCTGCCTGACACTGCAAGAAGAAGGACTACCCTGCTGAAACCCTGACTGGCACCCTAAAGGAGTGCACTCTGAATCACTGAACCTGCTGCACACTTGGAACTACAGCCCTAAGGACTTTGCCTTGCATCAAGAAGTGAAAGAATGGAGTCCCTGAAAGCAAAAGGGGAAACGAGCCCTACATGCACCATCTCCACCAAGAGGATCCCAGCTGGAAGGCATCCATGCGACTTGTAAGGAGCTGGATAGGTGCATTCTAGGAAATGTAGTCCCAACATCCCAAGGGCCATCTCAAAGCTTCTAGACTCTTAGATTTGTGTTGTGGATACTTTGGAATCCCCAAAGGACCTTCTGAAAGAAGATGTTTTGTCAAAAAGCTCAATAAGGTGATTGACCTGTCGACGAGACCTAGTCTTGAGTTCAGGTTCAACCCACTGAACGCTCCGGAGCTCAAGACTTCCAGGATTTCATGTATTTATTGTGCACATTGTGAACTGCATCAGATGTGAATACAGTCTAACCAAATGATTTAAGAGAACAAGTGTTTCAACCTGAGTTAAATGATTTTCCTTCAAAAATGGCGTATACCCTGCTAAGACCGACCAGGTCACCCCTTCGTTACTGAGTGGGCTCAGTCTTACTTTCCAATGGGTATGTTGGAGGGCACCTTGGACCCAATTGTGATGTTCCTGGTAAGTTAACAGGATTTCAAAATACTGAAAAGGTCTATATGCAGCTGAAACTGCAGCCTCAGTATATGTGTGAAATGTCTGTGAATTAGTATCATCTGTAGGAAAAGCTACCGTGAATGAAAAATTTCACATTTAAACATTTTGTAAGCCTCAACCACAAAGGTAACATCTCCACTGCCATTGACAAGCCCATATCTATTTAAATGATTAGTTACTGCTTGTCTACAATTAGTAGCAATACGCACTGGTTGTGCTGCTGTATTAATGAATGGAAATCAAAGAAAGGAAACACTACAGGGGACTTTCCTTTTAAAAGATCAAGCTTGGTGAACCTACAGAAATAAATGGGAGCTTCCTATCTCCATATAAAGGCAATAAAGGACCCATCAGCACACTCAAGAAACAACTCGGGAGACCCATTAAATAGGTACCAAACCTGAAATGTTGGCGGCTCCATATTACACTTTCCTACGCCTTTAGTAGGACTGAGGATTGGATCAACA
Source organism: Calotriton arnoldi (assembly GCA_963921515.1). NCBI lineage: Eukaryota > Metazoa > Chordata > Amphibia > Caudata > Salamandridae > Calotriton > Calotriton arnoldi. Next base: position 92,230 of record CAWUFW010007495.1, on the reverse strand, counting down.
AATCTTCATATTATAGGGATTGAGTCTTCTTATATCATTAGTAAATGTTGGTATGGCTAGCTCACAGTACAGCATCTAAACTTCTAAACCTTCATAGTTGTATATGCTGTCAGCAACCTTGAACATGACCACTTTAATTCCCAAGGTATTTGTGGAACCGGATCTAACCCTTTCATTTATCACTTTTTCATGCCCAGGGTTTCACAAAGAGAAGAGACAATAATACATTTTCAAATGTTTATTGAAAAGGTCTAATCATTATAAGTAAAACTTGAACTGCGATTATTAGACAGATGAGACACATAATTGCTATAAGCTTTAATAGAATAGTGAAAAGTACAAACAATTCAACCATGTTGATTATACCTAATATTACTCCTATCTATCACTAATACCCCTTACCCAGTGAGTAGATGGTGGGGGTACACTTCTGACAGACCCAGTTGGAATGACCTAACTTCATACCTTGGTGTAATATCTCAAGAAGCTGGACGCAGTATATTAAAGAATGCACTCCAGATCAGTGTGCAAGCCTGCACACATCTGCCTGCACAGCTATCTTCCTTCTTAGGATGAATGTTGGGCCTATGGTGCTGCATTTCAATCACAGGTCTCAGCAGCTTCCTTGATAACTCTAGTGTGAAGTGCCTCTCTCACCGAATTCAAAATGGAAGCAATTTAAATAATAAAACACTATCCTTATCTCATTCTGCAAGCGGCACAGAAAAATAGCTTTAATTAGTCTGGGGAAAAGAGCTGACTCCTACGAGCACAAAACAAAGCCAGGACATTGCATTCTAGTATAGGTCCATGAAACTAACAGTGCAGACTTAAGAACAACAATGTACAACCATAATGAATGTGTGTATGTAATTTTATTTTGTTAGTGAAAAACAAGTTCAAACCACCATCTCAAGATGCTAAGTTAGAAGGGACTACTAAAATTGAGACAAAATATAATAAATATATATATAGTGCAGTGCAAAAAAAGGAAACGGCGCGTGGAAGGGATTCAGACAGGAGTTTCCTGTCATGATCGTGCCGTGAAAGTTGCCTCTCCAAGAGGTCAAGCACTTTGTGAACATTTGCGGTAAGGGCAGAACTCACCTGACTGTGTGTAAAGAGTTCCATGACAATAACAGTGCCTGTGCTACATACAATCACCATTATGGATTTTACATCTTGGATTTCCAATGCATATTGTAACAACTTGCACAATGCACTGTGGGATGAGTAGTTTGGTGATTGCAGTCACGTGACAAATTGTTTAAATCACGCCCGAGCGCACCTGTGCGAAATGCTCCAGTCTGTGATTAAGGCAACTAGCCGAAACGTTAGACGAATGGATGCAAGCGCTGCAGTTTTCTTTGGAAATAAAGCCACTTTCACGATATTGGGCCTCACCTTGCTTTGCTGTCCAGTGTGGTTAATGGGCTGCTCCGTGCCCATACTGTGAGGCCGCCCTGAAGAGTCTGGGGCTCCCGAAACGGGGGAACGCTTTTGCTTCTTTTTTCATATATATACATTATCTACTGGCGGTCGCCAGTAGATAGTTATAGTTACACCCTATTATCCATAGGAAATCCGCGACATTCTATTTGAAATAACTCTCTTGCCGGTTGACGTATCTTCGCGAAATTTTCAAACTTTGTGGGGCGCTCCGGTCCGCCTCCTACCCTGAAAGTCTCGGGGTGATACGTCAAGCGGGGGCCGAGAAAAAGGGGGGTCCCAAAACGCGTTTTCCCCATGCATTTTCCCATAGGAAACTTTAGACACGGCTACAGCCCGAACTGCTGAACGGAATTACACCAAATTTGGCAAAGAGGTAGTTCTTGGTTCAGAAAGAACCCTTTTTGTTAAATGGTGTAAATCCGTTCAGTAGTTGCTGAGAAAATGAAAAGTAAAAGTTAGTGATATCTAGGGACGAGTAGGGTCCGCGTCACCCTCCCGATCACGAGCTGCATGTTAATTGGCTGTCAGCTGGCTGTCAACATTCCGATTCAGGAAATGTTGGCAGCCATTTTGTCCCTCGGTAGAACCGAGGGACAGAAACAAAGTGCGCAAAGCGCACAAAGGGGGCAGGGTAGAAACACCCTGACCCCTAGGCTTGCTCAGGGGGTCCCACAAGGACCCCCTGGGCAAAAAAAAAAAATTTTTTTTTAAATCGGCAGGATGCGCTCAGGGTGCGCGAATCCTGCCGGAAAAAAAATCGAAGCGCGGTCTCCCGCGCTCGATGTCACTGGCCCCGGGTGGCCCAAGTCCCGGGGGCATGGTGGGGGATAATTTAATCGTGTGGGGGGCCTCAAGGGCCCCCAAGCCCCGGGGACCGCCACCCCCGGGGCTTTTTTAAAAATGGTGCGGGAGGGCTCTGAGCCCTCCCGCAGCCCCGGGACCACCACCTCCCCGGGGCTTTTTACATACATTATTAAACCTGTGTGGGGGGCTCCAGCCCCCACATGCCCCGGGGACCACCACCTCCCCGGGGCACTAAACATTTTAATATGGGGGTCCGTTACGGACCCCAGAGCCCCGGGGACCACCACCTCCCCGGGGCTGTGTACTGAATGGGAGGGGGCCGCGCGTCCCCCTCCTAGAGCCCTTGATGGCCCTGGGGACCACCACCCCCCAGGGCCTGCTCCTGCAGTGTCCCGGGTGCCTACCCCCGGGACACTGTAGTTTGCTATGGCAGGACGGGAGCCTCGCGGCTCCCGTCCTGCCATAGCAAACTGCTTTGGATATTGGAAGAGAGAGCAGGAAACCTGCTCTCTCTTCCAATATCCAAAGCGATTGCTTTTCCACATGGGGAGCAGCATGTCAGCTGCTCCCCATGTGGAACAGCAATGCCGGCTCCCAAGGGACGTGGGGAGCCGGCGGGACTGTGGGGGATTGGGGACCCCCACAGTCCCCAACGGAGAGGGCCAGCCCGGGGGATGGGGTCCCCGGGGCAAGTAGTGGCCCGGGAGGGGGCCACGCGGCCCCCTCCCCAAAAAAGAGGAAAATTAAAAAAAAAAAAAAATGGAAAGGCCGGCCCCGGGAGATGGGGTCCCCGGGGCCTTAAAATGCCCAGAGGAGGGGGGCCACGCTGCCCCCTCAAAAAATAAATATAGAGGCCATGCCCCGGGGGATGGGGTCCCCAGGGCCAATACAGGCCCAGGGAAGGGGGCCACGCGGCCCCCTTCCCCGTTTTTTTTTTTAAAGGAAATTTAAAAAAAGGTGTAAGGCCCTGGGGGATGGGGTCCCCAGGGCCCAAAAAAGAAAAAAAGGAAGGGGGCCACACAGCCCCCCTTCAGGGGGGGGAAAAAAAAAACGATCGGGCCCGCAGGCCCCGCCCCCTTCCTTCACCACTCTGCAAACGCGCCCCCTGGCGCGTTTGCAGAGGGGGAACGAATTCCCCTTGAATACTGGGGGTCCCTGGGGGCCAACTAGCCCACCAGGTACCTCCAGTATGCGCCAGGGGCTGCCTTGCAGAGAGGTGTACAGAGGCCACGCCCCTTTTTACACCTCTCTGCAACGCAGCTCTGTGGCGCTTTTGGAGGTATATGGTGGGCTAGTTGGACTCCGGGGACCCTCAGGATTCAAGGGGACTTAATCCCCCAACTTAAAACGCGCCATCGGGGCGCGTTTGCACAGTGGTGAAGGGAGGGGCGGGGCTTCAGGTGACATGTGTGCAAACAGGCCCCGTGGCGCGTTTTAAGATGGGGAATTAAATCCCCTTCAATCCTGAGGGTCCCTGAGGGCCAACTAGCCCAACAGGTACATCCAGAATGCGCCACAGAGCTGCGTTGCAGAGAGGTGTAAAAGGGGTGTGGCCTCTCTACACGTCTCTGCAACGCAGCCTTGCGCATATTGGAGGTTCCTGGTGGTCTAGTTGGCCCCTAGGGACCCTCAGGATTCAAGGGGACTTAATCCCCCAACTTAAAACGCGCCACGGGGCGCGTTTGCAAAGATGTCACCTCAGGCCCCGCCCCCTCCCTTCACCATTGTGCAAATATTCCTCTAAAATCAGCCGAAATAGGAATTCCGATTTACTCACCTGTTATCAGGAGAGACCTCAGTGCTGCATCTTTCAGCCCAGTACTGATCCTGAAAAGTAATTTTAACCGTACTTACCGGTAACTTGAATTTCCTTCATAGGCTAACATTGACTGGTTTCACTTGGAAATTCTTCTAAGTGTGGAGTTTTGGAACTTTAAAATATTCCTCTAAAATCAGCCGAAATACGAATTCCGATTTACTCACCTGTTATCAGGAGAGACCTCAGTGCTGCATCTTTCAGCCCAGTACTGATCCTGAAAAGTAATTTTAACCGTACTTACCGGTAACTTGAATTTCCTTCATAGGCTAACATTGACTGGTTTCACTTGGAAATTCTTCTAAGTGTTGATTTTTGAAACATACAAATATTCCTCTAAAATCAGCCGAAATCCGAATTCTGATTTACTCACCTGTTATCAGGAGAGACCTCAGTGCTGCATCTTTCAGCCCAGTACTGGTCCTGAAAAGTAATTTTAACCGTACTTACCAATAACTTATATTTTCTTCCATAGGAATCCATTGTCTGGTTTTCAGCAGAAAACTTTCAAAGTGTCGATTTTCACAAACTACAAATATTCCTTAAAAATCGCCTGTATGACTTAAACGCATTCATTCAACTGTTTACAGGAGATGCACCAGTGCTGGATCCAGGATCCAACACTGAGTAAGAAAAAGTAACGATAACAGTTTTTACCTGCTAAGTGAATTTCCTTCCATAGGATAACATTGGTGATTCTATGAGAAAAAGTTTCCAAGTGTCAACTTTTAAAATACAATAATATTCCTTAAAAATCACGACTGTAACCAAAGCGCTTTTACTCAACTGTTTACAGGAGATGTACCAGGACTGAATCTAGGATCCAGTCCTGTGGTTAGAAAAGTAATCCATAAAGTAACTAATTGCATTTAACTAGAAATTCACATTGAGCTGAATGTTGCATTGTGTTTGAAAATGTGTTGCCCATTGCAACAACTGTAACTACTGTACTTAAAAGTCTATTGCCTATCTGCAAAGTATTTAAACTAAAGTAATTCATTAAGAGAAAGTATTTTTTGTAATGTAATGTATAATGTAATTACAATGTAATTTAAAAAATAAAATATGTAAAAAAAAATTGTTTCTAAAAATGTACTAAATCAGTATGAAAAAAATTAATATAACAATTAATACATTTAAAAATTGTCATTTACAAAACCTTTGAAATTCACTAAACAAAACGTAGGTTTCAGGCACGTTATAGTTAGAAATTAGCATTTAAAAAACCTTTGAAATTCACTGAAAAAACCATAGGTTTCAGACACGTTATAGTTACAAATTAGCATTTAAAAAACCTTTGAAATTCACTGAAAAAACCATAGGTTTCAGACACGTTATAGTTACAAATTAGCATTTAAAAAACCTTTGAAATTCACTGAAAAAACCATAGGTTTTAGGGACAGTTATAGTTACTTGGACATTGCACTCGTACAAAACCCGTGAAATTCCCCGTTATAGTTAGTTCAGCTAACTATAACTCGCGCCCGCAATGCACTGCTGATGACGTCACATATTACATCACTCATGACATGGTCAGTGACATCACTGATGACATCACTGATGACATCTCAAATGACATCACTGATGACATCATCCACGTGATAATCTGAAGCACCTCCTCACACCCTAATATAACCTTTGATACACCCACTCTAAATTACAGACTGCCATTCGCAAAACCATAGACACTCCAACACCAATAACTACATACCCACTCACTGATTCTTAGGTCTACACACACACATCCACTCACTCACCCGTACAGTCACTCATACTTACGGTCACTCAGTACAGGACTATCATATGCACTCTTACTCCTATATAGACACTCAAACAACGCCACTCATCCATAGAGATACTCACACACCTAGTCAGTCATGCAAATAATTAAACACACTGCCATTTACTCACCTATACAGTTATACACACACCAGCTCACTTACTCATACAAATAGTAGCACATTGTTACGCTCTTATACAATCACTGATACAAGCACACACTCATCCATACAGCCACTATCACAATCACTCACTCTTGCTTATAGCTATTTATATACTCCAACACACATATATACTGCCTTTCACATATGTAGTTACTCACACATGTACCACTGGGACATACATTCACTCACTAACACACTCTTACACACACTTACCCACCCATACAGTCTATCACAGATGCACTCTTGAAACCATCCACCCAGTGAATCACCCACTCACACATCTATGCACAGAGTTGCACACACCCCTCCCACACAAACACTCAGGCACCCATACAGATACTCAGACAAGCATTCAATAACTCATATAGACACTCATTTAGCTATTCACAAACACATGCAGCCACTTACACAGCAACAGACAGACGGATACAGACATACAACCAGTTTAGTCACTAACCCATGCATTCAGTAAGATACGTTAAATCACTCACTTATAGAGTCAGTCACGCACCTACTAAATCATCCATACAGACACTTACACACCCACTCATTCTTCAATACGTCTTTTCCTATATATTTTAAAAATATTTAAACTTTACAGAAACACACAGTCACTGGATGATGTCATCAGTGATGTCATTTGAGATGTCATCAGTGATGTCATCAGTGATGTCACTGACCATGTCATGAGTGATGTAATATGTGACGTCATCAGCAGTGCATTGCGGGGGCGCGAGTTATAGTTAGCTGAACTAACTATAACGGGGGAATTTCACGGGTTTTGTACGAGTGCAATGTCCAAGTAACTATAACTGTCCCTAAAACCTATGGTTTTTTCAGTGAATATATATATATATATATATATATTCAACCACAGTGCCGCTTTTAGTCGATCCCCTCCTTTCGACACCGGTGCCTGCGGCGGCAGCGACAGCCGCTATTCATGAATTCACGTAGATATTTGAGTAATCCCAAAATCAGCAAAGCGGCACACCAAAGGACAACACAATTACTTTATTGTGTATACCTAACTTCATACCTTGGTGTAATGTCTCAGAAAGCCGGCCTCAGTACATTAACAAATGCACTCTACTTCAGTGTGCAAGCCTGCACACATCTGCGTGCACAGCTATCTTCCTCCTTACGATGAATGTTGGGCCTATGGAGCTGCATTTCAATCACAGCTCTCAGCATCTTCCTTGATAACTCCGGTGTGAAGTGCCTCTCACCAAATTCAAAATGGGAGCAGTTTAAATAATAAAACACCATCCTTATCTCATTTTTCACAAGGCACAGAAAAAGAGCTAGCATTCGCAGAGGGCAGGGACCCTCATCTGCATTACGCAATGCCTAGGGGGAGTGGGACTCTCCTGCAGCTGGAAGAAGGCTGGGGGCTACTTGGTTGAGGGATTCTGTGATGCTTTTCCATAAATTAAGAAAAAAGTGCTAAAAGGTAGGTGGAAATTCTGTGAGAAAGTAGTCAGGATTGGTGTAGGAAAGTTCCCAATCACTGGCTGTTGCACTGACTAAGATTGCCACCTCACCTCCTCAGAACAATCCTAGAACTGGGAAGGCAACAATTGTAAAATAAAGATTCTGCCTAAAAGCTGGGTGAAAGAAAGCCTGAGGCTTTCTATCTCCTGCTGTTACCAGGGACTAGAATGCTCTCCAACACCAAATGGATGGTCTCCTGTTACCTGCTACAGACACACGAAAAACAGAAGAACTCCTGACTTCAAGAAGGTCCACTTGACAACTATGGACCTAACCATGCAGGAGTCTTGGGTAAAAAGAGATAGGGGCCTACAAAAGCACTCTGGGGAACTCAGGGTAACCAGAGTTACCAGAAGAAAACTTTGCAACCCTTTGGAAAAAGTTTCATTTTTTTTTTACCTCCAGAGCACCATGACAAGGTAGGGAGGAGTCCCAGAGAGCACCCACCCCATTGGGAAAGAAATTCAGGTTTTTACCATTCTGAACTTTTTACCATGAATAAAAACAGCTTCAGAGAGGCCTTGCAGTGAAAATATTTGGCCTTGTGGAGCCCTGCCTTGTGAACGCTTCTAGACTTGCTCCACTAAGAGAATTCAAGCAAACAAAAGAGATTAAGTATGAGGATTGAATTTTGGCAAGGCGGCAAATCTACCTAACTGGAGAAGTGACTTCAGTGGTTATAAAAATCCTGCATAGTACTTCTCGAAGGCCCAAATTCTGAATGCTTTGAGGAACTTCAACAGTATCTGCCTTTGAGGGACCAATCACAAAAGGAGGAGGGAGCACACTGTCTGGCATACCATCACACAATGAACCCAGATCAGATGCATTGTGGTAAATGCAGTTCATGATAACGCTCACTTCAGTTGAAAGTCTTTAGAATTCCCCATTGTTGGTGCAGCTATTGCTGTGTATCTCTACACGTGCTTCAGTATTAGTGTCCTTCTTCAGTAGAGAGCAACCAGTGAAATTTGTTGAACGTCTTTAGTATTCACCGCACGTGTGTAGAGATACACACACTAGCTGACTGGATACATTTATATATTGTAATTGAATCACCAAAGACACACTATTTCCCTTAGGAATGTTGGAAAGAGACATCAAGCAATTTTTCATTTGAAATAATGTGTTAACAGGCCTTGTTTTAGTCCTGTGCGTTAATCTACTTTTTCACAATTCTGAAATGCAGCAAAAATTATGCATTTAGACAATGCTGCATGAATCGCCCAGTTACTGCACACACTCTTATTATTATTATTAAACACTTGTAGAGCGCATAGCTACCCTAGGGCATCCCAGCGCTAGCAACTGAACAGAAGACAAGTGAAATTACGGAGCTGGTTGTTTAAATAGCCATGTTTTTACGAGTTTACGAAATGGCAGGAGATGGGGTTCAAAGCGGAGGTGTGAGGGTAATGAGTTCCAAAGCTTCGCCACGTTATAGGCAAAAGATCTTCCTCCACTTCTTGTCCTCCTGATTTTAGGGACCACTGCAAGACTAAGGTTAGCTGATCGGAGATCCCTCGTAGGGCGGTATGGAGTCATGAGGGATTTGTTAATAACCGGGCCCGTTCCCCACATAGTCTTATGGGCAATACATAGGGGCTTAAATTTTACTCTTTCAAGGATTGGCAGCCAGTGTAGAGTATTTAAAGCTGGTTTGGCTGACTGGATTTTTGGAATCCCAAGTAGAATCCTGGCTAACTATATAATTTCCAACGTTCTAATGCAGCGAAAAAACTGAGCTCAAGCACTTGAAAATGTGCAGACTGCATTATGGCTACTCACTGCCCGCATGGATCACAGCCTGAAATATCAAGATGGAACCACAGAGCCTCATTTGCAAAATATTGGCATAGGGCAGAGCCGCAAGTCTTTTTGCTGCACTGCCCTACACCAGTTTGAAAGGGCAGGAAAGCACCGTATTTATGAGATACATGCATTCATGTCCTTTCAGCCAGTGCCGGTGCACAATTTGGTGCCTAGCGCCAACGTGTCTGCGTTGTTGCAGGATAGTTTTTGTTCAGGAAGGGGCACCTTCATTTGTAAAAACAATCCTGAGATGTGTTTTCGTCATTCTATGTGTGCGGCAGAATGCAGCGCACATGGTAAAAGAGAAGCAGAGGCGAATGCAACATATTTCTCCTCGTTACGCTTGCTCTGGGGAGGCGTAAGGATTTGGTGCTGCTCCAGGTTTACGTGATAACCTGGGGCAGTGTCAAAATCCATGGATGTTGCGTAGGAATACCCATTGCAATGCCCATGGAACACCTCCTTGATGCAGAGTAAGGCAATGCAGCACTTTGCACTGCCTTTCTATGAGACTATGCAAAGCCACTCAGGGTGGCTTTGCTTCACCTCATAGATATGATTGAGAGGCCTGCATCACCGAAGCGTCAAAAAAATGATGCTTCAGTGGTGCAGGCCTCTTGTAAATAAACTTGCACATTGTATAAACTCCAGCTCTACCAATACAATCATTTTCAACAGTATTCTCTCAGACAATGACACTGAGTGGCAGGCAGTTATAAGATGATATTCTACTACATGGAGTTGCAAGCAGGTGGTAAAAAAAACATGTTTCTTTGGAAGCCTTCTGGCAAAAGCTACCTTGAAGATTATGGTAAGGTTGCACATGTAGGTGAACATGCCACACTAAGAAGCTACTATCTAATTAAAACAAATATTGGACAGGCACTCGCTTAATGTTAAACCTACTTTTTAGGAACAAGGGTCTCTGACACTTTAGAAATTCTCATGGAATTCATAGTATTCATGCATATCTGAGAATTTTGCAGCTTTATAAATATTTACACAGGTGTATATTTAGGGTTGCACAAAAATATACATGCATTTGTTCATTTTTCTTCAATTTCTATAGGTACAAAATATTTCTCTATATGTAACCTACTTCATTCTATACAGTTTGGATTGTCTTTAACCATTCCCATCTTGGACATAGATTTACTAACATCCTGAACAGAAGAAGATCTCCAATGTCTTTTTTTAGGGTGAGAATGTGCCAGCCAGGTGTTTGAGAAATCTACTATCTTACAAGTGGTTGAGTGTCACCGTCTAGGCATATCTACACAATAAAGAGTAGCTCACCAAAGGCCCATTTAGAGAAACATTACTTGAATAAATAGCAGCAAATCAATTACTGGGAGCAATCACTGTAAATAAAAAAAAAGGTTGGCCTGTCCACTCATTTTAAAGTTCATTATAGAAACACATGTATTCTTGATATCACATAGAAAAAGTGCAAAAAGCTCATGAGTTTTTAAACATATTTAGCATTTAGAAGAAAGAGCAGGAGAAAGTGAATATGTACTCTGTGTCTCCAGTGCTCACACAAAGAACAAAGGGAGAAATTCCAAATATACATAAACATGTGTGCACAGACATGAACACACATCTCATTGGTGATTTAGGGCAGTACTGAATGAATATTGGCCCAGATTCTTTAAGTCACTGGATAGCCTACTGTGTCTCTATGTGGTGTTGTTATGTTCTTTGAGCAGGTTCAGGGTGTCAAGGTCTCATCATGACAATTCTCAAAATGTGGGACATCTAGGTGGTGAAAGGAGTAATAGTGAAGGTCAAAAAATGGGTGGAACAAGTTAAGAGTACAAATTAGTACCTTTTAGGAGAGATGGTCTACTCCACATAATGCTGGGCCCAAAGAGAGAGGGTGATGGACACTCTACGGTTTTTAGGAAGAATCTGTTCCCTCTGGGTGGTTTTATTGAATAACTCACATCACCGCAGTGGGTGGCACAATGAAAGGTGTACACTCACTTAGTGGGACAGTCTCAGTGCCTATGCATACCCAAAAAGTAAATTAACACATCGATCAGCAAGTCTAGACTTGTTGCATATGTCTCTTAAATGGCTTAAATAATGACGGAGAACTCGCCCATATGAGTAGTTCCATTCACTTGTCAGTTGGAGGTTTGGGATTTGATTGGAAAGCGGCATATGCAATAAGGTTGTTGCTCCCTCAGCATAGGTTCACCCATCTGGGAATACCAACAAATCTGTCAGGTACTACCTATCGCCAGTGTAGGCAAACAGTAATGCCCTGGATTACCCACATACAGGTGCTGTAAGTAAGTTTACTCACATGTAAAATTACAAAAACTGGTATAGTTTTACACATTAGTTAATCTGTGTATGAATGTAAACTCACATTTTTTGAATAACAAACAATAGTCAGCACACATATAATAAAATATCTGTCCACTCAAGTCAAATATAGGTGAGATAATGCCTGTCACAATGAAGCCCTCAGACATCAGAGAGGAAGAAGTCTATGCAAATGTCAGAAGAGGCTTGAGCAGCAGTAGAATTGAAGGTATAATGCACATCACAGATTGGCGTTAGTGTAACAAGATAATATGATGTAGTGACTTACAGGTCTTTTAATCCCTGCTGGATGGTCAGCCATGCCACCTCGGGGGCAGAAGCCATGATCTACGCCACCTCGGCAGTGGACCATCGACCCCATTTAATGATCAACACCTACCAGGTGGCGATCTCTGTATGTCTTGAAGAGAACTGCATCAGATTAGTTGGTTGGCACTATATTTTAAGAGTCCTCTCGGCAAGTGATTTTGTTCAGGCAAAACAAAATCAAAGTTGGAGTTTGTTTTCTCTAAATAAAAACATATGGCTCTAAAGAGCAGGGAGGGATTTCCCTGTGCACCAGGACCATTCTACATTTTGTATGTTTGTATCCACCAGACATCTCATAGCAGAGATTCAGATGAAATGAGTGATGGTTGGCCTGGTATATAAAAGTCTCAATACAACGGAGAAATTTGAATCCAGTAGATTTAATGTCAAGGACCAAGTTCTTGACTCATAACACAGAGTTCTCAGATGATCATGAAATTCAATGTGCTTCCCAATGCATTTCGGGCTTCCAGTGAGTCCTTCATCAGGGGATCTATAAATTAAACAGAAGCAACGATCGTCTGAATATACACCTAATTCATATCAATCCTAATACAATGTAAGACAACCGCATACGTGAAAAGACAGCAAATCAATGGCATGTGTGGCTCATATGTTTAACAATCGTCACAATTCATCCCAGAAATTGTAGGCAGATGCCAGTGGAAGATATATAACTCAAATCCAATCAGTGAATTGACGCAAATGCTAAAGTAGAAATGTCCAGAGGCATGATAAGCTTCCATTGCATGTGGTTCAGGGCAAAGATAGAAATAGATGGAAATGGACAAGAAACGAAAAAGTAGATAACAGTGAGAGATAAGAGAAAGAGACGAGTCATGCTCGTGACTATAATTAAACCAAACCCGACTGTGTCACCAGTGAATGACAAGTGAATAACGGCATTCTTTACCATCTAAAAGAACTCCAAAAAATGCTCAAAAATGGAGATCCGGGGTAACCCTGACTCCAAAGGTAGCCGATTACTCCTCTGTTATGAACATAAAACAACGTATCAAGAAAAGCAGGACCGAAAATGAACGCGTGCAACGGACAACTGAATCAGATCCTTACCATTATTGCTCAAAAATACAAATAATCAGGTAAACTTATAATCTCCAAATCTAAAAAAAAGAATATAGACCCAGTAAGCCAATCTCTTCTATCAGTACACGAAAAGTGGTAAAAACATAGAAAGACGGCGTGCCAGTGTACTCACCAGAGCCCGAGAAGTCATGCACTTCTATAAGTCGAACCCGGATGCTTCAAACCAGCTTTTACCAAGACATGCGTACGTATCTACGTTTAAATGCGTGCATATTAGGAGTAACAAGAGGACTGCAAACAGCAGTCCATAGGCAATACTTTCAACTCTCCAAATCTAAAAGAAAAGAATGTGGACCCAGTGAGCCAATATCTTCTATCAGTACACGAAAGAGGTAAAAAATGGTAAAACAATAGTAAAACGGCGTGACAGTGTACTCACTAGAACCCAAGAAGTCATGCACTTCTACAACTCAAGCCTAAATGCTTCAAACCGGTGTATGCAAAGGCGCGTGTACGCGTCCGCGTTTAAATGAGTGCATGTCAGAAGTAAAAAGAGGACTGAGAACAGCAGCCCATAAGCCATACTCTCAACTCTCCAATAAATTAAAGACAACAGAAAACAAAAAAATCAAACACATCTCCTAAGTGCTCCAAACCGGCGCTTACAAGGACACGCATGCGCGTATTCATTTGAATGCATGCATGTTGACAGTAAAAAGTAAAAACAGCCCGTAAATAGTGCTGACAACTCGCCACTAAATAAACTGCATTGAAAAAAGGTTAGATGGAAAAGAAAAGAGAAGACAAAGTAAGTAATGCCCCACTGCCTAAGAGAAACTTAAGACATGTCTTGCCAGAATAATTGAAGCGAGTGCCACAATAATACATACTGAGAAAACTGACAATTCATATAATTCAAAGCAACAATCATAGTGATTTGCAAAAATAACATTCAATGTCGAGATCGCGGTATAATGACACAAATCATTCCAGTCTGCAATCAATGTGAGTAGATGTGAGCAATCATAGTGGTTCACAAAAAATAACATTCAATGTCGAGATCACAGTATGAAAACACAAATCATCACAATCAGATGTGAATAGATATTCAAGAGGACATGAATGTCCAATGTGAAAAATACAAATCAAAAACACGGTGAAAAATAATCAAACCCCCAAATCCGCAACTGGTAGTGATGTATAAACATGTCTTAAAGAAATGGATGTAAATTAGACCCCCTCCTTATAGCCACTGCTAAATGAACCTGCCTACGTGAAGATTAAAAAACTTAGATGATGCCAGATGTTATCAATTATAAAAAGCATGCAAATTCCATTTTGTCGTTGAGACCTTTCGGAATTAAAGTGTCCAAAAACCGTATACAATGCGTTTCACACTGTAACAGTCTCTTGTTGTAATCCATGTCCACTTGTTGGACTACCTCCAGAATAGTGAAACGCATTTGCGCAATAGTGTGATGACACTCACTCCAATGTATAGCCAGTGGCGAATTTAAAGATTTGGTTCTGATTCTGCTTTTGTGTTCCGTCATTCTTATCCTGATTTTTCTTTCGGTTTTACCCACATAAAGTACATTGCACGGGCACTTGATCACATAAATCACCCCTTGAGTGTTACAATCTGCTGTGTAGTTCAGATTAATCATCTTTCTTACAGTCCAAGGATGAAAAATGGTCCTACCTTCCAACACATTGTTACAGTGAGAACACTTGTAAGATTTTTTCATACGTGCATGATCTCTCCAGTAGTGCTTTGTCTTGTCAACAATTCTCTCAAATTGCGGGATCTTCTATATGCAAATGAAGGTGGCTAGGCCAATATGTCTCCTAAATCAGGTTCTGTCTGAACCAACTCCCATCGTTTCAGAATGATTTTCTTAATCAGTGATGATTTAGTAGAGAATGTGGACACAAAAACCTGTGGGGAATGGGTCTCCTTATGCTGTTTCTTTAATAAAGATGATCTTTCCAAGGATTGTACTCTTTAAACAGCATGATCAACTACTTCCAGAGGATAACCGCATTCCAAAAATCGCTTTTTGTATTCATCCATAGCAATGACACAACTGTCAGCATCTGAAGTGATCCGTTTTATTCTGGTTAACTGCGAAAATGACAAGTGTCGCTTAAGAGTTGGAGGATGGAAACTACTGAATAGAAGTGCATTATTCCAATCGGTAGGTTTTTTATATACCTCAGTGCGAATCTGTGTCCCTACTAAGGTGATTTCCACATCCAAATAATTGATTTTCTGTGGCTGAACACTATATGTAGACTGGATCCTAGGATTCTGCCGATTCAGGTCTTTCAGGTGATTCTCCAAATCCAGTAAATCTCCCTTCCAAATTAGAAGAATATCATCAATATAGCGACAATACAATATCAGTCTCTGCGTCCAACTATTGTCTGACAAAATATGTTCGTCTCAAATTTCAGCATATACAGATAAGCATAATTGGGTGCCACTGAGAATCCCATGGATGTCCCATTCGTTTGGAGAAAAAATGTGTCCTTCCACTGAAAATAACTGTGGTACAAACAAAAATGTAACAACTCAAGAAGAAAAACTTGGTTGGCTTCTAATTCTCCCACTCTCAACAATGACCATTCAATGGCCTTTATTCATTCGTTGTGAGGGATCGAGGTGTACAAGGCTACCACGTCCACCGTGCATAGCCAAATCTGCTCATCAGAAACCAAATGAACATCTGCGAGTAAATTCAGTAGATGTGTTGTGTCCTGCAGATAAGATGAACTAGCCTGTACCATTGGTTGTAGAAAACAATCAAGATATTGTCCAAGTGGTTCATGAATTGACCTGCAGCCTGTAACAATTGGTCTAAAAGGGGGGTCATTGAGGTTTTTGTGAATCTTCGGTAACATATACAACAAAGGTCTTTTGGGATGTTCAGTGTATAGAAACCGTTTAGTGTTCTCGGTAATCCACTTCATGTCCAAGGCGCGTGAGAGTAATGAAGAGAGAGTCTTCTGGAACAAAGCCTTTGGGTCTTCAGATAATGGCAAGCATGTGAGATCATCCTGCAAATGTTCAATAACCTTTCTTTCATAAAACTGGCCGTCCATCACAACGAGTGCTCCCCCTTTGTCAGCTGGTGAAAAAGCTAATGAATGATTGTTGGTGAGAGCTTTTAAAGCGGCCTTCTCTTGTTTAGACATATTAGTATGTTTACTAGTGAAAGTGGATATTTTTTGAAGATCCTTATTAACAAATGTCTCAAATAAGTCAATAGCTTTGTGGGACACTGGAGACACAAACGTACTCTTTGGTTTGAATTCTTGATATCTAGGTTCTTCCTAACTCATGTGAGTAGAATCCAAAATTTTTAAAAATATATTGAAGACGCAATCTTCTGGTGAATCTGTAAATCGCTATCTCAGTGTCAAGAGATCTGGTGTGGAAGGTCGGGACAAAAGAAGTTCCCTTATTAAGAACCGCTGTCTGTAAAGGTGTCAAGGTGGGGCTAGAGATGTTGATCACTAGTATTGTTTTTTAGTTTGATGCCTGGAAGATCCGGCCGTTTTTATGAAATCTGTGCCCTCTGCAGGTTTAGCTGCTTCCTGAGATGTTACTGATGGTTGCGTGGATGGGTTGTTTGCTGCTGGAGTTATCTCTAAAAAAGAGACATTGGAAGTGGATGGATCACTGGTAGCAATGTTTGTTTCCCCTCTAGACAACATCCCAGTTACTGGGGGGCGATTGGCCCTGGTATCACTGTTGGAAATGACACTCTCTTCAGAGGATACAGTGTTCGGTTTGTTAAAGTTTCTCCTTTGGGCGTACAACTCTGCCCAAGTGCAAACTTCATCTAATTTATTGTCTATCGTATTTCTCTTAAACTTTCGGATTTTCCGATCGTGTATCTCCTTAGCATAAATATCCAATTTGCCGTTGATGTCAGCTAGTGTAGTATCCTAAACACTTGCATCCATCCGATGTTCCTTTGAACCATTGTCTTTTGAGAACCATGTTGTTAAAATTGTTTTGAAAAAATGTTCTGAAGATATGCATATACACATGTAACTTTGATTCATTTATTGAACCTACTGTTTGCTCCAGTAGTGCCCACTGTTTCCAGAGCATCCGCTCAGGTCATTTGTCTTCTCTAGTAATAGGGGGCAAGGGTGGGTCCCCTCTACAGAGTGCACACTAAACTTATTCGCTGGTTTACATAGTTTAACGTTTTGGATCTAATTAGGAGTGCAACACAATAACCTGCACATATTGTTTTGTAATTAAAACTTTCTTTGTGAAGCACAATACAACTCCTTGAGTCAAAATTTGAGCAACTTAAAAAAAACATTGCATATATTACCTCATGTCTCAAAAAATATTGATATCATAATCTCAACTGCAGGTTAAACACATGCAAAGCTTCAGGAAAACCAACTGTATTTGGGTGTGCTGTATGTCATTCCCAGACATGTCTCTAGCTTACGGGATTATGATAACAGTAGAACAATTGTTGCGGCTCTATACATCCCTCATCCCACACGCATGTCTTCATAACAGTCTACACCTCACCTATTGTACTTTTAGCACCAAAAAATAATGCTCTGTTCTGCAGTTTGCGTATAAGGAGTGAGAAGAGGAGCACATTTCAGAAAAGGCTAAGCACTCCTCTTACAATCAGTAGATTCCTTACTGTCAACACACACCTGAGTTAGTTAATATTATTTAATGTTAGACCTGATGGCATTAGGGTGGTCTTCACCCCAATGTTTTGCCTACCACCTCCACTTTTCTGACTTCGCTTTTGCTGGCTTTAGGGCTCTGTGCACTTTAACACTGCTAACCAGTGCTAAAGTGCTTGTGCTCTTGCCTCTAAACTTGGTAATATTGGCTTATCCCCAATTGGCTCCATGTGTCCAGGGCCTGCAAGTTAAATGCTATTAGTGGGCCTGCAGCAACCTAATGTGCCACCCACCTAAGTAACCCTCCAACCACGGGTTAGGCCTGTGTGTGCTGTTTAAACAGCCATTTTAACCTGGCAAGATAAACCTATTACCAGGCCCAAACCTTTCCTTTTGATACATATAAGTCACCCCTAAGGTATGCCCAGAATAACCTATAGGGCAGGGTGAAATGTATTTAAAAGGAAAGGTATGTACTAAGTTTTACATGTCTTGGTAGTGAAAAACTCTCAAATACGTTTTACATTACTGCAAGGCCTATCTCTCCAATAGGATAACATTGGGATTACCTTATTATATTCTTTAATTGTAATTCCCAATTGTGAATAAATCAACTTTCCAAGTTTGGTTTCTCTGGAATCGCAATCTAAAATCACAACTTATGGAGAAGTCGAATTTTAAATTGCAATCCAGAAAGTGCCACTTTTAGAAAGTTGTAATTTTCTTACTTTAGCCATTTGATGCCTGCTTCTGATAAACATCTGGGGAGGGTGACAGCTGTGCTTTGTGTATTCCCCCACAGACAATAGGAGCTTAGGTGTGACTTGATGAGTCATCCTGGCAGGATGGGAGAGGGCATCACTTACACCTGAACAGGCTGTGTCCTGTCCCCGCACAAAGGACTGCATACTCCCCTGTAGTAAGTCAGGTGATAGGGCAGGAAAAGGAGGACTTCTGTGCACTTGTCTTTGAGGTCTCTCCACTTCAGGCACATCTGGGTATAGGTACTGGACCTCTGACACCACCACTTCAGTACACTTCTGGAGCTGTGAAGACTCTACCAGGAAGAAGGACTGCTGTACTGCTGAAGAACTGCCACTCTGTTGAATGGCCCATCAAGCACACCTACGCTCTCTTTGTGTGTGGCTGTCTAGAGGAAATGCACAAAACCCTGCTGTCACCCACACTAGATGTGTATTCAGAGACAGGTAGAGGCATAGAATGGTTTAAATAGGAAAATGCCAACTTTCTAAAAGTCAAAACACAACATGAACACCTGGCTCCGTGCTAACCTACACTCCTACTATTTATGGAGTAACGGGCAGACTATTCTTTTATCTGTCCAAGTAAAATTTTTATTAAATAGTCTTTAAATTGATTCAAAACAATTTTTTCAAAAGACTGAAAAAGAAACACATATTTCTCAAATTGACACAGAAACGTTCACATATAAATACCACAATACACAATCAAAAACAATTTGGACATACACCAAAGTGAGAATTATTTGCAACAAATTAAAACAAGCGCCAAAATCACTAAATGAAAACAAACATAAATCAATTGCAAAAAACATTTAAAGCGACAAGATCACTAAATGAAAACAAACATAAATCAATTGCAAAAAACATTTAAAGCTTGCATCATCTGTGAAAAAACACAACGGTGATTGCGAAAAATGTCCAATTTCATGGACTAAACTTATTGTTTCAGCAAGAATATCACAAAAGTGTTGGAAATAATGAATTAATCTTTAATACATCCGACACTCAACACATTTAGATTTAACTAAATGCCTCTCAAAATGCCTCTTGAAAATGCCAACGCGTTTCAAGACCCAGGCTGGATAGTACTGGGACTCTCGTCAGGGCTTCAAACAAATGATCGGGATATTCTGATTCTTGAAGTAGGAGCAGCCGCTCCAGTTCGTTGATTCCACGCGTTTTTATCTATATGTCAGTTGACTCGTTCTACTGTATTTAAAGCACCACGTGCACACTTTAAACTGTGTATAATTCTTGCGCAAAGGCTGAAGAGCATGGACAGGAGCTATTCGGATTGGGACTCACAATTTTTAAATGAGTTCGTCCGATATTAGACTCTGCAAAAGGCAAGCTTTTCTTCTGCTCAAAGGCGAGCGTGCTCGCATTCACTGGAATTGATTTGATGCCAGGTGAGAGTTAATCCAGTTTGTTCAATGAAGTCGATACAAAATCAATTCCAGTGAATGCGAGCACGCTCGCCTTTGAGCAGAAGAAAAGCTTGCCTTTTGCAGAGTCTAATATCGGACGAACTCATTTAAAAATTGTGAGTCCCAATCCGAATAGCTCCTGTCCATGCTCTGCAGCCTTTGCGCAAGAATTATACACAGTTTAAAGTGTGCACGTGGTGCTTTAAAGCTACAGTAGAATGAGTCAACTGACATATAGATAAAAACACGTGGAATCAACGAACTGGAGCGGCTGCTCCTACTTCAAGAATCAGAATATCCCGATCATTTGTTTGAAGCCCTGACGAGAGTCCCAGTACTATCCAGCCTTGGTCTTGAAATGCGTTGGCATTTTCAAGAGGCATTTTGAGAGGCATTTAGTTAAATCTAAATGTGTTGAGTGTCGGATGTATTAAAGATTAATTCATTATTTCCAACACTTTTGTGATATTCTTGCTGAAACAATAAGTTTAGTCCATGAAATTGGACATTTTCGCAATCACCGTTGTGTTTTTTCACAGATGATGCAAGCTTTAAATGTTTTTGCAATTGATTTATGTTTGTTTTCATTTAGTGATCTTGTCGCTTTAAATGTTTTTGCAATTGATTTATGTTTGTTTTCATTTAGTGATTTTGTCGCTTGTTTTAATTTGTTGCAAATAATTCTCACTTTGGTGTATGTCCAAATTGTTTTTGATTGTGTATTGTGGTATTTATATGTGAACGTTTCTGTGTCAATTTGAGAAATATGTGTTTCTTTTTCAGTCTTTGAAAAAATTGTTTTGAATCAATTTAAAGACTATTTAATAAAAATTTTACTTGGACAGATAAAAGAATAGTCTGCCCGTTACTCCATAAATAGTAGGAGTGTAGGTTAGCACGGAGCCAGGTGTTCATGTTGTGTTTTGAATTTTGAATAGCCCTACCTGGCCCCGGTCCTTTGGGCTTAACCCCTATTGTTGTTAATAACTTTCTAAAAGTGGCATTTTTAGACTTGCAACTTAAAATCCAACTTTACCATAAGTGGTGATTTTAAATTGTGGGTCCAAAGACATCAGACTCAAAATAGCTATCTTTTCACAATTGAAAATTGCACTTATAAAATGCAATAAGGTAGTCCCAATGTTAACCTATAGGAGAGATAGGTCATGCAGTAATGAAAAACACATTTTTGAGTTTTTCACTATCTGGTCATATAAAACTTAAAAGTGTATGCCCAACGTTTTAAATACACTGAACCCTGCTCCTTGGGCTGTCCAGGACTACCTTTGGGGTGACATATGTATAAAAAAGGAAGGTTTAGGCCTGGCAAGTACAACCAGGCTCTGCAGTGGCAGGCCTGAGACAGTTTTGAAGGGCTACTGGAGCGGGTGGCACAACCAGTGCTGAAGGCCTACTAGTATCATTTAATTTACAGGTGCAGAGCACATGTAGTGCATTTTAATAGGGTCTTATAAGTAAATTAAATATGCCAATTGTGGATAAGCCAATGTGACCACATTTTCGGGAGACAACACATGCACTTTAGCACTGATTAGCAGTGATACAGTGCCTAGAGTCCTAAAGCCAACAAAAATGATTTCAGCAAAAAGCGGAGGAGGAAGGAAAAACATTTGGGGAGACCCGCAGAAAGGGCCATTTCCAACACCTGCCAAGTGGAGTCAACCCTGTCCTGGACCCTTGGAAGTCAGGCATAAGGTGCTTGCTTCAACTAATCCTACGCATCCTCTGTTGAACAGGCGGATCAGCGATGCTGTGGGGATTAGAACTGGCGCATTACCCATGTTGCATGGATCGGAACCGGTACATTGCTCATGTTGCAGACACTGGAACCAGCACATTGCTCCTGTTGCGTTACCAGAACTGGAGCATCGCCTCTGCTGCGTGAATCGGCCCCGATGCATTGCCTTAGGAACAACCTCTGCACAAGTTCTCATATCTCCGTCAATGGCATCCTTGACAATGACAATGAATCTCCACATCACAGCTCTTGGCTGGCTCGACACTGATGCATCACTTTGGCTGTGACCTCGACACAGCGAGGATCAATGTACTTTAGTTCAGCAGGCCTCACTGGGTCCCTGTATCTGGCCAGTGCTCCATCACGGTCAGCCTGAACTTTTGTCGTTGTGCCGGTCCAGCACAGACAGATGTCCCAAGTAAGCGCTCATTGTATTGTATTGTATTTTAAATTAATTTAAATAGCGCTTACTACCCCAGACAAGGTTTCAAAGCGCTTTTTTAGCGAGTGATACGCTACTCTGGAACCCATAAAGGATTAGTGGTGAATTAGTATAGCGAAATATGAAATTAATTTGAGCTGTGGATATGTTAGTCTGTTATTTGGCTTGAGAAGGATAGTAGAGGGAAAAGGTTTGCATTTATATAACACTTGCTACCCCTGATGAGGTGTTGAAGCACTTTTAGGCGGGTAGCATGCTACTCCGGAACCAAAAAAGAATTAGTGGTGAATTAGTCTCGGGAAATATGAAAATAAATTGAGCGGTGGACATGTTAGTCTGTTGTTTGGATTGAAAAGGATAGTGGAGGGATAGAAGAGCCTAGAAAGGTTGTTTTTTTTTGTTTTTAGGTCTAACCACACCTTTACCATTTAAAAAAAATATGCTTATAATAAACCCTGCATTAAAATCTGGGCTTGGCTGACAACAGTGTCACACCCCTGGGGACAGCCTTCTTTCCATCTCGCTATCGGAACCACACCCACATCAGTAACCTAGTGAGCATTATGGAAACTGTGGAACCAGTGGGAATGGTTTTTAATCCTGGTCTCCAAATGGAACTAAGTTGTGTAATCTTAGACATTCATTTTCTGTCTTTGGTTATCTTTACAAGATTGGACAAATTTAGAATTCGGCTTAGAGTTTGTAGAAGTGTGTGATAATAAAACTGGATTGGAACTCAACACATGCTCATTGAATATTATGTCTTTGAAGACTGAACCCAGTCTTTTGGTTCACTCATAAAACTGTAGTAGGAAAGCCAAGATCCTGGGAACAAGTAACAATTGTAGTTTTGGTTCTTCAGCTTCAACAAACTGTTAGATCTTGTGCAGATATGAAGCAAGTTGTATAAACGTTTTTATGCTCGAGAACAGTCCAAATAGCAGTGTACGCCCGCAGAAATGTTTTTTTGCTATTTACTAAACCTTCTTTAGGAATCAATCAATCAGGGAATTTTAAAGTGCGCTACTCAGCCGTGAGGGTCTCAAGGCGTTGGGGGGGGGGTGCAGGTCCGGGTCAGCCGAAAAGCCAGGTCTTGAGGCTCTTCCTGAAGGTGTGCAGAGTAGGGGGGTGTCTGATGTTGACTGGGAGCTCGTTTCAGGCCTTGGCTGCGACATAGGAGAAAGCTCTTCCACCCGCTCCGGTTCTGCGGATGCGCGGGGTTTCTGCTAGGGCGAGATCGGCAGAGCCAATGTTTCTTTTGGGTACGTGGAAGGAGACTCTTTCATGGAGGTATTTGGCTCTGGTGTTGTGGAGGGATTTGAAGGCGTGGGTGAGTAGCTTGAAGGTTACTCTCTTCTCAAAGGGGAGCCAGTGGAGGTCTTGCAGGTGTTGGGTGATATGCTCATGTCGTGGGGTGCCGAGGACGAGTCTGGTCGCTGTGTTCTGGATGGTCTGGAGTTTGCGTAGCAGGGATTTGTTGATTCCAGCGTAGAGGGCTTTTACGTAGTCCAGTCTGCTATTTATGAGAGCGTGGGTGATGGTCTTTCTGGCTTCGGGGGGATCCACTTGAAGGACTAGCAAAGAATGCAGAAGGAGTTGAAGCAGGTGGAGGCGATGGCATTGATCTGGTGAGTCATGGTGAGGGAGGAGTCGAGTATGATGCCGAGGTTCCGGGCATGGTTCTTAGGGGTGGGGGGGGTTGCCGAGGGCGGTGGGCCACCGGGTGTTGTCCCAAGCTGAGGGGGTGGTTCCGAGGATGAGGACTTCTGTCTTCTCCGAGTTGAGCTTCAGACAGCTGCTGCTCATCCAAGCTGCGACATCTTTCATTTATTTCTGGAAGCTGAGTCTGGTGGTTTCAGGGTCCTTCGTGAGGGAGAGGATGAACTGGGTGTCGTTGGTGTAGGATACTATGCTGAGTCCATGCTGTCTGATGATGGCGGTGAGGGGGTCCAGGTAGATGTTGAAGAGCTTGGGACTGAGCAATGATCCTTGGGGTACTCTGTAGTTGATCTCAGTGGGTTTGAAGAGGAAAGGAGGGAGTCTGATCCTTTGGGTTCTGCCAGCGAGAAAGGAGAGGAGCCAGCTGAGGGCGGTTCCCTGTATGCTGGCATCGTGGAGTCTGACTGCGAGAGTGCGGTGGGAGACGGTGTCGAAGGCTGCGGAGAGGTCTAGCAGGATGAGGGCCGCGGTGTGGCCTTGGTCGAGGAGCGTGAGGATGTCATCTGTGGTGGCAAGGAGGGCAGTCTCTGTGCTGTGGTTACTGAGGAATCCAGCCTGGGAAGAGTTCAGGATGGCGTTCTCTTCGATGAAGATAGTCAGCTGGGCGTTGACGATTTTCTCGGTGACTTTGGCTGTGAAGGGAAGGAGCGAGATAGGACAGTCGTTTTTCAGGTCCCTGAGGTCTGCAGAGGGTTTCTTGATGAGGGGCTTGACCTCTGCATGTTTCCAGTCATCGGGGAAAGTGCCTGATTCGAAGGTGGCTTTGATGGTTCATCGTAGCTAGGTGCTATGGCAGCAGTGGCTCTGTGGAAGATGTGCGGCGGGCAAGGGTCCGTGGGGGCTCCTGAGTGAGTGCTCATCATGGTGATATCTTCAGTGGTGACCGTGGTTCAGGCAGTGATGGTGGACTGGCTGTCATCGCTGGAGGGAAGGGAGGTTTCTGGAGTCTGTTCGCTGAAGTTGTCATAGAGGGCCTTGATTTTCCGTTGGAAGTTGGAGCCGAACTTGTTGCAGAGGTCCTGGGAGGGTGTGACATCTGTGGCTTCGCTGGGGGTTTGGGGAATTGCTGGATGATGCTGAAGAGTTCCTTCGAGTTGCTTGAGTTGGTGAGAATCAGTAATATTTTAATTGCTTCTAAAATGGGTTTGGACTCCATATCGATTCAGTACTTGGAAGGGCATATTGGGAGTGTCCCTTTCAAAAGCCCAATAAATCTAAAAAAAAATCTAAATCTGTATTTGTAAAGCACAAACTACTCACCCTTACGGGTCTCAAGGCGCTGGGGGCCGTCGTAGAAATTAAGTGAGCTATTGCCCAGAGTCACATGGTGCTGCGCTGAGCTGCCACCGAAGCCGGGAATCGAACCGTGAGCCCTGTGCTCCGAAGTCAGCTGCCTTGGCCGCTGCACCACACCTCTCCATATGATACGAGTTCAGCCTCATTTACTTTTAGGAAAATGGGCTGATTTTAAAACATATATATATAATAATAATAATAATCTTCATTTGAAAAGCTATCAGAGACATGGTGGTCCTGTGACCCTTGCATATCATTGTCCCTGTGATTTTGTCAAATCGAATCGAGTCGCTATTTACGACCTACCTCATGAATATTAATTGTGACTTATTCAGATTTGTACATAGTTTGGGTCCACACAGGCAGGAAAAGTACTGGTCGTAAATATAGACTACTTTATGCGATGTAATAGTACACCTGACCCTTAGTTATACCAATTTCTTTGCTCCTTTATCTTTTGATGAGAAGTTTGAGACACGCTCACTACCAAATTTGGGTACAGTTTTAAAATCAGGCATGTTTAGAATGTTATTTTTTATGGCTAAAAGGGAACTAATGGCAGGTAATGGCTATCTGGTACACCACGGTCCCTGGATTATGAATCACCATGTGTAAGTAGGACCCTTTCTGCATGGTTGCCCCCTAACTTTTTGCCAGCTACCTGATGCAATTTGACTGAATGTGCCCTGGGTCCCTGCCAATCCAGTTCCCAGGGCCTGTGTTCTTTCCCTAACCTGTACAATTGTTGCCGCAACTGGCACAACTCTAGCCTACCTGCAAGTCCCTTGTAAGGGGTACATATGGTACCAAGGGCATGGTAGCCAGGGAAAGGCCTCTGAGAGCTACAGCATGTATGATGCCACCCTCAAAGACTTCTCACCACAAACAGACACCACTGCCATTGTAGCCTGTGTGTTGTGGTTCAGCTAAAAGTGAAGAGTCGACATGCCACACATCCCTTTTTGCCATGCCTACCCAGTTCTGCATGAGGCCTAGGTAAATCACCCTTAAGGCTAGGTGCCCTATACCTCATGTGAGGACCTATCTGCATGAGCAGACAAGTCCCTATAATATCTAAGGCCATTCTTAGATATTATAAGTGCGCAGTAAAGCCATCCTGAGTATATGTTCTAGAATCTGGTCATTACGAGTTTCATAGCACCGTAATGGCTTTACTGAATCCTGGGTTTGGGTTTGGGTATCAAACATCTCAGAATAATAAACCTGCACCAGTGTCAGATTTATTATTCCATGCACTTAGGGGTACCTTCTAGAGGGGACCCCTGAACCAAACCAACCGCTGGTAGGTTCTTGACTGGTGAACACCAGGCTGCCACCACAAGACATGTTTGTGGACCACTGGAGTGGGAGCCTTCACTCCCTGGGCCCAGAAACAACACTTTTCCTGGGCGCAGGTGTTCACACCTCCCCAGGTCAAGTAGAGCCACCTGTTGCAGGGGAGCTTCAAAGGCCTTGCCACCTTTGCAACGTGACCCCCAGCCTCTCCTGCTATAAGGAGAAGTACCCCTTCCTGTCTCACCCTCTTTTCAGCTGGAAGACAGGCGGGAAAAATCAGAACAGCCCAGTAGGTGTGCCCACCTCTGCCAACCCCACCCCTCAAGTGGAGGAGGTGAGGTGAAGCGCACTCATCAGTGGCCGCCATTTTGCAGATGACAGTCACCCTCCAATCAGGGTCAGGGATTGTGCCCACTCCCCCATGTGGGGTGAACATTCTAAGGGTGTAGTCACCCTAAGGATAGTAGCCCATTGGCTATTTCCTCGAGACCCCCTATAAATGATAGAAATGTGTCATACAAATTACTCGTAAACAGACCAGAAAATTTGAAACAGCAGTATAAAAGAAGAGAAGACGGTTACATTGGAAGGAAAATAGTTGAGTTCCTTATCCCAACTGATCCTCACCTTGAGTATTGATGACACTTGAAGTCAGTGTCAGTGAAATCCAATCTGGAGCTTCAGGTATACTCATCACTGGGGTTGCTTCTAAGCATTATTTTACTGTTTATTATTTAAAAATTCATAACTCAAGCTCTACTTATTCAATTTTTGTAGTTTTGGTCTTCTTTTACTTATTAAATTAAGATCTATTTTCTAACTTGGTATGGCATTTTTTGTATGTGGGGTTTTCACTGTTTTACTGTTTGAAGTGTTGCACAAATACTTTACACATTGTCTCAATTTAAGCCTGGCTGCTCTGCGCCAAGCTACTAGAGGGTGAGCACAGGTGAATTTAGGGTTTGCCTGCTTCTTACCCTGATTAGGATTGTGATTGCTGCCTGACTTGGGCTCATACCCTAGTCAACTAGCAACCCAGGGCCTCATTTATGGGAATTTGGCGTAGGGCAAGACAGCAAGTCACCTTGCTGCACTGCCCTACATCACAGTGAAAGGGCAAGAATGCACAGTATTTATCTAATAAAGTGCTTTCCTGTCCTTTCCCCCTGTGATGGCACCATTTTGGCATCCTAGCGCCAATGCAGGCACCCTTGCATCATGGTGCAAGGGTGCCTGTGTTGTCGGCAGGATTGTTTTTGTGCGGGAAGGGGCACCTTCCTGCACAAAAGCAATCCTAGGAGGCTTGTTCCTCTTTCTATGTGTGCTGCAGAATGCAGCACACATAGAAAGAGGAAAAAAACAAGGAGTAATATAGGTATATCTCCTCTTTGAGCCTCCCCTGGGGAGGCATAAGGTTTTAATATATCCTCAGGTTTACTTGTTTTTTAAATCTGGGGATGCATCAAAATCCATGGGTGTTGCATGGGAACATCCACTGCAGAACCCATAAAACGCATCCCTAGCACAGTGTAAGGCAACACTGCCTTGCCTTACTGCATATTCATGATGCTATTCAGAGCCACGCAAAAGTGGGTTTGCGTCAACTTGTAAATTTGATTTTGGAGTCTGCACCAACATAGCGTCACAAAAAGTAACTCTACCTCGGTGCACGGGGCCCATAAATATGCCCCCCACCCAATTCTAACAGTTACAATTTGGAATTAATGTACAGAAGTAGCAAATGCATTGCTTCATTGGATATTTGATAAATGAAAGTGATGAGTCAGCCCAGAAATTTCTTAATATTCAGTCCAGCTTTTGTCTGTCACATCTGGCTGAAAACAATGCAGACTTAAATACCATTCAGCTTCAAATCAAGTGTGCAAGAATAGGTATATAAAGTTGGAATATTGTTTTGACATTGCTCATTCATTATGCACTTTATTTAATACTTATTGTTGTCTTTTTATGCATTTTGAGCTTTTAGTGTAGAAGCATTAAGCAGAAAAATCCTCGTTTAGCTTGCGTCATCAATCCATGAAAGACATGTAATGATATTCACCTATAAGATTTCACTTAACGTATGCGACTCTTCACCTCATTAATTGTATTTCCATTTGGAGCAACGTTGGTCAGCTATTTGAATAAAGCAGAAGGGAGAACGTTGATAACAAATGAGAGTTAGACCACACATTAATCCTCGGATGCTTTAAATGCATATTATGCAAACAACAAATGTATCTAAGGACCCATGTAACTTACATGTCACTCCCCTCTGTGCTTCTAATTGATTGCTCCATGTATTTTACAAAAGCAGTTGTTGCCACAGCAACCGTTGTATTACGTCATACGGCCATTAATATACTGTGAATTTAAGGTAAAGGAGCGAATACAATGTTCTAGAATAAGTTTGTTTCTAGCAGTAAATCGAGATTTTTAGTGGTCCTTGGATTTAAAATTGACAGTTACTTAATAAATTAGTTCTCAGCCGTGGTAGATTGTATTGAAGGATTAAGGCTGAGGAATTATACCACTGAATTCAAGAACGATATGAAAACGAAAATAGCAAAATTGAGTAATTAACAAGTAAACTAAAGAGTGTGCTATTGAACACTGATTGGCGGGAAAAGAGAGGTGCAGATGCAAAAGAGAAATGAAATGCATTTTTATGACATGTAGGTTCTACATATTAAAAAAAAAGGAAAACTGGATGACTCTAGATGCGTTTTTTCGTGCAACCTGCCAAAATATGCATAATAAATTCAGAGGTAGTTTAAGACATAACCTCCCAGGAGAAAAGGCTTCGAGTCCACTGAGTAAGCAGAGTGAGCAAAAGCTTTCGTAAAGTAACATGGTGCCTGATTTAGAGTTTGGTGAACGGTTACTCTACCAGAAATTTGATCAAGAGCCCGTCTACTACATTATGCATGTGTAACAAGGCGGATTAGATATCTGTCAGGTTTGTGACGGAGTACCCTTCCCTCAAACTCGAAATCATGCTCATAATTTGTTTTTTTGTTGATTTATATAGCGCAAACTCGACCCGAAAGTATTGGAGTGCTTTACATGAGCACCAGTTACCCTACACAAGGACACATTCATATTTTGGTAGGCGCGGGGAGATTAAGTGATTTGCCCAGGATCACAGGAAGCTGAGCCGACACCGTGGCTCGAACCCAGTTCTTCAGCTCCAAAGTCGGCAGCTCTGGCCATAAGGCCACAATCGCTCCCCAGTGCCATACTTTTGAGGGAGTCTATATACTGCGTTCAGCAGTAGCGGCTCCTGGAGGGAGTGGTGCGGGGCAGTGGGGCGGGGGAGGGGCAGGGTGGGGGGTAGTAAACTACGGCGTATGGCCGAACAGATTTAAGTAACTAAATAAATAAATAAAACGAATTACATTGCGCACGCTGCATCGCCATTTGCGATGCAGCGCGCGCAATGTCATTTCTTTAATTTATTTATTTAGTTACTTAAATCTATTCGGCCGTACGCCGTAGTTTACTACCCCCTCGCCCCGCACCACTCCCTCCAGGAGCCGCTACTGGCGTTCAGTCATTCCGAAAAGACTGAGGGGCAGATTTACAACTTCTGTCGCATCCCTGCAAATCAGCAGGGATGCGCCAGAATAGTTGCGACACGCAATCTCTCCTTGCGCCACCACGGATGCGCCACATTTACAATGCGGCGCACCGTGGCGCAAGGAAAGGCCGATGCGTGTCGCATCCTGTGGCGTAAGGGCGGCGCATTGCTGGAGTCGTGTCGCAAGCGCTACGCAACTGCAGCAATGCTCGTGGGCCACCCATACCTAACGTGGTGCGCCACTCCTTACGCCTGCTTGAAGCAGGCGTAAGGATTTGTCGCAGCGGCGTCGGAAAAGTGACTCAGTGAAATCTTGTAGATTTCACTGCATCACTTTTACAAGGCTTTCCTGCGACGGAACGCCCACCCTGCGACGGAACGCCCACATGAAACCTGACGCAGGTTTCATGTGGCGCAGGGCTTTACAACGTGACGCATCTCCCTAGATGCGCCAAGTTGTAAATAATGCGCAACATGGCGCATGGTTTACGTAGCCGCTGCGTCACAAAAGTGACCCAACGGCGGCGCAAAAGTGGCACAAGGGGCTTGTAAATCTGCCCCTGAATTATATCTGAGATCGTAATTGTGGGAGAAGTTCCAGCATTATTTTTGGAGTAGTTGGTACCACTGCCCAGAGACTGCCATTTTGGGTGGATCTTTAACCTCTCTTGGCTAAAGCATATTCAGAGGATTCTGCACGCCATGCAATTAGCCCTTTTTATGTGAGTGTATGTCCTGGTCCACGACTATGTCCAGTGTGGGAAATGTGTGTTGTGCTAGAATGCGATCCTGAACGGAAAAATTATCAGTGTATGCTAATCTGATCGATATTTTCTGATGTCAAGATTAAATTAGCAAATAAAAGGCAACTAATATGGAAGAATTTTAAATGACACCAGTTCATAATTTATGACTCGAAGTCAAATAATTAGGCCTGGGTGGTAAATTCCGTTCCGCTCGCGGAATTTGCGGAATTTGTGTAATTTCGCGTTCCGCGGAGAACGCGGAATTACCAAAAATTCCGCGATCCGCTGCTTTGCGGAATTTTTTGCTTGTTCGCGCTTTCAAAATGCGTGTTCGCAAGATATTTCTCCCCGAGCACGCAAACAGCGTTTGCGAACAGGAAAAAAGCATTGCGAACGGGCGGAACGAGCAATTCCGCGTGTTTGCAGAACTTTTGCGTGCTCGCGGAGAATTTTTACCGTTTCGCGGAGCTTTGCGTAGCGCGACTACGCAAATTCCGCCCACCCCTACAAATAATGGTTTGAATATGAACTATCGAAGCTGTTAATTCCATCTTTTCTTTTATATCTTGAAAGTGTGATAATCACCCATTGATATCTTCAACCGGTTTTGAAATGTGTCAATTTAATGATTTGATGTTGTGTAGCTAGGTTTTTTTTTCTTATTCTATTTGAAACGCATTGTATGAATCCTGTACCTCAAATTCTTAATTTTTTGGTCACTGGTCTTTCTTTGGTTCTGTCCTTCCTTCTGTCTTTCTTTGTTTTCTTTTCATTTTTAATTTGCATACTAGATTCTCATTCAAAAATGTGCCTTTTTTTACCTAATTTAAACAGTAAATATTTTGCCACATTATCTTTTAGGGATGCAGACAATGACCATTAGCACTACAATTTTCAAAAGAAGGAGACCACAAACACGAAAAGCAGCACAGGGGTTTGTGAAGTGTTGGAGAGGGTGCTCACTGGTCATGTTGCACATGAAGAACACTTTCACCAGCATGGAACTAAAAACCTACTTGCATTATCACCTCATATTCAACTCCTGGGGCTGTATACAGCGCACTTTTACTGTTTACGCCACGGCACCCCTTTCAGAAGAAGCGCTGGGCACCAACTGGAACTGCAGTCCTATGGATCCCCTTGCAGTGACTGCAAGGGGATCCATGGATCCCCTTGCAGTCACTGCAAGGGGATCCATGGGACCCCCTTTCTCTCCTACACAGGGCTGCCTTTTGAGGCACAGTGCGGCACCTTTTTTGTGCCGCACTTTCAGCGCATCTCCTAAGGGCATGTTTGCTTCTGACCCAACGTCCATAATACCGCGCGGGCACAAACGCAAAGAGATTCCCTCATTTGCATAGGGCGATGCCCCCATGCAAATGAGGGAACACCCTCATATGATGGCGCTGGTGCTACTTTTGTTCCATCACTATCAGTATTACAGATGGGGATGCACAAGCATCTGTGGCACCTTCTGTAATACAATGGTGCCCTTGGGGCACACAAAGCAGGAGCACATGCTAGTTGCGCCCCCAGCGCACAATGAATAATACGGCCCCTGGATTGGTTTGTTGTTTGAATTTGCAGTGATGTATCTTTTGTTGCCCTCACAGTTGGAGCAGCAAGGACCTTCAAAACAAAAACACCACTGAACAGGCATAAGCTTTATCTAAACCAGCCGCTGTTATGGCCATCATAAGCTTTATAGGGACTGATGGGGCGAGAAAGACTATTTTGTGAAATGCAATTAGTAGTATTAACAGAAGGGTAAAAATCGTTTCAAACCTGCAGACATGCAGGGTTGTCATCTACGTGTGCAGCACAGAGCTCGCTGAAAAAGCAAAGTGCCAGGAGTACAGGATCTTTAGTACAATCTGTGACTGTACAAAAGAAGTGACAACAGAGATCTGTCATGTGCATGAAAAAAAGACAAAGGTCTGTGGTGTGTGTAGACCACGGACACACAGGCTGTTATGGAGACCATAACATAGTAACCCCACTAGTGTAACTCACCTTTCTGCAAAGGTGTTGTAGGTAGTCCAGACTTTGAAAGAGAGCTTGATATGTCAACAAGGGTTGGTGCAGGTGGGCGTACTACCAGTATCAATGGCCAGGTTCCTCATGAGCTAATCCTTTTCACATGGCCCTGAATACACTGACAGGGCAGTATATATGTGCAAACTAACCACTCTTTGTAAGACATTAGGCACCTTCCCTTCAATAAGGTATAGGAGGCGATTACATCATATGTGGCATGTGCATGAGGGTCACTGGATGGCTCCTTGCCACAGCTAAAAAAAAGAAGGTGTTTTTCTAAAAGGCTGATGGACTGTGGATATTTAACAAGTCACTGTATGTTTTTATCTGAATCCATAAAAGCAACTGGAACCCAGGTGCTTAGTCCTATGCAGAATTGATATCTTTATTCTAGCTTGGAAGACTAACAGAACAGTAGTCACACCATTGAGGCTAACTATGCCACGGGGTTAGGTTAATTTTCTCTTCATTTTCTTTCTTGACAAAATAAAAAATATTTGGATCGCACTAAAATACCCTGCATAGTGACCTGCCATATTGTCCCCCATTTTATGGTCTTGCAGAGCAATAACTGTAACTGCAATAAGGCACTTAAGGGACTGCTCAATAAGACTCCTAGCAACGCATATTTTATATAACTTTAATCAATTGCCAGCAGCCCACCAGTGCACCTCCACCTCATGTTCTGAACGAGGCTCTAACAAATGCTCGTTCTCTTCCTAAATCCTCTAGTGAACACTTCGCATTATTAACTGTCTATAATCTTGGTGCGTTATTTATTTCTGAAACGTGTCTCGAACTATAGTGAAACTCAGCACTAACAATACCCATGGAAATCGTGTCAGAGATAAGTGAGATGGAGGTCTTGGTATTTTAATCCAACACATCACCTTTCATTCCTCTCCCTCACTGACACTAGCCACTTAAACTTGCTTTCCATTGCAATATCTCCTTCTGCTCACCAAACTCTCTACCTCACCTTACTTTATCACACTGCTGGTTTTGACCAGCCCCTTTACTGGACTTTAATGAAATGTAAAAAGACATTAGTTCATTGCATACCAGCACCCTATTATTTTAGGAGACTTTATTATCCAAATAGATAAACCAGAAGATGTGTTCTGACTCAGCTCTTACTTGTTCTTTGGAACAATTTGCTCATTATCCCACTCAATAGGCAAGCTAGATTGTAGATTGAATAACTGGTTCTAAAGCCTGCATTTCCATCATTGACACTTCTTCGGTTTGGTCTAACCATTCTGTCATTAAATCCAGTGTGCCTTTTTAACCTAAATGAAAAACCCTTCCCTAAAGGGAAGTGTCTATGAGAGACTGGGAACTTTGCCACTACTTTTATGCTACACAATCTTTGATTGGACATCCAAGTATAAATCCTATTGCACCATAGTGATGACCATCAATAATTATTTGGCTGCCACAACCTTAAACTTATTAAAATAGCTTTTAAACCCTCCCCATGGTTTAATTGTGAGCCTGAAACTAAAAACACAGTTCATCTGGCCGAAAACTGGTGTAGACACTGCTATGATACGAACCTGATACTTAATTACACAACCACATATCCTATACAAAAAACTATAGAGGCCCTGATTCTGGATTTTTCTGAGTAGTATGTGGTATTTATCACTGTGGTGAATTACAATACCCCGAGAAACGTTATTTAGCGGGTGCAATAAATAGCGCTTATTATGAGGTTTGGAGGAATAACACGTAGAGCTAACATACAAAAATTTGCATGTTAAGGTAAATACTGTAGACTTTCCACATGTTTGTTTTCTGCAGGTTTGATCTGCTCAAACAAAGCAAAGGGTGAGATGTTTAAGGCACCCAGGGCCATATGTACAAGCCCCTATCGCCACCACAAAGTCACTTTTACCGACGTTGTGGTGGCTATAGGGGCTTAGGCTTATTTACAAGCCAGCGTTAAGCCACTTAAACATGGCTTAACGCTGCCTTGTAAATAAGGCCCCCTTTCACGCTATGGTTAGTGTGAAAGGGGTGGGCAGTGGGTGTTGTGGTGGGCGTTCCACCGCAACACCCATTGTTTTTGATGCTGCCCCTTATGTACAAGGGAGGCGTACATAGGAGGCAACGCCAAAATTAAGACCAGGGAAAACCTGGGGGCCCATTATGATAACGGGCGGATTGCCACCGCCCGTATGGCGGGGGCGATCCGCCCGCTATTTTCCTCCGCCCGCCACACATTTACCCCCGCCATATTACTATGGTGGGGGGACCCCGGCGGACGGAAAGACCGTCTGCCGCTTTTCTGCCGGTCGACTCGTCGACCGGCGGAAAAGGGGCATTATATGGTGGCGGTGTCTGCAAGACACCGCCATCCATATTATGATGCTGGCGGAGGTGTGCCTTTCCATGGCGGCGTTGCCGCCATGGAAAGGCATACGGTAATTGCTATTGGGGGCCCGTTGCAGGCCCCCGGAG
The DNA here is from genome assembly GCA_963921515.1 of Calotriton arnoldi. Lineage (NCBI taxonomy): Eukaryota > Metazoa > Chordata > Amphibia > Caudata > Salamandridae > Calotriton > Calotriton arnoldi. The sequence goes on along the minus strand of CAWUFW010007495.1, from coordinate 57,016 downwards.
TGTTGGGGGTGTGGGGGGTGCACATGGGGGGTACCTATGGTACCCCCCTGCATTTCAATGTACAACGTGGCAGGCACCGCGCAGTGCCTGTCACGTTGTGCATTGAAAAGCACAACTTGCATTTTTGGCATTGCGGCGGGCGGTGCCAGTGTGGTGGGCGGGCGCATCCTAATGGCATGTGCGGGACCGCCGCATGCATTGCGGGCGGTCCCATTTCCCGGGGGTATGGCGGGCGGACAAAGTCCGCCCGCCATGCTAATGACCCCCCTGGTCTTAAGTTGGCGAAACGAGGAAAATGCATTATTTCTCCTCGTTTTTGCTTTCTCCATGTGTGCTACTTTGTGAAAAATGCCATGGATTGTTTATGTACAGGAAGGTCCCCCTTCCTGTATATAAACAATCTTTAAAAAAATATGTCATTTTGTGGCTTTCACGTGTGCTGCATTATGCAGCACACATGAAAGTGCCAAAATGGCATTTCAGGATTGTTTATGTGCAGGAAGGGACACCTTCTTACACATAAACAATCCTCCCCTGCACGCAGACACCCTTGCACTATGGTGCAAGGATGCCTGCATTGGCGCAACACTGGTAAGTGTAGCGCCATCGCAGGGGGAAACGCAAGGCTGCACCATATCGTTATAAACAGGGTGCAGCCTTGCATTTCTGAAGTGGCGGAGTGAGGCGTTAAGCCATGACGGCTAACGCCTCACTCTACTACTTCCTCGTACATATGCCCCCCAGTATCTACTGGGTGCATTAAATACCACCCAACTCAGAATTCTGACCAGCTACACAAACAGGTGCAGGGGTCAAAGAATACTGACCCACTCATTATCAGTACCTAAGCCTGCAAAGCATTGTTATTACTCAGCTTAAATATCCTTGCACAGTCCAAACAAAAAGAGCTCTTCAAAATCATTGATTATCATTCTTCTGTGACTCCCATAAAAAATGAACCTGCTCTAAATCTTTTTGCAATAATCTATCCATTTATGTTTTTCCAGAAAATTGCACTTACTAGTTATGACATAGCAAAAGATCTTTGGCTCAATGTCTGATTACTCCTTGGCCGAGCTTTCTTCATATTTATAATAATTAATTGCATCAACAGATCAGTTTCGAATATTTCCATGATTTTCTGTAGCACTGACACGTTTTTGCTCTTTTTGCACTCTTCTCTGTGTGTTTTGTCACACGTGGTGTAACCAGATAAACTTAAAAAATGATGACTGGAAGCAAGTTTATTTGTTTTGAAAAAGGCACGAAAGTCTTAAATGTAACTCACAAGAAGGTAATCCTGGAGTGTCAAGTGTTACTTCCTTGAGAGATGAATTATTGTTGCATAATTAGAGACATGTATCTGTATTCGGCACAAACGCCGATTGGTGGAAGCTACTGGTTGGCTTGCAAGGAACTTGTAAAGGTAAATATATACATGTATGTGTGTGTACAAAGAATGCTCCTGTCACCTTTCAGCCCTCATAGAGGTGTAGCACTTTGTCGGAGGAGCAGCCAACTAACTAATTATTCGCACCTCGAACATCCAAGACGTTAGTTCTCATTCAGGAGGCCTCCAACTAATCTGTGATTTATTTCTCAATATCCAGGACACATGATGCGCTTCAGCCACTTCAGCAGCCTTTTTCACATACTTGTGGCATTTCCATGCTATGTTGTCTACACCCCCTATTGTGTTACGCTCCTACTGAATAGTTGCATTCATCAAATATTTATACACAAGGAATGCCCACTGAGGCTGTATTAAAGATTACAGGGTTAGTAGAGATATGTATATCACTTGCTTCGGCAGTATCACGCAGATTCAATTGATATTCTGCTGGCATTTATCATTCCTGAGCTCCTGATGTATAGACATCTTCCTGATTGCGTCCACTTGAGATCTATTGTAAATTAATTTGCAAATACACAATTTAAGGATAGATTTTGATGTGTACATTAGAACTGTATTTATTGAACCATTTCAAGAGGATGCCTTCTTTTGCCACCATGCTATGTCCTCTCTTTATTTTCACTACTTTGCACTTTAATGGGGAAAAAATGTCGCACAGCTATTTATGTGAACAAGGTGAAATGCAAAATGCATCATGAGCTGTCGATTTCGAAGAATACATTATTGGGAGATCTCATGAATTAATGCTGAATTCTAGGACATTTGAGGTGTGACATATATTTACATCTATATATATATATATTTATTCACTGAAAAAAACACAGGTTTCAGGAACGTTATAGTTAGGAATTAGCATTTAAAAAACCTTAGATATTCACTGAGGAAACCACACATTTCAGGGACGATATAATTAGTCTGACATTCCACTCGTACAAAACCAGAGAACTTAAGCCGTTATAGTTAGCTGAGCTTACTATAACTCGCGCCCCCACAATGCACTGCTGATGACGTCACATATTACATCACTCATGACATGGTCAGTGACATCACTTTTGACATCACTGATGACATCTCAAATGACATCAATGATGACATCACTGATGACATCATCCTGTGAGTGTGTTTCTAAAAAGTTTAAGAATGTGATATATATATATATCTATATATATATATATATATATCTGCAACTGCTACTCCAATTTTCAATGGGAAGTCCGCACTCGAGGTGTAAGTATTCAATAATAATTTATTTTCACTTCATATTAGTAAAATCAGCAGCTTGATATTAATGAAAACAAAGATGTAGAAAGCAGCAGCTTGACTTCAGGACGCGTTGCAACTGTCTGTGCAGCCTTTATCAACTGGTTGTGAATGCTGCCCATAGTTAAGTACTTGCACATGGGTTTGAATTCGACTGAAATAGTAAAGATACTTCCGTGCCCTACACCACATTAATTGTTCATGATTCCTGGCCATTGCCTTTTAATTAATCACTTCAACAAACGTCCTCGTGTGGTGTAAGCAAATTTAAAAACCACTCTGTGCAAAAATGTAAAATGGAAAACACCGCATTCATTCGAGTTGCTGCAAAAAATAGTTGCAGTCACTGCCCTGTTATTGTTTAAGTTACATCCTCACCACTCGGCCACTGCCTTCCGTATATATATATATATAAATACCACTGAAAAAACCATAGGTTTCAGGGGCGTTATAGTTATTTGGACATTTCACTCATACAAAACAATAGAAATTTCCCCGTTATAGTTAGTTCAGCTAACTATAACTCGCGCGCCCGCAATGCACTGCTGATGACTTCACATATTACATCACTCATGACATGGTCAGTGACATCACTCATGACATCACTGATGACATCTCAAATGACATCACTGATGACATCACTGATGACATAATCCTTGTGATAGAGTGGCAGACCTCTTCTCACCCTAATATAACCTTTGATACACACACTCAAAAATACAAACTAACATTTTCAAAACAATGGACATACCAATACCAGTTACAACACACCTATTCAGTAATTCCAAGATCTACACACACATCCACTCATTCACCAACAGTCCCTATACAGTCACTCATACATGTACTCACTCATCATATGTACTCATACACCTATACATCCTGTTACACACCGCCACTCATCCATAGAGTTACTCACACACATAGTCACACATGCAAACAAAGTATCAAACATCCATTTACTTGCATTTACAGTTATACACACACTACCACACTTACTTCTACAGAAACTTACACATACTTACTCTCTTAAACAATCACTTATAGAAACACCTACTTATTTGTACAGGAACTCTTCCAATCTCTCACTCTCACATATACTCACTTATATACACCAATACTCACATATACTAGTTTAAAACATATGTAGTTACTCATAAAGACACTATTGAGACAGTCATTCACTCACTAACACACCCATACACATACTCATCCACCTATACAGTCCTGCACACATGCTGTCTTCAACACATACAAACAGTGAGTCACTCATTCATGCATCTATGCACTAAGTAATACCCCCACCGAACCATACAGACACTCAGACACTCATACTGATACTCAAAAAACCAACTAATAACCCATATAGACACTCATGTAGCTACTCACCAACCCATGCAGCCACTTATACACAAAGTGAGAGACTGATACATATATTTTCATATTTAAACATTACTCACTAACCCATGTATTCACTAAGATACACTTAGTCAGTTATACAATCAATTTTACAAAAACAAATCATCCATTTAGACACTTATATACCCATTTATTCTTCCATCGACCTTGAGATATACATATATAAAACATATTTAATTTTCAGAAAAACACACATTCACTGGATGATGTCATCAGTGATGTCATCAGTGATGTCATTTGAGATGTCATCAGTGATGTCATGAGTGATGTCACTGACCATGTCATGAGTGATGTAATATGTGACGTCATCAGCAGTGCATTGCGGTGCGCGCGAGTTATAGTTAGCTGAACTAACTATAACGGGGAATTTCTATGGTTTTGTACGAGTGAAATGTCCAACTAACTATAACGCCCCTGAAACCTATGGTTTTTCAGTGAATTTCTAAGGTTTTTAAATGCTAATTTCTAACTATAACTTGCCTGAAACCTATGGTTTTTTCAGTGAATTTCTAAGGTTTTTTAAATGCTAATTTCTAACTATAACATGCCTGAAACCTATGGTTTTTTCAGTGAATATATATATATTTATTATACTATGTATACATGTGAAAATGTCTCGGTCCCCTGTTTGCCTCGGTGGCACGGAAAAAATGGGTGGAACTGACGTCAGCACACCGACGAGGTCCTCTTATGGCTCCGATGACGTCATACGGTGTCGCGAGCGGAGCCGTGCTCGTTGACGTGGGAGAGCTAGGAAAGAATTTCCGTGGAATGCTGGTGCAGGGGATATTCACCTAAGTGTTGAGGCTAGTCCTTTGGGAGCAACTGTTTATGTTGCCACTCCAGAAATCAAAACCAGTGATCCGAGGGCAGAGGCCCTGCAGATGGCACACGAGGTGGGGTGCCCAGTCGCGTGCACCGGCGGGGCAGCGAAGTGACAAGCACCACAACCCACAAAAAAGGTAACAAGGGCACTGAATAACACAGGATCTTCTCTTTGTATCTGGCAGGAACAACGAAGTTAAAATGCCCTAGTACCAAAATGTAGAATTAGTGCTACAACGGTCTTCAAGAGGACCTGCGATGCCGCTTCTGCCTCCCGTACCCTCGAGGCAGCACATGGGTCACGCGGTACGATCATACTGCGGTGGGACGCACACTCGTTGACCTCTAATGGCACTGCTCCACACTTCAGGGAGGACGCTTTCCATTAGCTATGTTTTCTGATGACATGTCGCGCCGGCCCCGTCCAACAACAGAACTCCTTTAGATCCAAACAGAAGTGAAACCAGGCCACGCGGACACTTTCACAATACAACAGCCGGGAATGCACTTTTCGGTAAAAAAACCACATTCCTTCCTCCTAATTAATCAAATAAACGTCTCACTGAAGAACAGGGGCCAGCTTCGATCGGTAAACAGCAGTTACAATGACTTTTTTACTTTGCGATACCATTACAACGCATGCATTACCACGCATGCGTTGTACATCACGAAGTCATTACTACGCATTTTTAGAACGCATGGTCATTTACCACGCATGCCTTTACAACGAATTTTGTTGTAAAGGTATGTATGGTAAATGACCATGCGTTCTAAAAAACATGTAGACGATCCATGTCGTTGTAAGGAAACAGAGGCTGTTCCGTTTCCTCACAACGACGTGCACCGCCCCTCAGACATGACGTGAAGCAGGAACCACGAGGAGAGAGGAACCATGAGGAGTGAGAGGTAAGGGGGATTGGGCATGGGGTGGGGGTTTCTTTTCTAGGGTTTAGGGTAGTGCAGTGGTGTTTGGGTGGTGTAGGGGGTCGTGCTGGGTGTAGTGTTTTAGGGTTTAAGCTAGTGCAGTGGTGTTTGGGTAGTGTAGGGGGTCGTGCTGGGGGTAGTGTTTTAGGGTTTAGGGGAGTGCAGTACTGTAGGGGGTCATGCTGGGGGTAGTGTTTTAGGGTTTAGGGTAGTGCAGTGGTGTATGGGTAGTGTAGGGGGTCGTGCTGGGGTATTGTTTTAGGGTTTAGGGTAGTGCAGTGGTGTTTGAGTAGTGTAGGGGGTCATGCTGGTGGTAGTGTTTTAGGGTTTAGGGTAGTGCAGTGGTGTTTGTGTAGTGTAGGGGTCATGCTGGGGGTAGTGTTTTATGGTTTAGGGTAGTGCAGTGGTGTTTGGGTAGTGTAGGGGGTCGTGCTGGGGGTAGATTTAGGGTTTAGGGTAGTGCAGAGTTGTTTGGGTAGTGTAGGGAGTCGTGCTGGGGGTAGTGTTTTAGGGTTTAGGGTAGTGCAGTGGTGTTTGTGTAGTGTAGGGGGTTGTGCTGGGGGTAGTGTTTTAGGGTTTATGTTAGTGCAGTGGTGTTTGGGTAATGTAGGAGGTAGTGCTGGGGTAGTGTTTTAGGGTTTAGGGCAGTGCAGTGGTGTTTGTGTAGTGAAGGGGGTCATGCTGTGGGTAGTGTTTTAGGGTTTAGGGTAGTGCAGTGGTGTTTGTGTAGTGTAGGGGGTCGTGTTTTAGGGTATAGGGTAGTGCAGTGCTGTTTGGGTAGTGTAGGGGGGTCATGCTTGGGGTATATTTAGGGTTTAGTGTAGTGCAGTGGTGTTTGGGTGTGTAGGGAGTCGTGCTGGGGGTAGTGTTTTAGGGTTTAGGGTAGTGCAGTGGTGTTTGGGTAGTGTAGGGAGTCGTGCTGGTGGTAGTGTTTTAGGGTTTAGGGTAGTGCAGTTATGTTTGGGTAGTGTAGGGTGTCGTGCTGGGGTTAGTGTTTTAGGGTTTAGGGTAGTGCAGTGGTGTTTGGGTAGTGTAGGGGGTAGTGCTGGGGTAGTGTTTTAGGGTTTAGGGTAGTGCAGTGGTGTTTGTGTAGTGTGGGAGGTCATGCTTGGGGTATATTTAGGGTTTAGTGCAGTGGTGTTTGGGTGTGTAGGGAGTCGTGCTGGGGGTAGTGTTTTAGGGTTTAGGGTAGTGCAGTGGTGTTTGGGTAGTGTAGGGAGTCGTGCTGGTGGTAGTGTTTTAGGGTTTAGGGTAGTGCAGTTCTGTTTGGGTAGTGTAGGGTGTCGTGCTGGGGGTAGTGTTTTAGGGTTTAGGGTAGTGCAGTGGTGTTTGGGTAGTGGAGGGGGTAGTGTTTTAGGGTTTAGGGTAGTGCGCCCAACCAGCCACAATATCCGTGGACAAAGGGGATCCTGACTCTTTGGAATGCTCCGTCAATTGAATAATTTGGGTCAAGGGCCCTACCACGTCCAAGGCCTATCAATTCCTTTCTTGGAATCCCTCATATACTTGGAGAAAAAGGTACATAGTTTCTCATCAATTTCAGGCGTGTGTGCCACCTTCCCCTTCAGTGAGGGCCTGGGGCATTCTCCCCTCATCCTATTCCTGACCTCCCTTTCAAGGGGTTGATGGATTTTCCCCACCACATACTCTGCCACTTTGGCGTCAGGTGTCTACTCTGCCGACCTAGGATGGTAAATTTGGGTAGGCTCGAACATGTCCGAGTGGACCCCGTCCCCAACCGGGCACTGAGAGGGGTGGGACTCTGGACGCCAGGGACGCCCCGAGTCCTTATCCTCATCGGCGGAGAAATCGTCCTCCGATACACCCTCTCCCTCTAAGGGAAACCCGCCATCGGGGTCTACAATAGTGGTGACAGTGTCGCAATTTTCTCCGGGCCTCTCCTCCTCCCGGCAGGGTGCATGTTTTAGCGTTCGCGCACTCTTGAGGAAGGTCTCCGTAAGTTTATCAAATCCTTCCAAGTGCCCCGCGTTATGCTTAACGGCCCTTTTATTCCCCATCTGGGAGCTACTTGGACCCGCCACCACCAGATCTGGGTCACTGAACACCCCAGGGATGCTTTTCGCCAGCTTATCAACCTGATCCCTAAGAGGAGCCAGCGCCCTAGAAATAGCCAGAGAGAGGGCTTGGTCCACTGCTGGAGGGAGAAGTTGGGGGCCATTCCTCCTCCACTTCCTGGTAGGAGGAGTAAAAATGGTCTTCTGGAGAAGACATGATAGCAGAGGGTGTGAGCACAGAACAAATGCCCTTAAAATCCTTAAGACAGCCCCTCGCCGGTGCTCCAACAGCTGGGCTTTCCCCGAAGCTGTTATAAGAATAGACTGAGGCGCAATACCAATTACCACCACCAGGTGGCGATGGTCACTAACGTGGCCGTGTGGGGAAATCACCGTGTAGCGGTGTCAAAATTAGGCGAGGGTTGGTCGGGAATCAAGCGGACACTAAAGGAGTGACCGGATTCCCAAACGCGCGTAAAGACCAGCGGGAGCGCTCGACGGAGTGCCTCGCTCGGACCAGACGCGCCTGACAGGATCTCACCGCGCGCAGAGCACACAGCGGGAGAAACTGCGAGGGGGAGAATGCGCTCGGGCAAGAGCCTGCTGCGCAGGGAATATGAAACAATACCAAGGCAATAATGCTAATAACGTGCACAAGAAACCGCTATACAAACAGCAACAACGTCAGATTAAGCCAAGAATGTAAGGAATGCACTTAACTGACGAGCAGTGAAGAAAGAGGAAGCGGAAGGGACGTCACGATATTATATACGATGGACTGTGATATGATTGGACTATAGTTGCCTTGGAGACTACCCCCTAATGGTTCATGGGTTGTGTATTCTTTTGTTTAATGATTGTTGTGTTACGTTTTCTTTGAACTGCTATGCAAATAAAGTGAGGAAAGATATGCATAATCCTCGCCTCCGTCCTGCCATAGAATTCATTAAACTTTATTTGATCTGATTTAGAAACATAGATCATAAAAGTGTACATAAAAACAGTAAATCCTCTTTCCTAATACAATACAGTGAGAATTAATTAAAAACCAGTAGGTAAAAACGGGTGTTACAAAGCCCGGTTCAGAGCAACTTCAGGTTAACAGAATCGTAAAGTTCAATGTTTCGCAAGATCAATCTCATGTACTTCGTGCAAAATACGCAATAAGGGGTCCAAGTAAGATGTAACGCTCCAATACCTGACCAGTTTGCACTATATAAAACTGCAGAAAAACTAAAAATAAAAAGTGTTTTGCACACTTCTGTCATTGGGCTATATGTGGGCTACATCTGGGTGATATTTGTGCTACATTTGGGCTCTTTTTTCTCTGGTGGCCATCTTGGGAGACTTATTTGTTATGAAGTTTCCTAATTCCGTCATTTACTGCAGTCTCCTCAGTAGGAAATGCTTTCAGTTTTTTACTTTGATTCCATCAAGAAGGCATTCAGATGTGTCACACATTTGCCATAAATTCAGAATGTTAGCACTCTAGTTGTTCATTAGATCACTGTAGTAAAGCTACTGCTCACAAGGGAGTTAACTGGAAGTCTACTGCTGGTATTGAAAGTGATTGTTTCAGTCTGCATGTCAGAATTTTCTAATGAAATAGAAGAGGATTTGAGATCTCACTTAAAACATGCCCTAAATGTTCTTTCTGCAGCACTAACCATAATTTCTATGGCAAAATGAACCCCCTCATTGTGTTCCTTTTTAAATTAAATGTTTTAAGTGTTACCAGTTTATTCCAATCAAGATGGCTTCAGGTGTGCCATACTTTTGTCATAAGTAAGACTGTTAGCGCTCTAGTTGTTCTTTAGAACACTCTGGAAAGCTGCAGTAGAACACAAAGGTATCAACTGACAGGCTGCTCCTGTTGAAATATAACAGGAAGATATTTGAGATCTCACTTAAAACATGTCGTAATTTTTCTTTCTACAGCACTAACCATAATTTCTATGACAAAATGAACTCCCTAATTTTGTTCATTTTTAAATTAAATGTTTTAAGAGTTACCAGTTTATTCCAATCAAGATGGCTTCAGGTGTGCCATAATTTTGTCATAAGTAAGACTGTTAGCGCTCTAGTTGTTCTTTAGAACACTCTGGGAAGCTGCAGTAGAACACAAAGGCATCAACTGACAGGCTGCTCCTGCTGAAATATAACAGGAACATATTTGAGATCACACTTGAAACATGTCCTAATTTTTCTTTCTACAGCACTAACCATAATTTCTATGACAAAATGAACCCCATCATTTTGTTCCTTTTTAAATTAAATGTTTTAAGTGTTACCAGTTTATTCCAATCAAGATGGCTTCAGGTGTGCCATACTTTTGTCATAAGTAAGGCTGTTAGCACTCTAGTTGTTCTTTAGAACACTCTGGGAAGCTGCAGAAGAACACAAAGGCATCAACTGACAGGCTGCTCCTGTTGAAATATAACAGGAAGATATTTGAGATCTCACTTAAAACATGTAAATTTTTCTTTCTACAGCACTAACCATAATTTCTATGACAAAATGAACCCCCTCATTTTGTTCCTTTTAAATTAAATGTTTTAAGAGTTACCAGTTTATTCCAATCAAGATGGCTTCAGGTGTGCCATAATTTTGTCATAAGTAAGACTGTTAGCACTCTAGTTGTTCTTTAGAACACTCTGGGAAGCTGAAGTAGAACACAAAGGAATCAACTGACAGTCTCTGCCCTTGTTGGATGTACATGTTTTACTGAGAATGTCAGACTTCATTCTCACATGACTGAGAAAGATAATGTGAAGTTACAGAAAATATGCTCTCATTTTAGCTTCTGGAGCACCTTCCAAAACTGTATGGGACAAGCATGTGAAAATAGTTTTCTCTCAAACATGATTCATGATATCCCAACAGAAGGTTTTTCACAGGGTAAAATCACCTTAGAACACACCACAATTCCTGAAATTAGTATGGTACCATCAACAAATGAATTCTAATGTAACTAAAGTCTGTTATCACCCATAGTTCTCCTTTTGGTAACCCTCAAAATCTTCGATTCACTACAATGCATTTCAATGGGGTACTATCATTTATATTGGTCCCAAGATGGCTGCCAGCAATTCCAGGATGAAGTGCTGACAGCCAATCAGATCTCACGATGACATGTGTGGTTAGGCTCCGCCCAGATATATATGTGTTTTCTTTTTCAAATTTCTCAGGAACTACTGAACGGATTTACAACATTTAAGCAAAAGGCACGACTCTGAACCAAGGGCTACCCTTTTGCCAAATTTGGTGTAATTCCGTTTAGCAGTTCGGGCTGTAGCTGCGATGAAAGGTTCCTATGGAAAATTGCATGGGGAAAACATGTTTTGGGACCCCCCTTTTTTCTCGGCCCCCGCTTGCCGAATCACCCCGAAAATTTTTAGGATAGGAGCGGGCCATAAGTTTTGAAAATTTCGCGAAGATTCGTCAACCGGCGCCAAAGTTATTTCAAATAGAATGTTGTGGATTTCCTATGGAAAATAGGTCCTAACTATAACTATCTACTGGCGACCGCCAGTAGATATATATATATATATATATATATATATATATATATATATATATATATACATACATATATATATATATATATATATATATATATATATATATATATACATACATATATATATATATTCCTCTCCCCGCCACAATCCTTCGGAAAAACGAGTGCAGACTAAGGGTGGGCGGAATTTGCGTAGTCGCGTTATGCAAATCTTCGCGAAATTGCTAACAAATTCTGCGAGCTCGCGGAAATTCCGCGAAATCGCGGAATTGCTTGTCCCGTCCGTTCGCGATGTGTTTTTGCGTGCTCGCGGGGAAATATATCGCTAACTTGCCCATGCGGTCGCTAATGGGCACGGCCATCTTGTTTTCACTTGTCCCGCCCGCTCGCGATGGTATTTCCTGTTCTGGGTCGCGTATTGCATGCTCCCGCCCGTTCGCGATAAGAGTTTCCTGTTCGGGAACGCGTATTACGTGTTCGTGACGCTTTTTGCGTGCTCGGGGGGGAAATATCGCGCGAACTTGCCCATGCGGTCGCAATGGGCGCGGCCATCTTGTTTTTCACTCTATTTCTATGGTTCTGGGCCTGCTTTTCAATCCTCCCTCTATCTTTTCAATCCTTTGTTTCTGTAAACTTATTTTGGGTCTTTTTTGTTTATTATCTATCTCTCTATTTTCCTGATTCTATATTTTGAGTTTCTCTCTACTTTTTGTGTGTTTTTAACTACTTTTTCACACTTTTTCTATTACCTGCTTTTTCATTTCTTTTACTTACTTTATTTAATTCCTACCTTTTCTTTTCCGTCCCCGCCTACCCAGAACCATGGCAAAGGGCCACAGCCACAGGGCTCGAAGTCGGAGCCAGAGCCGCGACCGCCTTCCTTGCGGAAGACGGCGCCAAAGAGGGGTACAGGCACGGGCCTTATTCAATGAGGCGGAGGTGGCCGCACTGGTTTTTTTGTTCAGCGCCACCTCCCCTTAACCCTGGCAGCAGGCGGCAGGCCTGGGTCCGGGTACGGGCTCCGGGAGCGTCGGCAGCGGTGGGGCAAGGTGCGGCGGGCAGTGTTTCGCTGCTCTGGTGTCCGGCGCACACAGAATCAGCTGACGCACCGGTGGTCCGATACTCTGGACCGGGAGCAGGACCTGCTGGACCTGCTAGGAGTGGAGGTCCCGGTGCTTGGTGAGTAGCTATTTAATATTACAACTTTGTGTTCTTCTGCTCTGTGTTATATATTGCGAATATTTTTTTTTTTCCGACCAGCAAGAATGCTGCTGTTTACATTGCAGGTAAATTACGTTTAAAAATCTGTGATTGTTATGACACAGGCGCTCGGCGCTACTAATCTTACTTGTTTGCAACTTTGCGCTCGCTTGGCCTGATGATTATGTAAGAGTTTACTTTAGAGAACTTAAGTGATGTAATGCTAGAGAGAGTAGTCCTTCCTTTGTCCTCGTGCCACTAAGAAGGGATAGTGGTGGATTGATAGGTTTAGTTACTTATTAGTTGGTAATTTGTAAGTTGTGTGCGTGACGCATCCTCTGTCACGTCACGGGCTGCTGAGTGATGCTTACCCCAGTCCTTAGCAGAACCTTTTGTAGTTTGTTTACTGAGTGTTAATAGGCTTATATCATCACTAGCAGAACATCAGCAGCAACCAGCCAACAATTTGGTGTATGCAAAAATGTATGCATGTGTCCTCCATCTATGCATTTTGAGGACTAAAATAAATGGAAATGCAGACTTACTGAACAATTGGCCAGTCTGGATTGCAATAGGTGGGCTAGGTCAGGTGGTAGTTAGGCTTGCTAGACGGTCCGTGAATCTCGCAATACTACCAGTCGATCAGATAGGTCAATTTTATTGCAATTTTTGTAACCAAAAATGTTTTTGGTGCCTATTTTAAAATATTTTATTTATTTCACACCAAACTTTAATTTTTGTCTCTTTCTTTATGAAATCTTACATGATCAGCAGCACCCAGGGGCAAGAAGACGGGGTCGCAGGCGGTGGGCCCAGAAGATCTGGAAGATGCCTCCCAGGGATAGGACCGCTCCTCTATCGAGGGCTCTGCTGCTGGCCCCAGTAAGTCCACCAGTGGTTAATATTAATAATTATATTTCCAAAACTTTTCCTCCACCTTATTTTTTCCGAACTATTATTTCGGTATCCTAATTCGAATTTTTACAAAATCTTCTTTGCTCTATAGTATCTGTTTCTAAATTCTTGTTATCCCTGCCTCTAACTGCGTCTGCTATGACTCTCTGTACTACTACTATTAGTCTGTCTGTAGCTAAGCTTGCCCAGTTGACCACTCTTTATTTCAAATATTTTAAATAAAACTCATTCACCAATAGCTATAGCCATTGAGTTTGGGTTGTCCTCTTCTACTACTTCTAGTCTTCTTATTCTTGAGGCTTTTTGACAATTCCCACCAAGAAAATGCCCAACCACATTTTAGAATTTTAGATAGGATAGGACATACTACTACTGTTGTAGGGATTCTGCACATACAGAACTTTGCACAAGAAAATAGGACGTTGGTGATGGGAGGTTGGACCTTCCTCACACCTCAATCGGAAGCCACCACAATCCCCTGACCGACTAGTTATAGTGTCTCATTACTCCGAAACGCCCCCCAAAATACCCAATGAGTAGACAACCCAGACAACATAACACTCCCAACCTCTGTCGCGGAAGCAATGCACACCCTTTGCTCACTCTTGTGTAAGTCCACACCAAATACCACCGAGTCTATGTAAGTTCAAAAGGTTTCTTTTTATTTCCAACTGACAAGCTCTGTATGTTGTATAATGCAGCAGCAACAGCAAAATGTATAAGATTAAAACAATAAACATTGTTACAGTTAGTTAGACTTACAAGTTACTTACAACTACAAGTCCATAGAAGCCAAAGGCGAGATCATGATAACTGAACAGTGGTGGGCGAACCACCCTCCCCATGGTAGGAATCTAGTTTATATAAAATTCTAAATGGAGATGTGAGAATTCTGGGGAGCCCTCACCTCAGAAGAACCTAGTAGTGGTTACATCATAAGCTCTGCAAAGCTCTGGTTCTTCTTATAAGTGAATCTTCCGTCTGTAATGAGAAAAATGGTGCGCGTTAGTATAGTGCAAGCATTTCTCAGTCGTGCCAAAAGTGCTGTTTTTTTATGGATAAGCAATATGGACTAACACCATAACTCCATAACAAAGTCGCTTGTTTTTCGACCTTGTACGCAGTGCTCAGACAGTAGCAGTATGAGCTCATGTGGCCTCAAAGGCGTATTTCACAACAAGCTGCGAGGTAACTTGCGCAAAAATAAAAGACAGAGCTAAAATGGTTGCATGGCTCGGGGTAACTTAGCAAAGACTAAAATGACCCTAGGGACCATATAACACTACTAGTGTCTACTCTACTACCTGATTTATACTAGTGATGTATGTTGTATATGTATTAACTTTTTTTCATTCATGCTAGTGAAAAATAGGGGGAGGTGTATATGGCATCTGAAAAATGTGTAATGTTTTTTCTAGGCGTACTACCGACCACCAGTACCGGGGCCAGCGGTGAAGGTGACGCGGCCGCTGAGGGTGCAGGCGATGCGGCAGTTGGAGTAGCTGCAGGGGGTGAGCCAGCAGCAGTGGCGGGCGGTGGTAAGTTATATTCCTAATCCTAACTTATTGACATTACACTCGCTGCAAGGGTGTAATGTAAACTGTACTGTTGAGACTTAAGTAAGAAGTAGTTGTGAACGCCGGTTGAAGAAGACACCCTTTACTTAGCAGCATTAGCAATAGCATTAGCGACGGGAGTCTACTGAGAGTAACCAATGGCCTCTATCGGACTTCAACTCAGCTGTGAAATTTTTATGGAGAAGACTAAAAGTCTGATCAGATGACCTTGATGGATGGGTTGAACGAAAAGGGAAAGAAGGGTGGAAGGAGGAAGGACGGGCGAGATTTTATATTTATGACTGGCAGAGAAGGATACGTGGCATGCATGCATAGGTGTGTGATATGAATCAGATGCATGGGTGGTGGAATGCCTGAAACTCCCACAAATGTTCGAGGCCGAGGTAGTGGGAGGATAGATACATACCACAAATGTTACGTACTGTGCTTGCTAGTGCTACTGTGCCACTATGTGTAGAATGTATTTGTCTGACTGCTTTGCTAAGAGTATATTTTACAATAGTCTTGTTTTTCTTCTTGATATAGCTACTCCTAAAGTCAACAGGAAGGAGTTGGCAGCCAAGGCCCGGCGCCGTAAGCTGGAGGCCATACAGGCCGAATACCGGCGCCTGGTTCTTCTAGAGGAGGAGGAGGACGGCAGCAGCTGCAGCCTCCTCCAATGCCCGGGCCCCAGACACCCTCCCCAGTCTTACGGCGTCACCGCCTGTCAGCCACCCGCCGCCACACAGGAAGAAGCACTGCTGCCCACCCCCACTGTGGATGCAACTGCCGCGCGCTGAAGCACCGCGTGGCCCGCCTGGAGGAGCGCATCCGTGTCCTGGAGAGGCGAGCCCGCTGAGACCCCGTTTATTTATTGCCCCTTTTTTATATCTTATTTGGGTGGGTGGGAATCGGGCGTTGGGTTTTGGACTTTTGGACATTTGTTGGACTTTTCGTTGCGGGACATGAACATTGGTTGGGGTTAGGGAGAGGGTGGGTCAGGTGTTGTGGGATTTTTTTACATAGTTTATTTTTGTTAGGGTATTAAATTACATATTTAGACTTAATATACGATGTGGTTAATGTTTTGTGGGTGGGGTTACTGTTTTACGTCACACGGTTTCCTTGCTGGTGCAGTGCCACAGCCAGTGTTTGATTTAAATAATTGGCTGAGTTACTAAGACACAAACAGACAGATGCGGTACCCATCACTGAGGGACTTGTCCTACTAGTACTGTCAGTCTCTCCTGATAATCTATGCATTCTGCAACTGGACTCAAAGGGGTGTGTGAAATAGAATTAATGAAAAAAATCCGTTATTAATTATGCCTCACCCAAACCTCTTCTCTTACCTGTGCTTGATGTTTAACTTGGGCATGGCGATGGCTGCATGGTGGCGATGGTTTTCTTTCCCAACATGCCATGGTTGTGGTGGTAGTAGTAGTAGACCCTGGCAGTAGCACTTGCAAATAAAAGAAAATGAGACAGTCAGTCGCCTGAGAGAGACTGTGGGAGGAGTAGTAGAACAAAGTACAGTACGGAACTTACTGCCAAACAATAATATGCCAAAATACAAGGAAACATAATGGTTGCGGGGATAGCCTAGTACATAGAGTTACAAACTCTAGCTGTGTCGAGTCACTCGACTAGGCCTACAGTACACCGTGGTCCGTGACTCGACACAAGCGTAACCGTTAGTGCTGTTTCGGACGATGACAACAAATCCAATCTATGATGGCAATTAATGCTGATGGATTCGGTTCCTTTGGTAAAAAATCCCAAATATACTGCTCATAGGAGGGTGGGCAAGCAGAAGAAGATCTGCGCCCTGCCTTGAAAATGCATTTATGTTGCTTTAGCCACATCCGCCCCAGCAAGCGTGTGATAAATTATTGGTGTACATTTAATTTAGTCACACCTCAATAAGCCACACAGCCCGGGGAAGAGGGTTAGGGTTTGATGAATGGTTGGGAAGGGGGTTTTGGGAAAGGTTTGAGAAAGAAAAACAGTACGCATGGACAACAACAAAACACAATCTTGGCAGACAACCATATCCATAAATCAGTTAAGTGAGAAAAAGGAAATGCATGCATGATGATGATAACTTGATGGTTAATGATATTACTAACTACTACTACTAGACAATTAGACAGTACAGGGCAGCAGTATATTATGCAATTTGCCTTGCCTGTCTGCCCTCAGAGAGACCCGAATTACATACAGTTTCTGTTCTGTTGTACCGGCCCGGGCTTAAAGATAGCAAAGAAAAGTCCAAAAATGCTGTAGGGATGAATTGAATTATATAAGCAGAGAGCAAACATAACAACAACAACACACAGTAGTAATGATTGAAGACAAAAAAGAATCGAAATTTAAAAGATGATGAAAGTTGATACTGTTACTGTATGTTATCCTGGTCAAAATGGGGAGTTGCATCTCGGCGTTCGTCTTGGTCCTCCATTCCATGGACGCTCCGGCCATCAATCTTGGGTGACGCCACTGCCTGCCTGGCACATGTAGATTCATTGGTAAGGTAAGTGAGAGTTGTTTTCCCAGTGTAGCACAGGGTAAGGGCCGGCCTGTAATTGCAGATGGGAAAACCAAAGGGATATTGAAAAATCAAGTAGAAAAAAAATGCCTAAATTACGGTGGAGTGCAACAAGAACACTTTCAGAGGCGGCATGGATTTGGATACATCATGTCTACTCTAGTCTGTTTCCAGCATTAACCTCCAACAACAACAGGACTGAGCAGGCCCACGGCACCCGTGACACATCCTCCATTTAGCGTACCTTTTTGACAGAGGCAGACAAAGCAGATATACAGCAACATAGCATTTTACAAATTAAGTGACTAAATCAATGCCCCGCTGTCAGTCATACCATACCACCACACTCGACTCCACCACTACACAGACATGTAGGTCTGCAGTGGTTGTTGTTGACTTGGTTACCTTGTAATGCACTCATGAAACGCACTGAGTTATTCCATCAATCATCTCGGATCGTACTGAGTGACTGGAGTGCGAAGAGATAATGTCACTGTGGTCATCATCATGGTGTGTTGTCCAACTCAGTGTGCAGTAGTGTACAGATTGAGTCCCCTTTCCATATTCAAAATGCAATGGATCGGCCTGCAGTAGAAGTAGAAAATTGTTATTGAAAAACAAGATTGGAAAGAAACATTGCATTGGGTTACTTTTAGTGTGTAGATTAGATAATAGTACAAAATGAATTACCTTCATGCACTACAAACAACAACAACACAAATCACTCAGTCAGCGTCCAATGCATGTCATCATTCATTACCTGTTCCTTCTCATCTTCAGTTAATGGGCAGTCTGTATCGGCTCGGAAAGGAGGATAGCTATAGTAGTCATCATCATGTTCCACTTCTTTTGGAGAGACTCAACGAGGCAAGATTTTAGTTTTCTTCGATTATGCTACATCCAATCATCATCTGGCTTGAGGGCAATAGATTTAGGTCGATTCAGGAGGATGGAGGAGCAGGACTCGGAGGAGTGGACTGAAATGCAGAGAGCTGAAACTCATAAGGCAATAAAATACGAAGACGGTGGTGATGGATTTGTTGTGATTTGAAGTTTCCAAACAGAAAGACAGACACAGAAATAGAAGTAAATAAGGGAGAACCACAGTAAGAACTGGAAGCCTAGTTGTCACCGTCAGGAAGTATAGCTCGTCCTCAAACTCTGGAGGTTCAACCAGAAGTAGGTAATCAGCATCCAACACGCTACTTCCATCACCTGAGCCGCTGTCCTCATCTTCCTGCGGTGATTCATGTATTGTGTAATTCGGTGGTATAAATTGCTGATTCATTTTGATCATGGTTAACCTCTCCACGTTTATGGGTGAGAGACTGGTCCTTTTCACTGTTACAATGGAACCAGCAGCACTGAAAACACGTTCAGAAGAGACACTTGCGATAGGGCAAGCCAGATAGTTGATCGCCAGCCTGCTGAGCACTGGCCATTGGCCCCTTTTGCCATACCAATACCGCAATGGGTTTTGATCAATGTAGACCTCTGTTGGGTCATCCAGGTAGGCCTGGACCATTCGGTCAATGTTCAGGGGTGCTAAACTTAGTGCGCCCTCTTTTGTCTTTGCATCAGCACTGGACCTAGCAAGTCCTTGCTGTAAATACCAATTCTGTGCCGTTTGTACTGGGGCTGATGATGATCCGGTTCTTGCTGTTGTCGATAGTGTTGGTGACAGCTGTGAACCAAATGCACTGCCCACAGGCTCTGAAGTTGAACTTGACGCAGGATGCCCTGCTGCAGTACTTGATGTGGGTTTGAGGCCTTTAATTACCAGCCGTTCATTTTCCAATGTACTGGCTGCCTCAGCTATCCAAGTTTTGTACCGGGCAACATCCACTTCTGAAAAAGGGAGTAATGTCTTACTGTGCAGTGCCGCTTTGTACCGTGGATCCAGAATTGTGGCACAAATGTAATGTTGTTGTGACAGAATCTTATTTTGCACCCTTGCATTTTCACTTAAGCGACATGATAAGCTCTCCGCCAACTGGTATGCTTCTTTTTTCCTCCACACCTATGTACGCTTCACACACCCTCTTCAGCTCTTGCTCTAGCATGTGCAACAATGGGATAGCTTGGCCCATAGTACAGTCCTCCTTGCTGACTTCACGTGTGAAGACCTCGAAAGGAAGAAGCATCTCTGTAAGAGATTTAACTAGGCACCATTGGTCCACCTGAAGGGTCATGCCTTTCACAGCAGCATCCGCCCTTTGCATGACATATTCATTGATTGGTCTGTACTGCTCAAACAGACGGTCAAGCATGTAATACGTTGAGTTCCAACGTGTTGCCACCTCCTGGATCAGTGCTTTGACTGGCATTCTATAGTCACGTTGAATGATCCTCAGCTGCTTCCGGGCTTTAAAAGAATGGCTGAAATGCGTGCATATTCTGCGGCAGGTGGTCAGTAAGTTGCTGACTATGGGTTCTTTTTCAGAAAGTCTTGAACTATAATGTTAATGCAGTGCGCCAAACACGGGACCCTGAAATACTTACCAAGCGTCATGGCCTTAAGTATATTACTGCCATTATCCGTGGCAACAAAACCAATGTGAAGCCCTCTGGGGCGCAGCCATTCAAAGACCTTGTTGTTAAACTCTTCCAAAATGTTTTCAGCAGTATGAGATTTCTCCATGGCGAACATGGCTATAGTTGCATGTTTCCGAGAAGCATTAAAAATTGCAGCTGTGTCAACAGCACCTACTTCAGATAGCTTGTCTCTAACCCCCACAAAGAGACCCAGTGTGCAGTGATGCACATGTAATCAGTGGCTTGGCAACTGGTCCACATGTCTGTTGTCAGGTGGATTTTGTGAACAGCACTCTGCTGCAAAGCTTGTCCAACCAATTCAAGCACATCGTGATGTAGTGCTGGAACAGCAACTCGGGCAAAATAGGACCGGCTGGGAACCTTCCATTTAGGGCAGATGGCTGACACAAATTCAAGGAAACCCACCCCTTCCACAAATGAAAAAGGGAGAAGGTCCAGCGCTAACGCTTTAGCCAGCTTCGCATTGTACAACCGTGCCGTTGGGTGGTTGCGTTGGTACTGCCCCTCCGACCTAAGCATGCTGTCAATGGTAGGCTGGAATATTTTCCTTAGTGGTGCACCTTTCTTCTTGAACCCAGCTAGGCTCAACGATGCTGCACTTTTGCTCATTGCAGTGCCCGGTTGCCTTGGTGTCTCATGTTGACTCTTACTACTGTGCCACTGAGATGTTGCTGAGGATGTGGGCGTTACCAGTACACTGCTGGGGGTAGGGCTAGAAATGTCTCCCTCTTGTTGACCTTCCACCGCGATCATATCTTCCCCTACTTCTTCATCCCCAACAACAGCAATGGGTCCAGTTTTACTTTTTGTAAGTGAAGTAGGTGAGCCTCCCACCTGATAGTGTGGTGTTTTTGAGATGACTTGTTTGTCCTCCGGTACCATAGTTTGTACCAAGCTTACCCCGCCTAACAGCCTGCCGACAAATTGAGCATATAGCAATGTTCTCCTCCTTACTGCTAACCGAAAAGAAGTCCCAAACTGGGGAGGAGAACTTTCTGCAGCTGCTGGAGGTGCCACTTTCAATACCAGATGAAATGGAGGGTGTGCATGGAATTTGACTCTGTGCACTTACATTACCACCACCTACTGAGGTGGTGGTTGAGCTTGATGTAGGTCCCTGCCGGGCCTTTGCAAAGGCAAATATGGAAGCTGGAGGTCGTGTTGGCGTTACCTGTGTTGGTGGTATCCGTGCTACATCCCTCGCAGCGATTTGGGATAGTCTAATAATGTTGGTCTCCATCTCCGCAGGCCCAGGAGTGATGTTCGTGATGACTGGCTCTTCATCATCATCACCCCCTCGTCTACATCTACCTCCATAACTGTAAGGCTTTCTGGAACCTTCCTTTTCACTAGCCTTGTCTTGTGGTGTGCATCACTCTCAGGCTGAGCTGGTGGCTTCCAAGTGGCATCTAGATCATCAGAAGCGGGGCTTGAAGAAGAAGTTGATGTACTAAGCCTCCTTTTCCTTGCTGGGGGTATGGAAGACACTGGATCTTCTGGAACAGTGGCTTGCTCCTCTTCGTCTGCAAAAGCTCGATTTCCTGAACTGCCCCTACTTCAGGTGGAACAGCTACTATTGTGGGCTGTGGTTCCGGCTGTGGTTCGCTGCGGCTGTGGTTCCGGCTGTGGTTGCGGTTCCGGCTGTGGTTGCGGTTCCGGCTGCGGCTGGGGTTGCGGCTGTGGTTCCGGCTGTGGTTGCAGTTCCAGCTGCGGTTCGGGTTGCGGCTGGGGTTGCCCACTTATCTGCTGAGTTTGCGCCTTTCGAGTGCGTGGATTGGGTACTACTTTGCGATAATGACATTTCAACATCACTGGTCGTTAGTAGACTGGCTACCTCTGCCACAGTCATGGGCTTGGGCCTAGGTTGCTGGGTTGGGGCCACTGATGCAGAGGTGCTGCTCCCAGCTTGGTCCCCGCTGGACACCGCTGCTGCAGGCGTAAGTTTTTTAACAAAAACACATCGGCCGGCACCCCAGTCTTGGCAAGTGCCACTTCCTTCTTCTCTCCTTCTTCTCACTGGCAACTTTCTTGCTACTGGAGGACCTGGTACCTTTCTTTGGGGCCATCTTCTTCAGATGTCAGCAGGACGCAGGTGCACAAGTTGCAGAGATGTCTGTGGTCACACGTGGACGTGACGCGCAGCAGGACTTCAGCCTGGCAGTACAACGGGTGATGATGATGATGATGACACCTCCTCCTCTGTCTTTTTGTGCACCTAAAAGCAAAGAAGCCAGGAGAAGAACATCAGTGAAATGTTGCATTTGTTGTTGTGGTTCAATTACTAGTAGTACAAACAAACAAATAAAAGATATAAATTAGTGTAGCCATTTGTGAGACTGTCAACAAGGGCTTTCATGGTATACTGTGTACACTGTCAGGACAACCAAAATACAAATGTAATAGAAGTGGACCCTGTTTGGCATTAAATTATTTGCTCATCACATCATTCAGGGAGCTGCAGCTGGCAAAGGGGATGGATGCAAGCAGTAAGCCAAGAGGAAAACCATGCAGGCCTAAATGGCAAAAGCAGCACACTTATAACTCCCACCAGAAATGGCCACCAGCCACATGGACACTCACAAATCACAAGCAACAAGCATGAGGCCTGGAAAACAATGTACTGAAACAGGCCTACGATAGCCAGGCAAAGGCTGCATGGTAAACCACACTGCTTTGCCTGTAATGCAATCAAATGCAAGAACGAAAATACACAGGGCTAAACAAGGCCTGCAACACACCACACAACTAAGGCATGTAACACACCCCAAAAAACAGAAATACACCCAAAAAATTAATCCACATTTTGCAATTCAATGCCATCCATGTGCCCTAAATGATGTTTAAATTCAACTGAACACACAAACAGTTCTTTTATGCACCCTGACTATCTCTGGGCCCACTGGATGGAAGGCCTGTTGGCAGATTAGGCTACAAGCTTGCAGGCCTATGGCAAAAGCACACTGCCTGGCTTCAAAATGGCCGCCAGCCTCATGGCCAGGCCCACAACAACAAGAAACTGAAGACAGACAATGCAGGCCTATGGCAAAAGCACACACTGCCAGGCTGCAAAATGGCAGCCAGCCTCATGGCCAAAAACACACTGCCTGGCTTCAAAATGGCCACCAGCCTCATGGCCAGGCCCACAACAACAAGAAGCCTAGGTCACAAAGGAAACACATGCAGGCCTATATGGCAAAAGCAGCACACTTATAACTCCCACCAGAAATGGCCACCAGCCACATGGACACTCACAAATCACAAGCAACAAGCAGGAGGCCTGGAAAACAATGTACTGAAAACAGGCCTATAATAGCCAGGCAAAGGCTGCATGGTAAACAACACTGCTTTGCCTGTAATGCAATAAAATGCAAAAACGAAAATCCACAGGGCTAAACAAGGCCTGCAGCACACCACACACAACTAAGGCATGTATTTAGCACACAGCCCAAAAACTGAAATACACCCAAAAATACACATTTGGCAATTCAATCCAATGCCATCCATGCCCCCTAAATGATGTTTGAAATTAAAAAATACATCACACAGCAAAGGAACAGTTGTTTCATCATGTTTCATCATGCACCCACCCATGACTAGCTCTGGGCCTACTGGCTACAGTGGCTACCCACCACTATATTTATTTTTAAAAATGATGAAAATTACAAAAATTGTAATTGCAGCAACTGCAATGACCCAATCAAACAACACCAACTTACTTGTAAAATCTCAAATCCAAAAATCCTCAAATCCAATGATAATGATGCAGCAGACACAAAGAGTGATCCTTCCAGCTCAAATCCAAGTGAAAAATGAACAGGAGATGGAGAAAGCACTGGGAGGAGCCTGCTGGAAAGGAACAGGAAGTAGTAGACTCTGTGGCACTTCCTCCCTCTCCCCCAAAAAATTGACAAAAAGGACACCCAAATATCAATCTGAGGTTTTTTTCCATGGAAATCATCAGTTTATAGAAGGTTTTATGCTGCTCGCGATATTATTCTTCTCCAGATTGAAAATTTTGCGTGTTCGGGATCGCAGGTTTACAAAGATTCCGCCGGAAACCGATGGCGCGCCCGAATGGCGTGTTCGCGACCACAATCTCTCTCGTGGTGCACGATGGCGCGACGAATGGCGTGTTCGCGATCGCACACTCTCGCGTTGTCCGATGGCGCGGCGAATGACGTGTTCGCGATCGCAAACTCTCGCAGGATCGCGCGGCCGGCTACCGAAATCTCGTGGCGCACGCGAACGAATAGGAAAACCCGTCGGCGAACGCAGGAATCCCGGTAAGTCATAATCGCGCGCGCTAGAATGCATTTTTAAAGCGCGAACAAGAAAATAATTCCACTTCGCCGCGGATCGCGGAATTGTTGGCAATTCCGCGTTCTCCGCGGAACGCGAAATTGCCTAAATTCCGCAAATTCCGCGAGCGGAGCGGAATTCAATGACCAGCGTTAGTGCAGACCTCATTCAGTGCAAATATTTCATTTATTGTTACCAGTCCTCTGCCATTTCGCGTTTTGGCCGTACAAGCGGCCTTGATCACATGATATATATATATATATATATATATATATATATATATATATATATATATATATATATATATATATATATATATATATATATATAGTTATCTACTGGCGGTCGCCAGTAGATAGTTATAGTTAGGACCTATTTTCCATAGGAAATCCGCAACATTCTATTTGAAATAACGTTGGCGCCGGTTGACGAATCTTCGCGAAATTTTCCAACTTGTTGGGGCGCTCCGGTCCGCTCCTATCTTGAAAGTCTCGGGGTGATTCGTCAAGCGGGGGCCGAGAAAAAGGGGGTCCCAAAACGTGTTTTCCCATTCATTTTTCCATAGGAACCGTTCATCGCGGCTACAGCCCGAACTGCTGAACGGAATTACACCAAATTTGGCAAAGAGGTAGCCCTTGGTTCAGACTTGTGCCTTTTGCTTAAATGGTGTAAATCCGTTCAGTAGTTCCTGAGAAAATCAAAAATAAAATCACATATATATCTATGGCCGCGTAGGGTCCGCGCACCCTCCCGATCACGAGCTGTATGCTAATTGGCTGTCAACACTCCAAATCAGGAAGTGTTGGCAGCCATCTTGTTCCTCAGAACTGAGGAACAAGAAAGCAGTAAAAAAAAGTGCGCTAAACACAAAAGGGGGCAGGGTAGAAACACCCTGACCCCTAGGCCTCAGGGGTCCTACAAGGACCCCAGCTATTTTATTTTTTTTAAATCGACAAAAACGCACTGGGTGCACCAAGTCCCGGGGGCATGCGGGGGTGGGTTTATGTTTATGTTATGTGGGGGCCTCTAAGGCCCCAAGTCCCGGGGACCGCCACCCCCAGGGCTTTATAAAAAAATGGTGCGGGAGGGCTCTCCGCCCTCCCGCAGCCCCGGGGACCACCACCCCCCGGGGCTTCTTTTAAAAAAATGTAAATACCTGTGTGGGGGGGCTCCAGCCCCCCCACACGCCCCTGGGGCCGACACCTCCCCGGGGCACTAATTAAAGAAATGTGGGGTCTGTTTCGGACCCCCGAAGCCCCAGGGACCACCACTTCCCCGGGGCTGTGCAATTCAAGGCAGGGAGGCTGCGTGGCCCCCCTCCTGGAGCCTGTGATGGCCCTGGGGACCGCAACCCCCCAGGGCCGGCTCCTGCAGTGTCCCAGGGTGCCTACCCCCGGGACACTGTAGTTTGCTATGGCAGGGCGGGAGCCTCGCGGCTCCCGTCCTGTCATAGCAAACTGCTTTGGTTCTTGGAAGAGAGAGCAGGAAACCTGCTCTCTCTTCCAAAAACCAAAGACGATTGCTTTTCCACACGGGGAGCTGCATCTTAGCAGCTCCCCATGTGGAAAAGCAATGCCGGCTCCCGAGGGATGCGGGGAGCCGGCGGGACCGTGGGAGGATTGGGGACCCCCCACGGTCCCCAACGGAGAGTGACAGCCCCGGGGGATGGGGTCCCCGGGGCTACAAGTGGCCCAGGAGGGGGTCCACGCGGGCCCCCTCCCCAAAATCAAGGGGGGAAAAAAAGGGCCTGCCCCGGGGGATGGGGTCACCGGGGCCTAAGGAGGCCTGAGGAGGGGGGCAACGCAGCCCCCCTCCACGAAATTTTAAACAATTTTAAAAAGTGGCAATGACCTGGGGGATGGGGTCCCCGGGCCAAAATTGGCCACGGGAGGGGGGCCCACGCGGTCCCCTTCCCGTTCCTTTTTTTAAAAAAACAATAAAAGGGGGTCAGGCCCTGGGGGATGGGGTCCCCAGGGCCCAAAATAATTAAAAAGAATGGGGGCCACACAGCCCCCTTTTAAAAAAAAAAAAATCCGGCATTGCGCCGGAGGCCACTCCCCCTCCTTGTCAGCCCCCTAGCGCGTTTGCAGAGGGGGAACAAATTCCCCTTGAATACTGGGGGTCCCTGGGGGCCAACTAGCCCACCCGGAACCTCCAGTATGCGCCAGGGGGCTGCATTATAGAGAGGTGTTCTGAGGCCACGCCCCTTTTTACACCTCTCTGCAACGCAGCTCTGTGGTGCTTAATGGAGGTAGCTGGTGGGCTAGTTGCACCCCAGGGACCATCAGGATTCAAGGGGAGTTAATCCCCTGACTTAAAACACGCCACGGGGCGCGTTTGCACAGAGGTGAAGGGAGGGGGCGGGCCTGAGGTGACATGTGTGCAAACATGCCCTGTGGCGTGTTTTAAGTTGGGGGATTAAGTCCCCTTGAATCCTGAGGGTCCCAGGGGTCCAACTAGCCCACCAGGTACCTCCAGTAAGCGCCACAGAGCTGAGTTGCAGAGAGGTGTAAAAAGGGGCGTGGCCTCGGAGCGCCTCTCTGCAACTCAGCTCTGTGTTCCTAACTGTAGGTACCTGGTGGGCTAGTTGGCCCCTCGGGACCCTCGGGATTGAGGAGGAATTAATTCTCCAACTTAAAACGCGCCACAGGGTGTGTTTGCAGACATGTCACCTCAGGCCCCACCCCCTTCCTTCACCATTGTGCAAATATTCCTCTAAAATCAGCCGAACTACGAATTCCGATTTACTCACCTGTTATCAGGAGAGACCTCAGTGCTGCATCTTTGAGCCCAGTACTGATCCTGAAAAGTAATTTTAACCGTACTTACCAGTAACTTGAATTTCCTTCCATAGGCTAACATTGACTGGTTTCACTTGGAAATTCTTCTAAGTGTGGAGTTTTGGAACTTTATAATATTCCTCTAAAATCAGCCGAACTACGAATTCTGATTTACTCACCTGTTATCAGGAGAGACCTCAGTGCTGCATCTTTGAGCCCAGTACTGATCCTGAAAAGTAATTCTAACCGTACTTACCAGTAACTTGAATTTCCTTCCATAGGCTAACATTGACTGGTTTCACTTGGAAATTCTTCTGTGTGGATTTTGAACTTTATAATATTCCTCTAAAATCAGCCGAACTACGAATTCCGATTTACTCACCTGTTATCAGAAGAGACCTCAGTGCTGCATCTTTGAGCCCAGTACTGATCCTGAAAAGTAATTTTAACCGTACTTACCATTAACTTGAATTTCCTTCCATAGGCTAACATTGACTGGTTTCACTTGAAAATTCTTCTAAGTGTGGAGTTTTGGAACTTTATAATATTCCTCTAAAATCAGCTGAACTACGAATTCCAATTTACTCACCTGTTATCAGGAGAGACCTCAGTGCTGCATCTTTGAGCCCAGTACTGACCCATGAAAAGTAATTCTAACCGTACTTACCAGTAACTTGTATTGCCTTCCATAGTAATCCATTGTCTGGTTTTCAGCAGAGAAAGTTTCAAAGTGTCGATTTTCACAAACTACAAATATTCCTTAAAAAATCGCCTGTATGACTTAAACGCATTCTTTCAACTGTTTACAGGAGATGCACCAGTGCTGGATCCAGGATCCACCACTGAGTAAGAAAAAGTAACGATAACACTACTTACCTGCTAAGTGAATTTTCCTCCCATAGGATAACATTGGTGATTCTATGTGAAATAGTTTCTAAGTGTCAACTTTTTAAAAAATACAATAATATTCTTAAAAATCACTACTGTAACCAAAACGCTTTTACTCAACTGTTTTACAGGAGATGTCCCAGGACTGAATCTAGGATCCAGTCCTGTGGTTAGAAAAGTAATCCATAAAGTAACTAATTGCATTTAACTAGAAATTCACATTGAGCTCAATGTTGCATTGTGTTTGAAATTTGTGTTGCCCATTGCAACAACTGTAACTACTGTACTTAAAAGTCTATTGCCTATTTGCAAAGTATTTAAACAAAAGTAATTCATTCTGAGAAAGTATATTTTGTAATGTAATGTATAATGTAATTACAATGTAATTTAAAAAATAAAATATCTAAAAATAAATAGTTTAAAAAAATGTAGTAAATCAGTATCAAAAAATAAATATAACAATTAATACATTTAAAAATTGTCATTTACAAAACCTTTGAAATTCACTGAAAAAAACCATAGGTTTCAGACATGTTATAGTTAGGAATTAGCATTTAAAAAACCTTTGAAATTCACTGAAAAAACCATAGGTTTCAGGCACGTTATAGTTAGAAATTAGCATTTAAAAAACCTTACAAATTCACTGAAAAAACCATAGGTTTTAGGGACAGTTATAGTTAGTTGGACATTTCACTCCATACAAAACCAGTGAAATTCGACTGGTATAGTTAGTAGAGCTAACTATAACTCGCGCCCCCGCAATGCACTGCTGATGACGTCACATATTACATCACTCATGACATGGTCAGTGACATCACTGATGACATCACTGATGACATCTCAAATGACATCACTGATGACATCACTGATGACATCATCCACGTGATAATCTCATGCACCTCCTCACACCCTAATATAACCTTTGATACACCCACTCTAAATTACAGACTGCCATTCTCAAAACCATGAGACACTCCAACACCAATAAATACATACCCACTCACTGATTCTTAGGTCTACACACACATCCCACTCACTCACCCGTACAGTCACTCATACCATTTACGGTCACTCAGTACAGGACATATCATATGCACTCATACACCTACATAGACACTCACACACCGCCACTCATCCATAGAGGTACTCACACACCTAGTCAGTCATGCAAATAATTAATCACACTGCCATTTACTCACCTATAAAGTTATATACACACCAAGCTCACTTACTCATACAAATACTAGCACATTCTTACGCTCTTATACAATCACTGATACAAGTACACACTCTCATCCATACAGCCACTCTCACAATCACACACTCTCACTTATAGCCATTTATATACTCCAACACACATATATACTCGCCTTTCTACATATGGATAGCTACTCACACATGTACCACTAAGATATACATCTCCTCACTAACTTACACCCATACACACACACTCACTCCACCCATACAGACCATCACAGATGCACTCTTGAAACCATGCATCCAGTGAAACACCCACTCACTACATCTATGCACAGAGTTCACCCACCCCACCCACAAACACTCAGGCACCCATACAGATACTCAGACAGCCAATCAATAACTCATATAGGGCACTCATGTAGCTATTCACAAGCCCATTGGCAGCCACTTACACAGCAACAGACAGACGGATACAGACATTCACCCAGTTTAGTCACTAACCCATGTATTCAGTAAGATACGTTTAATCACTCACTTATAGAGTTAGTCACGCACCTACTAAATCATCCATTCACACACTTATACACCCACTCATTCTTCAATACACCGTTCCCTATATATATAAAACATATTTAAACTTTACAGAAACACACAGTCACTGGATGATGTCATCAGTGATGTCATTTGAGATGTCATCAGTGATGTCATCAGTGATGTCACTGACCATGTCATGAGTGATGTAATATGTGACATCATCAGCAGTGCATTGGGGCGAGTTATAGTTAGCTGAACTAACTATAACGGGGGAATTTCACGGGTTTTGTACGAGTGCAATGTCCAACTAACTATAACTGTCCCTAAAACCTATGGTTTTTTTCAGTGAATTTGTAAGGTTTTTTAAATGCTAATTTCTAACTATAACGTGCCTGAAACCTATGGTCTTTTCAGTGAATATATATATATATATATATCCGATTAAACAAGCGCGCCTTTTCACTTCCTTTCCGGCGAGAAAAGAGAGCACTAACTCCTCTTATGATGGTGCAATTTTCTTTTATTCGCTCACAGTTTCCTTCTCATTGTCATAACGCGTTTTGGTCACCGAGTGACCTTGATCACATCAATATATATATATATATATGAAAGAATCCACAATCCTGTATCGCCACCGTCATGGCAAACATCAGGTACAGACCACAACGTGCGTTCAGTTCTCATAGAGTGCGTTTATTGCAAGAAAAGTCAGCTATCATACAACAAGGCAAGTGCCCAGCATAACGCGTTTCGACAGTGAAACACTGTCTTGATCACATGGCTGAATGCAGCGGATCACTGTGACTGTCGTGTCCTCAGAAGCCACCTAGCAGCATGGGAATAACTTCTACGTGCTGAGTAAAGAGCACATGCTTCGCCTTTGAACATTTCAAATATACAGTGAGCCAAAGATTACCCCGCACCACAAGTGACAAAATTCATCAGCTGGTGTGTTGATACTTAATAAAGCTCTGCTGCATTTCCCACTGTTATCTGCAATAGACCAGACAGAAATAAACATGTTAAAATCATTTCTAAAAGGTGCACAAATGCCAAATTAAACAAACAAACAAAACCTTTTTAAAAACATCTAAAAATATCAAGATCGAGGCAGTAGTTACCACCTTTATATCATAGGTGGACAGACATTTCTTCGTCCAGATTTAAACCAATGGGAGATAACGTAATATATTTAATGATCATTTTGACTCGAGTTTCCTCAATTCGATAGTTCTATTGCCTCCTCTTTCTCTAAGGGGGATATCATCAAGGACAATGAATTTAAGTAAGTTAGCATTCTGATTATGACATGTACTGAAATGACGGGCTACAGGATACTGTTTGTCATTTTTCTTTATAGCCCGAAGATGTTCCAGTACTCTTTTTGGCTTTGTGAATCGTGCTGCACCCCTATGTAAAATCTATTACAGTGGCATTTCAAAGCATAGACAACAAACTCAGAATTACAGGTTAAATGTTTCGTAATTCTATAGAGAGCTTTCTCTATTACAGATTTTTACCGATTTGTAGTTGGTACTAAATTTACAAGCTTTACACTGATTGCATGTGAAAAAGCCCTGAATACCTCTACGTTTCTTAATTTGATTCACTAAAGTTTTACTGAGTGAATCACGTAGATTTAGCCTTTCTGAATGTAAGGGATATACATATTATATATATATATATATTATTTTTTCCTTAACTTTTTTTCCCTAACTTTTATATAAATGTTTTGCGAGAATTGTTTCCTTTTTTTACCCAAAATCCATGAACATTGAAAGACGTTGCAGGTTTCCTTTACCTGTTTTGAGGTGTGTAGCCTGGTTAGTCAGGGTACATTAGCTGTGCACAGAAGTTTTGCGAATGATTGTAAAAATATGTGTGAGTGTTCTATGCATTTGTGTTGCAGTTACATCACCCCTCTTGAGGTAGTTCCTGGGATGTTCGAATGTAAGGACAAAACTGTATGTGTTAGGCGTACTCTTAAACCACCTCCAGCGTGTTTTTATAGTGCTTACTTGATGCATTTGTAATACTTTCTTTTTTTCTTTTCATCTCCAGGCCACGGTGTCACTTACTCTCCTAAAAAGCTGTGTGGCTCTGCTCCTTTCTATTAATGTGTATTTCCTTATGAATAGATACTACTTCACGATTTCCTTTTGCCCAGAGAGATGCTCCCTTTCAAAATCTAATTGGAAATGCACTTTAGTGGCCCTAGGCCCTCGTTACGAGATTGTTGGATTTAGGTGCATGTTGGGGGCCAGAATCTCCGAATCCAGTCAATGTCCCTCACCAGAATCTGGCAATTACACATTTTGTCCACCAGTTCAACCCAGGAATACCGGATCCTTTCTGCTGGTTTTCTCTTGGTTCTGTGGGCAGACAGCCGGGTGTATTTTACCACGTGGATTACTGACACTCTCACAGGTATTAGAGTTTGCTGGAGTTATAGATAGGATGGGTTTGTTTCTATGTGTATTTTCTGGTCCTCTGGCTGGAAGAGGCGCATAATTGCGAGCCTGTCCCTGCTTTCATAGCTGTCTACATGAAGGTATTTACCTTTTGTTTGTGGTAGGAGGCAGGAGTTGACAGAGTCGGACTAGGACTGAAAGACCAGAGCACCAAAATAAAAGATGCCCCCATTAGGGAATCAAATAGCTGAAAAAGTCACACACATTTGCAAATTGGAGCAGTCTTGAAATTGTAAACATAAGCTGTATAGATGTTTTGCAAGGCAGGGAGAGTGCTTGCATTTGTGCAGGCAATGTTTGTGGCAATGTCTGGGAAATCAACAGTAAAAACTGCTCTACAGCCCTAAAACAGGCACACAAACAGCCAAAAAACCAGCCCAAACACTGACCTGTCAGAACAGCCCATCACGAGCACTCACTGCCTGATTGCCCTATTGTCCAATCCAACACTGGGATTTTACAAATTCAGATAATATAGTCGTAATGTAATGTGGATCAAAGTAAGCAGAGTACAGACTAGCCCTATGGACCAAGAGAGATAAATGACAGAGTGCAGAAGGAGTAGTATATTTATTTTGTATTTTTTAAACGTATAAATCAAACATATTTTGTAGTACTGTAACGTTTTGAATACACATTTGTGCTGCAGTGGGCGTGATTTGCAGCAGCGCACAATGGGTATTGTCTGCAGCAGTGTCTGTAAGCGGCACATCATGGTTATAGTACATTGGGAGATTTTCTCAAGAACGTGCGATAAACATCGCCAAAATAGGTTAACGCAAGTTTTCATATCGCCGTCTATCGCAGGAAAATAACTCTGTGTTAACGTCGTATCTTCAACACGGCGGTAACATGCGATAGTCTCCCGATAACGCGTCAAATGTCCGCGATAACATTACCGGAACGGCGATAAAAATCCAAAGCCGAACGTGAAAAAAGTTGTGATGGGCCCAACCGCGATAAGACAAACAGCGAAAAGCAGCACCAGGCCTGCAATTCACACATGTCAAGCGCGAAAAACCACTACAAAAGCAGAAAGAAAACCACAAACAAAACCAAAACAACTGCAAAGCACAATGGAGGCAGCCGGAGCAGGTACAGAGGACGACCAGAACCCCACAAGCCCCCCGGAGGACCAGCCTGGGACCTCGGGGTCAGGGAAGGAGCAAGGACAAGAAGAAGAGGAAGACATGGTTCAGTCCGCAGGAAAACAGGATCCTGATCACGGAGGTGATAGAACACCATCAACAACTGTTCGTCACCTCCACTGTGTCATTGGCAACAAAAAATGCAATATGGCAGACCATCGTGTACAAGGCGAATGCAGTCGGAGTGCTGGAGGAGGACAATGGAAGAGCTCAAGAGGCGCTGGAATGATGTGAAGCGCAAGACCAAGCAGAAACTCGCCAACAACCAGAAGGCAGCAATGCAGACTGGAGGTGGGAGTCCAGCACCACAGGAGGAGCTGGATGAGATGGAGGAAATGGTGTCCAATGTCATCAGTGGGGAGACGGTGGCATGAGTTGGGGGACCGGACACTGCTCAACATGACCCAACACAACAGCAACAGGGTGAGTAATCACCAGGGACTGGGGGGATGGGGGGAGATGGGCACAATGGCACACATGCACAATTAAGTAGAGCACATCTTCGGACAAACCATGGCCAACAGTCACAACTCCAACCAAGAGCCCAATTTACCCAAGTCTGCAACAGCACAGCACTGCATAAGCACAGAAGTGAAAGCCACACCGCCTGAAAGGGATAAGGGCCAGCCAAATCAGAGCTGAAGGGGCAACTCACCTACAATGCAGCACACACACATAAGATCCAGAGCACCGCAACATTTACAACAATGTTGAACAAACAGCAACACCAGCACAACAGAACAGAGGACACAACTGCTGGCGCTTGTGTGTGGAAAATGGCCATTCGCATGTGGCATAGCTGGAAACTGTGAGATGATGATGTACTAGTACAACCCCACATCCCAGATGGTGTAGTAATGCATGTATGGCCGTGACCCAGAGAGGCAGTGAGACACACATTGTCATACAAATCAACACTCATCACAGTTGAATACAAGTGAAGGTGCGTAGACTTTATTAGCATATGCGTAGTCAGTACGGCCAAGATAAGTGCCACAACATGCAGACCAATGCAGCAGTATGTCAGAACGTGGAACGTTGCCAAGCGCCACTGTCCACTCCGGGGGAGTGCCTCACCTTTCACAGGTGTGTGTCTACCCGCGTTGTTGTCCGCTCATGTATTCGGAGTCCAGGCGAATGCAGTCATGTCCACTGTCGTCGTGGGAGATGTGACCAGAACCCCAAGTCCCAACAAGGTGTCAGGACATGTGCAATGGGTTCCTAACTGTTGTGTCTGCAGGTACGTAGTTACATGTCCATGAAAGCGAGTGCAGCTTCGTAGGCTATCATTTCCAACATGAGGTCGTTGTCGACTTCATCAAACAGGACGGCGAGGCTAACCATTAGCAGGTCCGGACAGATGTGCTGCGTCCACCCCTTTCACCAATTAGCACTACAGCCCAATAGGGGAGCGGCTCAATGTGGTCACTGCACACGAGGAGTTCTGCAAACTCCCAGGTCCAGCTGCCAGCATGTATGCCAAGTATCCAGGCATCCCATAGACGGGTGTCACGGTGACACTTATGGTCGTGGGCCAACAGGGGGCGCACACACGTCAAAATCCAGTTCGGCTACCATCCTGTTGGATAGGCAGACACCCATGGACCACTCAAATATGCACGAGCGACAATGCAACACAGGCTGCACGCAGGTGACGTTGGCAAGGCGGAAGCTCAGCCGGTAACTGATTCGCAGCACTACCAATGGCAGTGCCCCCAGTAAATGCAGCATACGTGCACGGTACAGTTCCACGTGACAGGGGTTGTGCATGTGTCCGGGATGGTCTACCATAGCATTAGTGGTTCTGGTTGAAGCGGCACTGTTCTGTCCTGCGCCAGTTCTGTGGATGAAATGCCACAGCTCGGATCAATGAGTTGTTTAAGTGTGCAACGGTTGTACTCCTGGGATGGTGTGGGAGTAAGTGTGAAGGCCATGCAAGATAACTCCGAGCAAGGACTTCTGTGTGGGGTGTGTATACGTTGTTCTGTCGTCGGGCTGTGCGTAGTGTGGGAGTCATCCTCAACTGCTATCATATCTGTCAGGGGGTGCCGGGCACATGCAATTCCGAGGTCAGATGTGCTGATGTGCATCCGCCTGATAGTTCAGACAAAGGAGCTTTCATCCCTAATGTCAGTTTGTCATCTGCTTGCATTCATGAAGTGTGATGTGTGCGACTTTGGGATCCATGTTTGACATGACTTGCATGTGGCAAATGAGCGGCATCATTGTGTGTTACGTTGCCTCACAGCTGCTCCTCCCTCCCCCGAGCCTATTTACTTGTGTGCGCTGCGCGGTTGCATCACTTGCACTCCTAGGACACACCATTGTCATGCCTGTCTGCGCATGTCCACAAGCCTGACAACGACACTGTGATGTTGTCCGTTGAAGGTGGATGGACACGTGAGTGCAGGCCTATGGTAAGGTTAGTGCGGACACAGATGTAGAGTTCATGCCTGGCTGAACTTGCGCTGCGACTAAGGCTAGGCATGTGGCTCATGCTGCGGCAATGCAGATACACACAACACTTGGCATGTATGAGCCAAGACCCCGAGCGTTCATGCGCTCCTTCATTTCTCCGTTCGTGCAAGACCGCCCTCCGGGTGCATGCTACATTGGAACATTGTCAATTGCGGGCCGGGTGGTGCCAACACTACAACAGAGACACACGCATTCGTGACTTCCTTGTCCAGGCCAGAACTGAACCACGCCCTGAGCCCCGGGCTAATTCTACACACCCCTGCGCTGGACAGACGTACGCCGGCCCAGCCCACTCTGCTTACGCTTACAGGGGGGACAAAGCTACATGTCCAAGGTCTTACCCGCTGCCTGAGGTGACATGCTTGCGTCCGCTGTCCACAGCACGATGTGATGTGGTAGGGCCAGGGGCCATCACGCATACATAATGACCACACGGACACACTTAGATAGATAGTGGAACTGGCTACGGG
The DNA here is from genome assembly GCA_963921515.1 of Calotriton arnoldi. Lineage (NCBI taxonomy): Eukaryota > Metazoa > Chordata > Amphibia > Caudata > Salamandridae > Calotriton > Calotriton arnoldi. Next base: position 20,596 of record CAWUFW010007495.1, on the reverse strand, counting down.
CACGTGCGCCCGACCCCTTTTATACCAGGGTCACATGTCCAGTGACGCCTGTGCTGGATGGGTGTGGAGTGAGTGTAAGCCAGCACTCAGGGAGTGGTTGGTGCTGGTAACAACTAGAACAGTGATCATCGGATCACACACACAGAGTCACTCATGAAGGGTCCATGACTTGCAGTGCACTTTGGTATAGGCACCAGAACTGGACTCACACCCATATGATTACATCATAAAGGGTCCATGACTTGAGCTACACTGAGTTCGTGGCACCGGAAGCGCTCGGCAGGTGCGCGGCCTGCGATGATGCGTCGTTTGACTTGGGGGACCTGCTGACCGCAGTGTAGGCCGGAGGCAGCGGTCAGCGAGGGCCCACAGCCACGTGGCGATGACTTGTGGTGCACTGAGTTAGTGGCACCTGGAGCGCTCAGCGGGTGTCCAGCCAGCGATGATGTGTCGTTTGACTTGGGGGACCTACTGACTGCAGTGTAGGCCAGAGGCAGCGGTCAGCGAGGGCCCACAGCCACGTGGTGATGACTTGTGGTGCACTGAGTTAGTGGCACCTGGAGCGCTCAGCGGGTGTTCAGCCAACGATGATGCATCATCTGGGTGAGCCGCACTGGGGGCAATGTCTGTTGACTAGTGGTTTCCTCCATTAACAGAAATGTGGCACGATTTGAATTGTGGGACCTGCTGCCCGCAGTGTAGGACTAAGGCAGTATCCGGCACACACATGACTCCATGTTGCTGTGCCGCTGGATGTGCTGGGGGCCTGTGTCGCGGAGTCTGGAGGTCATGGCAGTGGACTCGTGGCAGGGTGAGGTGCGCCGCCCTGGCAGACGCGTTGCCCATCACGGAAGAGAACCACGCCCAGAGCCCCGGCCTTTTATCCACACTCCTACGCTGGAGTGGCGTACGCCGGCCCAGCCCACTGCGCTTACGCTTACAGGGGGACGGCACAGCTACATGTGCAGGATCTTCCCCACTGCCTGAGGTAACATGTTTGCGTCCACTGTCCACAACACTACAAACCCCAGCAGTATATGTCCACATGGACATGTCTGTGCTCTGCATTCTGTGGTCTGTCCAGCACATCACCGCTACACTTGGCATTGTGTACATTCTTCTTCATGGGTGAGTTGCCTCCTTCACACATACTTGATTCCCAACTCTCCCCCCATTCTGCACTTGTGTGGCTGAGGGGCCATGCCGTCTCGGAAGGTCCGCTGTCTTGTCCTACACTGCCTCGGTGGTAGTCCGGTGGGGGAAGTCCAGAGGGGGGTCCTGGGGGTGGCGGCCGTGGGTGTTGTGGCCCTCTTGGGTCTCCGAGCTGCATGTTCATTGGCTCCCTGGCATCTGTGGGTCTTCAGTTGTGGCTCTGGGCTGGACTCCGTTTCATGCTGCAGGTAGTCGTCCTGCTTAGCACCAGCTAAAGGCAGGGTTAAATCCCTGCAGCTAACGCGCCTTATCGCCTGTTCTTGGTTCGCATCGCAGATCTGACTGGTCGTTGAGAATCGCGCAAAGTGATGTTTTCGTGTGTTTTTGCATGGGAACGCCTACTCTGCATATCATTAGCGTTAATTGTCGCACTCATCCGTGGCGATGTTTTTTGCGGTAGCTATCGCTGGCATCGCTGGTAAACTGGCGATGTCGGCAGTTTGCACCAGCTTGAGAATAGGGCGATAAATCTATCGCCACTTTTGTAATGCTAAGTGCCGATAAATCGGCGATAAGTCCTTGAGAATATGCCCCATTGTTTCCCTTTCACGCAGCAAACATGTATTCCTAAATACGACTGCATGACCCAGTGTGTAGTAATTGTATAGCTCTTTCAATCCTTGGCGGCACAGTACACAGGATAATTTGATGCATGGCTAAACACTTATAAGGTCCTTAAGGCGAGACCTTTTGGCTATGCCACTGCTTATTTTAAAGGGAGCCCTGCTTTGCAGACTATCTTTAAAAGTAAATTATATGCAAATCCGACATTGGAATTAAAGGTACTTCCAAAGTAGTAATCTACCTTATTTGTACATATAAGTCACCATTAAGGTCTCGCCTAGGTGCCCCATGATTGTGGTGCCATGTAACTATAAGCATGGACATTATAAAAGATGTTCTCATATGCCCTGGTGAGAGAAAACTGCCAATCCCATTTTTCCCATTGTATATATTTAGCTCCATAGGCTAACATTGGAACATTTTATCTAAGTATAAATATTGCTAGGAAAGGGCTTAAAATGTCCTTTAAGGACTTAAAAGATTGGCAATGATAAATCCAACAACTTGCCACTGTTGAAATTGTCAAAGCTAGTACAGTAAAGAAGTTATAGATTTTCTGTGAGCCAAAATCCTTCTGGAGGATCTCCGATTGGTTAGTCTTAACAAGCTTAGCCAAGATGCTTTGATGAGGTGATTAGTGGCCTGCACAGAACAGAGGTTATCTGATGGGGGAGCTCCTGCAGCTGCAGAAGAACAGGCCGGGTCGGGGGGGGGCTGGGTAAATCAAACTGGGCTTCAAAGAGAACAGGACAGTGAGGAATGCTAGGCCTACACCCTCTCTTCCTGTACCCCAGCCAGATGGCAGGCTCAGGAATGAAATTTGCAGAGGGTCTGGAGAGGGGGTGTTAATGGAAATGAACCACACCAGTAGGTTGGTTTAGCCAGGTCTTACTCTCCTGGAGAGGAATCCTCCATCTTGGACAAGAATATGCCACATTTTGGAGGAAGCTGTCATGCTTTTGGGTAGCACCATGCACCTCACTGGACAGAGGACGCCCCTGCTCGTTGCTCCAGATCACTGAATAAATATGTGAGAGCTGCATAGCAACTTGGATTTGCTGCCTGAAACTACAAGAAGAAGGACTGCCCTGCTGGAACCCTGGTCTGCACCAGTGGCGTAGCTAGACATACGTTTGCCACCCTGAGGCGGCCACATGTAAGAACGGGGGTGGCGATCCTGCGTTTGCCGCGGCCACAGGTAAGAGCGCGGGGAGGTTGCCGCCCCCAAAACTCGTGTCGTCCGGAACAGTCCGTCCCCCCTTGCTACGCCACTGGTCTGCACCCCAAAGGCTTGATCTGAAGGACTGAGCCTTCTGCACACTTAGAACCATAGCCCTGAGGACCTTGCCTTGCTTCAAAAAAGATTAAGGACTGGACTCCATGAAAGCAACAGGTTAACATCGATTCCCTGCACCATATCCCTCAAGAAGCCCCCAGCCTGGAGTGCGTCCAGTGGACTTTTAAGGATGTGGCCAGGTGCATTGTGGGAATTGTGGTTCCAAACTTCCAAGGACCATTTCAGAGCTTCTAGGCCCTTGGATTTGTGTTTTGGACACTTTGTACCCTAAAGAGGAACTTCAGGAAGAAGTTCCAGACGTCTGGGACAGCTTTTGGAAAAAGCTCCATTGATGGACCAGACTGGATTTCGGGTTCTTTCCACTAAAAGCTCCGGACCTCCAGAGTTCCTTCAGATTTGACTGGGCTCAAACTTTGACTTTGTCTCAGTCAAGCGCGACCAGATGTCCCAAGTTGGCGCTATATGTTTTTAAGCACTATGAAGTGTTTACTCTTTAAAAATTCATATTTCATGTCCCCTATATTGGATTTATCTCTTTTTGGTGTCATTTTAAAGATAAAAATATTTGCTATTTGCTATTTTTATAAATTGATGTGGAATTTTTATTGTGTGTTGTGTTTCCTTATTTAATGTATTGCTGTTTTTACATGCTTTACATACCTGTCTCCTGAGTTAAGCCTTCCTCCACGCAGTCATCTACCAAGGGTTGAGCCAGTGTCTAATGTATTGCATTGGTGGCCTTATTTCTAGTGGTAAGTGCATACTTACCCCTACTAATAATCCATCTTTCAACACAGATGAAGGATGTTCTTCCTGATAAATTGTCCAAAGGATATCTTTTACACAGAAATTGAAGAAAGATAGATTTCTCAATGTCCTTCCACTCCTTATTTACTACCTTTTACAGCAGTAATCAGGCTCCTTTTGCAGGTATTGTGCAAAGACGTCCACCTCAGCTGTTACAGATGGCTCTGGGAAACCCATATTTTGTCTAATATTGGTGAGCAACTCCATAAAGTCCAGGGTCTGGATATTGAGTCTCTGCTGTTCTGACTCCTCTTCAGCAGGATCTGGTAATCTGGGCGGCTTACATGGAGGCTCTTGGCCCTTCAGGGCAGTAGCCACTGTCTTATTAATCATATCCTGAACATTTTGCGCAGAAGGATATGGTTGTCTTATAGGGTCATCCTGCCCTACAATTTAAATATGGAGGACACGCTGGTTCTGCTTATGTATCGGAACACGTACTCATAAACTTGTAAGCCCGGATGACAATTAGGATATGGATCATCACATTACGCGTCTAGGTTTATGAGTAGGCATGCAGACATGTGCCCTATACACTCTGGTATTGGACTCTTGATTATCAGTGTACCAGTAGTAATTAACATTAGCCCAGGAGATGCTCTCTTTTGAAGAGCGAAATGTGTTGGCTGTAATTTACTCTACTGAAGAAGTACTGAACCACAAGTTGGATTACCATGAATAAATTTGCTTGAAGCATTTGATTTTTCTTTTTGTGCCTCCCTGTGATACATTTCTATCACTTAGGCCTTTCAGGCACTTTTTGGTGTTATAGTCCATGGTACCCTTGGTACAACACTGCTACTGACCTACCCCTTTCATCATGCATTGCTCGTGGTCCCAAAAAGGGTCACTGAGGAAAAAAGGTTCTATAACTGCATAATGACCATGGCAGGATATCATTTCAGCAGCAGGTGCAGCTGCACCAGGCTCAGAAATTAAAGAGAACCATTGGACTACAATTATAACTGTATTTCACTGACCAAAAGGAGGTCACCGTCTTTGCCTGCATTGTGGGCCTTTGCAACCTTTTTACATCCAGGAAACAAGGCCAAAATGTAACACCAACAGGATACAAAACAAAGAAAGAACTTCCTTTTAATTCACCAATCACATGAGAGCAAATATCAACATGCCACCCTTTAAATCTCCATGGCATACCAACATTTATTTATTTTAGTTATTTAGAGTTTTATATAGCGCAAACATGACCAGACGGGTATGAGAGCGCTTTACCAATGATCAGGGTGAGAGTAACAAATGACATGGGTGAAGAACTCCCTCCAGTCCCGAGAGAAACATAAAAGGACATTGTGTCAGGCGACAGATCGCAGGTGCAGCCAGTGTGCATTGCCGGGCAGTAGAGATTCTGTGAGCTAGAGAAGGGTTTTGTTCATCAATAGCACATGCCCTTGTTTTTTTAAAGGACGTAGGTGAAGGGTTAATTCGGATTTCAGAAGGTAGGGAATTCCAGATTCTCGGGTCAATACCAGAGAAGGTCCGATTGTAAGTTTTCTTCTTCTTAAATTTCTGCCCTTGCTTTCTGAATTCTGCTAGCAGCATCTGCCCACACCAGGCTGCATGAGCAGACCTGCCTGCCGAGTGCATTTACGCACGCTCGCGCCCTGCTTGTTGCTCCTGGCATTGACGTATAGTAGAGACTCTCCGTGGCGACAGGCACTTTGTTATTCCATCTGCCTGTCAGACTTCTAGATAACCTTTCTGTTCTCAGATTTATCAGATTCCTTGCTGAGTTTAACTACCTGCCTTTGAAGTCCTGCGTCTGTGTTTTAGTAAACACGGCCTGGAATCTGTCAACTGGGGCCTGAATGAGGCGAACATTTTTATGATGCGCTGCTGGCATGAATCCGACGGAGTATGGGCATCGATTTGCCCAAAAGTCTGGGGTAGTAGCCCTTTGAGCCCAGAAGAAGCATGGGGCAGTGCCCGAAGGGTTGTTCCAACAGGTCAGCGTGCGGGCCGGTTTTTTGTCTGTTCATGGGCATGTTTTATGTTTTGTTGGGGCAGTTTTTACTGTTGATTTCCATAACACTTAAACAAGCATTGGCTGCAGCAAGCTCAAATGCATGCAGTCTATTTGCAAAACACTTAAACAGAGTGGGCCCGATTCACAAAGGACCTCAGCACTCATGGCAGAGGCCTGCAGTCGCGGCGGGGCCCAACATCTGGTGGCGGGACCTCCTCATTGCAGCTTCTCATTGCGGAGGTCCTGCTACGAGTGCGGGCCCCCGCCACGACTGCGGGGCCTCCACAACAAGTGCCGAGTCCCTTTGTGAATCCGCCCAGTGTGTTTACAAGTTTAACACTGCCCAGTTTACAAACATGGGCCACTTTTTTAGCTATCTAATTCACTAATGGGGGCCACTTTTATTTTGATGCCCAGACCTATTTTCAGTCCAAGCCTGACCCTGGTGGTAGTAGATGCTACCCCTGGTTACCATTGATAGCCTACAAACTAGTAACATACATGGGCTTATGTTTATCAAGGTTTCGCGTCGCCCTTATGCCACACAAGTAGCCACAAGGGTGACGCAAAACTCAAGTGAGAATTATCAAGCTATGCAAGGCCACCTTGCATGGCCCTGAGTGGCTTGATAAATCTAAAGTAAAATGAGACTGCGCAAGTCGCTGCCATGCATTACTCTGCGGCAGAGAGGCGTGCCATGGGTGAGGCGTAGGTGTGCCTATGCATCCACCCATGGATTCTACCACATTAAAAGATATACCAACATTGGTAGACCTGGGAATGCGTCAGAATTGTATGCCTCCCACCAGAGGCGCAACAAGGAGAAATATTACTATTTCTCCTCGTTGTTTCCTCTTTCTAAGTGTTCTGCAGCACACTTAGAAAGAGGAAAATGCCTCTGAGGATTGTTTTTGTGAAGGAAGGTGCCCCTGCCTACAACGCAAGTACCCTTGCATCATGGTCAAGGGTGCCTGCAATGGTGTGAGGCAGCAGTTTGTGCGCCAGTGAAGGCAGAAAGCAGAGATGCCCCATATAATGTTAAATACGGTGCGTTCCTGCACTCTCCTCTTCATGCAGTGCAGCAAGGTGTCTTGTTGCATTGCATTGCATTGCCTGAAATATTAATAAATATGGGCCTTGACATCCTCTTTGCAGGTAGTTAGGAAACACATGTCAGTATTTAATGGAGGTGAATGGCAAGTGGTTTCTTTCAGTAGAAGAATATTTTCTATGTTGATAAAAAGAGTTAGGTATGCTAATACACATTTACCTGATGAAAAATCTGAACACGTATATGCAACACATCTTAGTACTCGTGTAAACCAACAGATGTTGTATATTTCATTTATTACCCCAGGGATTGTCTGTGAATCCCTAAAAAGGTTATACATTTGTTTCAGCACGTGAGTAATTCCTCAGAAGCAAATTTGCAACTTTTCCTCAATGGGCTTTGTGAATCAAGGCCTTCCCTTTTATGATGATTATTAGGAGTAAAAGCCAGATTGATTTTGTCACAATTACCATGGGGAGCATGAAGGTAAAGGATGTGGCACATTGCCATGTCAACAATCAAATCCACTTGCAAATCTAAATAGGTTGTTTGAACTACTGGGAAATGGAAAATACTAAATAAAGACGTGGGGTCTCATGTAGAAGTAACGAGGCAGCCTTGAAAAATCGGCGAAATCGCCACTGTAGTACCCACAGTTATATAGATCGGCAGGTTGTGGAATGCAAGGGTTCAGAGGATGACGAATGGTTCTGGATGGTGGATGAGGGGTTGTTATCTCCTACTTAAATAAACTCTGTTTCTATCAAATTTAGCCAAGAGACTTTGTTACATTGGCGACAATCTGGGATTACAGAAGACAGCGTAATGCCTCAACAAACTGGGCGAGTGCTGGGGCTGGAGGAAGGGCAGCGCAAATGACCACACTAACACGCAATAGTTAGGTACTAGAACTGGCCCAGGGCACGTGCGCCCGGCCCTTTTATTAACAGGGTCACCTGACCGATGACGCCTGTGATGGGTGGGTGTACAGTGTGGGTGGAACACTAGAATGTGTCCAGCAGGACACTACATACCTCCCAAACTTTAATGGAAAAATAACAAACAAGAGTCCAGCCTATGGGAAACACAACATAACGAAACATAACACTAAAGAGTCTCTTCAGGCCATCTACCGGGCGGAGCTGAAGCTCTGGACCACACAGCCAGGAGGTTTGGTCCACCTTGACAATGTTGTTAAGACTGGCCTGGTCTCGCGGTGTTGACGTCTACGTACATAGTTCCAATAGTGGTGCATCTGGAGCGGCGGTGGAGTCCACTTTGGAGATCTTGCAGGCTCTCAGGCTCCGGTGGATAGCTAACCTGCAAATAGGGAGGATGACCTTTGTGGATGAGGGCTTTCCTGCAAGGCGATGACGCTTTCCAGTTCCCGATAGCAGAGCAGCTTCAGACTTGCCTCTCCTGCCTGAACTCCCCTCTCACCGGAGTCTCCTGGAGGGCCTTGCTGACGGGCTGCCATGTGACTGTGTGGACTGTGCAGGGCTCGTGTAGGCCACGCGAAGGCGACGCTGAGGAACTGCCAACAGGACCACAGCCAAATCGCTCATGTAGCCGCAGAGGGTGGTGTCTCAATCTGTGTGCTCTCACCGTCAGGACTCGGGTTCTATGCCTTCATCAGATGGTCTTTGGGTGACCAGTCTCCATCTGCGACCTCCAAGCTTCCCGGTGCCTGCCATGGAGCTGCTGCCGATGCATCTCTCCGATTCGGGTTCCTCTCTCACAGGAACTCCGTTGAGGCCCTTGCCCTTGGATTGCCATGTGACCGCGTGGGCTGTGCTGGCCTTTCGTAGGCCGCGCTGAGGGGTCGCTGCAGAACTCCCAACAGGGCCACGGCCAAGCTTCGTGGAACCCCAAGGGTGGATAGTCCAATGGCCGGGTATGCTCTTCTTCGGCAGGCTTCAGGTTTACGGGGGCACACAGAAGGATCCTGGGTGGCAACCCTCCCACGGCTCCAGGAGTGACTCTTTGACCTCCGGATGTCTTGTGTGTTTGTATCCACTCTGGTGGTGCGATGCTCCTTTGATGTTCTTGGTGATTGTTAGAAATGGGGGTCTCTAGTTGGCACTGGCTGGCGCCAATGACCAAATAGGGACCCTTCCTAAGTCAGGGCAAGTGGGCTACCCCCTTTGATAACCCCTGCTCAACCCTGTGGTAACGTAGCATGAGCAGTTAGGCCTATCTCAGAGGCAGTGTGTGAAGCATTTATGACCATGCACAATAAGGCAGTAACGACACCACAAAAGGACACAACTCAAGTAGGTATAGAAAAATAGTATCTTTATCTAAGGTTTGACACAAGACTCTCAAAGTGTTTTAACCAGCCACAATGCACGTAAATCAGTAGGGACTTAAAAAGGCAATAACGTATTCCCCAGAACGTGCACTGACTGAGTTCAAGGCCTGGGTCTACGCGACCCGTTGCGCACCAGATACCTGCCGTTGGACGGGGACACAGCACGCAGCTTCTCGAAGAAGCGGAGACGGTGACAGGCGGACTCCCAGCGACCACAACTCTTGACTGCAGTGGTCCGCAACGTGCACTCACAATGATTCGGGCACTCGGGGACAGGCGGGCTCTCAGCGGCAGCAGCACGCGGCTGCGGCGGCCCGGGCTGGTGGTGGCGATGACTCTCGTCGTGCAGCTCCGTGGTGGGCTCACAGCGGCAACAGCTCTCTCTTAGCTACGGCGGCCCACAGGACGACTCACGATGATGCAATGTTGGCAAAGGTGCGGGCACTCAGCGGCAGCAGCTCTCTTTAGCTGCGGCGGCCCACAGGACAAATCACGATGATGCAAAGTTGGCAAAGGTGCGGGCACTCAGCGGCAGCAGCTCTCTCGTAGCTGCGGCGGCCCACAAGACAAATCATGATGATGCAAAGTGGCAAAGGTGCGGGCACTCAGCGGCAGCAGCTCTCTCTTAGCTGCGGCGGCCCACAGGACAAATCACAATGATGCAAAGTTGGCAAAGGTGCGGGCACTCAGTGGCAGCAGCTCTCTTAGCTGCGGCGGCCCACAGGACGAATCACGATGAGGCAAAGTTGGCCAAGATGCGGGCACTCAGCGGCAGCAGCTCTCTCTAGCTGCGGCGGCCCACAGGACGAATCACGATGCTGCAAAGTTGGCAAAGGTGCGGGCACTCAGCGGCAGCAGCTCTCTCGTAGCTGCGGCGGCCCACAGGACAAATCACGATGATGCAAAGTGGCAAAGGTGCGGGCACTCAGTGGCAGCAGCTCTCTCTTAGCTGCGGCGGCCCACATGACAAATCACGATGATGTAAAGTTGGCAAAGGTGCGGGCAATCAGCGGCAGCAGCTCTTTCTTAGCTGCGGCGGCCACAGGACAAATCACAATGATGCAAAGTTGGCAAAGGTGCGGGCACTCAGCGGCAGCAGCTCTCTCTAGCTGCGGCGGCCCACAGGACGAATCACGATGCTGCAAAGTTGGCAAAGGTGCGGGCACTCAGCAGCAGCAGCTCTCTCTTAGCTGCGGCGGCCCACAGGACAAATCACGATGATGCCAAGTGGCAAAGGTGCGGGCACTCAGCGGCAGCAGCTCTCTCTAGCTGCGGCGGCCCACAGGACGATTCACGATGATGCAAAGTTGGCAAAGGTGCGGGCACTCAGCGGCAGCAGCTCTCTCTTAGCTGCGGCGGCCCACAGGACAAATCACGATGATGCAAAGTGGCAAAGGTGCGGGCACTCAGCGGCAGCAGCTCTCTCTTAGCTGCGGCGGCCCACAGGACAAATCACGATGATGCACAGCTGACACCAGTGCGGGCACTCAGCGGCAGCAGCTCTCTCTTAGCTGCGGCGGCCCACAGGACAAAGGATGATCTCGACCAGGCTGGCACAACGGCGGGCACTCAGCGGCTACAGCTCTCTCTTAACTGCGGCGGCCCACACAGATTCAGCGAAGGTTCCGAGGGTTCAAATTAAGGCGGGCTCTCGGCGGCAGCTCTCTTTTAGCTGCGGCGGCCCACACAGAGTTAACAAGGGTTACCAGTCCGCGTTCCTCACAGTAGAACTAGAGGCTCCGGATTACTCGACGGAGGCCTCACCTGCAAGTAGAATCCCTCGCACAGGAATTCAGAAGGCTGACGGGGTGAAGTCTAATGTCCCTGAGACTTCAGCAGGAGGCGCTCTCAATTCAGGCCCTCAGGTAGTTTCTTCAGCAAGCTTGGTGAAAGTTTCAAAGTCCTTTCCTCTGTTCACTCGGACAGAGTTTCGTCTTGACATCCAGAAGGAACACACTTGAAAAAGGTTTCAGCGCAGCGTTTTATACCTAAAAAGTCTTTGTTCTCTAAAGTCACAAATCACTGAATCCAGCCAGAACCAGTTCGGTGGGTCGGGGAGCACTTGGTTTACGAGGCGACATCCTGCCCTTAGAGAATCAGGGGGTCTGCTATCAGACGCCCAGTGGGAGGTGGAGCCATCATTCACCTTGCCAGGCACGGCCCTGCTCAGATCAAAGAGTCACCCCTCCCCATACTCTAAATGCCGATCTCTCTCTCCAGCCAGGTCTGACCCAGCTGGCCCTGCTGCTCCAAAACCAGACGGCCAATACACATACTAGCAAAGCCTACAGGAAAGCTTAGGCAAGAAAATACCTTGTTTCTAGAAGAGGCATTTTTGAACACGGGCTATGCAAATGATCCTTACTAAAAGATGTATCTCCAATGTCCTTAGCTTAAACATATCAAATTCGAATTTCCTATCAGGTTCCTGGGGGCAGGTAGGATTATGGAATGTAATACTCAGCCTGCCCATTCTGGCCTATGAGAATGGATAGCCTCACAATAGTAAACAGTGAAATGGAGGGTAACTCGCTATTAGAACATGCTACACAGACATACTTTAAAAGCTGCTTCGGTGGGTAGCGCAAATCAGCGCTGCAGGCCCACCAGCAGTATTTGGTCTACCAGCCCTGGGCACACACAGTGCACTTATACTAGGGACTGACAGGTAAACCAAACGAGCCAATTATGGTTATCCAAATTCATACAGTCATCTTTACACAGGGAGCATTAGCGCTGTGGCACTGATTGGCAGTGGCACAGCGCCCAGAGCATCTAAATCCAGCCAACATAAAAGATATGAAGCGAAAAGAGGAAGGGAGACCCGCGCCAATGATGCCAGGTCTAACAGTGATGATACACCTGGATGATGAACATGATGATATTTACACTTGGCCAAACAGGCGGCGATCTCTTGCTGTAGGTGACTTCGTGGAGTGAGGAGGACTGGAGGGACTTCGTGGCCACTTACGGGTATCTTCTGGCAGGTGCACTTATTAGACGTGATGCCATCGATGCCAAGCAGTCGGTGACAGGTGAGTGGACGGTCACACTGTGAAGCGTGGGGCCTGGACACAGATCACGCTTGCTAGCGGCTTACGGTTGGTCCTCCCATGAAGCTGTCTCCAGTGACATCTCTGCACCTCGGTGGCTGGCTTGTGCTGATGAACACCTTCTCCAGTGCTGGCACGAGTCCTCTGTCCTGTCGCTCTTATCGTTTTCAATCTTGCATGCCTGTGGTGGTTGTTTGCCCTATGGCGTTGTGCCACTCTCCTTTCCTCCTTCTGACCAGGTTCCTCACGTGGATGTGGTGTCCTGCCACATGTCTCATGTTTGCGCCACATTGACATCTAGGTGGTCGTGTACGGTTCTTGGGATGACCTTTACTTTGCTGCTGACCTATCGCAGGTCTGTCCTGTTGGTAGGATGTGCTTCTTCTCTTTGAGGACCTCTTGCCAGCCCCTTCCCCTCCTCCGGGTTTTCACGGTGCTCCTCTGCTAGGATGTCAGGTTACCGCTTCTCTCAAGGGTGTCGTGCTTGCGCCTCGAGCCTGCGACATCATGGCGCTTGATCCTCCCTCCGTTCAGGCATGCTTGATGGGGTCGGTCACTTCGAGTGACGTGCTCCTTGCTTGCCATATGATGTGGCATCCGGCCATGTGTCGCCAGTCGTTGGAGCACATGTTGCGGTGGCAGCTTGCCACGTGGGGTGTGCGACTCTCCTCTTGCCTGTCTTGGGTCACTAGCAACTCAGTCTTGAAGCAGTGTGAGGGAGTGCTGTCTTCGGCCCACTGCAGGGCTTCGCTGGTGCAGTGGAGATGTGGAGGCTCTCTGCTGCCTTCAGGATTGCTTCTTTTCTGTGGAGATGTCTCTATCTTCCGGGTGCCTGATCGCGCTGTTGGGTTCGCCGGTATGGCTTCCTGCGCACCTCGTTCACTCCGTGCTCTTCTTGGGCACCCTCTCCTGGCTTGCGGTGGTGGCTATTCACCACTGGGATAGGTGGTGCTCTCTTCTCGCTTGCGGTGGCGTAAGACAGCCACTGGGGCTGCGTCTTCTCCGCGCGTTCTTCTCGCACCCCATGTAAGGCTGGCTGCCTTCTTAGGCTTTGCTGCTCTTGGCTACTTGTCTCTTCTCTGGGCTAGGCAGATTTGGGCTTCCTGGGGGCTCTCTCTCTGTGGAGGGTTTAACAGTCCCTCTCCTCCTGAGCGACTGGCAGCCCACAGGGGCGTTTGGCACTCTTTGGTCAGTCTGCGGGCCCTCTCTTCCTTCCAATACTACCTACCCAGGCACATGTCGGCATCACATGTGGGCCATCCTGCAATGGTGTCTTGCTATTACCTTGTTGCAGGCCGAGGACAGCCGTGTGTCTTGAAGCGCACCACTTCTTCAGTAGCAACAGACAACCACTAAGGGGAGCGTGGTAGACTCAGCACCCATTTGGGCTTCTGTCTGGCATTGTCTCTGTGCTTGCTGGCTGGGGTCAGGCAGTGGTGAATGTAGTGGCTGCTTTCCTCCTGCTGCAGGGCTGTTAGCTCTCGCTGGCAGGCGGTCACCAAGGCATCAGCTGCCTTCATTCAGAATGTAACACTCTTGTGAGTGCAGCGGGGACACTGTGGCAGGGTATTGTGAGCTAGGTGCGATGCACAGGGCCGCAGTTAGGTGGCGCTACACCCACCGTTCTTCTCCAGCCTCGGCAGCTTTAAAGTTGCTGTTCATCTCAATGCTGATATGCGGCTCGCAGGGGTGATCCCGGCTGTGATTGCAGCTATGCCGGTTTCTGGGCGGTTTGCTTTTATGAGCCTGTGAGCTCCATCGGGGCCGCTTAGCACCGTAGGCTTGTAGATGCGGCCTGTACTAATGGCTGCCAGGTGGTGCAGGCTTCAATGCACGAGGCCGCAGCAGCTTTCACAATACTGAGGGCCTTACGGTGTACTGAAGAAGGAGGCGCAAAGTTTGACACGATGCAGGAGCTGCGTTTCTGACTCATGCCGAAGACGGTAGCTCTCGGCTAGCTGCACAGCCATTCAAGGTCCCTCCTGCACGATGCAGTTGCAGGCAGGTGGCCACTAGAGGTGCGCGATGTCGGTCAGGCCTCCAACGTTTCCCAGTCTCTCATCGGGGCATGAGGGGCGGCCACTCTCCCCGCCGCGAGCAGTGAGAACAAGGTGAGATGACTCTTGCATCGGCAGCTTGTTATGTAGTTCTATCTGTGATTCATCTTGGCTGCCTTGCATTCCATGCGGTGCTCACGGGCAGCTGCTCGGTGGAGTAACGGCTGCTCTTTCTTCTCTGCAGCAGACTCTATGAGTGTAAGCCGCACGTGGCTGGGGATGCCTGCGAGGACGGCGCTCAGTACTGGTGCAGTACTGGTGCAGCAGGGCAGCTTTCTCTCCCAGCCTTTTATTAACAGGGTCACCTGACCGATGATGCCCGTGATGGGTGGGTGTACAGTGTGGGTGGAACACTAAAACGTGTTTGTAAAGGTCCTTGTTTTTGGTACACGGCTAAGCTGAAGTTGCTGCTTTTCCAAAAATGCCCCTTATTTCACCCCCAGCCTATGATTGCGGGTAGAACTACACCCTGTACATAACAATCATGCAGTTTCTAAGAAAGGTTACCCCTTTTTTTACCACCAATGGCTATCGAGAATTTCCTTCTCCTTAGGGCCACCTGAATCACTATAATTGACTATGATGTCAATTGTGGCAGCACCGAGGGCATGGGATACTCACACCCCATGCCCCACGCAGTATACACGCCTCCTCTCATACACATGAGGTTTTTTCCAGAACACAAGGTATTTTTATCTAAACAATCAATAGAAGACATTACCCATTACCTGAAATCTACCTCTTTCCAGGCTACTGCCTTCCGTCAGTGCTGCGGTTGGTGTGGACGCACAGGCTGACACCCTCGCTCCGGAACCTATAGGTGAGTCCCCCCTGTCCTTATACTTGACCTAGTAGCGTTATACTGTGGTGGGGAGTTGTTACCGCCCACAGCAGGCTGTATCCATGTTCCATCTGGTCGTAGGCCCTTGTAACCATGAATGGATATGTAATGTGCATGCTTTTATTTAACCTTTCTCCACTGATGCACCAGGTGGGTTCGCCAACTTTGTGGGCCACCATTGCATATGTATTTTGTAATTTATTACTTTCCACGTGTGACCACCACACCCTAGGTCACAGCAACTGTCTACAGGTCACTATCACTGTCTACTGCATAGTTGCCTTACCCTTGCCTTCTGTCTCCCAAACTCCCTCCCCTCCAGGTCTGTGAGAAGGACGGTTTTACTCAACTTGACATTCTGCCCCCCACTCCGGATTACCTTGGAATCCTTACCATAGGAACGGTACACCTAGGAAATCCTCTGACCTTTTCATTTAATCAGAGAGTAGATTAGGTACCCCTTGCACCCTGGTCCTGAAGAAACGCCACTCATCCGTTAGGAGAACAAAGGCGTGAAACATGTCGACCTTTTAAACACTATCCCTTCACACTACACATACTGAGCTGTAGCAGGTTTAATTTTTCTGCCAGCCTTGACTGCGGGGGCCCGGCGGGCTTTGCAGCGCCGGTCCGACGAGGAGCTGCCCTATGATGAAGCATGACACCGCTTGGGGTGTGTGAGGGCTCTTGCTCCTATTGGAGCTCTCCCCTTCCCTACTAGTGTTCCTTCTCCGACTGGTTGTCCCCCTCCCCTTGACCTCCCGTCGCTCCCTCCCTGTAGGAACTGCATACCTGATTGTTGAACCAGCAGGACACTACATCAGTGTTGAGTGTCAATGACAGGTTGCAATTACCTGCACATTGTTAGCTAACCGTATTGCCCAACTAATGGGGAAGGCAGTGCACGTGCCGGTTTCAATTTAAGTGAATTTGAGCTGCGAGGTGATTTGTGTAAATGGTGGTACTTAAAGTTAGTTGTGCCATCTAGCTTCATATTTAATGTGGAGCAACTAACCCAGCGCGAGCCAAGCCCTGATGCTACCAAGCACATCAAGCCAGCAGCATCAGCACCGTCTGGGCCTAAACGTGAGTATGCTGACGTCAATCACATAATTATTACAGCACTCGCGCACCAGCCCACTTGTGTAAATCTCCGTCTTCAATAGTGCCATCGCTGTCACAATTCACTAGTGCTCTCCCTAAATTTGCCGTGCATACTCCCATGTCTCTGCTCATCTCTCCCAGTGTCTCTGCTCATTTCTGCTACAAGAAATACCGCGCATGAGCGTTTAAACTAGGAACAGTGGATCTGATTGGAGAAAGGACCTTCTCCTATTGTAATTGGTTGAGAAGGACGGTGGCCATTTTGGATTGGAATATCTTCCCTATAAATTGAATCTGATTAGAAGGATATTTTCCGACTGTAATTGGTGGGGAATTTTGGAGTGGGATACCCTTCCAACAAGCTTAGGGTACTTTGAAGCTCCAATCATTTACTCAATCTGTTGGCTGTAACTACTAGAGGATACCATAGCTTGAGTAAAGGTACGTGAATGAAATCATGAGTATCATGTTGGATACTGGAGAGACTAGTCAGCGGAGTGGTTTCAAACCTCGAGTATCATATGCGGAGGGTTCTTTGGGTAACGAATTGGGCACCGGTGATCTCTTCGGGTGTCTGGCTAGACACCGGTGAACCAATAGACATATATAAATTCTACACAGTAGGTGGCTGGAGCGACAGAATGCAAAACATAGCACCTCCTCCATTTTTTTAATGTCAACAGGAGAACCAACTCTAAAGTGGGACAAATGGCAAAAGGTTTTCCCACATTATGCCAAAGTGTGTGTGTGTTCAGGTATTCTCGCAGTCTCTTACCTAAGAAAAGGTGCAAGAGACGATATGGAAACAAATCTCCCCTCCTGATCGTACTTACCAGTTTTCATGTAACTGCACAACTAGAGGCCTGATCAAAAAATGGGAGATGGACCCTTGGGTTTGGCGCATTGGTCCTCTGCCAAGTTGTCGACCTGAAGTGACATAAAATATGAGAACGCCTTGAGTACTATTGTTTTACTCTGACAGTAGCTCTCATTCCCTACCACCCTTCAGCCCAAACCCAGTGTTGTCTAACTCTAAATACCTGTGAGGCAACTTGAAGGGTTGTTGTGATAGAGGAAGATTTCTAATGAGCTGCGTTCTGGAGATGAGTGGATGACGCGGGAACTCATATCAGTGTTGGTTAATAGCACAAAGGTTTCTATTGCAATGTAAAATAATAAGATGTCACACAAATGACATATACAAGCAATGCTTCCTCAAAAACCACTGTTTAATGCGCAAGGTAAATAATGTGACACCTGTTGTATAACTTGTAAGTTCTTGAAACCTTGTTGCACAATAAAATCTTAATGCTTCTACTCGCTAAGCATCTTCAGTCTTTGTAACATTCTCCTGTACCAGAACTTGGTTGCCTTGTTCTTCTCTTGTTTTACACAATCTAAGAGTTTGTGACTGCGCGCTCTTAAAAATGCAAATCAAGTTTTCTCTTTGGTTTTGTGTTCAAAAAATTAAGTTATGCACCTCTTATCTCTTTGAAAGTCCCAGATTCGTTGCAGGTACATGTGCTGTGGGTGGGAAACAGATTATGTGAAACAGGAAGAGATCTTCTTTAGGGTGAGTTTTCCTTGCGCTTTTCAGGTCGCTGTGCAGGATACTGTGCGCCATGATGCTTGCAGGCACTGTTGCCGGCAAGCGTGATGTCCCAATGAAGCAGGCAGGGACAGGACCGTCTTCGTTGCTGCGGGCTGGAAACCGCTGCCATCACAGAGGAATTCTTGAGGCAAAGCATTACCTCAGAGTCGGACGTGGTTTAAATAGAGAACCGCTGACTGTGCACAGGCTTGTGAAGGAGGCCTCCACATTTATTGAGTATGTCATAAAGAGAAACACCCCAGCCACTGGGCTCCTTCCAGCTCCTCCTCGGCTCGGTCCCAACGATCAAATACTGGAATCCGGACACCCAAGGATTCCAAAGGAATGGTGATATAGCCCATGTCACCGTGCTCGCGGTGACACCAGGCAACCCAGTAATCTCACACCTCCCCCTTTATAAAAACCCAAACTAACACACCCCAACAACAGTGCAATAAAACAATAATGGAAACAAAACACAAACATCAGCGATTACTGGAACTCTGCAGTTTCAGAAACTCGTTTCAGCATTAGATTGAATTAAATCTTTTAAGTAATTAGGAGGGACCACTGGTCTAACACTCCTTCTCACAGTAGGAGGACTCACTGTTTCCCTCCTCACATCCGACACATTCCTGCCGCTACAACCACCTACCCTTGTCTCATCTTCACCTGCACCACAGTGCCACACAGAAACCCGATTAAGATTACAAACTCTAGTATCCGTAGTTTTAACAGCATTTTTGAATAATTTCACCACTAGAATGGGTTTAGAAAATTTCGCTCGCCCCCCTGGCACCCTGATTCTTACCCAATCTCCTACTTTTACAACAGTGCTCTTGATGCGATGCCTATCATCAAACAGTTTCTTCCTCACACACATACTTTTCCTTTCCTTGTCCAACACAGACATCTTTTCACCACTCGCTTCACATTTACTCACAACCCAGATTGGTGTTAGCAGACAACTCGCCCTTCCTCTTCCTAAAGAGTTCACACTGAGTTTTGCCTGTCACAGAATGAGGTGTTATACGATACACACACACCTTTCTGCATACTTCATCCCTCCAATCCAAACCACCATCCTTAGCCATTCTAATGGTTTCTTTCAACACCCGGTTGAACCGTTCCACAACGCCGTTCGACTCTGGGTGATATAAGTCACACTTAGCGTGCACAATTTTTCTTTCGGACAAAAAAAACTTTCATCTTATTAGACGCCAACTGCACACCATTGTCAGTCAACAGTTTGCCAGGTATGCCCACATGTTCAAACAGATCTCGTAAGAAAGTTATTACTTGCTTAGTTTCAATGCCCTTGGTAACAACTATCTCTGGCCAACGTGAAAACAGATCCACCAGAACCAACACATAGTAAGACCCACACCAATCATGGATGGGCCCCACAATATCTAAAGCAATTTCTCCCATGGAACCTTTGGCAAACGTCTCATCACCATGGGTTGTGCTCTCAGCTTCAAAATGTTATCACTCATCATGCATTACACGCACTCACAAACTAACATCTCAGACTCCAGATCCATACCCGGCCACCAATACATTGCCCTTAATCTTTCCTTGGTCTCAGAGATGCACAAGTGACTTTAATGCGCTAACCCAAGTTAAGCCTTACACAACACCACCGGGGGCACCAGCCTGGTCCCTCGAAACAACAAACCATTAGTCTCAGACAATTCTTCTTTAACAGACCAAAATTTCTGACACACACCATTGTAGCAATCCTTCTTACCCCACCCAGACCGCAATCCCACAAAAACTTCCTGAAAACCTGCATCTTTCCTCACAGCTTTAACCACTCCTCCTCTGAAATGGTGGCACCCTTTACAACACAAACGCACTCTTCCTCTTCAATGTCCTACTCATCATGTCTTGTAGCTGAGTCATACTCAGGCACCAACCTTGACAAAGCATCAGAGAACACATTCCTATAACCGGGATGTACTCAATCACAAAATTGTACTCTTGCAAAGCTACAATCCAGTGGGTAATCCTCCCAGAAACAGCATCAATGCCTTTATTATTATTAAGAAATATTTCTCTCAATGGCTTATGATCCGTTTTCACACAAAACTCTGCACCCCATAAGAAAGGTTTTATCTTATTTACAGCCCCATGGATCGCTAAAGCCTCTCTCTCTCAATGACCGAGTATCTCATTTCTGGTCCACGAAGGCTCCTAGACGCAAACATAATGGTTCTGGTGTCTGGTCCTTCACCCTGCAATAAAACTGCTCTTAGGCTCTTAACACTGGCATCAGTGATAATGGTGCTCTTCATGCTAGGATCAAAACCTCGCAAATTAGGTGCATTCACCAGCTCCTCCTTCAACTTTACAAACTCCTCTTCACACACGTCATCCCAACAAAATGATATCCCTTTCTTTAATAAAAGTCTCATCCTTGACCACTTGGATGTAAAGTTAGGAATGAATTTACTATGGTACTCTGCCATCCCTAAAAATGTCAACAGCTATTCTTTTCCAGACGGAGATACCAAATCGCTTATGGCATTCACCAAACCCAATTTCAGCTTAACTCTATCCTTAGACAACTTATGTCCAAAATATTTAATGAAAGACTGCCTGAACTTGCACTTCTCGATCTTTATCGTCAAATTCACATGTTCCTATCTCTCGAGAACAATCCTCACCCTCTCATTGTGCACTTTGGTATCAGAGCCAAAAATAGATTAAGGGTGGAGGAAT